>OX457024.1:48160489-48760489 GCA_949752745.1 Protula sp. h YS-2021
ATGGAAAAATAATTATTAAAATAATTTAAACACTTTGACGTTCACTGTGCGTTGGATTTTCGTTGATTATGAAAGCCTACAACGTATAAGTACCGACGTTATTTGGACGTCGGGAGAGTCGTGTTGTATAAATGTTGCGAAACTTTTAATCAGAATCTGCGTATAGTCAGTGAGAGTCATAAGGTGTAGTGGTCACCGCTCTGTCCCTTAAGGTCATCCGATAGCAGAGGATATCAGGATGTCGTGTCGCGACTTGGGAGGGTTAATATCATTGAACCTCAAATCGACGTTATGTCAACGTCGGAATGTTTACTGGGATATTTCAAAAGCTGTGTCTCCTCGTGGCACAATGACACTACTTTTAACAGAAGTCGTCAAAGAATTCTAAATTTTTATGTCTTCAGAATCGTATTTTTTTGTGTTCTCAAGTGTAATTTGGATATAGTTAGGATTTGATTTTGTATAAAGCTGATGGGCCAAAATCACCTGAGCTGTACTCTGAGCTGAGTCCCGTTCATATTGTGTTTGTTGTTCATTCATTAGCGGGATAGAATCGTTCGGACTAACGGACTGGCCAGAAAAACCTTGCGCAATTATAACGCGGCTTTAGGCTGTCGGGTTAAAGAGAATATCTTGGCGCTTTTTTCTGATAGTGTGTGGTTTATCATTGGAAATTTTGACACATAATACATTCTTACGTACATGTTTGTGCAGATTTCGACACAACTGGGCAGTAGAGCATTCTGGGAAGTGGCAGGAGCTTGTTTACAAGGCGCCCATGTACCCCAAGTTCGCCTGTGGTGTGGGATATGTCATTGGCCGAGACGTCGTCCAATGGCTGGCCCACAATGCAGATAGCCTTCACATTTACCAGGTACGTTAAATTTGAATAATATGTATTAAGTTGTGACCAGCCAGTACAGTTGTTGATTTTGATCAAAGTGATAAATAATTGATACCCGTTTGAAAATATAATTGGAAAAACTGTGCAAAAGTGAACGCCTTACAAATTTGTTATTAGCTTCGAATTATCTCCACAATGGCGATTAAATTCAAATTATTTCTCTCGTTAAGCACAACAACACTACTTGTAAATAAAGGAAAAGATAGCAATTGGTCCATTGAAAGATATCAGCTTAACCAATATTTGACATTAACTATGCGGGTTAAGAGGGCTTTACTGTGCATTTCTTATATTTTTGGCTTTTGGAGACGATAAATTGATATAGCAATAAGGCGGCGTGTTCAATTTCGTAGGGAGAAGATGTCTCCATGGGCATTTGGCTGTCTGCCATTGGACCAACCTACATGGACGTAAGCTTGTTTTCTGCTAAATCTTAATGTGAGCGTCGTGAAGTTGGCTCTGTTTGCCCATCCCCACTGTGAAAGCATGCCTTTCTCCCCGGGAAACTCAGTGGGCTAGAATGTGAGAAAAACGGGTTACAGCTTGCATGTTTCTTTGTATCCGTTGTGAATTTGCTAAAATTTAAACTTGGTGTAATCAGCAATGTACACGTGTATTTTTCATGTATATGAGTATTATAAGAGTGCGTCATTATGGAATACCATTTTCTCATTTGTAAGTCTATTATTGACATTGACAGCGGGGGACTTGTAAAACGCTCGTTGTCCGTCTGTCCATCTGTCCGTATGTCCCCTACCAGTGCCCCCACTTTTGTACGCGCGATTACTCACTCGCGTTTCACCGCAGGCTTTTTATTTATTTTTTTTGTGGGAAATAACATTTGTTGGAGTTGTCCGACCTGGGGTTATTTTTGAATTTGACCAAAAATTGACGAAACTGTGAAACTTCAAACTTGACCAAATTTTTGGTTTGTGAGGGGTGCTGTGGGGGCACTGTGGGGACACGCGCAATTTCTCAGTTATTCTGCACCGCAGCCTTTTGAGTTTTTATGGAGCGAAGGAATATATATTGCGATTGTGCGACGTGGGATTGGTTTTGGATTTGACCAAAAATAGACGAAACAATGAAACTTCCAACATGACCAAAAGTTTTGTTTGTGGAGGCACGATGCTGCCACTTTTGTTCGCTGATCAAAATTCCGTCCACCACCGTCCTGCTTTTTTACGTGCGATTTTTCAGTAAACTTTTGACCGAAGGAGTGTACATTCAGTTATCTTTCGGCGGGGGACTATGATCAGTTTCACTGATATACTTGTTTTGATAGCAAAATTTAATTTTTGATATCGTGAATAATTTTTTTGCTATCTGTAATTATATTTTTAACCCAACCGACTTTTGTCAGTGGGCTATTCCCATCCCCTGTGGATATCCGTCGTCCGTTATGTGTCTTTTGTGATGCTCCTCTTCCTGCATTTCTGGTCCGATGGTTTTGAAATTTGACAGGAAGGTTCCCAAGGTAGTCCTCTAAACAGCTTGTTGTTTTAGTGTGTATGTGTGGTTAGAGTATTTCATATCCTTAATTATATTTTGATATCAGAAATCAGCATTAATTCTTAAAAATGCATTCAATATGTCGTGTATTAGCTTCCGATGGGGATGTAAATATATGGTGGTGATTTGTCGCATCAGGACCCGCTGTGGCAGTGTTCCCGCGAGTGTATCTCCGACATGCACGCGACGCCAGACCTCCCGCCCGCCGATATGAAGAAACTCTGGTACAACAAACTCCGCTGTGACGACCCCTGCGGCTGCTACTGAACCCCCCAGTCATTTCCGGCTTGCCATCTGGCCACGGAGTCGGCACAATCGCCGGTCGTGCGATGCATCCAGATCAGGGGGTTCGTGTGCCACTTTCGGGAGCGGATTATGCTGAGATTTGGGCTTTTGTTTCCAGAGTTGGAATGTTTTCGAGAACCAATCAGTCAGTATATTGTGACGTTCTGGATACCAGGGTTGACGCGACGGCTGCACAGTGGTTGGTCGATCGCCTGATCATCGTCACACCATCGATCCGCCATCGATCGAATTTGAGAAACTTTACATTTTCAGAAAGTTAGTGCAAATTCGTAAATGCAGAGATTAAGAACGTGTATTTTCATGAGTTGTCACCGTATTGAACCACAAGTCCAGGTCCGTGTTACGGGGGTACAGAATGCAAATATGACTTCCTAATAAGGATTGGATGACGGATTGAAAACGGCGTTTTACTAACTTAAAAAAGCACCTTAAATATCAAGTGATTACAGTAAACCCACATTATAATGACATTGGGTAGAACGACAAACCGATGTAAAACGAGACAATTTTCTGGTGACAATCGTATCTGAGACTCTTTTCTGAGAGTCCTATCTCAAAGTACCGGTTATAACGACTTGCGGGTGATTTTCTCGGTTTCAACTATACAGGGAAAACTAGAGCTTCAGAGAGACACGATCCCCCATGTAGGTGACCTATGAAATCAGTACTAAAGTCAGTTTGTAATGTGTCATACTGCCATTTTTATCACGTTTTTTCACAATTCTAAGTTTTACATTTTTAAATTTCGATAAAAGTTTAATATTAAAAAAGTGATTTTGGCAATTTTATGCTTGTAATGTGCGTCCGGAAAAATAAGAACGTGAGTGCAATCTGTGATAACTTTTTAATGATTATAACAAGACCGTATAACAGGAGCCGTCAAAGGACAAGACCTGAACTGGCATTACGATTCTATGACAATATTTTAATTCTGTTATGAAATATTTTATGCATCCTGAACATTAATTTCGCTCTGGGATGCACATTCTAGCTTTTGTTCATTCCGACATCATCATAGGTGAATAACTTGCAAAGATGCCTTGGTCACTTGCAGTTTCTTAATATTGTCGTGAAATCTGATTATTGATGCCAAGGAACTTCAGAGTGTATTGACACCGCATATTTCCACAAAATTTTACTGCGACCCGATGAAAATCAAAAGAAAAGTAGCAGAAAAATAACATTTTACAATCGAACGGCCGATGCAAACAAAAACAACTACACAGTACGACTGTATCATGGAAGATGCGACTAGAAAAGTGCCCTTCAGGATTGTCATAGCTTTTGAATGTTGGCATAGAATGCAACAAACCTTTCAAAACGAAACCAACAGTGATTTATGACAGGTCAAATGATCTGAATTACGCCGTTGGAAGGAACAGAGAAATTGGCCAGTACTGAATCAGTACATTTCCGAAAAGTAAACACACGAACGACTAAGCTCTGAAGCTCCTGTCTGTCACACGATATAGTCAGGTGGTATGCAATCACGTTGAGTACAAGAGTATACCCACAAACCAGAATAAGACTAGAAAGAGAAAAAGAATTCAGTTTGACTCTTTATTTTTTACTTTATTGTAAAGTTTTTACAAATAACACACTTACCGATTTCACACATCACTTCTCGTTTTGTTTAGTAATTACACTTATTTGGCCATAAACAAAATAATGGAACTTAACGCACAATAGAAACTAGAGCAGTGTGTATAGCCCACATATTCCCCACAGGCCCCCCATCAGTTAAACACGGCCATCAATAGTCAAGGGCTGAAATTTTCTAAGTCCAGCTAGTCCATTTTCCTTGGACGGACCCGGCCCATTTACAATACCGATCTGTGTTTGCTCCCATAGAAGCCACATTCCAAGTTTCATTAAAATCCTTGCAGCAGTTTTTAAGTTATCGTGTTAACAAGCTCTTGATGACAGACCGACCGACCGACACGCGGCTGATCGCATATATTCCCCCTGTGGGGAATAAATAAAATAAGCGAAACAACCACTATCCATATGAATCGTCTCGTCGAACCATATCGATGTCATTAGTTGGTTTAAAAAAAAAAACATTGCCTGTGATACCCAAGCCAAAACTTGCTATGCCCGAACCTTGAAGACACTAAACGAATACTCGTATATCGCATATTAAGTGATAGAGCATCTATATCCTGACATAAATGACGGCGATATCTAAGTGTGCGGAATTTGCATAACTGAAGCTTACAATGACAGGCATTGGAGAACATTTACAAACCGTAAACTACTGGGCACGAAAGTCCGCGTGCACGCTGTTTGGCGAATCGATTTTACGGCGTGGTCACTGTTGATCAGCGCCCACCCCGCCCCCCCCCCCCTCTCCGCGGTCAATCACATGCCCCGCTCCGTCAGGAAGTCCGCCACATCGTCCATATATTTGCCTCGTATCCGGATTTTTTTGGACACTTCGTCCACCTGTGTTATGACTGGCCAGTCCGGATCATTGTGGCGTCGTTCCAGAAAAGCTCTTAAATCTGCTTCACATTTCTGCAAGTGAAAATATACAGCCACAATGAACAGTTTTATAGTGTTCTTTCTATAACGTACGAGGAGCGACCCATCTTTCTATAAAGCAGAGAAGCGAACCATCTTTCTGTAACATACGAGGAGCAAACCAATCTGTTTTATAAAGAAACGAATATCCGTGGACATTGAGCACAAAGGTGAAAGGAGAATCGAACGACGGATACACCAAAAGTTATGGGTAGCCCAGAAGCGAAAGTCGGCTTTCTTTGCAAAAAAAAATCGTTTGGTGTCTCCCACGCTAACCGATCTAAACGACAATAAAAAATAAATTTCTCTCACAAAACATGTTCTATAAACTGAAAAAAAATAGGAAATGGGTCAAAATTTTAAAGGACCCCAGTTATGAGCTGTACTTACCCAAATATCGCCCTCCACGTGGTTCACTAGTGTCATGTGACTGCGCCCTACATGCCACATTTCCAGGAAAATAGGAAAGTTGTGGTATTTTGTACGGCCGACTTTATAAGGATACCGGTTGGATTTTTCTGTAACACCCAAGAAATCAATATCAATGATACTTGAAATGGTGTTTTTCAACTAAACCTCGCAAAATCGTTCGGTCACAGCAATGAGCCTGCCTTGTTCTCAAATGTCGAAATTTTGTCAGCGGCCACTTGACCACTTTTCTTTTGTTGAAGATGTTTTTGAAGTTAATTCTACGCTTAAAGATCTAAACTATCTAAATTATTTCAGGTATTTACAGGGTCGCCATAGCGAAGTATACCCTACAATAACCATATACACGTGTGTTTCAGAGCGTACGCTGTAAATGGCAGCAAATCACAGACAGACATGTAAATGCACTTGATTAATTATAATGCACACACACGTTCAACGTTTCCTCAGCTCTTTCGGGACGGCCTATGTGATGAGACAGCCTGGGACGGCCTATGTGATGAGACAGCCTGGGACGGTCTATGTGATGAGACAGCCTGGGACGGTCTATGTGATGAGACAGCCTGGGACGGTCTATGTGATAAGAAAGCCTGGGACGGTCTATGTGATGAGACAGCCTACTCAATTTGTAATTTGTTTTTTGGTGCTACAAGGGGTGGGGCGGGGGCATTTGTTGTGGTCGAATGCAATCGCGGTGCTACAAAACCATGTAGCGAACTTTAGGAATCTACTGTAAGCAAGAAAAACACACATCGCCGTCTTCCACACAATGCGCTTCTTACGCGTCATATATTTTACATATTTCTCAGTACTTTATGTTAAGTGCCAAGACTGACGTTCGATTTTTATATCGAGATACGCAAGTCCGAAAAAAGCATGAAATTACATTACTTGTGTAAAGTGAGACACAACCTCCAGATGAAATGCAAGAGGAACTATCTTTACATTACGTCATCGGTATATCCGCTGACGTCATTTATGAAATGCCCCTTCTTGCTTTTGAGCTAGACGCTTCATCCTGCTGTACCCGAGTGTCCCAATGTACACCTATCTGCTATACAGTTCTAAAGGTGATTTTGGGAGGAGGCCGGGGCGGGGGGGGGGGGGGGGCAGAGATGAGCGTCATGCACAGCTTGGAAGCTTGCACTGAGGCACGCCTGCTCGCACGAGGCACACACACTGACCTGTGGGAGGATACCAGCCTGAAGGGGTCGGATAAGACTCATGCTTCGGCACTTCAGGGACTACTTTACGCGGAAGAATAGCCTCCACGTGCTTCCACAATGCAGCATCACGAACCTCTTCCACATCTAGAACAGGAACGATCGGGTTAATAAGTTTGGAGTTTTGCAGAGTTCAACCTCTGCGAGAACCTGACAGCATTTTCATCCGATTGTCTTCTTCCCAGTCTCTACTTTTTACTCTGTGTAATAACCTCCCGTGAGTGAGCACCACTAAATAGTATATATTTTTTCCGGTTCACAAATTTTTCACATAAACGTAAGAAAAATTCAGTGTAAATTCAGGGGACATTTTGGTGTCAAAATGATGAGCTGCTTGTCATAACACAAAATAGCAGATGGCCCACTTAACATGCGAAAAATACTTCCAGGTACTACAAACGATAAGGTTACATAACCGTTCTCCATTTATGGAACAGCTTGACAACTAAGTGAAAATAACTTGGCTGTCAGCCGAGTAAAATAAATAGTTAGTCCTGCAATACGACTATGACATGCCGAGATCAGCCGTTTTATTTTTGAAATATAGGGGCGGGATTTGGGGCTGTTTGGTTAAGATCTCACCATAAGCTGACAAAGAGTCGGGTGTGCAAAATGAAGCGCAAAACAGTTTGTTTCCAAAGACATTCCGACGTCCTGTGACATAACTAAGACATGTTAACCGGATGATTATCAAGTCACAGCTGTAAATAATTTCGAACTGAAAACTACCAAACACATGAAATTTGACCTGTGATAAACAATGAAATACGTATCGCAAACTTCTTTGAATCTGGTATTTTATCAAAAGAACCTCTCCAAGGTATATGCAAATTATACTGAATTGCGTGCGAGCATGTGCTTTCTTTCAAATATAAATAGCGAACCTATAACAGTTCCTAGCGTCGGTTTCACCAGCCGCTCGCCTTCGTTGATCAGTCCTGCCCCCTCGATGTCATAATCTGGACGGGCTTCTGCCAACGGACTCCTGTTGTGAACATCACCTTTTCTTGCTATCGATGAATACAACTTAAAAAACCGAAGTAAGAGACATGTAATTGAGAGAAAATAAGGGATTTTAATGATTTTAGGGAGATATAACTTTTATTACGCAGAACAAATATATAACACTGACAGAGGAGGCCGAGGCAAACATAGATAATGCAAAACATAGCAAATTCCCTCCATGTAGGCAATAACACACGAAAGTACAAAACTGCACTTCGAGAGTAAACAATGCACAAGTTTGAGAAATGAAATGGTGGTCTGCACGTGAGTCAGTCAAAAATAGCCATACAAATTACGTCATAGCCACCAGGATAGCGACGTAAAACAAATCAGCTGATCAGTCTCGATAGTGTCATTAACTTTGTTAACACATGATACTTTCAATTTAATGATACAATATCATTAGCTCCAAGAAACGGCTCACTACTGGGGGATCGGCTTACCGCTTCAATTCTTCGCTACATAACGATTATACAAGTCAACTGAGCTCACCTTCATGTACCGCTGTGGTTATTTTATGAAACATTAAACGACCCACCAGTCTTATTAGCATTTGCTAAACGTACTACGACAATGATATACAACTTCTGTGTTACGCTTTAAAAAAGGGAAACTGGCAAAAATAAAAAAAAACTTCCATTTCGCCAGAAATATAGTCACATATTAAAGGGTCTGAATAATATGCAAAACATTTTTTTAAAGATCATATCATGACTTTTTTACACTCGAAGGTGTGCAGATTAGAAAAAATTATAATTTTGATGATTTTCCCTGAGCATTTCTTTATCATTTAAAACACAATTTGCAGTAGAAACGGCACCTCCATTAGAAAGATCCGAAAGAACAAATGGGGTTATTATGGAGTTTTTTTAAGCACCAAGCAGCGGCTCGGTACTGAGGGTTTCAGCTACCGTCTTAAATCCTCGCCATATAAACGATATACTACCCAACTGCACTCGCTGTGATAAGATAATGTAAGCTTTTATCGGTCCCAATAGTCAACCAAGCGGTTGAATTACTTAGGATATCATATAAATACAAGAGCAATCAGTGATTGCCATATCCCCCGCCGTGGGTGTAATTAGTAAGGCGGGTGCTGTACGTCGCACTTAAACTAAGTAAATAAAACAAATACACTATATTGTTGTTACGCATATCAGATATGAACCGGATCCGCTCACTAGTTTCGGAGTTCGCCTGAAAACCAAAGTACACGTTGAGATCCGGATTTTGGGATCCGCCCACCAGTTTCGGAGATTTCGTCTGGAAACAAAACTGGCGACTGACTAACCGACAGACGGACGGACAAAGTGCGTTTCTATATCCCCCGCCTCCGTCAGGACGGCGGGGGATAATAACACGTATATATGAAGTAAAATTTAACAAATGTATACAAATAGAAATACGTAGTTCGTATATAACACTCGGAACATTCAGATATTGATAAAGGTCAATGTCTTTTTACCACACTATTAGTGATCTATGTATCATGCTTTGACATGATAGTGGAATAAAAAATACCGGGTAAGAGTGTTTGTTTCTTATTGTCTTAAAATCGTACAGAGTATATAAATTATTTTGTTTTGTATTGTGGTCGTGTCTGTTTTTATCTGGAAGAAGTTTTTTAAGACGTGGCATTCTTGCTGCACATCCTCGAACAGATATTTACAAATTTTATCTCTCCTCTCCTTCAATGTTGTTAAATGGGAAAAATCTAGTACATGTTCATAGTTTCCTCTGGGTATATAATGGGTAAGGCTCATTTCTGTATTTTTTCTATTGAGTCACTTTGACACTGTTTGATACTGGTTGCCCATTAATTAATTTTCATGTCATTTTCTTTGGACAATTTGTAAATTTCGTGTATCGCAGTTTCCAAAAACAGTGTTTCGTAGACTATTATTGTCCAATATTTCGAATGGTGTACCGTCATCGACGTATTTATATATTGGAAGTATACACTCCAAGTCATCTACTGAGCCACCACGGTGGCGATTTTGTGCGAGATTCGACATCTCCAGTGATATGTAATTTATTCAATAGCATCTTCTTTTATAGGAACTATGACTTTTGCTGTTGGGAAGACCGCAAGTCATCCACGAGGGAAAGAACATTCAGATTAAACAGCACATCGTAATTGGTTAAATTAAAAATTGGTCTGTTAGCTGCAGATTATCATGACTTATAATATTATAAGAATCACACGGTGAATTGCGGGACGCCTAGTTTGTAAATGAGGCTGGAATAAGCGGTGAAAATGCTGCTTTCACAGCAAAAGAACATATTTTCAGTTTTTCCAATTACGATGTGCTGTTCAATTTTACGAGTATGTTTCACTCCTTGTGGGACTACGAGTAGGACCTTGTACGAGTATATATGCATGAAACTGGCCCCTATTTGGGGCACAACAGAGTGCTTCGTGGCTCTACCGACAGATATACGAAATAATTTAAGGACGAGCCGACTCGGAGCTTGGAGCTTTTTATTGCCGGGCCCCGAAATGAGTCCAAGACGGCTCTGCGGTATCTAAATGGCATGTCAGAAACGTTGTAAAACTCACTTTGAACGCATTTTCATGTTTTACTGTTCTACAGAAGTTATTTCTTGTTAACAAACGTGCACATTGCATATAGTTCCACATCTCTTAACCATCACACATTATCGCTCAACTTTGGACTGTTCGATTCCTTCAAGATACAGAATGAGAACCTATCTACATGGTTGCGATTATTAACAAGCTTGTTTTACTGCATAACTTTTCTTTGATGCACGAAATCTCACATACCGCACCCAATGACATTGATGTTAAGGGTATTCATGTTAAAAGCTATAACACTTTAATCATTGACATCCTCAAATCATTTGCAAAATGTTCTCAATAAAATGTATTATTGGTTTTTACTTTTAGAACTATAATTATTTGTATGGATAGCTATGCTCTAAACTAGTCTTAATCTTTTTCTCTGAGATGTAATTTTTCTGCCAATAATAACATTTCTTGTAAAAATAGAGGTTTTACTTTACGACTGTTAGATTACCACCAGAAATAAAGATTAGGCAAGAAAGAAAAATAATAATAAAGAAAATAACGGTTCACAGTGTACGGGGTAGAGATATTATGCATAAGCTGCGGCTGATACCTTGTTTGTTATATTTGACTTTTAATCTCGGTCTTTTAATATTGATATGATAAAATATCCCATGACTATGGTGCCACAGTTATGTACATATTGGCAATTATTTAACATAGGCAAATAGCATGCTAGACTAGTCATCAATTATCAACAGATCACACAAACGCCATAGAAACCGCCATATTTTTCGACTGTAATGAAGTTCTAACAGACTTGGATGAGGGTCGCGGAGTGTTTTTTGTGCTGTTATATCTCTTCGCGTCCTTCGACACGATGGACCATTCCATCTTGCTATATAACTCGCTTGGATATGTTCTTTGGAATTAAATGAACTGTATGTGAATAGTTTTCCTGTATTCATGATCGTTAATGTTATTGGAAAGTCGTCGAAAGATAACACTTTAAGTAATCAGTACCTCAGGGGTCAATGCATAGCCTACGTCTAAATGCGAAACACACAAAGACAAAGCGACTACTTTTCGTAAAACTTGGACAAATTACCACTTGTATGCCGATGTCTATTGCGTTAAAGAAATTGCTTGATCCTCACTGTCAAATGTCCCAGGTTGCTACGCAATCGCATTAAGAATTGCTATCTCCCACAGGAGTAAATGATCCCTCGAAAACAAAGCAAAACTAAATAAAAAAAAAACAAGAATTCATTGAATTCATTCATTGTTTCCATCAAAAGCAAATTTCAGCAAACTTTCTTGTACTAGATGGTGATGTCTAGAAATCTCCCTCTTTTCAGAGTTGAAGTGTTTACATAGACGGTGTTATGTAAATAGACCATCAATATCCAATATAGCGAAGACGTGCTATTTTTATTTAAATTAGATACGCGGAACTAGGCCACTTATTACTACAGATGCAGTGAAGGCACTGGTTCAAACGCTCGTGATTAGCAATATGGACTTTTGTACTAACCTACTAATAAACCTAATAAATACCAGACTAACCGGTTGCAAATTATCATGGACATAGCCGTAATATATAAATATAGGAATAAAACGACAATTTTATGTTGATTTTACTTTATAATGTTTAATTTAGTTAATTCCTTTAAGTATTTTACTAATCGTGTTATAATATATTATGTAAAGCGCTTAGAGCAAGGCTGTTTATTAATGCATGCCTGATCTGTTCTATCCCCTTTTTAATTTCAAATCATTCATCCTCTGTAAAATGTCTATGAGTTTTGAATTTGGCGTCTTGTTTTAGTGCTTTCTCAATAACTACAGGCACCAAACAAGTATTCCCGGGTTTCTCTTTGTATTTGAATAATTTCAAAGAAAAAGACTATTCCAGAAGTGAAGAGTCGGAAAATTGACGTATTTTGGCATATTGAACGCTATGACTGCCTTCAAAGAGCACTCATCGAAGAAATGGTTGTAGACAAAATGGAGCGAGGTATGTCGAGGCTTCAGTGGTCAGACGTTTGAAATTGAAATGGGGCGATATTTTGCAAAAGAGCGTTCAGGACAGGATTGTCACAGACAAGTCTTGATATGGTGCTGTCGGTTGACCTACTGTATCATATTTCAGTATTGTTCCCTCAGATGGATGTGAGTGTGACATCCCCAGTTCCAGCGGTAACCTTACTGACTTCCATAATTACATCTCACATGGTTCAGAGGTGCGCCCATTGTTCCCATATGAATTCCATCTGGAAAATCATCAACAACACTGCTGCTACGGTACTGGACCGGGTATCTCGGTACTTATCCTATCCCTTTTGAGGGTTCACTGCTTCTGTGCCTCAGACTGGAAATTGCGGACCTCTTAGGGCAGAGAATGGTGTGTAATATCATCCAAAATCTCATAGATGCCGAACTTCCTCGGGGTATCAGTCTAACTGTCTCACAGCAGTTGCATTGGTATCTCACCCCATCCCGAAACTTTCTCTATAAACTAATACCTGAAATACGTTGACACTCTTCCAGCACCATATTTTCTATCAGAGCTCCCAAAACTGCACAAACAAAAATAATGTTAATAATAATACCTTTCCATACAATAATATCTTTATAGAATAACAATAGGATTAAATTATTAACAGATAAACCTGATATTTTCTTAATTGCAATGAAGAAAATCTTTCATGATTTTTTTTTCATTTAATTTTTAACTCATTTTGGATATCAGTCTGGGGTCTACTTAATTGTAATACTCCAGACGCGTCATTGACACATATGGAGAATACAGTTATAAACACATAGATTCACAAAACATAACAAGGCGCTAACAATCGTCCGCACTTTGATATCGAGTCTCCTGCTACTCCTTACTTTGAATATATCGTTGTTTCGCCACAACAAGGTTCTTTCAAACTTTCACCATTTTCAATTCAAAAGCATGCATGTTCTGCCATCCGTTCCCAACACTGTATCAAAAGACTCTGCTCAGGTGATATTTGAATAGAAGTATCTTCGGCTGAACACAGTAAAAAAAAACCTTTGTACACATACCAGTGAAGCGTAAACCTCACCAAACTTTGAACTACACCAAAGGAGTCATTAGCCACCCTGAACTCAATTTCCGTACAGAATAGGAACATGTACACGAACTGGATATGTACGGAGTCACAGGATGCTGTAGACTCGACTTTCACTATGCTCGCATTCCGGAGGTCATCGTTGCCGTTAGATGTTAGAGCTGGTTACCTTAAATTAGGCATCAAGCCCTACATTCCTAACCCTGTGCGGTGCCACAACTTACCAAGTGTAAAAGGTGAGGTGACATGTGCAAATTGTAGTGAGGACGGTCATGACTACAAATCTTGTACTTGTGATACCAAATGCATTAACGGCAATGGAAACCAGCCAGCGTCCGCAAATGATTAGCCAGTGTCACTCGCTGAAAAAGAGATACAAAAATCAAAGCATGAAAAGTCCATCCCGTGTACACCATCATCAAATCATTCGTACGCTGTCGCTGCCAAGAATGACAGCCGAGAAGACTGATGCCAAACGGATATTGCGTGGGTCAAACTCAAACTACATGTCGTGTAAAAACTACCCCGATCCAAAAAAAGTTAAAGGTTTCGACTGGCACCACTACTGATTCGACTGACTGTGATACCGCATCGAGCAAGCCTTCACAGGAGATGCAATTGACGTCCGCTCGTTTGTGTACTCCATCACCCAGTAAGCTACCTAATTAAAATAAGGAGATAAAGGCCAACCTTAAAGAGAGAACCAAACAAGCTAAAGACAGATTGTGCTCCTCTTTAACCTACGAGGTAGAGAATAGGTCTTACCCACTTAATAAAGGAAGATGAAAGAACACATCGTTAGAACCCCTCTCCAAAACCGAAAAGAAAACTGACCATAAAAAGAACTAAATTTCAAGAACTAGTGTCTTGAAATAAGACCATATGGAAATAATATGGCAATAATTTAATAGAATATACAAGGTGTTTGGACCAACCATCACAAAATTTTCACAAACATACTCCAAAATGACCCAGCAATAGGTTTTTTGAAAGAAACATTTTCTAAAATCAGTAATAACTTACTTGTAAGAAGCCTTTTTGAAAACAAATAACCAACCAATGCTGAAAGCATATGTTTCCTGCAAAAAAGACGACATCAGCGACAAAGCCTCTAGAAGAATTGCAACTTTTATTCGAAAATATATAATTCAAAGCGAAGTAAACCTAAATACTACCCTACAGGTCCAAGCCCAATTCATGTGATTGTGGTTTTGAAGGTGGTGGCAGAGTAACAAAAATACCACAGTGGAAATTCACCAAACGTGTTGTACTAAAGAACATTTCGTTCTGTGGAAAGGGAACAACTGGCGCTCTCTATTTTTAAAGACTATCATTTCGTCTACACAGACGGCTCAAAACTCGACAATAAATCGGCTGCCTCCGTTTTAACTGAAAGCAACACTTTAAAAATAAGACTTCCAGACGGATCTTTATTTCCTCAGCCGAAACTTTAGCTCTCCTCCTTGTGATTCAACTAATGAAGACCAGTCGATAGAAAAATTTATGTTATTCGTCGACTCTGTGTGCTCCTGCAATCAATAGAGAACCTCCAAATGTGAAACCTTATCCTTGACCTTCCAGAAAGGCGTCACGATGTCATCAAGGCTGGCAAATGCATAATGTTCTGCTGGGTTCCAAGGAAACGAGACAGCGGACAGAGCAGCAAAAGGGCTCTAAATGATAATTGTACTGATATGCTCATACCAGCCTTCGATTTTAAAAACCACATCACAAGATACACAAAAAGACTGCGGCAAGAAAAATGGAACGGACAAAGAAACAGTAAACTGTATCAAATCAATCTCTTAGTCAAACAAAAACTATCGCCGCTGAACAGTGTGCAAGATGAAATGGTTTATCACAGAGCCATAATATGACATAGCAGATCACCCAGGAGCACGAACCACCGCCCGAGTGCGTTGGGTGTCAAGAACGTTTTACTGTAAAACATAGTCTGATAAGCTCTGTTGATTTTGAAAGGAATCGCTCAAGACATTTCAGAGCTGACTCTATGAAGCAGCTCTTTGACAAAACTGATATTAGTAAAATGATCTCGTTGCTAAAAGATATAAACCTGTATAATTACTGTTAAATCGTAGGCATGGCAAGATTTTAGCATCTACAAGATTTTAAATTTATGTTGCTCCTAATATAACTCGTACTGACACAATATGACCCGCTTAGAGTAGGTCGTGTTGACAAACAAATCATCTTGCTAACTAATTAACTAACAAGGCAACTTAGTGAAACAGGTTTGGGTAGGAACACCCGCTTGACAGTGACCAAGAAGGCCAAAGCCACAGAGGAATCTCTTATGTAAAGTTACTTAGGACAAAAGGGTCGAAAGTGAGCTCTATCTGTAACCGCTTTCGAATTAAACTCTCTCTCCGGTTTTGACCTTGACTATGACCGAGAAGCGTAAGGTCACCGTGTTACCGTATTACCCTATGTAAATTTGTTTTGGGCAAAAAGTGGAAAATGAGCTTAAAATCTCTCCCTCTCTCTCTCCTTTCTCTCTCTCTCTCTCTCCTTTCTCTCTCTCTCTCTCTCTCTCTCTCTCTCTCTCTCTCCCTAACCATTTTCGAGATAATGGTTAGCTTCCGGCTTTTGACCTTGACCGAGATCGAGATGGTCAAAATCACCGAGGTACATTTTATATAACGTTGTTTAGGCCTAAAGTGTCGAAGATGGGCTCAAAATTACCAACCGTTTCCGAGATAATGGTCAACTTAAAATTTTTGGCTTTAGCCGTGACCGAGAAGGTCAAGACCACCGAGGTACCTCTGTTTGAGTCCAAAATGATCTAACATGAGTTAAAAATCGCTTCAAAATCTCTGACCTTCAGACCTTGAGATAATAGTCAGCTTTCGATTTTCTAGCAACTTTTCATGATAGATAAACGCTTTGAAAAAATATTTTTATATCATTTTGACCTTGACCTTTGAGGTAAAAGTAAAAAATATTTGCAGTTTCACCGAGACCTCATGAATGTCTATGCGTGTAATAAATATGAAGATCCGCTGACTTAAACGCTAGGAGTAGTTTTCTGGAAACTATTTTGTCCAAAAAATCTTTTACCTCAATTTGATATTGACCTTGACCGTTGAGGTAAACAATACAAATTCGCTGAGAGCTTGTCATCGTCTAAACATGTGCCAAATCTTGTATTTTCCGTCAAATATTGTGTTAGGAGTTTTTTTTAAGACTATGCAACAGAAAAAAGGAATTAAAAAGAAAAAATCGCAGAAAATTCCAGAAAAACTACAAATTTATAAATTTTGCAAGTAGGAAACGCAAAGTTATACCCAGCTGGAAACGAAGTTTGCAGGTGGGAACAAATGCAAATTTTTCATAAATTTACCCCCTCGCTTTATCTTGTTTACAGGTTTAAAAGCTAATCCAATCCCAGTCTTCAATTTTCTATTTCTGATTTTATTCGCCAAATTTCTTAGTTCACCATACAGTTCTTTATTGGTCATATGGTCTTCCGAACACCCTTCTCTTAAATTCTCTGGATAATGATGGGCGCCAAATCTTTTACCATCATTACAAGCCAGTCGTGTAAGTCCAATTCGCTGTTTGAGAGATGAAGTTGAAATGCTGAGAAGAGATCAATAGTGTATAAATTAACCGCATCCAGTGTTGAGATTTACAAGCGTACTGTTTTATTTTTTATTTTTGGCTTTTACAAATGATCTTGACTTTTGACTGACGACATTCGGTAAGGAAAGTGACATTAAGAATTATGGTTAAAATTATCGCACACATCTAATGTCAATCGCAATTACAGTTTTTTAAAATATAATTTATTTGTCTCTCAAACGACCATTTTAGAATCAGCAGAGTGTTTGCTCAAGCATTCTAGAGTTTTACATAGAAGCTCTTTTTTACTTTTGGCTTTGGTAGATATTTTTTTAATATTGGTTCTTGGCCGATGTACTGTCCCACGAATTCAAAGACGATTGAACGGGTTTGGGTGGTTTTTTACGCGATTTTCTATTTCAGATTTATTCGCCAAATATTTTATTCGTGAAACTGTAATACATAAATTACAAAATACACTAAACAATAACAATATTAATTATAATATGATAAAAAATTATAACAAAATTACAGCTCACAGTTATAGGAACACATAATTTACACGGGAATTATGGCAGAAAAGCGATACAAAAATACCACCATAATTTAATTACTTGGTGTTCCTTTCTGAAAAAATGCCTGTTATTTAATACCAATACAAAATACTAGCATAAACCAGTAGTCAATGCACGTGTCTTGCAAATTATTTACAATAAAAAATATGCATAATTTACTGCCTTAATCTCAGTTAAATTAAGCGACATTTTACTTCTATTTACTTGTATGTTTCCCTTTATAAATTAAATTACTAACCAACTGTCCCACCCTAAACGCCACATTCATGGAACAGGCGCTCGATGACAGCAAGAATTCGGAACATCAACACACAAAGCGCCATGTCAACACACAAAATACCATAAAATTTAGTCTCAAAAGACAGAAATCTAGATTTATTTCATATACTCAGTTTTACTTACATTCTAAGTAAATCCCTATTACGACTTCTTGAGTTCAATTTCAATTACATTTTTTCTCCAATAAAGTCAATAAACTCCCGTCAAGATTAATAAAAGTCACCGTTTAATGTGCCTAGTTCCTTTAATTTTCCAGTTTCTCTCGCTTCAAACGCCAACGAAAATTGAAATGTATTCCTCGTTTCAAAGTATTTATGCAATTAAGAAGCTACGGATGAAATCGCAATACAAACGGTTCACAAGCTATGCATGGAATCACAGCACAAACGTTTCACAATTACTCCATGTTTGACATGAAAAATTATTTTAATTCTCCTCAGTTACCGTCAAACCTCACCGAAAATACAATAAGGACCACCTATAAGTCGCCAAAATATAACAAACAGCCTTGAAAAATGCATGGCCGCATATAGTGGAGATGTACTGCATAACGAAAAAGTACACATCTGCACACAAAACGTCATATTCCTCGTCCAGCGCAATTTTATACAATGAGAGGCGCATTCACAAAAATAGAGCTTTGCAGACCAGGTTGCATTCACACTACAAGCAAGAATGAACATTCGCAACAGCCGATGACATGTAGTAAGGAAAATGACAATAAGGGCTTACGAACAAAATTGTAATTTTAGAAAAAATATAATTTATGTATCACTGAATCTACTATTTCAGAATCAGTATTAGGGTTTGTTCACCTATTTTAACGCTTCTTCCAAAGGCTAACATCAAAGTATTTTTGCATAGATTTTTTTACTTTTGGCTTTTAGCAGATGGCCTTTTACTTCCGGCTTTTGGCATTTGGTAAGGAAAATGACATTAGGGGCTTTCGGTAGAAAAACTTATGACGTGCAATAAATGTCAGTCAGAACGTCCATTTCAATGTTTATCCTTTCTGCGACGTCTGCACATGTCGTCTTGATTAAAGTGACACTTGCACAATTTATTAATCAACTTTTTATTTACTGATATATAAATGTCGGGTCAGGATCCAGTTTCTGGTTTCCGAAATTCACCAAAGAGGTCAAAGTAATTGAATTACCTCTCGTGTAATGTCTTTTAAGTCCCCTTTTAGAAATAACCCGTCTTATTGCTAAAAAATATCACGTGGCCTTTGACCTTGACACATTGGTCAACACGTATTAGTATACTTTAACCGTATATGTGTTCAAGATCAAGGTAAATTTGTACGGATTAGATGAGAACTTGTCACCGCTATACCTGTGTCAAATATAGTCTTTCCATGTTATATGGTATTCTGCAAACGATCAAAATCATAAAACGAATCATTAATTGAAAAAGCCTTCAGAAAAGGAAAAAAAAAGAAACCATAAATGTATTCTTATTTTGGAATAATAATAATAACAATAATAATAATAATAACAGAAAGCAAATGGGGGTTGAAAACATTTTCCAGAAGTGGTATGAAAACAGTTTTCGGAAGTAGTATTGTGGATAAGAACCCCCGATGACCTTGACTGATTCAAGGACACAGTGTCCTTGATATGCAATGTCCTTGAATTAGGCCAAGGTCACTGAGGTTCTTACCCACAATGCCACTTTCGAAAACCGTTTTCATAACACTTGCGAAAACTGTTATCACATCTTCATTTCTGGGTCTTAACCTGAAATAAATAAAAAATAAACCAAAAAATATAAAATACAATAATAATAATAATAATAATAATAATAATAATAATAATAATAATAATAATAATAATAATAATAATAATAATAATAATAATAATAATAATAATAATAATAAATAAGCAAATAGGAAAATAAATAAATAAACAAAAAATAAACAAATAAAAAAAGAAATAATGAATAAATAAATAAATGAAAGAAAATTAAAAAAAATAAATTAATAAAAACTAAATGAGCTGACTCAATATATAAAGCGTGAATATGAAGACAGTTTCCGGAAGTGGTATGAAAACAGTGGCGCGTTGCATTGTGAGTAAGACTTTGACGTGATTCAAGGACACTGGATATCAAGGGCACTGCATGTCAAAGACACTGTAGGGTATGCTTGACCTAATTCAAGGACACTGTATCCAGGCAAGTGTACCTTTGTCCTTGATCTGATTCATGTCAAGGCCACTTTCGCCAATGTACGCATGTTCTTTCGTCATCCCATCCAAGCATGTTCGGACATCATTATGTGACGTCATTTACTGTAAATTTCAAACCAGCATATTTTAAAACTACTGGGTCGATATCAACCATTTTTCACCATACTATTCAGTAAGACGTGAAGTTTTATTGATGATGTCACTCATGATGTCAACCTCTAGAGAGACAATGCTGTTTATCATTCCATGTATTTTAGTGTATGAATTACACTGTTACGCACAGCGAAAAAATTTATAGCTGAAATAGACGAAGTGTTACAATGGATGACTATTTAGCTGGAATTAATCGGTTGATTGCTATAGATACAACAGCAGAGGGGAGTTTTATTGGTATGGGAATGCACTCAAGAGGCTAAGAGAAGAGTGTGCAGCACAGGGGTATGCTAGTTCTTCCTTACCAATTACTGATGATGACCTTAGTGGCATAGAGCAGGCTGTACAGGCCGACACTTTTTCAATTAATGAAATAGAGCATGCAACGGAACCATGTGATAAACTACTCCTGTATCAGGCTCCAGGTAGTGAATTGCGCGCACATTTAATATATAGGGAAGAAAATACAAACGATGAGATAGATGACACACAGCCTAGTCAAAGTACTATGAAACATCATTGTTTTATATGCGGTCGATATTTTGGCTCTCGTTAGAGGCTACAGCAACTCCATAGTACCAGTCACCATCGCCTTACCCATATATGCACAGATTGTGGTAAAACGTTTAGCAATAGTAAGCTTCTTGGACATCATCGATTAGTATGTAGTATGAAAGAAAGGAATAAAAAGCAACACGTCTCACAAGTGGGTCGTGGTTGTCGAAAAAGTATGCAAAACCATGCCAGAGGAAAGGTGTTTAACACAAACACGATCATGATATTTTAATGGCCTTGAAGGAATTGAAACCTGATTTTGAAGCTGCTACCATTTATTTGTCATACTACCTTAGGATCTGATCGAGTACGAAATCATGGTCATGTCACATGGCTGTACCGTGGTGCTGCTCATAGTAACTGTAATTTACAATACTGTTTGGTGAAAGACAGTCAGGGTCAGGAAGATTCCTTTATCATACCAATTGTATTTCACAATTTACTGGGCTACGACAGGCATTTCATTATAGAGAAGATTTGTCAGTTTAAGAAAAGTAAATTACGAGTTATTCCAAACAGCATTGAAAGGATGTATCTTTTTCATTAGATAATTTACGGTCCATTGACTCTTTTCAATTTATGGGAGCATCTCTACATAAGCTGGTAAGCAACTTAGCAAACGAAGGCGAAACAAAATTCCAAATCATGACATCAACCATTAAAAGCATTCACTAGCAAGATATGTTGTTGGGAAAGGGAGTATACTCACATGATTTTGTAAATTTCATGTATCCAGCCTTCCTCTACTGGAATATTTCACAGTACATTGAGTGAGGAAGGTATCAGTGAGGACGACTATAAACATGCAACGAATTTATGGGAGGCATTTAATTGTGACACATTAGGATACTATCATGATTTGTACTTAAAACCAGACGTCATGTTTGAAAATTTTTGACAAGTGTGTTTAACTACTTAAATTTGATCGAGCACATTATTATACAGCTCCCGACCTCTCGTGAGACGCTATGGTCCAACATACAACTGTTGCATTATCTATTATCAATGGCATTGATATGTATCAAATGAGCAAGGCATCCGTGGTGGAATTGCTATGATTAAGTCACAAGTTCAACAAGGCAAATAATAAATATTTAAGTAGTTATGATCCCGCCCAACCAGACAGCTACATTATCTATCTTGTTGCAATTAATGTTCACGGTTGGGCAAAGAGTCAGTACCTTACAGAAGGAAATTTTACATGGGTAGAAGACTTGGATTCTATTGATGTCATGTCTATTCCTAAGGATGGATACACAGATTATATATTGGAAGTGTACTTTGACTATTCAAATCACCTTCATGCTCCTCACAGTGACAACCCAGTAGCAGTAGAGCGATGATGTGTTGAAGAAGAGGAACTGTCTACTTAAGGTAAAAAATTCAAGAACGAATTAAAGTTGAAGGGGAAACCACGTGAGAAATTAGTCTCTACTCTATAATTCAAAAGAAGCTATGTTGTACAGAAGTATTTATCATTAGGTTTGACATTTATAAAATTCCATCGAGCCATTATCTTCAGACAGAGTAAATGATTAGAACCATACATTACCCTGAATACAGAAAAGCGTAAAGAAGCGAAAAATCCGTTTGAGATGGATTTTTACTGTGAACAATTCTATATTTGGGAAGGCGATGGAAAATATGCGAAAACGTATTCAGTAATTTAATGTTGGTGAATAATGAGAAACGTTTAAGAAGCTCGTAACAAAACCAACATTCCATCATTTCAAACTTTTTAACGAGCATTTAACTGCAGTTCACTAGAAACAGGTTGAACAACCCGATTTATGCTTTATTCAGCATCTTAGATCTCAGCAAAACGTTAATGCATGACTTCCTTTTTTGTATATAAAAGCAAAACTGTTGTTTATTGATACAGGCAGTTTGTGTAACTATATTGAAACAACTGACTTGTGTCAAATATATTATAAGATATGTGTTACTTTGATACAAATGATTACCGTACATTCCATTCCTGTCATTCCAATGCAAACAAAAAGTGATTGGAAAGATGAAGGATGGAACTCCAGGTCTTCCTATGGAAGAGTTGGTAGGTCTACGATCCAAAATGTACAGATTTTCATATAATGGAATGAAAAAGAAAAACTGAAGTACGTAAAGACTACAAAACAACTCTGGGAAAAACCAGACCATAGCGACAAGCAATATGATGGGAAGTCATGAACATAAAGTTTATGCAAAACAAGTTTTAAGGTGGCACTGTCTCCATTTGACGATGAGAGGTATGTGCTGAATGGTGGTGTTAGTACATTGGCTTACGGACAATGTTACATCATGTTGACGTAAGCAGTAAATATCTAAGTCACTGTTCAGACATACACACACACACACACACACAAAATGATAGTGCTTCCTGTAAGTACCACTGTAACGTTAGCAGTTGAGAAGTATATATAAGGACACTATTTTGTATGTCGAGGAGCCAAATGTATTTCCTATTCGCTTATGCAGTGAAACTACAAGATGTGCTGAAATATAATAAAACTGTAAGGAACGAATATAATTTGATGTGTGAATACTGTGGACGTTTACTGTTTGACGGTAAAATGTGTCACTTTCACCGCTATGAGTGTAAGAAGTGTGAACCAAACAATTTTTGTCAGAAACATACCACACTTTTTTTATCGTTGATGTTATTATTTTACCTATGTAAATGGTATATTTAATGTTTTCATTTATGTGTTAAAAATATGTGTAAAATAAAATTGAATGTATATTTGAACCTGTTTTATTCATATCTGTTTGAAATTTACATTTTTTATTAACCACAATCACAAATCATATGTTTTACAATGAAGTTACTGTCACTGTTTCCAAGTACCTCCAGAATGTCTTCTGCATTTACATCTCGAGCCCGTTGTAAAATGTAATACACACAGTAAAATCCACATGTATTTGACAATGGTTGTTGTTATGGTATATTATTCATTACAAAGTTTTTTCTAAAAATTGAACTTAGGTTTTATCTATAGGTGCTGTACCATATGAATCAAAATACTTTTCTTACACAGCCAACCAATGTTGCCCAGACTTATCCTGTTCACCCGTGTTAATAACATAAGTCCCTGGCTGCCATATTAGTAACTGATCAATAGCAAATACACCATGAAAAGTATCTTTAGTCATGCAATCATGTTTTTAAATAGCTTTTATCCGTAACGTATTCATTATGTTTAGTCAAATGGAATATTCCAACTACCCATGATTTTAACAATGTTGTCAAACTCTGCATAAATGATAATATCTGTCGGATGCTGCAGTTCTTCAGCAAAATTAATTTCCAGCCTTAAATTTCCATGTTTTATAATACTATAATGGTCAGTGTTATCATAGCTTGGTGGTAAGTCAAAGGCAAAGCGCGAATAGCCATTATTTCAGTCTTCTTGCTTGATTATACAGCTCTTGCCCCCATCCAGTCAAATCCTCGAAACGTTTCATAGCATTGCAAATAATCCCTTTCAACCATATTGGATTGAAGAGCGTTGGTAGCTACAGGCTCACCATTTGTGTATAGTTGAATAAAGTTGATGTTTATTTGTAGAAAATTGTGAGGCTTCTTGTCTCGAGAAAAAATTAAACTTTCCATCATACCTATCACAACTCGTTTCGGTAATTGCCCCAGAAAAACGTTGTCTTTCACAAATGTGCGAAACCCAGCAGGTACAGCAACTACTTTACATTATTTGCATGTAATGGGGGAATTTAGCCGAAATTTTCAATATCGCATCAGCATGACCCAATTGTGCACCCGGGCTTGCTCGAACTTTTCGTATCATTAAGAAACATCAGATCAACTCGATAGTCCTCTGCACGTATCATCAACATATAACTATCCTTTTGTCTACCTAAGTTTAGTTTTATATTGATACTCTTGGGAGGTACCTTTCTTGCTCAAACATGTCGATACGCAATGAGTCCATGACACTCACCGGTTGACTGTTACGTGTGTATATGTAGCGATGTCCATTCTCTCCTATGGTGAACTGTGAAATATACTGTAAAGGATTAACCTTCTTCACATTTAAAGAATCTGTTTGCCCTGCCGTGTCTTTGTAAATGAGCTGTAGCGTTCGATCTGACTTGAGGCTTCATCCAAAGCATGAAAGAGTTGTGAAATAATGCCTATGTACCCAAGAGTGTTGTTGCTATGTAAAATAAGACGATCATTCAGAAAAAGCTTCACATTGCTCCATAATCCATTAAACATATCGTCACTTCACCGTCAGGTCCACAACGAACTCCTGATGTTTTTAAATTCTATAGTTTTCTTGAAGCTTAGTATTTTTAAACATAAATACTCTTTTTTCGCTGCTTGTATGTAGAATTCTACAGGTGCACTTGGTCTAAGAGCAGTAACGGGCTGGTGATCTAGATCAGATGTTTTTTAACTACTGTTTGTGTTGGTAAAATGCGAAATCGTTCTAAAGGTGAAGTACTACATTTACATGATTAATCATGAATGAGTGATATTTCTAAAAAAATATCTTTTGATGTAGACGCTTTGACTCTTTTTCGTTAACTGACAGGTTTGCGTTCTTGCTTGCACCTTTGACATTTGTAATAATAGCACCTGCCAGTCGTGATGTTGCTTTATAAGCTACTTTTCCAGCAACATCTTTTGCAATACCTCTTAATTCTTTTTTTTCAAATGAGGGGCAACCATTTTTGCACCAGATGCAAGTAGTGCTACAGCCCTTCTAGCCAATGTACTCAGAAAGGAACCAATACCTTGTCCATACTGCATTCGAGTGCCTCGAAAACCAAGTAGTGCCCGTCCCACTTGATATTGAAAATAGTTTCGATAAATATTTGGATTGTGAATATAAGGCTTCATATTGCTTTCTTTTTAAAATGAAATTTACAGATAATCTTTTCCTTGAATAGCAACTGCCCGTAATAAAGGGTCATAATAATAACCAACAACTTGAGGATAACAAATACTACAGTATATATATATATATATATTAGGTGCCAAATCCAAGCGTAATGTCAGAGGTATAGTCCCACTGGTACATTTGTTCACTGTCCACGTCAGATAGAAATATTGCTGTGTCGCGAAATCAAATCTTGACTTAAAGTTAGTTTATATCCATTTTTCACAATAATTCGGGTTCGTCGTGTGATTGTTTGTATTTCAATTCTATGTTTGATGTAATACTCGATTTATTTGTTTTTAAGCAGTTGTTTATTCAAGGTATATACTTGAACTTGAATGTTCTCGAGGAATATTAATTTTAGCTAATGTACCACACCAAAGATAATAATCTGCATCTTTTTTAAATTTACCCCAAGTACAAAGGTTATGAATTTCTGCTAATGCTACTTCAAGTTTGTTTTTTCAAATAAATTGTTTTTCTCATACGTATTTGAAACGTGGAAGCCGTATTATTAGTACAAATATCCTTGCTAGCATTGGTAAAGTAATGTAAAAACTTATTGATTTCAGGATCCCTAAATTGAAAATGACCGTTTATGCTTTGGTATAACATTAATTTTTACATTTGTAGTTTCTTCTACTGTCCCTCCACAACACCCACTTAAGCATCGTAATTTTTGAAGGTTTTCATAAAACGTAATGAAGGTAATTTAATACATTTCCCATCCCAACTCATGCTGACGGGCTTTTTTATATGGTTGTACGTTTTGTGAAAATTATTAACGGAATGTTACTCTTTGCTACAGCCTCAATGAAGTTTTTCCAACCAACTCGTACACTTTCATGTTCTTTCTTTCGTGACCCCACCGGTGGTTCTTTCAATGAGTCTACAACATTTGAATTAGAAATGACTTCACCCGTGCTTAACACAAGTTCTTTCTGTTCAGTCCAATGAATTCCATTGTCTTTAAGTTCTTTTAAAGCTAAAGTCACCTTTTGATGATCTGCAGGCGGCAAATACTGTAATATATTGATTTTCTTATCTGGAGGTGTACCACGTTTTTGTTTGTAACTTTGTAACGTATATAATCTCCCATCAGCTGTGACATTTTTAGCAGCTTCACGATTCCTTTCACCTTTCAGTACATGTTTTATTTTGCTTTTCAGGTCACTGTCCTTAGACTGAGATTTTTTTAGCTCTAACAGCATGTAATATTCAGATTCCGGCATCAACACCATTTCTGTGTATGTTTCATCGTCGTATAAACTGTGCTAACAGGGGAAGGGCAAAGGCTGCTAGGGTCCCAATAAAGCCACCTTTTTGATTAATTAGCTTCTTTTATATTTTAAAGGTACTTTTTGTTGCTCAATGTTCTCAGCAAGTGTCTATGACGTTTCAACTTTTGACAAGCTTGAGCATCTAATGGTATATACTGTTTTAAAATGTTGAGTAAAATTTCAAACATACTGCTTAATTCTTCTTTTGCCGCTTGTTTGAGTAAATCGTTACGTCGCTGTGGTCGACTGCATGCCTGCAAATGAAGGAATGGTTGATTACATTTAATTCGCTTTGACACGTTGCTTCGTTCATTGTGAAAACTAGAAATGACTAATATACTATAGACATAGCCTTATTCATATAAACGAAAGGTATGTCATGTGGTAAAATACCAGGACGGATGCGAAGGTGCTCTTCTGTTTTTGGTTTTAAGTCAATAAGCAATTACCCAAAAGGTTTAGTTGTAGCGTCATGAAACGCTTCAATAAACATGTGATTTGCCTTTATACAGTGGACACGCCAGTGTTATAATTTGTTGATTATCTGTCGGATTCTTAAACAAAATAATATAACTGGAGTTTTAACTAATCTTTCGCATTTCTTTTCCTTGATGAAACAAACTGTGTGCAATAAACAGAATGCTTAAATTATTATGGCTGCTTGCCATGCTAAACAAACGTCATACGTTCATGGCTATGGCACTGTGTCATTAAGTCATTAATAAACAAGAGATGTTGTTTTAGTATTAAATCAGTCTTCAATGTCTTCTGTACCTTGATGAAAAATCACCTGACGCATAGACTTGTATGAAGGTTTATCTGCACCATATAACCATAAAATATGTTGTGGAGGTGGATCAATGAGTTTATGCTCAATAATAGCATTAGCAAGGGATGTTTTTCCACTACCAGTGGGTCTGGAGCATAAACATGTAAACGGGTGTTTGAATTGCATGTTGAAACTACCGTATGTCTTTGTCTTTTATCTAACTATTGGACTTTTGGCCAGCCCATCCACTTCACAAAGTGTTTGGTTTATCCTTTTCTTTTTTGTGTGTTTTTTTAAATTATTTCCACTTTAAATAATAAATCAACATCTTTTGAAACGGTTTGTAATTCTTCTTTATAAAAATTGTCATCTATAGGCTCATCCATGAAGTCTGTAAGCCTGTACAAGTTACCTGTTTTCGACACTGATGTGTAATGATAAAGATTTCATCAGTCCATTTGTTGATAGTCACGTTGAAATACGTATATCAGGTGGGAAATGCGTACTTGAGCTTTTATTTTAAATCTATACTGCTTGACTTCTTCTAGAAACTTTAATAGTATTCATGTACATACGTTTCCATACCTTGGCTTAATTTGCTTTATACACACCAGCAGATGATAATTCACGTGATGATGTATGAGGTCTATAGTTGTAAGTGGCTACGAATTGCAAGATGTCAGTGCGCCTGTTTGTCTGATTTTAAAGAAAATAGCGGTACATTTATCCGTTTATGGCACGTATGATACGTTCAGAATAATTCGCTTTGGTTTCATTTTTAGTTATGTAAACACAAATACCTTGTTTTTTTCAGAAATTGTTTCACCCATCTGTTAGTAAATTCTGTCCCTTTATCTAACAGTAACAACTTGGGTCGCCTGCCTCTTCTCTGGAAAATAGTTTTAAAGGCTTGTACCACGGAGTTATGTTTTTGTTAGGTAATGGTTCAATCCAAATATATTTGGAAAAGACATCAATGACGACTAGTAGGAAATGAATGCCCTCGTTGTGTGGAGAACGACTGGTAACGTCAGCTAGATCCGTGTCCCATAAATCATCTATACCTTGCCTTATACGCTGTCGTTTGAATTTGCACTTGACTGGTTGTAAGAGTGATCACGAATCCATCTTTATACACTGTGATAGGAAGTTGACTTTACTGTGTCTTTCAGAAGTTTATATAATTTATAGGGTCCAGCAAAAACAGCAGGATGACTTGGATCAAAATAAATTTGATTTAAATAATCTTTCGTTGTGGCCATGCTATTAAAACTCGTCAAGTAACAATAACGTCATTTATTTTACAATAACATAAAGAACAGCATAATCATGCTTAATATGACATTATAGACATAATAAGTATAACAACCATAGCTTGACCATGAGAACATAACTCGTGTTCAATTGTTTCTCTTTGAATAACAACGATTAGTTTAAATGTTCTTTTATTAGACTGTTTTATCCAGTTGGTGCTCTTCCGCAGTTGTTTCCACCCAGCAGGTGTAAGCAGTATGCCTCGTTTTGTAGCATAAGTACGTCCATCCTTAGTGGTAATGTAGTCGCGGATATTAACGTAGAGCTTTTGCTAGTACCGACACACTTTGACATCTTTCCCATTCCCAATTGGAATGAGATTGGATTCTTTCAAGCGCTGTTGTTGTGGTGTGTCGTTTGCACTTTGTTGTGTGAAGGTTGGTTCGCCTCTCACATTTGTATGCTTGCACACTTTCACACCTTTTGGAATAAGAACTGATTGTTTTAAGTGTTGCTGTTGTGAAACTAACACACTTTTTTGTGTGAGAGTTTGTTCCCCATTCACATTTTCTTCTCCTGAACTCATTTTTAATGTTCACTCCTCAACGAATAGTTTTAAAATGATAAAGAGGTAAATGTGTTGTACCCTTTTATTGTATAGTGGTGTCCAGCTAAACACATTTCTGCTGCTAAAAACCGACTGTCTGGTAACCAACCATAATAAGCCTCCTGACACGAATTGCTTATGTGGTACACCAAGGCTGCTACGCTTTTGCTAAATTCCACCAACACTTGATAAATCGGTAAGTTTAGCCGTGCTTTTTCCAGTGTGTATTAAAGTACATAAACACAGCATTTCGTTTTTCGTTCAGAAAAGAATCGGGTGTTACGACAAAATACTTTTCTTGCTGTAAATTAATGTATATCCAATGTGCATAACGTTTTTAAATTCAAATTCCATCGCACGATACGATTTCATTTGCTTATATTTTGATGGAGCGTTCGATGCTCTAAGTTCACCTCAAGCCTTGCAGAAATTGTCTGGTTCACAGCCTTTACAGCTGCACCTATGACATTGGCTCCGAAGAATTCAGATCCACCACAGCACTGTCAAATGTAAACAAGTTGGCTGTACTCGTGCTTGTTGCAACTTTTCACTTCTATCAATGCTCTTCCCTCAACTCACTTTCTTTCGTGCCTTCCTTAAAAAGATGTACTTCCAATGTTTCATGACGTTTTACTGGCTTTCCTTTCAGACGCTCAGCAACTTTTGGTGTGATTTCTAAACATTTCCCCCATTCCTCATCATTTAGGTTGATGTAGTTATTGTATACTTTGCTGTGCACTTTTCGAATCCTGTGGAAACTGATGTATTTATTTTCAGCAAACTTAATGACTGTAATGTGTTTATCATCATAGAGTTTGAGTTCCTATTCCTCATCACGTTTGTGGTAACTAATTATTATTATTTTATAACACATAGCAGTTGTGAGAACAATCCATCTTGACCCTCGTAAAAGACGTACAAAGCGCCCAAATGCCCTTTCTTCTACGGAAGCTTGTAAGTTATCGCTGATTATGAATGTTGCGTTCATGGTTGCGTTCATGGTCGTGACTGCTGAGTGATACTAAAATTCATTCCTTTTATATCTGCTACCACATGACGTCAAAGAATTATAACCAATAATATTACTTGTTTGATTACTCACCTCAATAGGCTATGAACCACTTCCTAACCAGTTCTTTTATTTCAGGACCATTTTTGGTCAATATCTTCCCACCATCGATTTGGGTTTTCTACTTGAACAACTTAAAACATCCATGTAGCGTGCCACTCCTTAAATACTTAACAGCCCTCTGGTGAACAAAATTCGCCTGTAGTGGAATTTGAAGTCTTACTCAATACTATGTTGAAAAGGTGGTTGAAACCGACCCAATAGTTTTAAGGAAATGCTCATTTAAAAATGTTAGCAAATGACGTCATCAATGACGTCATCTGCGACGTCATAAATAAAAACCTTAAGTCTTACTGAATACTTTTGTGAAAAGATGGCGGAAATCGATCCAGTAATTTAAAAGATATGCTAGTTTGAAATTTTTAATAGATGACGTCATCAATGACGTAATCAGTGACGTAATCAAAACTTTAAGTCTTACTGAAGGTACTATGGTGAAAATGTAGTTGAAATGGAAACAGTAGTTTTGAAAATATGCTCGTTTGAAAATTTTAGTAAATGACGTCATCAATGGCGTCCGAACGTGCTCGGGTGGAATGATGAAAGTACATGCGTACTTTGACGAAAGTGTTTTTAGCATGAATCAGGGACAAAGTACACGTGCCTGGATACAGTGTACTTGAATTAGGTCATGGTTACTCTACAGTGTCCTTGAAGCACGCCGAGGTCTTACCAACAATGCAACGCGCCACTGTTTTCATATCACTTCCGGAAAGTGTTTTCTTTTTATTTTTAAATTTTCTTTGATTTGTTTATTTATTTTTATCATTTTTGTTTGCTTGTGTTTATTTTTATTTATTTATTTTTCATTTTTTTTATATTTGTTTATCTGTTTTATTTTTTATTTGTTCATTTTTTATTTGTATATTTTTTACTTTTTTATTTATTTAATTATTTTATTTTATTTCTTATTTGTTTATTTTTTTTCATTTATTTCAAAATAAAAACCAGAAATGGGGATATGAAAAAAGTTTCGGGAAGTAGTATGAAAACAGTTTCGAGAAGTGGCAATTGTGGGTAAGAACGCCGTGATCTTGACCTCATTCAAGAACACTATAAGTCAAGGACAACCTTGACCTGATTCAAGGACACTGCATGTCAAGGACATTACAATTCAAGGACACCGTGTCCTTGACATGCAGTGTCCTTAAAATCAGGTTAAGGTCACGGGTGTGCTTACCTACAATGCCACTTCCAGAAACTGTTTTCATATCCCATTTCCAATCTACTTATAATTATTTTTTAAAACCATAATCCAAATAAATTTTGGACATTGAGTTTTGAAAGAGAGTGAAGAATACAAAATATCCGAGGGACGGTGTTCAAGGCAAACAAATTCCTTGCACCCCCCCCCAACCCCGGTTTTCGTGCACGGTCATGTCTATGCAAATCAACCGCATCAGACAACATAACCCCTCTCCAACTTTATTCACCTTTGTCTGAAACAATCGTATTATTATTATTGTTATTATTATTATTATTATTATTATTATTATTATTGCTATTATTATTATTATTGTTATTATTATTTTTGCTATTAATGTTATTGTTATTATTATATTTTTTAGCTACATGTATTCATTGGTACAAAAGACATGATTGTCCAAATTGTTTTGTTTTCATTTTTCTGGATAAAAAGAACTGTAAACCACCTGTAAATATTTATTTATTAAGAAACTAGAAAAAAAAACTTCTGAAGATTTAAACCCTCACTCGGAGTTGTTTGACTTATTACAGTAGCGGGTGAACTAATCTTATCTAGGGCTGTATTGTTTCTACTGAGCCAGAACATGATGCAAATTCAGTAAACTAATATCACCAGTCTGTATATTTTTTACTCACTTGAGTTATCATTAGAATGTAATTACAATTTAGTACAACATCGTCATTGTCCTGGGTTCAGAGTGAACTGGAAATGTAAACTTTTGTGAATCCGGAGCACGGCTGAATTCAGTTAAAAGATCGGTCCTTACATGACAGTCATAGTGCGCCCCTAAAATGAATATAATTTAGACCAACAGCACAGCGGTTTGAATGAGGCGCTCATAAACTCAACCATGCCGACAAATCTGGAACAAGCTGACACCCCTATCGATCTGTAATGTGTTGATCTACATTTACAATAGCACACAGATAGAAGTCAGATAACAAGAGTGTTGTTTTTTTTTAACAGTAGTAAAAGAAGCATGCAATAAAAACAAAGGTGGATGTTTCATAGCAAAAGTTCATTACTACTAAAATGAATGGGGAATTATGTCTAACGTAAAAGTTGCTGTTCGGATAAGACCACTGAATGGAAAGTGAGTTTGGATAATATTTTGCGTAAATTTGGATAGTAACTCCTGTTCTGCTCTTGTGTCGAGTTGTGCAGTGAAGTGTTAACTAACTGAAGTTATGTCCAGAATTAAAGTGATCATTGTTTGGCATGTTTCATTGTTTTAAAATGGTTGCATTGCGAAGTTTGAGCTTTGCATTCGGCTTTTCGGGATAATGTAAGTGGTAGGTATTCAGGAACTTTTATTGGATATTTTGTGTTACAGAGAAATAGCAAAAGATGCCAAAGTTATAGTGGAAACTAGTCGTGATAATAATGGAGATATCGTGCAAGTTTACAATCCTAAGGTAAGCAGTAGTTCTCACTTTTGCCTGTTCTGTGTCTGTTTAACAGAAAACACATTGAACCACATTTTGTTTAGATTGGATTTTATAATCACTTTTCCAGACTGACGAGTTGCGATATACCGGTATACTGTTTTGCCTGATATAAAGAGAGATTTCACTTCGATGCTCTGTTTTGCTGCAGGCCCAGGGTGCCACTTGGTATCCTGTGTGTTACCATGCGTGCCCCCCCCCCCCCCCCAAAAAAAAAAAAAAAAAAGAGAGAGAGAGAGAGAGAGAGAGAGAGAGAGAGAGAGAAAGGGTAATTTTGAAGCCAGATGCCACCCACACGGAGTGCCACTTTTCATTAAAAAGGGTGGGGGGGGGGGGGGGGGTTCAGAAAAAGGGCGGTTATTTTCTGGATTTCACTAAGCGTTTAAGATACTTTCATTCCTGTTGGAATGCCACGCTTCTCGGATCATGTTTTTTTTGGCTAACTCGGAATTAAAATAAAACTCGTCGAATATTTGAAGTTACACTGTAAAATAGTTTGCCCGAGGGAGGGGGTGGGGACGTGTTCGCGCGTTAGGGAGATGGGTCTGGTCTCCCTATGTCCTGAATGGTTCCGCCCTTGCATATATTGGGAGAACTCTAAATTAAAAAGAATTATTTTAAATCGTTGTTCTTGTTAACAGTATCATTTACTTTCTAACATTGCAGTTGGAAGGACAAGCTGAAATTGTGGACAGCCGAGAAAGAGCGAAGGCCTTTCTGTTCGATTACGTGTATCTGTCCATAGACCCAACCAAACCAAACTATGCTTCGCAGCAACTGGTACGTACTACTCAAATTTGAAAGGGCACCCATTAGCAGCTTACTGCAGCTAAACTTATTTTAATCCGTGCTCAGTATAGATATCAGCAACAAGCTGGTGAGTAGCGGTCGGATGAGTTCGTATGGAGTCGAAGCGCTTCATTGTTCAACAACATATGATAATGGTTTATTTATTGCAGTGCTTACGCACGCGCATGAATGGCTGCAGTTTGTCATTACGTATGTAGCCAGCTATCGATTGCTCTGTTACTTCGACACGTAATTGTGGCATGTACATAAACATTTGACGTGCCCATTCATGAAAACATACGCTACTGCATTTCATTCATCCTTGGCTAGTCTACTAATGAAATGTAGGTTAGGTTTACGCCTGGATATGGCCATTGCAGATATGCAGCTGCTCTTATCTGGTGCTTGTGCTGAATACTCATCTGCTGCGTTTGGCTAAATACTGCCTTTTTTAACCGCCGGGGGACGGATATAGTTTTCACTCGATCTGTCCGTCTATCTGTGTACTTTCAGTCTCACGCGCCAAAACATTTATTAGTGGGTGGATTCGTTTGATATTTTACCCAGGGGTGGTTCCAACCGCTGTCAAACCAGTGACCAGGAATTTTTGAAATACGACAGAAATTGACAAAATGGAAAATTGTTAAAAAATTACTATCAAATTTTGCCCAAACCCCGGTGGATTCGTGCTTGTCGAGCATCTAGTTGGTCGTTTTATGGTGTTTTATTTCATGATTGCATTTGCGCGTGAAGGTGACACGGTAGTTACTTTTGGCAGCAAAATGAGTAAAGTAACTGTCGTTATTTTGGTATTGATAATGTCGCGCTGCGTGCTGCTGCAAGTGTAGCCTAAGTCTAGGACAATTCCACCGGTCAATCCCCCCCCCCCCGGGATGATTCCCCCCGTAAGACTATTCTCCCCGAGATGATCCCCCCCCCCCCCCGGTTTGTTTGAAAATGGTCACATTTTGCAATAAGTCAACTTTACAATAAAGCAATCGTAAAAATTACTACCCGTATATTGTCGTCATTTTTCTGCCCATCTCATCAGGAATTAAAGCAATAACTTACTATCTTCTACATTCACTACTCTAATAAATAATATCATACTGACTACTTATACTAAATAAATTCACGCTGTTGGCCACAATGGTTTAAGTGACTGCATTGACTAAAGCTACTGTCTGCATTTCCTGAATAAAAGTCACTATTCACTACAATTAAACTTCACTCTGAGTTACAGTTAATACACTGAGTATACTGTCTCATTAAACTGAATGCTGTGAGCAATCCCATTTTCGTAATCCATCAAATGTCGATTTCCAAAAATTCCCCACAAATGTGACAATTCTTTGACTTACTTGTGCATACTGGCGGGGGAAGGGGGGGGGGTTGAGGTGGGGGGGGGGGGGTGGGATCGGGCATGTGGCCACCGACTATCTGATCGAAGATGACGTTGTTGAGGCTTTGTTTCTTTTAGCCTAGCCTTTTGGCTACTTAATAACTACGACTCCAGTAGGCCGCTAACTCGTAACAGCATCTGTTCGGGGAACTACATGTAACCCGATAATCCAAGCGACTCCAGAGCCAATCACCCCGGGGCCCCAGTTACATCGGGCATGTGGCCACCGACTATCTGATCGAAGATGACGTTGTTGAGGCTTTGTTTCTTTTAGCCTAGCCTTTTGGCTACTTGATAACTACGACTCCAGTAGACCGCTAACTCGTAACAGCATCTATTCGGGGAAGTACATGTAACCCGATAATCCAAGCGACTCCAGAGCCAATCACCCCGGGGCCCCCAGTTACTTAATACCAGCGACTCTGATAGGCTGTTAAGGAAAGCTACATGTAACCCGATAATCCAAGCGTGTATGAAAATGGAGTACATAAATAGAAAAAAAAAAACATCGAAAATATCTGAAAAAAATCAGACCGGGGGAAATAATCTCGGGGAGAATAGTCCTACGGGGAGGGGGGAAATCATCCCGCGGGGAGGGGGGGGGGGGGATAGTCCTGTTCCCGTTAGCCTACACATCGCTTTTATGCAACTGAAACTACAGATGAGTGCAACAGATATTCGCACTCAGCTTTCAGACTCGAATAGTACTACCGGCAGCGGAAGGCTTTTTGGATTTTCCACCCGTGCGTGTTTTCATTCATAATTATTATCCTCCGTGTAACGGAGTTACGAGCTGGCCCGTCTGTTTGCATGCGTGTCGGGGTTTATATCCGAAACTATAGGTTAATTATGTGGAGATTTTACAGACGGGTAAAACACATAGTTGGTCATGAAGGCATGATTTTTCTTTCACCGATAGAGCACATATTACAGGTGCGCTGCGTCGTATTTTTGTTTGGATGCATGAAAAATGTTTTGTTTGCGTAATTGAACGTGTCGTTAAGGGTGTGTCTCAAAAACTTAAGGTTAAAAAAAAAATCATAAACGGATGAAACAGATATTGGAAATATTGTCAAAGTGATTTTTTAGTGCAACGAAGAAATGACACTTTCGGTCGAGAATCTGAACGACTATGGTTTTGTTATTCACATATTGTAATAATATGATAATGTCATGTTGGTTAATGGCTGCAGCCTAATATGAGTTCTCTAAGATGATAACCAATCAATTAACTGTGATATCTCCCTTTATACGTTATCATAAGCAGTATATAATGTTTTTGTAAATAAAAAAGTCCGTAGTATGAAACGGAAGAAAAAAGCACGTCATTTGTCAAGAGGATGGTCAGATTTATATCGATACGTTTTACTTGAAGTATTGAATAGTTCACCATATAATAGGGTTATGTGCTTTATTGCTAGTAATCCGTCAAACTTGACGAAAGTTTTTCGTTGTATGAATAGTTACCAAACAACGTATCGGTAAGATTAAGTGAAATTTTGGTAAAACCCACAGCTGTGAAGTTGCATTGCAGTATTACAGATTGTAATAAAGTCGTGTGTTGACACAGTTGCCCCTTACACCACTCCACAACGTCACAAAAATGTCGGCGTAGATATAGCAGTTCTTTCGCCAAGTGCTCTGTAATACTGTATTGTTTACAGATCGTAAGGTCGGCAAGCTGGGACATTGCCCTTAGACATTCTCATGTTATGACCCATTACAATAATTTTATAAACTTTTTAACGACAGAGTTGTCATTTCTGTAAGTAGTGATATATTAGGAACGAGTCGACGGTCAATACTACACACAAATTAAACGTTAAATCTGTTCATGCATCGTGGTACATGCCTGAGGGCACACACACAGAATCACTGTGGCTTTACGAAGTGAGCAGAGAGAACTCAATAGAAAGGGACTGTATATTAACGAGTTTAATTGCTTGTTACACCTATACAAGCTCCTGAAGTATGCCAAATTCTTTTCCAGTGACCTAAAGCTTATGTGGTAATCGAACTGAGCCTTGGTGGTGATCGAACTGAACATTTATGACATGGCACGGGGCCATGATCCGGCTGGCGATGACCTCCAAACATGGCCACGATCTCGCTTTCGCTGCTACTGTCTGCTTTATTATATTTTGTCGGTTTAATTTTGTTCAGTTTTATTCAGAATGTTTATAAGTGTGGGGTGGGGAGGGAGGGGGGGGGGGGGTTAGGGTGGGAATGGCATGGCATGGACATGCATAGCCTGACTGATTGTTCACAATAAAGCACATAAACCCATTACTTAATTATTCAATAGATAAAGTTCTGCCAGACAGCCATTTCCCGGATTATCCTGATTGTTCTTGAATGAGTCAATCATGTCTCACAAAACTGCGTCCAGTATGGCCACGTGTCCATAATGTTTTCTGTCCGGTTTCTGCATTTCTTTGGGTTGGGGGAAGGGGGACACACGGAAATTGAAGGTTTGAATTAAAATGCAGAAATTTAACAGGGTTCGCGCTGGGTTCTCAGGAAAGTGAGTCAAAAAAGGAAAATGTGACTCAGTTGGGTCCAGAAAACTCGGTGGGTTCCGAAAAAGTGAGTCATTTCGTAAAAAATGCCCAAAAAGTGGACAGAAACGCGCCAACGCGAACCCTGAGAATGACAGCAAAGCTGCATATTTCTATCCTTTTAAGGAATACAGTAAAACCCCATGAGAGGAAACACCTTCCGGACCGGCTAAAATATTCATTGTATTGAGATGTGTACTCGATAGGTTACTTTTATAATGAATTTAGAGGGTTCCCTGGGCCAGCGTTCACGTTTGCGCCGCTTTGTTCAAATGTTCGCAATTTTGAGACCCATAGGCTGTTCATTTCCCACTGTTACTAACAACTACGCGGTTGTTGAATAGATTCAATATAATATGATGATGTTGCGGGCATAGAAATGTCGACTAACCAGGGTTTTACGGTACTCTGATGTGGAGAAGCCAGTCGCCAGAATCATATGGGACACAAAGGCCAGGGAAAAAGTAACATTTCTTTCTGCTGTGCCGGGCGTGTCACTAAAATGACGTATAAAAAGAGGTATTTTAAGTCATTCTTGTTGCATTGCGTTACACATTTTACATCAGGGCCCAAAAATGGCCTTTTGTCTTTGAAGTAGTATAAATGATGGGTCAAAGCATTGATCCATTGACACTCATGCAATTTCATTGTTATACATTAAGCTGATATTCAATAGTACGAAAGAAATCGTACAAAAGAACACTTTACGGGCTGAAATAGCGTTACTTTAAAAAAAAACTGTACTTTCCAACTTGCTCAAAAAGTATAAAAGTACAAGTGTGAGTATTGGCGTAAGAGAGCAGCGTAATCTCCTTTGTAAGGGATGCTTTCTAGACCGTAAAATCTGCTCCACATGGAAAGATTCGTAACCGTAAGGAATTTTAGCAGCTAGGGCATTACATATTTAACCAGAACAGGTGTTTACACTGTGGAGCAAAATTTTTCAAGACTTTGAAAGTACAGTTTTGGAGATTTGTTTCTGAAAGAAAAACTTATTTCGATAATTGAATCTTCGAATTGATCTTCAACCTGCCGCATCATTGAAATCCAGATATAAGGAATGCAGCCTGAATAGCATTTTCGAATATCTGCTCGACGGAGGGTTTTAAAACTGCGCCCTGAACATTGAGCATTGCAATGCCATACTTGTGTGTTCTTCGCTGAAACACATGTGCTGCGTCGTTATTGTTGCTCGTATTACGAGCTTTGCTTAATCCGCCACAATACTAATCTCGTGTATTTGTAAGTGCTACGTGAGTGCTACTTCTATAAATGGTCTTATCCAGATTGACAAATGTTTCAGATCTGTTCAGCGATCCAGTTTTACCTTGTATTGGAACACTTCCAAAATATGTGTGTTGTGTTTGAGATAATAGGTCTTGTATCCCTTAAAAGCGCAAGCTCGTTTCAAGCTGGAGTCGGCGTAGCGTATTGTTGTAGGAGGCAATTAAGGTGGCGTGCATTTTGAGAAATTCTCGCAGTGGGTACGCCTAGGCGGTAAATTAAAACGAACGCCATTACAAAAAAAAAGAAAGAAAGAAAGAGAGAGAGAGAGAGAGAGAGAGAGAGAGAGAGAGAGAGAGTAGGGGTGGGGGAAAAAAATCGACCACTTCGGATCTCGCTCGCAAAAATCTTTTTTGAAACTACAGTCATCACTGACGCATAAACCGAAAACCGTTTGAAAATCGGTTGAAAATTCGCGCGCCAACTTGAGTTCAAAATTTGGGAGAGAAAAATGCCAATTTTAATCAAAATATCGACCAGAACTGTAACTTAAATTTACTATTTTATTCCAGATCTCTTTTATTTCTTTCTAAAACTGATTTATGCGTGCTAAAGCAGTGAAAATGAAATGATGAGCAACAAGTAAAGTGTTGTACACTAATTTAAAGCACATAAGTGGATTTTAATAACAATTTTTTATTTCCCACAGGTAGAACCTGTGTGGAATATATGCGATCGACCGCGTGTCGGTCTGTCATCAACAGCTTGTTAACACCAGGGTTCGCGCTGGGTTCTCAGGAAAGTGAGTCAAAAAGGGAAAGTGTGACTCAGTTGGGTCCAAAAGGACTCGGTGGGTTCCGAAAAAGTGAGTCATTTCGTAAAAAATGCCCAAAAAAGTGGACAAAAACCCCACCAACGCGAACCCTGAACACGACAACTTAAAAACTGCTGCGAGGATTTTAATGAAACTTGTGTTTGTTCTATGGGAACAAACACAGATCTGTATTGTGAATAAGTCAGGTTCCTCCAAGGAAAATGGACCAGCTGAACTTGGAAAATTTCAGCTCTTGATTGACTTTTGCGTCAGCTTGATAACACGATAACTTAAAAACTGCTGCAAGGGTTTTAATGAAACTTGTATGTAGTTCTGTGGGAACAAACACAGATCTGTATTTTGTAAATTGGCCAGGTTCATCCAAAGAAAATGGACAAGCTGGACTTGGAAAATTTCAGCTCTTGATTGACTATTGATGGCCGTGTTTAACTGATGGATGTTGGGGGGGGGGGGCTTGTCGGGATATATGGGCTATGCACACCGCTCTAGTCTGCTATGCCGTAAGTACTTCACATAAAAAATACAGGCAGCAACGCAGTTTTGTTCTGGTCAAGACAATTTTTTTCCTGTTTAAAGCGGTAATACTTCAACGTATTTCTGAAAATTTTCCATGTTAAGTGTTTGATTCCTTGTTGAGCGCATGCTCCAGTGTCCGGGGTTGAACGAGAGAACGTGCACAAAACTGCGGACAGACGGACGAGCTGAAAACTATACCTCTCTATTGACAATTTTTCATCAATCGAACGTAACAACGACGTTGCGCTCCTTCAATATACGTTGTATTAACAGCATGCAAAACGAAAAAGGTAAAACCATGAAGAGTTTTCGAATTACAGCGCGGACACGAGATGGTATACTGCACCTGACGGACGGAAAGAAAAGGTGAAAACTTTTCTCCTCCATTACACTTGGGAAAATACAGAGGTGTTCTCTAAATAAATGTTTTAAATTGAGGTTTTAATGAAGAAATCATAGAAACTGGGACAAAAGCTTGTTCCGTCACGGATGTTGTTCTAAAACAGGAGGTGTTCCCTAAGGGTGTTATAGTATATGTTACAGGGCTTATGTGTTATTAGGGATTTCACAAAATTCCTACGAAATTCGTATAATAACTTGCCCGATCAATTCAATATTGGTAATTTAGCGAGAATTTTATGTTTGCAATAACAGAAATTAATAGAAGATTTTAAATTTGCAGACGAAAATATCTATCCTGAGGAAAACCTAGATTTACGAAAAATTCCCGAAAAGCAACAAATTTCCGGGTATAAATTATTTCAATGTCAGATATGTATTATTCAGCATCTGTGATGACGAACACCACGGGATATTAGAAAGAATTTACATTAGTGTGGGCGAAATACAAATTTGAACTGTTATTTTATTGAAATTTGTTATTTTTAGTGGGGGGGTACAAATGCTCAGGTTGGCGTGCGAATTTTTCATCAATTCGCTAATTATTGCTAGTTTTGGTGTCCAGGGATGTTAATCCTTCATTTAAACCTTTTGCGAGCAGGATCGGAAGTGGTCACCAAAAAAGTGCCCCGTTTCCCCCACCCCTAGAGAGAGAGAGAGAGAGAGAGAGAGAGAAGTGTTTTGCTCCAAAGACAGACCTGCTGTACGGAAATGATAAATTGATCGTTTAAGTCGATTTCCAAAAAAAAAAAAAAAACTCAGTAGGTAGCAATATCCTTGAGCAAACTTTTGTCACCTCCGACCAGACTGGCCATGAGGTTCGAGATATGATAACCCAGTCAGATTATTTCTGTGTGTAAAGAGACCTCAGCTATTGCTCGATATTTCCTTTCTTTGGTCAAAATTACATATTTCATTTTAGCGAAATTTTGCATATGTTTCGGACATTTCAAAGATTTATTTTCCCTGATTACCTCGCTGAAATGTTGAAATTGAAGGTCAAAGTCAAAGGTCATACAACCTTGTATAATGTTAACGACAGCACGAATTATCTCGAAAATGGTTGGAGGCCGTGTCCATCCTTTGAGCCTTAACGATATTATATAAGAGGTACATCGGTCAAAGTCGAAAACCGGAAGTTGATCATTGTCTTGCGAACGGTTACCTGTTGGACTTGCGAAAATTATCAGGCTATTTAAAGTCCTGCATTTAAGTTTAGGGCAAGTGTTCACAGACCATTCTCCTCAAAGTATCACGATATGTTGAAGATATAGTTGTCGAAAGTTCTCGAAATTTTGAAAGTTTAGTTGCAAATATCAATGTTCAGCAGATGGTTATGGCGTCACCATTTCTGTCATACACGCCAGGCTGTTTCTCCAGCCTTAACTGACTGCGTAAGAAGTTGTGACAGTCCGGGATGATTTAGTGACTGTTTCCAGAAAGGTGATGTATGACGTCATGACGTTCATATGCAGTGCTAATGTGAAGCCCAGTTATATTCGTTCAAGTTCTGATTCAAAGCGACAGACCGGTTCGTGACTCGCTACTATCATGAAATGGCTTAAACATGCACATAATTGCGTGCAGTTGTGTGTTTGTGCGTGGCCGGTGACAGTTCTAACGTATTGCTGAGCAATTACGTGCCATTATGCAGGTTACTTAACTTAGAAGCAATGACACGAAATGTTTTCAAAATCATTATAAGTGAGCCTAGTGTCAAAAGGCATTGCTCGAGGTTTGCTGTCTCATCTGAACATTTTGTGAAGTCGCACATCACGCATTCTGTAAAGCTGAAACCGGCTGATTTACTGCTCGACTAACAGATACCCATTCCGCTCTGCTGCGGTTTTATTTTGGACTCGCTGGCGGTAGTCCTTACCCAAAGACTTCAAGAAACTCATCAGTTGAGGGGCATTGTCTCCCAGATTTGGCTCCGGTCCCCTTTTTGGGGCAAAATAAGGACAGAACGCTTCCTAGCTTTCCCCTAAGAAAAAAAAAATGAAGAGTGAGAAACATTCAACACGCATTTGTAACTCCAATATGCAATGTGGCGGATTGGGCGGTGTGTAGTGCGATGTTGATTCATCTTTCTGGATTTTTGGTTATGTTTTTATCTTAAAAACTTTCGTCCGTTCCAATGTTCTCTTATTTTTATAGTTAGCGCCCCCCCCCCCTCCCTACCCTTTACGGGAGGCATTCAGCTGAGAGTTGTCGGTGAGCATTGCAGTTGCTAATTACAAGTGAATATTTTACAATTAAATTGAATGATGTCGAAACCCAGGTGTTAATAACTTTTTCAAGATTTTTTTCAAAACATACAAAACCCCGATAAACTGGGACAGGTTTTAAAAAAGGTTAAAACAGTGCATTAAAAATAGCGTAAAAATTCAGTGCACTCATCTAATCATAATGGTGTTGCAATAAATATGTTCAATAAAGTAGTGGACTTGGGCAGTTTTTCTATTTACATTTAAAGTGCTTGTTCTTATCAGCTGCGCTCCTGGTTTTACGCGCCGCTCTGTTCATATCTTAACAAAGAGTAATTTATTAAATAAAGGTTACTGAGATTCAGTCGTGATTTATCTTGTCAGAAAATGTAATAAAATACAGCGAGCTCTCGCTTTGAACAGTTTCGCGTATTCGGTGAATGTGAAGACGCCGGAATCGTGCAGACATGCGGTTCGGGAAGATGATTCCTAAGTCGTGAGCCAATGGAGTCCTTCAGCGTCAAACGCCTTCCAACAACAAAAAAAAAAAACTCACCAGACAGATTTTAAATATCACCAACAGTTATAAATTTCGAGTTGCCAATTTCGGCTGAATGTCACTCAGCTAAGCATCATGGATCCTATCATACCGGTATCCAGACATCTCGCATCTGCGCATCTGGCATCTGGACATCTCGCATCCAAATGAAAAAGTGGACATCTCGCATCCAGATGAAAAAGTGGACATCTCGCATCCAAATGAAAAAGTGGACATCTCGCATCCAAATGAAAAAGTGGACATCTCGCATCCAAATGAAAAAGTGGACGTCTCGCATTTGTTAATTTTGGTCTGCTTTTACAGGGAACTTTAATACTGTGTTTGGGAACATTTCATACCATATCATGCGCCGGTGTTCCGTGCGGAGAAAGATCAGTGCGGAGAAAGATCCTTCACTGTGGGAGTCTATGGGAAAGGGGTTTTGCATGCAAAAGGGGGCAGGGATGTTTGCGAGCACGGCGCTTTCCTCAAAAGTTCTGGCATTTTTTTTCGGAAAGGGGTTGTGTTTGAACAACAGATAAGGGGGTTTCAAGTATTTTAACGTGTAGTGTTTAAGAAGTCAATAAATGAGTTGCGCTGCATGTTAATGCAATAAATGATACAAGATGCATGAAATAACTTTATTATTTCACTTTAATAGGGCAATAGGAATAACATAATACTCGGTAATAAAAGAAATATTGCAATTGCAAGTCCCAGTAATAAATTCATGAAACTGTGTGCAGGCCATCACCGGATTAAATCCAATACAATTATCCTTAATCCATTTGAAAGCTGAGATATTTGAATATTAAACAGTAAATATCACGATTCCTAATATCTAAATCCCTTCTGCTCCAGTTTTAATCAAATCTGCCATATTTATCCCAAAGAATTCGTTCGCACATGGGAAATACAGTGAGAATTGACTGTTATTTCCCTTTTAAAGTTTCGTTTAAAATAACCCCGTGTCTTTTATTTTCAACCTCAATTACTTAAATTATAACACGATTGTTTGCTTACTTGGTCGGTCGCATGTTTGGTCAGGGGATTATAAATGGGATTAAGTTATGTTTATGAACACGTTGATTTCTCAGAACGCCCCGGTTCGTTCCCGAAAACGGGGGATGTTTCTCCGCACGGGGATGTTTCTCAGCACGGAACACCGGAAAACAATACCCCCCACCGACCTTCCACTCGCTTCCATACTGTTTTGCCCAAGGCAAAAGGTGACAAGGCGTACCTAACATATTCAGCAGTTCAAAATTTTATCAGATAAGTGAAATTTGTGAATGTATGACATTTAGCCGAGCGATATTTTTAATTGGTTAGTCAAATGAAAAATGAAGTAACCTAGTTTGTGCAAACCCATCAGTCGATTGTTTTTAACAGCTGTTTTCACACATTGATATCCCCCAAATAACGGTTCCTTGTTGATTTTTTAATTGCAAAGTAGTATAGTTGTTTCCAAAAACTACCCATTTTGTACAGAGGGTGGGCGTTTTCCGGACATTACGCCTAGCGACAGTACGGCTGGTGAAAGTTGGTCGTAACTGTTTACATAGTGCGACAGTACCCCTTGCGATGATTCGACTGAATTATATGTCTCCCCCTAAGGGAGACATATATAGCATTTGGTGTGTCCGTCCGTCCGTCCGTCTGTCCGTCCGTCCGTCCGTCTGTCCGCAGTGAGTTCTTATGAAATTAATGAGTCGATTTTTCTCAAAACATACATACACATTGGGGTACATGTCTAGATGATGCCCGTGGTATTTTTTTTTTCGTTTCCTCAAAAATTGTATTTTTGGCAAATTTTTGAACATAGGGGGGGTTTTCGTGCATTTTTTTCACTTTGGCAGGCTATATCTCCAAAACGGTTTGTTGGATTACGCTGAAACGTGGCAAGAACAACACACATATAGTGCAAATGTTTACTGTGAAGTTTTACTTTATTTCCGCTGAAAATGTATTTTTGGCGAATTTTTAAATTTTTGATTTTGAACTTTTTTTGGCCATATTGTTGCGATATCTCCGAAACGGTTTGTTGGATTAGGCTGAAACTTGGCAAGAAGAACTCACAAAACGTGTAAATGTTTACTGCGAAGTTTCTTTTTATTTCCGTTGAAAATGTATTTTTGGCGAATTTTTCAATAATTAATTTTTTTAACTTTTTTGACCATATTGTTGCAATATCTCCGAAACGGTTTGTTCGATTAGGCTGAAACGTGGCAAGAATAACCCACATATAGTGCCAATGTTTACTGCGAAGTTTCTTTTCAATTCCGTTGAAAATGTATTTTTTGCGATTTTTTTTTTATTTTTGAATTTTAACTTTTTGGGTCATATTGTTGCGATATCTCCGAAACAGTTTGTTTGATTAGATTGAAACTTGGCAGGAAGAACTCACAAAACGTGTAAATGTTTACTGCGAAGTTTTTATTCATTTCTGTTGAAAATGTATTTTTGGCGAATTTTTCAATTTTTGATTTTAAATTTTTTTGGCCATTATTGTTGCGATATCTCCGAAACAGTTTGTTGGATTAGGCTGAAACATGGCAAGAAGAACCCATATGTAGTGGAAATGTTTACTGCGAAGTTTTTCCACGTGACTGATTGGGGGCGGGGGAGACATATCCGTTTTTGTTTTAACAAAAACACTGGCCAATCTAGTTGTTAAGTACGACTATTCGCCGAATTTTTTTAAACCTTCAATTCCGACTATCTTGCAATGCTCATGTTTTCACTTTTCCAAAGAAAACATTTTTAGTGCTGTCAGTTCAAATCGACACGAGTCTGCAGGAAAGAAAAATTTTTTCTGAGCTTTATCATTTCAAATAAGTATGAGGCTTCATAAACGAAAAGACTTACAAAGGATTTCATATCAGTGACTATAATAATAAATATTATTTTAAGTTATGAAACGCCCCGTAGCGCCCCACCTTATATACCCTACCCTAGGAGTTGCCTCGAGTTAAAATCTGTCAGTATAATAATAGTTATAATTAAAATTTTTTTAAAAATTAATGAAATGCCGGATGAGGTGGGGGAGCTTTGCGCCGGTGGGGCAAAAAGGAGGGGCTTTTGCCAGCAGGGGGCGTCTGCTGGGGGAAGGGGGGGGGGGCTTGACGCCATTTACCGTGAAAGAAGAGCCGCTTCGGAGTTCAAGATTTTCTTTTAAGTGCTGTGGACGATAACCCCTTTCAAAATTGGTTGGAACCAGAAAAGCTCTAAATCTGATACTTCCATGTCGGCAAATGTTATGAAAAAAGGCGGTTTACAAAATACGAAAACAATTTTGAAGTGCGCATGATAAGACGCAAGCGGGAAAGTCAAAAATTTTGTTTAAAAACTCTCCGAACGTTTTTTTTTTTAACAAAAGAAAAATGGCCACCCGCACGTCTGTATGACTGATATTCATGCGAATTGTTGCACTTTTCAATTCAGGCGAATCGTCACCAGCCATATTGTCGATAGGCGTACTGTGACTAGGCGATCAATAAAATACTGTACAATTTCAACGTTTTATATTTTGTATCTATCAATTGCAATTCGATGGATAGTGCAGTTGCACAGATTTTCATCGCCGTCTCCCTCAGTTGACCACTTTAACGCTTAATAATGGATCATTACACGTTTGAAATCCAGATTTAACATCGAGCAGTTAACGCAAGGACAATTACTTAATCCATTGAGAGGTAATGGCGTGATTGATCGGTTAACTGCTAAACAAGTTTTCGATAAATATGAAAAGAAATCACCCAGAATTATGAATTATTATTTCAGCCTTTTTTTGCCCTTTTCAGTTTGACGAATCAGCTAAAAAGATAACACCCACAATTATAAATTTCGACTACATGTCGCACATGCCTATTTCGGCTAATTCTTGCGCGGCTAAATGTCAGGGTACCAAACTGGTAATATCGGTCAGTATCTCAACCACAACTAGTGGCTAAATGGTGACTTATTTCTCCGTGGGGTGCCATTGGCCGAGCACGAAAATTGGGATGGCGTTGCAGCCTAACTAAAGAGTTTTGCAAGATTACACATTTGGTGTGGGATAGTTCTCTACTTATCTGCTTTCTTTGTAGATTTTCCAAGATTTGGGCACAGATGTATTGCAGCAAGCGTTTGAAGGCTTCAATGGATGTGTGTTCGCATACGGACAGACTGGCTCAGGGAAAACGTACACGATGATGGGCGACCCGGTAAGTGCAGGCTGCACTGTGTGCGCGTTTCGAATCCCGGTCATCTGCCCCCCGGTCAACTGCCCCCTGTCATTCTGCCCCCCTTTTTTGCAACCCGGTTGACTGCCCCCCTCACCCTTCAAAGTGGAGGGATGGTCGCTTGCCCTCTCCATATACTATTTTTTCTTCCGTCCTTGGCTTACAAAGAAACAATAAATAAAATTATATTTATTTTATTGAATGTATTGCACCTCGGTAAATTGCAATTCACTAATAGGAAACTAATTGCAATTAGAATAGCAGTTAAAGGATCAGTCTCTCCTAAGATCAATATTGGTGAATAGATCAATGAAGATCAATTGTTTCAGAGACGAAGTAGACGGGGACATCACAATTTGCCTAATTTTTTAAAGAATTTTTTTTCCACTAAAAAAAAAGGAGGAGGGCAGATGACGACCCCGTCAAATTGTAGAAGGGGGGGGGGGCAGTCGACCGGGTTGCAAAAGAGGGGGGGGGGCAGTTGACCGGGGGGGGCAGATAACCGTTTACCGCGCGTTTCATGTAGAGCTGCTGTGGTGTTCAGTGTTCACTATTGACACCCATAAGCTGACAATGGCAGTGCCACACGACTGAAGTAGAGCGTACGCGTGCTGGTATGTGCTATGCCCGAGACTTTGAAAATTGATTCCAGGACAAGTACGTAGAATGTTCATCGTTTGGTGAGTGCAGCAGGCTGTGACACTCGGAGTGAGTGTTTGCCGCAGTGTCAGGCCTCGCAAGGCTAATTTTCTCCATACACCATTCCGGTTAAGTTCAATCATCGCAAAGAAAAATAATGATAATAAAAGCAAATGACAATGATCGTAATAATTTAATACACATGTCATACAGCGTAACGATTTCGTTGCAGCTCTAGCTGTACTGTTCACAGGGAAAAGTCCCAATTTCAGCCGTTTTCTGTGGACCCTGGAATACATGATGAACCAAGTTCGTCAGTGTTGTAATATTATATTCGCTGACTTGTCTGTGTGCTTCCTTTGCAGCCTGAAGTTGGATTAATACCGAGGATATGTGAAGTAAGTATCGCGGTGGCACGTCTGGAGATATTTGCCGATACTTCACTCAAGCACTCGTTCAACATTAAAGGAACTCTGAGATACACATTATTGTTCTGGAATAAGACACGTAATATTATTTTTTCACATTATTATCCATGCAATTTCGAATCATCTTTGACTATTAATTTCTGAAAATAAATCCTTTTTTGTATGTAGACTGGTAGTGATGTGCGTCATGTTTTTTTGTTACCAGGGCCTGTTCAATCGAGTGCATGACACGGTAGAGGAGGTTGGGGCAGAAGAAAGAGTCACATTCAAAATATCTGTTAGGTTTGTATCGCCAGTACAGGGTGCAACATAAGCAAATTTTCTTACTCGCCAATTTGGCGTGTTGATTTTTTTTTCTAACTCGCCAGGGGCAAGTTTAACTCGCCAGCTTGGCAAAAATACTTTTATTTTAGCTGGCTAAGAAAAAACGGCATGTGTCAGAACATTTAATTAAAGGCATAAATAACTTAATTGAGGATTTATCTGGCATCTTAATCACAATCGTTGCCATTTATTAAAGTCAACATTCACTATTCAAAGTCAGCTTCAGTTTCGAATAGACCGATGAAGTCCATAACCTCAGGTTCGGTCAGCTCATGATCCGCCTCTTCGAAGTCTTCAGTTGGATCACAAAACATACGTGTATATAGGTACATTTTGCAGCGGTTTGAAAAACTTGCGCTTGTAAAAAATATTCTCGAACTGAAAAAATTAATCTCGCCACTGGCGACTGTTGGCGAGTTCAAGTCGCCAAACATATATATTAGGTCGAAATACAACTCGCCAAACGGACTTTCAAGTCGCCCCTGGCGAGTTGGCGAGTACTTGTGTTGCGCCCTGCCAGTATAGAGTACAGAAATGGAGGCAATGTAAAGAGTGCCATTTACAACAGGCTTATTCCTGCGTCGTCAGCAGGGAAGACTGCATTTGCATGGTTTGGACAAGTTACTGAGTAGAGTACAGAGATCCAATGTCTGTACTAACCAAATTAAAACCAGACTTAGCATGTTCTGCTAAAATACGAATGCGCAGAAGACCGTTGTCTAAGGTCTTATTTTGGGCCTTGTTTGAAGCTTGATGCCAAGCTTCCTGGAGCGCTTATTCCGCCAACACTCTGTTGCCTTGGGTATACGTACGCCTGTATCAGTGTAGTGCGTTTTGCGGTGTTTTCGATGTCTCGACACTCAGGCTCAGTCACGTTGATGCCATGTGTTTCTTTTTGCGTCTTGGCAACCCTGGTATTTACAGAAGTTGACTGTGCACATCACAGTGGTAACCAGCTGATTTAGCTAAAGTACTCAAATATTTTTGTAAGAATTTGATGTAATAGTAAAATAAAACTTATTAATCAGTTTTAAAAAGTTCTCTTTGCTGCAGGAGCAGTTAACGGAATCTGTTAACTATACAGTTAACTTTTATGAATACGACCACAGGGATTTATCTTTAGGACCTTGGCGTTAGGAGTCCACCATTAGCGCAAACGCAAATGATAGGTTTTATTCTGTTAAAAGTTCGTTTCTAGCGTCTAGTGCAGACAATTTTGTCATATCACAGCTTCTCTGCTTGTAGAATATTAAGAGACTTTTTTCATTGCGTGGGACGCTGTGCCTGTTGTTGATTAAATCAACACAGATTTATATATGCCACTTACTTACATATGGTATCCATACCATTTTGCCACCGACCATTTTGCCAGCAACCAATTTGCCACCACCCCCCCCCCCCCCCCCTACTATTTTGCCCCCGATTTTTCGAAGGTTTAATATTTCATAAGTTATTGCATTACTAGGTTGGAAATTTATGATATGCAGAAAGTAGCCGATTGAGCAGGTGCGGAGTAGAAACTGTCAGTAGATTAGGGGAGCATTGGGGGATTAAGTAGGTGCCGTTGTTGACTCTGTTAGTCTTCAATGAAGCAATCCTGAGTAAAACTTGTCAGTAGACTAGCGAGGTATCGGGGGATTAAGTACGAGGTGCCCTTGTGGAGTCTGTTATTGTTCAATAAAGTGTTGCTATTTCATTGTTTTCGTGTCTTATATTTTGCTGAAAATAAACAATTAAATTATTTCTTTTATTCCGCGATATGTCTTTGGTGGCAAAGTGGTCGGTGGCAAAATGGTTGGCGGCAAAGTGACCGGTGGCAAAGTGACCGGTGGCAGAACGATCTACATCCCTTACATATAACAAAAATTCTAGTCTGTTATTACAGTCATTGTGTTATGACAGTCATTACATTTTGTGAAAGCGATGACCATAATGTTTAATCGCTGTCGCTAAGAGATTATTATTTGAAGCACAAAGCCAGGTTATCGTCTTGTATTGAAAGGGCTTTATGTGTTCATAATAACAGTCTTATTATTTTTCGCCATATCGTGATAATAATTGTGGGCTAATTAGTATTCGCCGAACAAAATATTATTGTTAGCCAAGGCGGTGGGTTGTGAAGGGTCCTTTACACCAAGTCGATGACGTAGTGTCCCTGTAACTCACCCAGTTCTAACATTCCAAGCACCACCGCAATAGATAAATGCTTGGTACAAGCACAAACAAAACGATAACAAGTGAAGTCCATGATGACCATGTTTGGTATCTGACTGTTGATGGCTGTGTGATTTAGGGCGCTGTCGGGAATCCTGTGGGCAGTTTTATCCGGATGTGCACTTACAAATGTTACGGTGCGGTGCCAGCTATATACAGACACTACATGTCTCCCCGACAAATGGCAGACATACAGTGTTTTGACAGAATCTTGTCGAAGATCCTCCCCCCTCACCACCTTCCCCATTTTGCTGTCTGTTTTGTGAACTAAGCAGAGTTATTAGTACGCTTTAGATTTCAGCGTCTTCGAGAAGATTCTTGGCTTGCAAGAGTTATATGAATTTGTGCGAGCAAAATTCGTCCTTTTTTTTTTTTCTTCTTGACACTTTTTCCGATTTTTTGTGTCTTCTTCTTCTCTGACACTATGGGCCCTACGACCATGAAACTTGGGACTTATGAAGAGCTTGATCTGAACATGTGCATGTCACTTTTTATTTTCGTCTTTGATTTCGTTTTCTTTGTTAAAACGCCATGTAAAAAGAGTGCATTTTTTGCAAGTAAATGCGTTGCATTTAACCCACATCACACACAGTTGCACAGTGAGCTTTGTGCGAGCTCTCACTGCGTAAATAGCTAACACGGCGTATGCTAGATCAGTCAATAAAACCTTAAGTCAACAGAAACCAAACACTACTCGGCTTATAAGACATATTCAAGCTGTGTTGTTTGCAATGTATTATTCAAGAAATAACCCACTGAAGGAAGTATTTTTGCGTTTTAATTTTTGTCAAGTGTTTAACATTTCGCTAGCGAAGTGAGGTTCTAGTTATTATTATTATTATTATTATTATTATTATTATTATTATTATTATTACTATGAGTTAATAGGCTCAAGGATCAATTTGGGCCGCGTACTCTGCGTACCGTACGCGCTTTTGGCGATTAGTACGACCTTCAGAGAGAGGGTGCGTACCCTGCTATGCACTTTTAGCGAGCGGTACGCACTTTTAGCAGGGCACTGTGTACCATTCGTACGTATTGTACCTGCCATCTTTGATCATTTCGTTTGCAAGATTGGATTTTTTCCGCCCGTCGGGTGAACATTTTATGCATATTGGTATCTATTAACACCAGGCCAGTTGCATATATATTGGTACGCACTTTTTACGTTGGCATACGCAGTTTTTCGACCGGGCTGCGTACCAGTACGCACTTTTCATTTTTCCCAAATGAGTCCGTGTAGGGTTCGCAGTCGTTTTCGATTATTGGGGCAAAAAACGGCTAAAAAACGTCACAAAATGTAACAACACCAAAAGATTTGGGGAACCTTCAGTTGTTTTGTTAAAAATAAGTGGCAGATTTTATGTTTATTCTTGTGTAAAAGGTATTGTCTTCACTCTTTTTTACGCATTTTGCATTTATGCATCGCGTCATCGATGACGTCATTACGGTAAACAACGTTAACGTATGTATAAAATGGATTGGTGACAGAAAATGTATCAAAGGCTGGAATGCAACACTTTAGAGAGACAAGAGTAGACAGTCATGAATGGAGATTTATGTAAATAAAATTAAACGTTAAGTCAAGAGTGTCAAGCTCCTATATATATATATCTCTAAGATGTCAGCCACAAGCTGGATGTTTGATGATTAATACGCGGAGTTGTCTGATTGGGACTTGTCAGGCCTGACGCGAGTGAGCGCGCCGCTCTCCAGGCGCGCTCACAAGTGCCCCCAGATTAGGAGAGAGTCGGCGTCGGCGGCGCGCAACGAATGATTCATGTCCTAGACCTCTTCTTAAATTAAAGGAAATTATCGGAAACCCAGTGTAGTCAGAATCAATGGAATCTGTATGTATAACTGATTATTAAAGGACAAATGGCAAAGCCTGTCTTTGTCGGACTGGTTTAGTCACATCTGCCGCCCGTATGTACGTTTGATAACCTTCATTCAAAATGCTTCGTTCAGATTGCTTTCAGATTTGGCAGGAATGTTCCCTTGGTAACTTATTTGGTGACCCCCCCCCCCAAAAAAAAAAAAAAACAAAAAAAAAAAAATAATAAATAAATAAAATAAAAACAGTCAAAATGGAGGTATGTTTTAATTTGTAATAACCTGTGTTTTTTTAATATTTCTCCTAAATTTTGGATTGGATTGCGCGCAGTTTCCCCGCTAGTCATGACCACGTGGCCTTGGGACGGTAATTGTTTGCACACCCCTCCCCGATTGGTATCGTTGACTGTGCGTTACTGAAGTATATGGCATCAATCTGTCGTTGTGTTCAAGTTGATCAACATATCGGCTGTGACCAGAACCTTATCCGCAAGCTGGTACCGATGATCGCCATTCCAGCTTGTTAATGGTTGAGAAATGGTAGGAAAAGCCGTGAAATTTGATATTTCTGCAGTTTCAGTTTTGCAAGCTAATTCACCTGGACTTGTAAAAGGAGGGCCAGTCTTATCAACTATATAGAACACAGGATTCTTACTGTCAGGAAGTTCCTGTAGTTTTTCCTTAATTGTTTTGTAAACCTGTCGAAAGCCTGCGACGGAGGCTGTCTCCTGTGACTGAGGTAAATGTGGTTATGGCATATGGTTGAAGTCTGTACATATATCTGGATATACTTGCGTGGCAGGTGCCCTTCGATCGGGGCTTTACTGTTTTTACTTTATTTGGAAATATTTATTACATCTGCCCAAAGCATAAAACTTCGGACCTTGAAATTCCAGTGTTGTTTGAACATTACATTAAATCTGCTATTTAATGCTGTACACCCAGTCAATGTGGCGTAGTGTTATCTTGAACTGCTTGCGTGAAGTTGGTCAAGTACCCAACGCGATCTGTGTCATTTAATTGGCGGACAGCGTGGAGAGCTTTCGAGACATCGGTACATAGAATTATCTGGTGATGTGAAAAAAGAAGTACGTGGAATGAACAATTCAAAACCAGCAAGAGGTTTCAATGGTCGTGTATGACAGACACTTTCATTTTCTGTTTACCATTGCAATTATGAAGATTTTGAATTGGAAAGCCTTATCCATTTTTTGTATTGAAGATGGGGGGGGGGGGGTTGCTTTAAGACTTCGCTCACCTCACCGCCCCCTCCCCCCTCATGCACTTCTTTGTTGGTCCGTCCAGGGCAGGGGAAACGGCAAATAGTTTCCGGTGTTAAATATACATCGACAGGTCAGAAAAATTCAGTAGTGAAAATATTAATGGTAATGATAACAATGATAACAGGTGTGTATTTCCAGCTTCCTGGTCACACTTTTGGAGGATTTGTTTAATATATGTACTCAAACTCCTTTTTATCTGTTTTTCCTCCATTTCTGCATCCCAAATAGATCTGCAGTGGAATTGTAGCATTTTTGTTATCAGCTTGGAAATAATTGGCCACATAGCTTTAAGAGACGCACAAACACTGCTGTTCGTCCGACAGAGCGAATCCGGTTACTTTTGATAGCATGATGCCTTCTATCTAATTTAAATTTTGTCGAAATTGGTCGGTTTCTCCTTTTATCTTTGTAATGCCTTCGCTTTTACGTCTGGGCACAATGTCCGAGGACATATTCTTGTTTTATGCAGCACCCTAACGGCTGTTTGCACCTGTTATATGGTTGTCAGTGACGGGAAGGAGGTACTTAAGTCTGTAAGTCAATCACGAAAGCTGCGTGGCCAGATTTGCCACACATTGCTAAGGCGTCCAGCAGCTGTTTTGCGTCGCGTACACCGCCATGAAGTGTCTTCACTCATGCAGTATTCGGCAGTGTGATCTCGTTTCTACAGCTGAAGTGCAGGTGACCAACAGAAGGCCATTGTAATGCCAGTTTGAAGTGGTAAATTTGTTTAATCACTTTTGTCCTACTTTTGTTTTCTTTGCAGCTATATGGAAATCTACAACGAGAGGGTTCGAGATTTACTGCCGTCTCCATCGTCTAAAGGAGAAAGATACACGCTTAAAGTTAGGGAGCACCCCAAAGACGGACCCTTCGTTGAAGGTTCACATCGTTTTCTTACGCGTAGATGTCGTGAATGATTAAAATAAACGCGCTGTACAATTTGGAAGTGAAATAAATGAGATTCGTATACTTCTCTTGCAGTGTCTCTAATGTGTTCTTTTTTTGAACTTGTTTAAATAAACGGTAAATGCTCTGGTCCAGTCTTTTAGACTCTGTTCTACAGAATTTTAAAAAATATTTCATCTCATTTCAGGTTTACGAAAACACAGTGTAAAAGACAACGTTGCAGTGCAGACTTTAATAAGAAAAGGAAACGAGAACAGGTAACGACCTTAACACTGTGTATTATTTTTACATTCGTGGTATTGGGAATTAACTGAAGAAAATGTTTGATAGCTCTTGTTGAAAAGTTAATTAATTTAAGAAATGCTTTTGTCAGAGGAAAGGCCTGACTAAAACATGAAACCGTCAAGCCATCCCAGAAACAGTTGATTCACTACTTGTCCCGGTCTATGGTCAACTCGGCACCTTGCCAACTCGGCACTTTTTGGTTAACTCGGCACCCACCAACTCGGCACCCGCCTTGCCAACTCGGCACCTGGGTATACCAACCCGGCACCCATTATAACAGACTTGTTTTTTAAACCCTGACACTATCTTTTTGTAACAAAATGCAATTATTCTCGTGAATGACATGCGAAGGCAAGTATTTAACCTCTTTCATCACAATAACAGAGACCCCTTGAAAAGCCTATGATTTTCTGTGTTGTTTTTTATTGCAATTAAGTACATGTCAGAGATCGGTCTTTTATCCATTTCAGCGCAATATTACAGGACGGTTCAAAATCCGGAGATTCCCTTTTTTGTTTTGTATTGAAGTGCCATATTTTCCCTGGTAAATTGTAATTCATGTTTGAGGGTATAATTGCAACTGGAATAATATCTGACAAGCAAAGTGATTGGATTGCACTTGACAGAGTAATTTACGGAGTAACCTTTGACAAGCAATTGTGATTGTTGGTTCGGCTGCATAGCTCGAGGGCATTAAAAGGGATGTTTTGTGAAAGAAAGATTCATCACAACTCAATGCGGATAACTATGATTCATGAAATAAGCCTTAGGATAATTGCAATTTGAAAAATAGACTTCGGATAATTACGTTCAACTTGCTTTTTCTGTGCACTGAGATGCCACTGGATAAATGCCTTTACGGCAAAGAGGTTCTTAGACCTCGTCAGCAGATCGTTAATTGCATTAATTGTTCTAAATTGCAACATAGGACATGCTTCACGGGAATTTCCAGACGGATTATCACGCTGCGAAAAGAGTTTGCCTGCATGCATTTTATAATTTGACAGTGAAAATGAAAATTAAACAGTAAGAACGGTGATGTTATGCAGTTGCAATTTATTGGTATTTCTATTATTGGAATTGCAATTAATAAATAAACTGGCTCGCAATTATAACAGGCAAACAAAAAAACTGAAAATAAGAACTAGAGCCTCAGTAAGGCAGGATCCCCCGTGAAGCAGTAAAAGTAAAATGAGGTCAAGTCACGCTGCAAGCTTTCAGGTTCCTACGACAATCCCTTCTATGACAAGTCGGCCGGACAAAACAGCGTCTCACGATTAATTTAAAGCCAAAAATTCACCATTTTTGACAATTTCCCACGGCGTCAATTTTTGGCCGATTTTAACAATAATGCCACGTTGCACATCTTCAATATATACATTTTCACCACGCAAGGTTTCAGGCTCCCATGACACACCTTCTTTGAGAAGTCGGCAAAACTTAGCACTTTTTGCGGACAGACAGATGGACGGACAGACCGACCAGCTCATAACTATATCCCTCCGTTTCACGGGGAATAATAAAACTGAACGAATTGTAATATTATGTAAGTTGCAATTCATGGGATTTCAATTGTCGCAATTATTATTAATAAGACAGTGGACAGCACCATCAATAAATATTTTTTTGCTATTTTTATATCGAAAAAGGGTGAATAAAAAATCATAAGTTGACAAAAACACGAGTTTTTCATTTATTTGCGGTGGGATTTGTTTTTTTTTTTTTTTCGGGTGCCGAGTTGGTATCACCGGGTGCCGAGTTGGTCACACCGGGTGCCGAGTTGGTAAGAATTTGGGCGCCGAGTTGGTAAACGCGGGTGCCGAGTTGGCAGGTGCCGAGTTGGCAAGGTGCCGAGTTGACCAAACCCCCTTGTCCCGTGTAAACGCCCGACAGTTGCTGGCGACCCGTTGTAGCTGTTCTCCGCATGCGTAATTGTATCATTACACATGGTTATTTCCAGACGGAGAGAATTTTTCCTGTTCCTTATACAATAATGTCTTCGCTTTCACGGGTATTCATATTTTAAGCCCCCAATTGGATTTAAGTCCCAAAGGGGAACTATAGGTTTCAGTGTTGTCCGTCTCGCCGTCCGTCGATCCGTCCGGTTATCTTCACCCTGATAATTTGTTTCCTAAGATATTTGGAATGTAGACGACATGTCACAGCGGATGGGTACAAGTCCATTTTATTTTGACCTTGACGAAATTTCAGTTTTTCAGTGGCTCCCATTTTGAATTTTCTGGGATTTTGTTCCCCATATTTTCTGGAAAACGTGAAAAGTTATTAATAACTTCGTGCCAAATTTTATACTTAGGTTAACCGTCCGAAAAGTACGCTCGGAGTTGAACCGCCGTCTTGGATTTTCACCTTCAGTATCTGGACCACTTCAGTGGCGGATACAGCTTTCGGGCAAGGTGGGGCAGGGGGTGGGTTCAATTTGGGCCAGCATGGAAGTAGGGCTTGCGCGCGCTCCTAAGCCGATCATCACTAATTTTTAGACAAGGTTTAGCAATTAAGAAGCTCACTCGGAGTGTGCTAACCCGCTGCCCCATATAGCACATGGCCATAAAACACGGCTAGCGCCCGTGCAATGAAGTTTTATTATAATAATATACCACTCACACACTGACTCACAATTTCTGGAACACTGACTGAATTGCGAAAGATCGGATAAACCGAAGATCGGTTTAAACCGAAGTGTTTTTCGCGGTCCCGTCCACTTCGGCTTAAACGGGTTTTACTGTATTAGCAACTACAGTATTTTACAGATACATGCAATTTAATGCCCAATTCCGGTTGGGTGTTTTGCCCTCTACGTTACAATTGAAGAGACAAACCAATGAGAAAATCACAGGCTTGGATTGGTAATTAACGGTGTGTTCCGTGGCACTTGTAGAGGCTGGGCGCTGGACCTCAGACCAAAACGAGCCGCGCCAAAACGAACTGGACTGCACCAGACATATTTCAAACAAATATATGGCATGAAATGCTTAAGAAGTTTTCTTAAGAATTGAAAACTATGATTTAGGTACTGAAATGCAAGAATGAGGTCATTTCTTACAGATACGAAACACAACCTTGGCATTACCCAATATGTGTAGCTATGATGTACTGGTACATTTAGATACCAAACCTTTCTGCCCAGGTCGGGCCGTAAAAGTGGACATGTAAACTTCGACGGACCGGGCCACGGAACACAGCCCTACTTGAAGCAAAATAAATCACGGCCTGTATAGTTCTCTCGCATGCAAGTCGGTAATAGCGCAGAACAGCAGTCAAGTAAATGCTCATTTGCTGCATTTCTCGAGCAGCACAGAGTCTGATATACGAGTAGCATCAGTGAGTAAAATAGTGATACACATATAACTGCGGGCTAGCTAGCGGTGCGGTGAGACTGAAGATCATTGCTGTATGTGCTCGCTCTGCAGGCGTGCACAATGCTGGCGCCGCAACACGAGTCGACGCGAGCGTGTGGGAATGTGGGCATGGGAGGAGGAGCGAACACGCACACATATGCTGCGAATACAATCACTTGTTATGTGTGGAGCTCAGGAATTGATATCTCGGTCTAGTGTTGTTGTGAAGCTCATTCTTTCATGAAAGGCTAAGGCGTTATAGTAAAGAGATCTTCTCCACACATAACTTAAGCCATATGTACTCGTTTCCGTAATGTCTGGTCCTGATTTTTTGAAAGCAACAAGTGGGGGAGTGACAGCCTCTTCATGAAAAAACGGCCTGTGGTGGTTGAATTTCGATAGTTTTGCTTTGATGTGTTTGGCTTCAGGACGACAGCGGCGACGCATTTCCACGACCGCAGCAGCAGAAGCCACGCCATATTCACACTCAACTTTACTCAGGTGAAATTCTCCAAAATGTGTCGAGATTTGGTGTGATTTTAGCCCGTTACATCGTGTTATAGTGATCGCTTTGTCATCGCTGTGTCGCGTTCTCATCATTTTTGGGGTATCCGTCCGTTATGCGTGTGTGGGGTATCCGTCCGTTGTGGGGTATCCGTCCGTTGTGGGGTATCCGTCCGTTATGCGTGTGTGTGTGTGTAAACAATTTTTATGCCCCGACCCGACTAAGATCAGGAGGGCATCAAGTTTTTTGACTGTGTGCCCGTCTGTCCGCCCGTTTGATATGTTGTGCGTTGCGCTATGATTGTAAACACCATATCTCAAGTTCTACCAATCGGATTTCAGTCAAACCTGGTATGAAGCTTCTATATATAATGTTCAGGATCTTCCAATTTCGTTCTTGTAGTGCACACCTGTGAAAATACCACTTCCTTTCATTTTTTATTAAGCCTTCATGTGGGAGGGCTGATACAGGGCATGCTGAAAGGAACACATTTCTGGTTCAAAATGCTACACTTCCAACATTTCTAGTCCCATTGTTTTGCAATTTGGCAGGAATGTTTCCTCCACACAGTTCTTATTTATTTATTTATTTATTTTTGGAGATTTGGTAAAAATATTGGCTGAGTTAAAGAAAACACAAAAAATGCTCATCTTCCTTAAAATCTTTGATATTCTACAGGAATGTTCCCCTTAAGTTCCTGCATTGTATTTTGTTTGGAGGTTTGGCCAACATATTGCCACCTCCACCCCCCCCCCAAAAAAAAGAAGAAAAAAAATAACGGTGAAATTACAGCAAAATTAAAATGTGCTGCTACTGAGGCGTATAGTGGTAAGCGTTTTGGCCTGTGAGGCAAGAGTTCTGGAGTTCAATCCCCGCTCGAGGGCTATTTTTTCATTGCCTATCTTTTTTATGGCTCGACTTGACTAAGGTTTTTAACTGGTCCGTCCGCTCGTCATTCTGTGCGTTACACTATGATTGTGAAAACCATATCTCAAGTTATACCAATCGGATTTCATTCAAACCTGGTATATAGCTTCTATATGTAATGTTCAAGAGCTGATTAGGTTTTGGTGACCTCATGGTCATTGTTGGGCTTTGAAATTTTACATGAAATATCCCATAACAAGTGGTTTGTGAGCATAATATTTCAAGTTCTACTGATTGCATTTAAATTATATCAGGCATGTAGCTTTTATATGTAATTTTCTAGAGCTGATTAGGTTTTGGTGACCTTGAACAACGACGCAAGGTCACCAAAACCATACTATATCAATCTATGTTGGCGGTTCAGACGTGCACTGTCTTTTCGTTAAGTAATAAATCATCCCGGTATTAAAATAATCAACATTGTTTGTATGTGGGTACATGGTAAACCGGCTTGAGCAAAATTATATGAAAAAATTAGTAAAGAAATAATCTTTCTTTCTTTTTTGTTTGTTTCTTTTCTTTTTTCTGTTTGATTCCTTCCCTCCCTGATTCGAGATGTATCTTGAGGCAAGTTGAGTTATATGTATTCTGCAAAAACTGGCCAAATAACATGATAACTTTAAGAGAAACACAAACAATGCTGTTCATCCGACAAATCCAGCCCCGTCATTTTGATATCAGTGTTGCACATGAGGTCTACTACCAGATTTTTTTTTTCAAAATTGATTGGTTTCTTCTGTCACCTTTGTAATTTCTTCGCTTTTGCGGCTGGGCACAATGTCCACGGGCATTCCTGTTAGTACTTCCTGTTAAGTTTAAGCCAGCTTTCACTTTCAAGTAGAACTGGAAAAAAAATAGCTTGCAAGCGTTTAGTCATAACCAAAATGCGGGTTCATCTTTAAAAACCTGAAAGTTGTTTGTCGAAATATTGTCAGCGGTGGTGTCATTACGTTTGAGCTGGCATGTCGTGGCTTTCTCTGCCTGCTTAGTAGTAGATGTACAACGCAGAATTGTGAACAATATGAGATCAGGAGCTGTAACCCCACACAAATGAACGTGCCGTTATGATTATTAAAAAAAAGTTAAATTTTAGCGTGCATATTGAGCACTATTAAACTTGCTTTTGACTTTAAATGAACAGTATTGTAACCGTTGAGACAAAAAAAATCCGTCTACAAATTCGTGAGACAAAGCAGTTGCCCGGATGTTTTAGGGATGGGTTCAGATTTGTCGTCTGCACGTTGGCCTGTCCATTTTTGGTATTATTTTTTGCTCAATTCCAATTTCTGAAGAAAAAAATCGCAGTCCGACGGGCACGAAATTTTCACTTGTTGAAATTGAATGCATGCAGTGAGTTACTATTTTAGTGATTGTAACTCCATATATAACATACAGTAATCTCGGGATGGATTCATTTGTCAATCCTTTCACAATTCACACTGGTCGTTTGCGCTCAACTAACATATTTGGCGAAGGGCGTGGGGTTTTTGTCGTCCCTGAGATTGTTGTGACGTCATGTTGGTCGGTAGTGTCATTCACTTTTAGGCAACCCGCTTCGAGAGTAATAATGTAGTTGACATAAAGATTTTGTGTTTATGATTGTGCACGACAAGGATGTTATTACAACGTGGAGAATTGTTTTTCCAGCAAAAAAGTCAAATTAGACAGTCATGTAGTGACTATTTGGTGAAATAACAATTAAGAGAGATTAAGTGTATTCTTATTCAACAAGCGAGCAGTAATGCACCGCCGGTCAAATTACCCGCCCCTTTGCGCTCGGATTTTATTATTTATTTAACGAGTATTCAGAGAGCACTCTTCTGATTCAATGTGGTTTTGAACAATCATTTGGCTACAATAAAAGTGTTGACACAGTGTTATAAAATATGAGTCTGGATTGTCGGCTGTCAAACAGTTACCGGTGGAGTGTCTGTGAGTCAGTTTGTCCTGTCAACAATTGTAAAAGCTTAGACACCTTCTCTGGGGACTTCACACCGAATGCACAATTGGCCGTTTTGTTAAACATGTTAATTCAAAATCAAGCAGAGTGGCATTTTTGATCATTTTTTTCAGACTTAATTACAGGGTTCAGGTAGGATATAAAGCATAAAAGATGTGAATATTTTGAGAACTGCGTTCACATTATTACTGGTAGATGACCACAAGGCACCTGCATCCATGGGCGAATGTTATGACATAGCTCATCTGCTGGGTCTTTTACAACTTCAGTAATAATTTAAGTCTTTATGGTGTTGTTACCAACACTTTCTTTGATGATTATTTAGCTTACTTTCATGAAAAAAGTGATCAGAAAAAGTATGGTAAATTTCTCGAGTTATGAACTAAAATATTTTTCTTTCTTTGTCCAGTAGGTTAAATCTTTTTTTCTGCACGTGATTCTTCCAGGCCAAGTTTGATCAGCAGTCCCAGATGCCGTACGAAATCGTCAGCAAAATCCACCTGGTGGATCTCGCTGGAAGGTGAGCAGTTGTTCGTGATAATGGTGGGAAAGCCGGTGTACAGAAGCCAGAGCATCAAATGCACAGCCCAATGTGTCGTGTGGATGGCTTGCGTGCATACGAATTCGAGTAGTTCATGTTAGAGAAGAATCTAGGAAGTCAAAACGGTTTCAGTTTTAGTGATGTGAACAGTAAATGTAAGCATCAAATGTTGTACAAGAGAAACGGCTAGGAAATAACTGTACAAGGCGTGAAAGCGGAAATGGCAGTCAGTGTAGATGTGAAGTGAGAGAAACGCTGGTGTGTGTTTGCAGTGAGCGGGCCGATCCACACCACAAGTACAACAAGGGTATCCTGACTGAGGCGTCCAACATCAACAAGTCGCTCGTCACGCTAGGCAACGTCATCGTGGCGCTAGGTACGCCCGTCAGCATGCTGGCTCCTCCTGTCCCCATGACCCCGATCCCCCTACCCCCACACTCAATCCGTGCCCACCCCAGCACGCTGGCTCCTCCCATCCCCCTAACCCCGACCCCCCCCCCCCCCCACCCTCACACACACACACACTACTCAGTCCTTGCCCGTCAGCACGCTGGCTCATCCCATCCCCTTTACCCCACCCCCCCCCCCCCCCACACTCAGTCAGTGCCCGTCAGCACGCTGGCTCCTCCCTTCCCCCTTACCCCAACCCCTGACCCACACACTCAGTCCGTGCCTGTCAGCACGCTGGCTCTTCCCATCCCCTTACCCCAACCCCAACCCCCTCCCCACACACACACACTCAGTCCGTGCCCGTCGGCATGCTGGCTCCTCCCACCCCCTTACCCCAACCCCAACACACTCAGTTCATGCCCGTCAGCACGCTGGCTCCTCCCACCCCCTTACCCCAACCCCAACACACTCAGTTCATGCCCGTCAGCCCGCTGGCTCCTCCCACCCCCTTACCCCAACCCCAACACACTCAGTTCATGCCCGTCAGCACGCTGGCTCCTCCCACCCCCTTACCCCAACCCCAACACACTCAGTTCATGCCCGTCAGCACGCTGGCTCCTCCCATTTCCCTTACCCCAACCCCCCCCCCCCCCACACACACACACACACTCAGTCCGTGCCCGTCAGCACGCTGGCTCCTCCAATCCCCCTTTCCCCAACTCTCCCCCCCCCCCACAACTACACTCTGTCCGTGCCTCCAGCACGCTGGCTCACCCCATCCGCCTTACCTCAACATCCCCCCCCCCCCCCCCCACCCCAAACACCCAATCCGTGCCCGGTTGAGGCGATGTAGAAAACACTAATGGCAGTGGCCTTTCTGTTGTGAGGTATGTCTGACCCAACCCCACCCCCTGCCCAAACCCACTTATCCCACTCGCCCACATTACAGTAGAAAATAAGTTAACCGTTTTCAAGGAACGAGATCTCCTGCCGCCGTAATGCACGACTTGGCACATGCGCACGGACTTCATAGATTTTTTTTGCCTAAACACAACAGTGAGGAAGTTTTTTGAGGCGTTGCGGCTGCTATTTGTATACCGCTGTATGATACAGTATCTTCTAATGCGCCATTGGGTAATCTTAAGTATCGGATAAGTCTTGGTCCTTAAAGGCTTACTTCCAGAGTGAAGCGTAATATCACACAACCCAAATCGTTCTGCGGGTTCGGACGCCTGGTGGGGGGGGGGGGGGTGGGATTCTGTTATTCGCATAAGGTTGCGACTAACTTAAATTTATGGGTTTGAGCACATTGTATTGCCTTGAACAGAAGTTCCGTCGATGGTATGTAATAAAACCAAACATCTCATCATTCTGCTGGCTAAACATTGAAGCCTGCTCTGTGAGAAAAAAGGCCTTTGGCAAGATAACTTGATGTTTATACCTATACATAGTTTCTAAGTGCGAGCAAATACATTCTCTAGGTCGAATTACTCCAACAAATTCACTTATTGCTGTTCTCGCATTGTGATATTACTACATGCATGAAATTGATTCGACAAACTATCCGTATTTATATACGTAATCGCCTGTTCATAATGCGCAAAGCTGTCGGAGCGTTCATAAGTCTTTGTTTGGGATTTGCTTTCACGCTGGCTGTGCTGAAGTTGGGACCCCCCGGGCAGTGACTCGGGATTTTTGTACGGTCAGGGAAGTGGGGGTGGGGGGGGGGGGGCTATGGCTCGATCAACAGTGAGGCCAGCGTTCCTCAAACTCTTGCCTTTTGTGCGCTCGAAGCCGTAAACTGTTTTGTTTATTTACTTAGTGTGTTTTATTTGATTTATATTATTGCGCTTTTCAGTGACAGCGTCCGGATTTATACAGTTCACACATGATATTATAATAATTTCCACATTACTGTGTCTAAATACCACACGTGGTTATGCAGCAGTTGGTTATTGCTCGCGAATAAAGCACGCAATGCGGCATTACTAAGCAAGCTTTGACCTGTGAGAAATTATTGGGGCAAAACTGATGTGCAGAAATCTTCTATGATTTGGTCATTGATTTGAATTTTTGTAGGGCATTTATTTACTTTAAGAAATATTCTTTTATTTTTTTTACAACTGATTGATGGCTGAATTGTGAATATTATAGTAGTTGTATTAATTATATGAGTATTAGTTGTAGTGTTGTTATTATGAGTCCGTTTTACAGTGCCGATTACATTAGAATTGACGCGCATTTGTTGCTGGCCATTTTCGAGACAAACCTTTTTTTAACCCAGCCGACTTTGTCGGACTGGGTTAGTCGTATCACTATAGGGGGCTTGAATGTGTGTGCGTATGTTAAACTTTTTCTTTAAAATGCTACTCCTCCTACAGTTTGCTCCAATCGTTTTGATATTACGCAGGAATGTTCCCTGGGCGGTCCCCCACCTGGCTATTACTTTTTTTGACGATTGACGGAAAACTGACAAAATGGCGTAACTTTTTGTGCCCGTTTTGTGACCCATTTTTAAAATGCTACTCCTCCTAAAGTTTTACTCCAATCGTTTAGATGCTACGCAGGGATGTTCCTCGGGGGTTCGCCTACCAGGCTAGTATATTTTTTTTCGCGGTTCGCCAAAACTGCCGAAATGGCGGAATTTTGAAGTTTGGTAAAAACTTCATTTCTCTCAGTCTCAGTCAAATTGTTATAAAATTTTAATCGAAAGTTTCTTAGGTGCTTCTCCACCTGGACTTTGCTTTTTTTCGCAAATGGCAAAAAAAAAAAAAAAAAAATGCCGAAATGGTAGGGTGTTGTAAACATGCCAAGATTTTGGATCGTGTATAGCGGGTGTGCTACGGAGGACTCGGCCCTGATCAGTCTTTTTGATTGCCAGGTGTGTTAGGATACGTCTTAGGATTATCCCTCGGGTTATGATCCCTGGGCGGGATTGAAATACCTGTCAGTTTATGCCAAAACTGGCATGTGAAGAGGGTCTGTATTAAACGCTGTACGTGTGTTTGTTGTAAAGAGCCTTTTTTAAAAGACCAGATTTGTGGTTGTGTTCCGGAGCGGTGTATTGTCTGCGCATAGCGCGGAGTTAGTGCTGCTCCACATAGCTGAGTAATTGTAAAAATACCATGCCAGCTCAAAGACACTAGAAAGAAAAGGGTTTATCCGGTGCTAACATGTTTTTTAAAATTTCGAGGCGATTAAGAGTAAGGCCGCTGTATTCTTAGTATTTGCTCGAACCGTAATGCTCATACTCTTGAGTATCAACAAAAGCCTTTGCACCTATTTTTTTTTCTTAAAGATGATATAGAGAGTAACAATAAAAATAGAGTTGTAAGGCTGGAATTATTTACAGACACAAAGCGTACAACTCTCGAGCGCCACTGAAGTGTCGCTTCATTTGACACGCTCTTTTTATGACAACAATGTACTTAGTTATTACAGCACTCTGTCGTGAGCCGGCATAACGCGCGTTTACATTACAGCCGAGCGGTCACTGCAGCAATGGAGTAACTCCACCAGCGGCGACAATCTCACTGGCTCCACCATCGACATAAGCGTGCAGAGTCCGGGAGGCAGCACAGAACAGCTGAATACCTCGGGCCAGGGCACGCCACAGAAGAGGACAGGGCAGCGCAAGTTCTTCATCCCGTACCGTGACTCCGTGCTCACGTGGCTTCTCAAGGATAGCCTCGGCGGCAATGCCAAAACCATTATGATCGCCAGTAAGCTAAATAGTCGATGCCCTTGGAAGAATAGATCGCTGGACCTCAAACAACTTAAGCATAGATATCCTCTTTCAAATATTCGCTTATACGAGAGTTTCGCGGATCGGTGTTGGGTATCAGTAACAGCTAGCGTATTGGGCCCAAATAAACGTAGATACGGAATAATTATTATTGTGAACGTTTGGTATCGGTGCTGTCATCATGACCTCACTTCTGTTTCTTTTAAAGAATCAATTTTCGCGCTTGAATGAGACAATTAAGTGGCTGAGATAATGCGGTGCTGTAAATGATCCAGTGCAATTAGTGATGTGATGTAAGAAGTGATACGATGAAATAAATAAGTCAGTGTAATAAGTGATGCGGTGTGATAAATGATGTGCTGTAGGTAATGATGCGGTGTGGTAAATAACTCGGGCGTAGTCACTGATGCAGCTGTAGTAAATGTTGTGAATTTTTTTTTTTCAGCGATTGCACCCACAAGTCTGTACTATGGCGAGACCCTGAGCACTCTGCGCTATGCTCAGCGGGCCAAAAACATCGTCAACAAGCCAGTCGTCAACGAGGTAACGCCACGCCAGAATGGCGGCGGGCGACGCGAGCACTGTAATAAACAAAACGCTAAACGAATCAATGCACTGTATCTCTATTTCATTTTCTATTAAAAATAGTGAAGTATTAGATTTCCTTTAGTAAAAACATTAAAAATAATCAAAATAGTAACAAAATTTCAATAGTATTTTTTCGAAAATATGATAAGTTTCGAAAATATTTTTAGTGAAGTGAAAATTCTGGTGCAGTATGAAGACGGTTGAATTTTAGGATGCCAATGCGAAGACGATACGCGAGTTGAGACAGGAAGTGGAGCGTCTGCAGCACCTCCTAGCGGCGAAATGGGTAAGCTGATAGCAGCTACTATGCATGGCCCTTCAATAGGCTCGGCTGTTTGGTTCTTCCCGTTGCATTTCTCCCGTCTCTTCAAGGTTATTACGATTATTGGAGCATCTCGCACACGGATAGAGTACATATTGCGGACGTGCTACGTCGTAGTTTTATTCGGATTCATGAGAAATTGTCAAAATGACACTGTTTTAAAATTTAGTAAAAATTCGATAAAAATAACTTTTCGAAATTTAAAACTGCAAAACTGTTAGAATTGTGAAAAACGTGATGAAAGTAGCAGTGGTGTGACACTTTGCAAACCGACATCAGCACCGATCACATATGTCATTTGCGCTGCACGGTGGATCTGAGGCTCAGATGTCATTAATATTATTTTTTTTCTTTTTTTTTATGTTATGAAAAAAGTAATGGTAGCATTTTGATAATAATAATAATGAAAAAGCAGTCAGTTTAGATAACTATTGGAATAACTGTTGAATAGTCTTTTTTGCTAAATAAGCACTTCTATATATGAATTTATTTTTAAAAGTTCATAGTAAGTTGGGAGTGTTTTTATTATTTCAAGACCGAGGAATTGTTGAAGGTAATATCTGCGGTGTACTCCTCCCTAAGCCGACGTTAGAGTCGCTGCTTGTGTGGGTGATCCTCTTGCTCCCCGCTCCCTCTTCATGTGTATGGTGTCATGGCTTCGTCATTTCGCCTGATCTGGAAGCATGTTACTGGAAATGTGAGAAAAAACAATAACCACTTATTGTTCTTTTATAACCACTTGCCGTTAGTCAGCGTACTGTGCTGTGTGTCTTCTGGACTGCTCCCGTCCGTACTCAGGCCAACCGGAAGCAAATTCAGTTTCGTATTCAGGGAGGAATTGTCTTGCAGCCGCTCGGGCCGACGACAACCCAAATTTGAAATATAGCATCTGAAAATGATTTTAGAAATTTTTATTTTTTTTGAGAAGTGTTGAATATTTTGCCTTTGAGAAATAGGTTCTCGTTTGTGTAATGCACAATTGGCTGTTAGCACATGCGAGAGACATGTGCAAATGCTGCTACAGCCCTTACGCGTTGTATTTGTCGATAAAAATCAGTTTTTTTTTTGCTACGCGTTTTGATCATGAAAATGAAAACAAGGGCGAAAACAAAAGGATAGATACACAACCAGTACTACATATTTGCGAAATTTGGTGCTTGGTAAAGACAAAATAATGGACCAGAGAAAAAAGGTCTGTAGCATTGGCCATGTACATTTTCTGTATACTCTTTGCAAGTCTTTGACCTGCCAAGTATTAAAAAGTCATTAACTTGGCCTGGCTTCAACTTGCGTGTTAATTCAAAGAAATTTTTACATTCAAAATGGTATAGCAGTTAGCGTATACATAGGTCAGCCATATCTGCGTCGGTTTGGTCTGTGTTTGATGTAGATATTTTTGTAAGTTTTGACTGCTGAGTCGTTTATCCAGCTTTGATTTTCTCCCAGTGGGTGTGAACCGGTAGTAATGCAAGTGGTTGTTTATTAGCTATGTGACTTTTAATAGAAATATTCCAACGCTTTGCATGAGTGTTTTGCATCTGGTCCTTATTTTGGAAACTTCTTAGCTCTTTTTGGCAGTTAATATCAAGGGAAGTCTTAACGATGATTTTTTTTTATTGACTCAACTACATACTCATCTGTCTTGGGAAACTTACACTGCATCTGCCTGTCGCCAGTCTGTCTCTCATGACGGCTAAGGTGGCTCAAAGCGTACACTGAAAACCTCGCTTAACCGACATTGCCGGGACCATGAAAAAGATATCCAGCTAAGCGAAGACAGTGAAAAGATGCTTTGTCCCGATGTCTGTTTGTGAGGTTTCCAGTACCTGTCCTGTGATGCATGACGAGTGACATTTTAATCTTCACTGCATGGTTTTAATTCGAATTTCTTTGCCAGTGTCCAAAAACAAAAAAAACTTAGTACTTATTAATTTTTTTGCAGAAGCAGATACACTGTATCTCTGTTTTAGTAAAGTTTGATTGTAATGTAACACATTATCACATTTATATTCACTTCCTTTAGTTTTTGTGAGCTACTTCCGTTAATGTGTCTGAGTCGTTCGGGAGTTCTCGCCGGCTCGTCCTGAGCGGCGTACATTGCCACGGTACTGGTAGAGCTCTACCAAGTACTCGCGTTATTGGCTACGATGATGTCATTGGTACTGGTGTTGCAGGCTTCCGGTTCGGTGTCGTCGATCAGTGAGACGAGTTCATACATACAGGATCGCATGGAGGAGCACAAGTACAAGGTAAGTGACCGTGTTCACTGCACTGCCTGTCGAGGTGGGGGGAGGGGGGCGGAGGGGGAGGGGGGCGGAGCTCGTACGTACAGGACGCGTCATGCGGGAGCAAGTGTACAAGGTGAGTGACATAGTCGTACCTCTGTCCGCCTATCGGTGGGTGCTGGTGAGTGTGGGACCGCGCGGAGGTAACAAATACTGTGATAAAATACCAAGGACATGTGTGGCGGGGTGGGTGAAGATAATTCTAAAATTCTAAGCAAGAAATGAGATTCTTTTGTATTAGTGGACGGAGCAAAGAGGCCATTTTTATAAATTAGTGGGGACCCCGTGGCCCGAGGCCCCTGATTTCCGTTGAGGTCGCCGCATGTCAGGCTCATAGGGCCCTGAGGGCCCCCGAACATTGTCCTGAATTTATATATATATATATATATATGTATGGGTGTGTGCAATGTGCCCCCCCCCCTACTTTTGGCTTGGAGGGCCTGGATTTCTTTTTTTCCCCAGCAGGAAAAGTTAATTTCCAGATATACCTCGTCCTCCCCCCCTCCCCCTCTTCTCGAAAAGAGAAACTAATTTGAAAAAGCAGCGTCTCTTCGTTTAGTGTATTGTCAACAGCAGAAATCGATTGCACTACGGGAGTGAAATCATCAAATGAGAGCTTTTGTCAAACATTGATTTTGAGCACTATGATCACGTTCAAGTTGAAGAGTTGTTATTTGCGAAGCCACTCGAATCGGTAATTAGAGAGGTACTGAAAGACGACTGGAAGAACTACCAACACTCAGATAGTTGAGGTCAAGGCTATGAACAGCAAAACGTAAGGATATTAACAACAAAACATCACGTTCCGCACGCGGCAACTGCTTTTAGAAAACTCTCGTCCATGTTTTAATTTTTGCCTCACATACTTCCTTATGAAGTTATCGAATATAACGAAGAGTATTTCCCACACATTGTCGCAGTATTTGTTGACAAGTGGCGAAACTCGAGCTTCAGAAGCTCATGTTCTCGGCCGATATGAGCCAAGCTTTACAGGCACGTACCTACAGCTATACCAGACCAATAAGCACATGAAGATATCGGCTAAAATGTATTTTAATGCACAATGTATGACTGATTTTTTTTCTTGAAGTATAAGGGGGGTGAAATGACCCCTAGGACAGGGTGGCATAGGGCAGGCTGCTGTGCGAAGTTTGTGGTAAATTGCGATGTGCAGTCGTGAGATCGTAACCTTTTCTGGTGAACAAAACACGGAGCCGTGTGAAATAAGTCAATTAAAACTGAGAGGGCAAAGCCAAGAATGAAACAAAAAAATTCTCGTTGTGGATGCGAATGCGAAAAACTTATAAAGCATGTGTAAAAGACGAGTAAAGCATAGGTTAGTTTGGCAGTGTTTATAATTTGAGTAACTGTTGACTAAATTGGGCGTGGGATTCAGCTTTAATAATGCCCATGTGGACAGTGTACGGTACAACTTCAATGATATAGGGAGTTCGAAAGACATACACCATTCCTGGGTAATTTTGGCACAACCAGCCTCGAAAAACACCAGCCACGCCTCCTCCGTTATTAAAAAGCCAATGTTTGAAAATTACAGTGGTTTATATTTGCTTTCTGCAAAATACCACGCCTGCCAGACCGGAATAACAACCAAAAAAAAAAAAAAAACGGCATTCGTAGAATGGAATCGAGATTCTGAAAGGAGAAAAAGAGCAACGGGAAACCGAGACCCGGGGTGGTAATCGATGTCAAGTAATTAACAGTTCATTCTCGAGGATACTTTTTTTTGCATATTTCAGGCGCAAGAATTGACGAAAAGCTGGATGTATAAATGGCAAGAGACTCAGGAAATTATGAAGGTAACTCATGAAGTTCTGTCTTTATTTAGCTGTGTTCTAGTTTCGGTTTCTATCTGATGTTATAGCTGTATTTGAAACATTGTAATATTTACTGAAGTTAAAGAGATGTTTCATGTCGGTTAATTGTTGCACAAATTGCTTTACAGACACGTGTGTACTGAAACCATGTAGACGGTTTTGTTTGTAGAATGCATATTTTGAGTTGTGTCTGTGAAACACCTTTAACTTGTATTTGCCAAACTAAAACGAGCGTTGTCAGTTTTTTGTTCCACTGTATACGATTATGTGGTGGCACTAAACCTGGTACAACAGTAGTACAAGTCCAGGTGTCATTGAACTAAGTTTGAACTCTTGTGGAAATAAACAAAGTTTCGTCACAACTGTAATGGCCAGATTAAAAAAATGGAAAGTCAGATGCTGCATTTTTTAAAAGTGTGACGCTAATCTGAAGCATACCATGTTTGATACAAGGATCCAAAACTACGACAGTTCATGAGTCGATTTGCCCAGAGATCTAATTCTTTACCAGGAATTTGGGTAAAACCTTTTTTTTTGCAAAGTTGCTTCTAACCCCTTATAGGTCTAGCTTAGCGAAATGATTTGTTTTTGCTTTGAATTATGAATTGTGGCTTACATAGAAGGTGTGTATTTAGGCTTGTTTGGACGCTGCGGTTTGCCATGCTTGGTGAGAATTGATACAGATTGCTTTCAGTGGCCGCTCGCAATGTGTAACTCAGTAGTACTGACTCTAAATTAACCTGTTCCCCTACCCCCTCAAAATGAATAAAAAATAAAAATAAAATTACCTATTCGCATTAATTTTACGAATCAGTGCCCATGTCATCCCTGTCAACCATGTCATCCATATCATCCGTGTCAACCGTGTCATCCATGTCATACCTGTCAACCACCACACTATAACAGTCATCCGTCATTCTGAGGCACACTATTACTGCACAGCAGTTTGACAGTGTCATCCGACAACCTGTCGTCCATTCTCGATCATCGCGCTTTACCAGTGTCATAAGACAGTCTGGTGTGGCCTCTATCCTGTCTTCACACTTACTTTCATCCGACAACTTTATCACCAATCATATCATCACGGATAACAGTGTCATCCACGTGTCCTCTATCATATCATCACGGATAACAGTGTCATCCGACAACCTGGTGTCCCCTATCATGTCATCACGGATAACAGTGTCATCCGACACCTGGTGCCCCCTATCATATCATCACGGATAACAGTGTCATGCGACAACCTGGTGTCCCCTATCATGTCATTACGGATAACAGTGTCATCCGACAAACTGGTGTCCCCTATCATGTCATCACGGATAACAGTGTCATCCGACAACCTGGTGTCCCCTATCGTGTCGTCATGGTATAACAGTGTTATGCGACAACCTGGTGTCTTATGTCATGTCGTTACGGTATAACAGTGTCATTCGAAAACCTGGTGTCCCCTGTCATGTCGTTACGGTATAACAGTGTCATCCGACAGCCTACCGTCATCACACTGTGACTGTCATCCGAAACGCGGTGCCCACTACACCATCATCGTACTATAACTGTCATCTGACAGCCTGGTGCCCACTCTCCCGTCATCACGCCATAACAGTGTCATCCGACAGTGTGGCACTCACTATTCCCTCACAACCTAAGGGTCATCCGACCACCTGGCGTCCACTGTCCCATTATTACGTGATATTAGTGTCATCCGACAACCCGGGGGCCCACCCGTCGTCACTCTTCAGCCGCGACATCTGACGTCATTATACCAGCTGCGCTTTCCTCGCACGTCTACAGTACCATCTGGAAATCAGGCGTCCGTTACCCCTACATCAGACTTCCGCAGTATCAATTAGGGTTGGCAATTGAGTCCCCGAATCCGAACGGGCCGCGACCGAAGACATCGAGCCCCGAACCGAAACCGAAACGGCATATATCCAATAACAACGTGCATCTAGGTGTTGTTAATATGCTCCCAATCATTCAATGCTTACTTAAGGTGAAACAAACCACATTACTTTTCACAATAGGACAGTACACATAATAAGTAACGCGGGAATTCACCTTTATGTCCTGTTGGTTCAACATGCGCGGGGATTAAGGGAGGGGCTGAGATGGAAACTGCAACTGGGAAGCGGCTTTTGAGTGCGCGTGCTCTGATGAGTATTGATTAAACTTGACCTTACTAAGTAACACACCTTTTGAAAAGTGATGTTCAGTGGTTGTCTATTTTTGTTCCTTCATGGTTATGATAAAAAATTCACTGAAGTGGCTTGCAAATAAAGGCCAAATCACTGGTTTGAAAACTGTGCCACGTCATTGGGACGACTACTTCTTTCGTTGGGAAAGTTGCACCCGCTGCCAGTCATTGTGCTTGTATATCATCCAGCCGCCTGGCGTTCGCTCTCCTCTCACCATGCTTTAACATTATCCAGCAGCCTGTCGGCAATGTTTTCGCCAAAAAAGTTTTAAAAAAATAGAACGAATCTCCTCCACTCTGTGTCTAAGCATTCTACTCATTACGCATGCTTCAGAGTCAGCTTAATAACACACAGTGATGAAGGTGTTAGATAACCAATTAAGATAAAACATTTTATTTTGATGTTTAGAAGATAGATAGCTTAACCATGTATAAAATATGAAAGACTTAGCTTTGCCCCAGTGAAGTGTGTTTCTCGAAATAGTGAGCTGCATTTTATTTGTTAGTAAAAATTGTTCAAGATAATGCGATTTTCACATTAATATTTTACTGTATATATTATTTATTATGCGCAAGCGTGCTGTGTCTCACAAGAGTATGATACTACCATAGCTTAGACCATCATATCACATCAGTGAGGGCATCAGTCGTCTGTATGCACGTGTGTACGCATGTGAACTTTTACTTAAAATGATGTTTTCAGTCCGTTTTACTCGGATTCCTTTCCAGTTTTGTACGAATGTTCTCTGGATAGGCCTCTCTTGAAAAAAAAATAGAGAAGAGGCATTTAAAATTTGTTGGTAATGTCATTTTTCAAAGTGCTTCTTCTCCCGCAATTTTGATCGGATTACCTTCATATTTTGTATAAACGTTCACTACCATGGCCTCTCTTGAAAAATGATTTTTTTTGACGATCCACCAAAAACTCTCCAAATTGTTTTGTTTTTTTTTGGTGGGGGGTGGGGTGGGGGCATTTTCTAATTTGTTGGTTGCAAATTTTCAAAATGCTTCTTCACCCACAATTTCAATAGGATTCCTTTCCAGTTTTTTAACCAAGCCGACTTTGTCGGACTGGGTTAGTCGTATCACTATAGGGGACTTGAATGTATGTGCGTATGTTAAACTTTTTCTTCAAAATGCTACTCCTCCTACAGTTATCCCCCGTAGAACGGAGGGATATAGTTTTGAACTTTTCGGTCTGTCTGTCTGTCCGTCTGTCACGCTTCAGTCTCACGCGCCTACAGGCCACATTAATAGATGGATTCGTTTCAAATTTGTACACGGCTTCTCTAGACCCTTCCGCAGTGCAGTGACCAAGAATTTTCCAGATCTGCAAAAAAATGACAAAATGGCGGACTTTTGAAAATCGACACTGGACTTAGCGTATATTCGGCACTCTCACGCGCCTACAGGCTACATTGATGGATGGATTCGTTTCAAATTTTGTACACGGCTTCTCTGAACCCTTCCTCAGTGCAGTAACCAAGAATTTTCAGGGTGGGCTTAAATTGACAAAAAATGGCGGATTTTTCAAAATCGGCGCTGTTCTTAGCGTACCTACGGCAGTCTCATGCGCCTACTGGTTAATGGATTGATTCGGTTAAATGTGAGATACTACGTCTACCTATCTTCCACTTTTAAATTTGCGTACTCAGCACGCAACAGCCTTACACCATATCGCCCACGGGGGATAGACGTACTCCTCGAGACGTAGTCAAGTTTTGCTCCAATCGTTTTGATATTACGCAGGAATGTTCCCTGAGTGGTCCCCTACCTGGCTATTACTTTTTTGATGATTGACTAAAAACTGATAAAATGGCGGCACTTTTTATGCCCGTTGTGACCCATTTTTTAAATGCTACTCCTCCTACAGTTTTACTCCAATCGTTTAGATGTTACGCAGGGATGTTCCCCAGGGGTTCGCCTACCAAGCTATTACTTTTTTCGCGGTTCGTCAAAAACTGCCGAAATGGCGGAACTTTGAAGTTTGGCAAAAACTGGAATAAATGGTAGTAAATAACTGAATTGTCAAAACAGTTATTTCTTTTCCAAATAGTTATAAAATTTTAATCGAAAGTTTTTTAAGTGCTTTTCCACCTGGACTTTGCGTTTTTTCGCAAATAGCAAAAAATGCCGAAATGGAATTTTTAAGAATTTTGTAAAATTGTGTAAATTTCGTTAAATACGTGAATTGTCAAAACCCAACCTCTCCAACCTCCCTTTTCGGGTAGCTTCCAAATTCGAATTAAATGCATTTTACATACTTACATACTTCATTTTTGGCCTAACAGTATACGTTTCAGAGTTTTTCTCTTTCCTTGTTTGGTAACTCGGCTGGGTCATGTCCTTGGACATGCTTGCTAAGAATTTTACTCATCGACGAGTTAACCATCTGACAAGTACGCTCGGTACTGATTTTGGATGAATAGCAAAATTCGAAACGACCATTAGCCGCCATCTTGACTTTTCAACAGTTTCGTAACAACGATATCATCAAGTTTTATAGAAGGATTAGTGATACAAAATGCACGCTCGGACTAGGACTAGGCCGTCGACCACTTATGGTGGCACGTTCAGGTTTTGCTTCCATGCCATGAACATTTCTTGTAATTGCAATTAAGTTGTTTTATTGTATCGTTTCCGGTGATGAGGGCGGGGGGGGGGGGGGGGGGGCTGTGCTCGCCACTAAATTTTAGCATTTGCGCATCTTGAGCTTTCCTTATTACGGTGTATTCCTATTAGCTTTCGAGAGTTTGCGCTTCTAACGTTTTAACCAGATATATATCAGGCGTTTGTGTTCGTAGTTAGTTCACCTTTACCATATACGTAATAGACGCTGTGGACAAAATAATGTGATAGTGTTGTTTAGGTTTTATCCTGTACATGAAACGATGGCGTATGTACTGTTAATTATACGCCAGACCCTTGGTATCAAGTGTATAACAAATGCATGAAAGATATAAACAATGATGAAGCTTTCAAGAAAAATAAACAACAGTGTGCTGTTTGGTGGGATGTGTTGACCTGTTTGGTGGGATGTGTTGACCTGCTTCGTGGGATGTGTTGACGAGGTGAGTGGCTGTTTGCAGGAGTCAGACATGAGCATACAGCCGGTGCGCTTGGGTCGGCGCTCGAACTCCATGGGCGTCATTGTCGACTCGCACCTGCCGCACTTGATCGACCTTAGCGACAACCTGCTCAGCACCGGCGTGCTTATGTACCACCTCAAGGAGGGCAAGACCTTCATCGGCAGCGAGGAGGCGACCAGGGACCTAGAAATCTGTGAGTACAGCACTGCTGTATCTCCCGTAATATCTCCTCAAGTCGGGTTAATCTTGGTTTTCAAATGTTGTCAAATTTGCTCGTGCCATCGGCGCTCGCAATGTACGGTTTAAATTGTACCGAGTCGTTTTGGGCAATTTTTCAGCTCGTGTCTTCGGCGCTTGCCTAATGGTGCATGATGGTTTGATGTTCAAAAATTTCTGCCCTTTTTGGCAAAGCCGAAAACGATGCCTGAATTAATTCGTTTATTGATTTCATTTGTTATGCAAACCACATAAATCTACCACTTTTACCGAAAAGACAGCTGTTTTTCTGCGGTTGGCGGGGTTCAAGACCTAAGTTCCGGGGAACCCATTCTAATTTTGCAGCCTGGCACCCCGTTAACTTCAGGCCCTGTTGATAAATGTTTTGGTGGCATGTAATGAAGATTTATGGGAAGAGCATGAGTCAGAAAGATTGAGAAAATAATAAAAATTGAGAAAAATAATAATTAATAAATATTGACTTGTGTCTAATCAACATCGAGTATAATTGATCTGTAAGAAAACAGGGGTGAAACTTAGGATTTTTTTGCCGTAGCCCGCCGGGCCACGAGCCTAAAAAACTTGGTGGCCCGAGCCAAAATCTGGTGGCCCGGATTAATTTTGCAAATAAAACGATAAAACAAAATAAAATAGAATAAAAACCCTCAAAATATATTTCTGACATTAATAATCACTCATGTGACAATCTTAAGTTTTTCATTCAATGTTTTCCGCCAATCCAAGCGTAAGTCATGCTACCTTCTCTTCACATTCGATGGATTCTGTGTCAACCGTTTTCGTGATTTCAAAGTCTCGAGCGCGGGGTTTTCTAGGGCGCATCCCACCCATGCTCCACAGGTTGATGGCTATAGTTGGATCAAATGTTGCTATTTCGCTCGATTCTAGCTGAACCATTAGCAAATCGCTCAAATGGGAGTCAGTGAGGGTTGAACGCCAGTTGGTTTTCACTCGCTTCATTGTGCTAAATTATCCCTCTCTTTCAAATGTTTCGTGGCCCGCCGGGCCACGAGCCCCCAAACTCTGGTGGCCCGAGTCAAAATCTGGTGGCCACGGGCCACCGTAATTTTCAACCCTGAGAAAATGTTAAACATCAGGTCTAAATTTGTTCATTTTGCTACCGTGAAGTTGTCACATACCGACCACTGCAGATCACAGCTAAATACATGTTGGGTTGTATTAAATCCGTCGGAATCCGTAGCACTCTGAGGAGACTGCTGTCTGTGTGCTGATGTATTGCACATGATGTGCTTTACACTATGTGCTGTACACCATGTGTTGCACGCAGTCTGCAGGACATGATATTCTATAGTGACTGAGCCATACATAACCATGTGCTGGGATATTTCAGACCTCCAGGGCGACGACGTGCTGCCGGAGCACTGCGTCATACGTCACGTCAACGGCGAGGTGACTCTGCACCCAACGCGCGGCGCTTACGTCACCGTCAACGACAAGAAAATCAGCTCGCCAGTGAAGCTCTCTCAGGGTGCGTCATCGCTGTACTTTGCAATAAGTGGCTCTTGAATTTCATGAACACTTGTAAATTATTAACACAACGCGATCTGTAAATTATGCGCTAAATAAGCAGGACTGTGGGATCCTTTTTGCGAAAATGATAAATATATGACCGAGGAGGTTTCATTGTTTCTTCTGGTTGATGTGTCAGTTGCTTCATTTACTCCATATTTTAAATTATATGGAGAATTAATAGTTTTTGCCTTTGTGGAGTTCATGTAACGGCCTTCTTTGTTTACATAATCACTGTCGTTTTTGAGGGGAGACAGGTTGAAATGAATTATCGGTAATCACCCCCGATGCCGTTATCGCGGCGTCGCCGATGCCTATCCAATGTACACGTCGCCGAAGATGCAGTTATTTTGTTATTTTAATTCCAGGTGATATAATCTTCCTTGGCAAGTACAACATGTTCCGCTTCAACAACCCCGTAGAGGTGGCCAAGCTCCGCGAGCAGGGCAAGGTAACGCTCGTCATACCAGTCACTATCTCACCATCACGGACACACGACTATGTCGCTTCACACGCCAATATCCTGTGAGCCGTGGGGAGGGGGGGGGGGGCGTGGGCTGTATCCGGCTTCACTGGCTTATTTGTTGTGATTGAATCAACCAGGCTCTGATTATCTCACCTTTGATCCAGAATTACTACCCCTTTATTGCTTGTTATTTAGTTCATGTCAGTTCATATTTCATGTGACAAATGTCAAAGCTGACGGCGTGGTTATGTCTGATAACCAAGTAATAAACGCGAGTCGCCGACACCTTGGTGGAGCGCCTATTAAGTCAGCAATCTTTTTTTTTTTTTTTTCTTTTTTTTTGCAAGGTATTCTCTATGGAGAATGCAAAACTGAGAGTATGTATTTAATCATTCGAGATTTGATAGGATTCCTGCATTGATTTACTCAGATGGGCGCCTAAGATACAAAAAACGCGGGGCGAGCTTTTTATTGCTCTAAACGCTTCTTCTACTTCTGTACAAGATTGATTTCAATCGGGTGTTGGTGTTTTAACGCAGAGGTGGAAAAAAATGACAGGGGTCTCTGGGAGGAGCAGAGACTGGTGGATGAAAGAATAGCATTACGTGGCATTACGTAAACGCCGTGTCGTTATTAAGGTCATAATTAGCCACCTGCTAATTGTCTCAATTATAGGCATATAGTCGATAAAACATGGAAAACTGATAAAGATTGCCGCTACTCTACTCGCCATCGTCTTGGATCCGGCCCACAACACGTAACAAAACCTTCTGTCGTGCAGGCATGACAAATTTAGGAGCTTTATAGGAGAATTTAGAGATATAGGGATTGCGAAGTGGAAACGTAAAATGACCGAAAAGGGACAGTACATAAAACATAGCTGTAAAATACGTGAAAGATAGAGGGGCGCCGAGATTGACGTCTTAGACGGATATTCTGTTAGAAGACAGTATAGCTGTATACATTAAGTGAGATAAAACGCAAATGAAAAGCAGTATGGAAACTCTGTTTTGATTTTTTGAAGAACAAAAATTAATCATCTCCTCGATATAAATGGCAACACCGTAAGAATGTTGTAAATTAATAATCTTGGAAGAGTACTTGTTAGGGTCAAGTACCGTGTGATGTGTACTTGACTTTGCACAGTTAACTATGATGGACAGTTTTCTGGATGAAAGTTTCCTGTTCGTTGCCTATGCTCATTGAATGCCTCGAGGTTTTTTTTATGACTTCCAATGCGGATTTAGCTTAACTGTTCTTTGTATCTCAACAAAATCAGAAATATTAACATACTATAAAGAAATGGATGCTGTATGCACGTCTAAAGGTGATGCCTGTTGTCATGTACGCATGCGCTCATGACGCGCCGTCTCGATTATTTAATTTACAAGTGTGGATTATCAAACAATAAAAATGAACTGGAACAAATTTTAAAATACTTAAAATTACTTCAATTGTTACCGCTATTATGATACGACAGCGCTAGAAGGATAAAACTGGACTCACGAATTTGTGGGCCGGCAAAGTGCAATCAGTGGAATTCCATTCTTAGTCTTTGTTTATGGAAACGGAAACGGACCGCTGTCGTTAAAAGGAGATCAACAGTTAAAGATGTCACGTGACAGTGTGACGTGAGTTGTGCTGTGACGCGGGTATCTCAGCAGAATGTTGGCACGGGCACTGGGCAGTGAGGTGGTGAGGCGGCACCACATCGTACGCGTGCTGCAGTCTAAACACAACCTCGTTTCTCACTTCTTCCGCGAGAAGGTAACCCAGCCTTCCTTACAGAGGAATGTCTCAGACTGCGTAAGGGCACTATACATATCGTGCGTCATCCTTCCGAAAATCAAGTCTGCAAGTGGAAAGACGCTCGACCCGTTCTCCTAATTACCTGCGGTCACTGGAAAGAAACAGTGGGCCTCAAACTTACATTCTGCCAGTAAAAACAGGGGCAGCTCCGGTTTGCGAACCCCCCCGCCTCCCTCCCGCCCCCCCCCCCAATCTTCCTTAACGAAACATTGCATGCGTGTAGCTGGACGCTGGACATGACTTGTACCATTCAATTTGTTTCAGCCCGCACAGCACGTCCACACCAAAGCGTATTCGAAAGGTTCAGCAAACACACGTACTTGTTCTAGGCGCCGGAAAGTGTATCCGCGGTATTTTTCGTGTTTCAGGGCCAGGGAGGAGAGGGTCGATTACGTAGCTCGCTCTCGCGATGCAGCAGCAGTAGCTCTATAGGCACGCAGGCGTCGAGCATGGACTGTGAGAGTCCTGCCTCACCACTCTCCCCTGCACTCAATAAAAGGTAAGTCTGTCAAATACGCAAGTCTCTGGTCAGATCCGCCACAGTGAACCCGGGGCTAGGTGGAAGGTGCAGCACCTTCTGAACAAGCGAAGCGTCGCTTGAAAAACACCTGGTATTGGCCCATATTCATCGGGTTTGTTGACTCTGATTTATCTTTAAAGGGACACAGGAGAATCTGTAACGCCCCAGCATTAAACCACAGCGTTCTGTATAAAGACGTCGACATCTCACAGCTATGTCGTCGGTATCCCTGGAAAGTCTCGCAATTTTAGCTAATGTGTTGCAATAGCGTTAGGGCATGTTCATCGTGCTTCGAACTGGTTTCAAGAACCAGTTGAAGCTAAGTCATAAGAGTAGTCCCTGTGATTTCTGAGGTCTGAGCTCATTCTAACAGTTTCATGGTACTTTCCGTCTTGATAAAGATTGTTTTTGTGCACTTAAGAGAAAATGGTGAAAGGAAAATTCTTATTTGAAAATTGTCTGTTGATTTTAAATTTGAACACTTAAAAGTTTGATCAAATTCTTTAAAATTGTTGAGTTTGATCAAATTCTTTAAATTTGTTGAGTTATCTTTCAGTATCATGCAATAATGTGGGTCTTGAGAAATTTTAGTTGGAATATTTAAGTAAGATCATTATTCTTATTCTTGATGCTATGAATACCTTCTTCCTTATTTAGCATCATTTGTCTAAGCAAGTGGTAGTACTGGTTTTAGGTACTGTTTCTTGCACTCCTACGGTGTCACAGGGCTTCCGATTTTAAAGCTAATACTAATTCAGTGCATGACCATTTATGCTGGGTAAAGTTTTCAAAAACGTTTAGTTTTTTTGCTGTCTTAAAAGGACAGTTTTCACAGGGCCAAGAAAAATTACCTAATCCCATACCCGGTCCGGTCACAAGAAATTTTATTGCATCTTGTAAGTATTTTAGAACTATGAAGTTTTCCTTTTATGCGGTGACGACGATTGGTGGTAGTCTTTTTTTTCGGTGAAAAAGGCCGTGGGTTTCCGGGGTCGATGTAAAAGGAAACTACAATTTTGTTTCTTGGCCCAACAGAATTTATTCCTACCAAATGCGCACATGTAAAATTGTGAAGCCCTGATGACCTGCACACTATAATGAGTTGATAACTTCTTTATTTTGTTAACATGAACACTTAAATATTATTCTCACCAGTCCGTCATGGAATGAACTCTGGTAAGGAACGCGTCTGTGATATTTCTCATTTCTACATTTCAATCACTGATTTATGTTGTGTGTGTCACAGCTCTAGCTTCTCTCTATACATAACAGTGTCACGCATCGTGACGGACCAGTGCCGTAGCTGGTACCAGCTAATTGACGTCCCATCACAAAATCACGATTTAGCCTATAGATTTTCAATGTTTATGAAAGTACAAGGCAAGTGTATGAAAGAGGAATACGAAATTTGAAAGTTAATTCAAAATTGAAACGTTGCATAGGAAACCGATAATCTAAATAATATTAAAAGTTTGAACTTATTTAACTTTTGCCTTTTTCTTCTCGTATGACAGATAAAAGTAGTGCGCTGTGCCTTGTATTATAACAATAATTTCTTGAGGATTTTTGTTTGCTGTACAAAATACACGTGTTCGGCATCTGATTAACTTTCCTAACTACACTGATTATTTAATGCATAATTTTATTTTCTCGTTGCAATGAAAAAGTTGCTTATAAGCTCAGCTGCCTTCACTTTGCCCTTCTGTGTATCGTTATGTGACAAAATTCTCCTGTGATCGCACCTTAACACTGCTATTGATTAGTTTCTTCAGAAATTAAGATCGAACAGAAATTTAAAAAAAAAACCAGAATAACCTTTACTTTAATGTACTTTAATTAAATATTGTACTATAATTAAATAGCTTTCAGGTATTTCAATTATTTATTGCGTCCATGGGTGGTATTCTGTCCTTATATTTAAGAACGTCCTTATTCCTGTGGCTAGATGGTTCATCCTTAATTTTTATCCTTATTTTTAAAAGACTTTGTTGAGTTTGAGGATAGAGCAGAATAGCTTTTTTATCCTTATTTCAAAAAATAAGGACATCCTTAAAAATAAGGACAGAGCAGAATACCACTCCAGAGCTAATAACATAACTAGAACACCATGAAGAGGCGACGGTTAGATCAGTTGTTTACATCGTTGACCTCGTAATCCCAAGGTCTCGGGTGAAAATACAGCTGGCCTCTTTATACACCAGTTGACGCTTTCGGCCATTCCTTAAAATGTACGGTATCACGAAGAAGATGAATGTTTTTTCTAGAGTATATTATAAGCCTGCAATGCAAATTTGCCCACTATTCGTGCGAGAGAAGTATGAGAGTGGTTTATATTAATAGTGGAATGGTTCACTTTAGATGTTGTCGGTATGTGACGATTAGAAAGACCGTTCCAGAAAAATCTCCTTAATGGCCTTATAGAAAGCTTGAAAGAAACTGATAGTATCATCTACCAGCTACAATTGTGTTGTACAATTGAAGCAATTCTTGCCTGGTTATCTGAGCGATACGAGGTACATTTGAATGTATATTATCAGCTCCATTAGTAAGGTGCCACTGATTACCGACGTTCTTTGCGTTCCTCAGCAAGTAACGTGACGTCACCGGGCTAGTCGTTACGTGGCATTAGCAAGCTGGTCGCCGAATGGCGTCATCAGGCTGGTCGTGCCATGCCGTCACCGAGCTGGTCGTCACTTGTCACCAGGCTTGTTATCACGTGGCTTCACCAGGCTGATCGTCGCATGCCGTCACTGAGCTGGTCGTCACTTGTCACCAGGCTGGTTGTCACGTGGCTTCACCAGGCTGAACGTCGTGTGGTGTCCCCAGACAGGTTGTCACCTGGCGTCAAAGGCTGGTCGTCGCATGCCGTCTCCGAGCTAGTTGCCGCATGGCGTCATCAGACTTGTCAGCGAGCTGGTCGTCACTTGTCACCAGGCTGGTTGTCACGTGGCTCCACCAGGCTGAACGTCGTGTGGTGTCACCAGAGAGGTCGTCGCATGACCTCATCAGGCTGGTCATCACAGGAGGGCTTGTGTAAATCAGTGACATCTCAGCTTTTCATTTTGTTAAAAACCTGTTTTAATCCTGACCTGACTTGACTTACACTGGTCACAGACTAAGCCCTGAGTAAATTTTATTCTGTCTGAGATTTAATTGCAATTTCTACATGTACATCGAAAAAAAGGGAATTTAAAGGGTCTGGTTGTAGCAGACAAAATCACCTTCGAGGGTTCACTTTTGAGTAATAAAGAAACTCTTTGCAAAAAAAAAGACAAACAGTGCATAGTTTTCTTTTTCCTGTACTGTCGATAAGGCAAACAGTAAATAAATCTTTCCGGGGTTTAACAAATTTCCCCTTTGCCGTCGCCTGATAGTTAATTGATTGGCCAGAACTAATGTATTTTCTTACTTCAGTGTTTCAGTGTTCATTCTGCTGTCTTTAGCTGAAGTTGGTTTAAGGCTGTTATAATGATGTTTGTGTTTCAATGTGTGATCACTTTTGTGTTTCTTGTGCGTGGATAAAGTAGAGCCGAGTAACAGCAGCCTCGCAAGGAATCGTAAGGCTATTGTAAGCAAATTCAAAACATGAAGCGTCGACATGCGAGGCTGTTATATAACGGCACAAAAATGGATAATATGACATAGAAGGGTTGCATTGGTCTTTATCATAAATTAGTATTAGTAAACATTAAATCAAATATTTCTGAGAATTTCTGAGAATGTCAATCCAGTAGGTTCGCACAGTAACCGGTGATGCTTGAAATTAAACAGAAATTGCGCCGTATTTGTTTTAATTCAATCTTTTGTGATGGAGTTTTATTCGGCATCACGAGCGTTACTAATTGTAGTTAATTAGAGAGCAACTGCTTACCTCGTATGGCTGTCTCCGTTGCGACAGCAACTCAAGTCTTTTTACATTTGTACAATGTTTCCTGTACTTTTTGTGAAACATTACGCCAAAAACTTGAGTAGTCATTTCATCAGTATCTAAAATGCTAAAAATTAGTTATAACACTTTTTAATTGACATTAATCTTTCCATGTAACGAGACAGTGGATTGTTTTTTTTTTTATTGTATTGCATGGTCTTATTTGACAAATAAATAATGGTATTGTTTATTCAAGGCAATTTTCCAGTCGAATGCATATGGCAGATGAAGCAAAGTAATTTTATTTATTCTAAAAATTGTATATGGTGCTCGTAATTAATTGACATCATGTGAGGTGAGGCAAAGCTTGTTGGACTAACCGTTGCGGCGTGTGTGCATATTTAATACATGGTTTTATACAGTGTATTGGATATATCTAACATGGTGACTATTAAAATGTTGAAGTTGGGGATTTCGTGGTCGTACGAACAGAACTAAGATGCCCGCCAATCCTTTCAAGAAAATATGCGGTCTCTTCCAGTCCAAAGCTAAACATGAGAGATCACATGACGATGTGGGCCATCGGGACTTCTCCACGAGAGGTGCTTGCTCGGATACTTCTCGTAATAAGTGGAGTTGGAAGAAGTCTTCTAACAAACGTACAAACATTAAAAGAGCCGTTTCTTTTGATTGCAGTGTGGATATGGAAAGGTCGGAGCAGAACGAGTTGGATAAGATTGCAAATGCCAGGTAGGTCACGAAATACTCCATGGTTACAATTGTTTATCAAATATTATGTTATCACTAATACAGGTTTATAGCGAATTTAGCGACATCACTTAGAAAACGGCCTCAGGGTAATTGTGTTGTGACAGGTAGAACTTGTTGCAGAAGGTTGGGCAGCGGTTTGGATCGGTCGGTGGGGTCCTGAGGGTTGATAAAGCATAAATGCCTTGCATTGTTATTGTTTAGACTATGCCTAATTATGTTCGTTTGGAATAATTGTAGTTTAATGGTGGCTACTGTATATTGTTCCCCAACTAGTGTTTCATATTCCTGCGGGGTCTATGGGTCTATGCCTTGTCCATCCATCGGCAAGTGTTGCTTCAACATTGACTATCTGTTTCTTGTGGTATTGGGTATATAGGTGTCTAATCATAATTGGTAGACGTATGTCATTTGTGTGTTGGCGGTCCGGTTGAAGTCCACACTTGAAGAAAATTTTTCATTTTCACCCGCAATTTCTTGTTCACACTGTGATACAATAACACTTCTTGATCAGTCATTACTTTTAAAAATCACGGAATGGAATCGATCAGGAAATTCAAAATAGCCGCCAGCAGTGATAAGCAGTTGGTTGTCTCTACAAAGATACCTGCCCGAACATCAAATTTTAGATATCCATTAACCGTCTGGAAATCCCAATCGAAAATTTTTTTCGCGGGGGGGATGGAAAGAAAAAAATTAAAGTAGCAGTCAACATCCATCGTGGGTTGTTATGCGAAAATGCTTGTAAACATCAAATACTCCGTGAGCATCAGTAACAACTTTGATGCACGGCTTAATCATTCAAAAAGCGTCTTGGTATTTGATTTTGGGTTTGACTGGAATGATTAAAGTAGTGACCATCTTCCAGTTCATCCTCGATTTCTTGTAAATATTATATAAAAAAAAATGTTTGGTATTTCATTGGAGCTAAATGGAGTTGCAACTTCACCATTTTAAATAACAGATTATATCTAAAGGGGGTGGCTCTCAGTAACTAGAGTCCGGTCTAGAGCGTATATGAAGTCAAAAATGATGTTAATAATGTTTATGGTAATACAAGGGCCCCTCGTTAATTCGTACTCCTCGGGACCAAGGGAAAAAGTACGAATTAACCGAGGGTACCAATTAACCGGGGGTCAAATTTTCGGATGGATAAAAGCAACAATGGACCTTCAAGCCTTGCGCGCTTTCGAGCAGGCTCAAATTGACTGATTTCAACACCATTGATTATTTTATCCTTATTCTTTATCCATGAAGCAAGTGTATTTTTAGGTACCCCGTACTCCGTCATTATTTCAGTTCTGGTTTTTGAGCCACTCATTATTTGCTTTAACACTTTGAACTTAAGATTCATTGTGTAATCATTGTGTTTTCGTTTTGATGCCATTTTGCAAGTTGAAATGCATGACCACTGTTCACAATTTATATGCACACTCCGGAGCGCGAAGTGTCCACAGAAGACAAACGGCATCTTAAGCTGCTGCATAGTACGTGACAGACGATGCTCCGGATTAGTGGCCAGTGAAAACGCTGCGCACACTAAGACACTCGGTGTATTGAGAAGACCATGTCAATCATAATCCCTAAACCCCCATCATTACTGCCCCACAATGCGCATTGTGCAACCCCTTCATCTCGCTACACAAGATGCCTGAGTAACGTGTTGTTTTAACTGTGTGACATGCCTAATCTGTATGGCTCTGCATTGTTAAAAGACCAGAAAAGAAAAATATTGAGGGTAAATTTTGGGACGAATTATCCAAGTCCTCGTTTATTCGTACTTTTACATAGAAGTGAATGGGTCCCAAAATCGGGACCGACGGAATTGGTACGAATTAGCCGAGGGACCGAATTAACCGGGGACGAATTAACGAGGGGCCCCTGTAGTAGTTCAGGTCTAAAGTTAAACCTGTTAAAAATGCGCCGTTACCCCTAACAGTGATTGCTTTAGCGATGTATTCGTACCAAGTTCTGATACCGCGGCGTTCTGTTTTCACACCGAACAGTCATACGTCCGGTAATTGTAATTATTGTAGTGGGTAACTTTTAGACATAACCGATCGTCTTCTGTGCTTAAAACTGGCAAAAGAAAATGTGATTTCAAAAGGGAGTAGTTCAACATTCAGCATCAAATTCATGATGACGTCTTAAATATTATGCGGGGTTAATAACTGATAGTAAGCACGGACCCACATTAGTTATATTGGAAGGACTAGGTCAAGAGCATTGTGATCAATTCAAGGTTTACCCGTAATGGAGAATGGAGATGGTCATTCTTTATCATTAATACCATATCTTACACAACCAGCAAATTCATCCAGTTACGTGGTACACGCACTTAAGAACATTCCTTGCGCATAACACGCTCTCCATACAAGCAGATAATGTAAATTGTTATGTTCTTTTGAAGATCTGACAGAAACAATTGAGGCTGTCGAAGGGGGTCATTTTTATGAACGAGAACACTCTGCGACGGACTAAAGTTAAAACAGATTTTGGTGTATGCGTAGTGTTCAGTTAATGCAGAATGAGTATCAGACTGTATGCTTTACACAGTTAAAGTGGTTTCTGTAGACTGTTTCTATAATTTTGCATGATTCTTTTTTTTTCAATTTGATGTATCCGTTTCAATATATGAAACAGATACAGCGAGTAACGTCGCCTGAAATTCCTTGTTGCTTTGACATAATGGTTGCTGTGAGGTGGATTGCAATTTTTTAATGATTAAAGTAAATTAATGATGAACAAGATTGAAGAAGATGGCGAAAGAAAAACGTGATAAAGAAGCAAAAACCACACCGGTCACGTGCACTGATTACAATGTGTCCACAGAGCCTAATAACGGTAGTGCACAAATGCTTAGTTATTTGTGCGATCCAGTTGTGTATTATCCGTTGATGACATTCGCAAATAGTCTATCTCTTGACTGGAGTGCAGGAAACACAAGGAGGACAGCGAAAAACACTGCTGTACAACCTTCGTATAAACACCCAGAGCCTCAACACACGGTACGCGAAATTAAGCGTAAAACAAATAGTAAAACTTTGACGAGAGTAGAAACAGGTTTGTTTAAGAGAAAAAGGGAAACTAAGAAAGACTCAAGTTTCGGGACACGTCAGCAGTTTAGAAGGACAAAAACAGATGAAAATGGGTGTGTTCCGGGTTGTAGCAGTATAGCAGGCATTGGATTTGATCTGGAGAGTACACAATGTAAGAACCAGTCAGACAGGGGGAAAATAGATACCACGGATCATCAGATTGCGTCACACAGTGTGACATATGAGGACAGCTTGTTCGGCGAGTCTTTGTTTCTGTACTATGAATTCAGCGACACATGGGAAGCTGTGACTAGGTCAGCGCCCGTGCTGGCGGCAATGCCCAGAAATGAGGCGGCGCCCAGTGGGCACTTTGGAGCTGCTTCATGGCAGTTGTGGGCCGCTATGAGTGATCAGGATCTCAGGTCAGTTCACTTACACTTAGTTCGCCGTCAATATTCCAAGTAACACACCGTGTACGAGAACTGAATATACCGAAAGGTCCATGCCGATGGATGTACATGTGATGCGATTTTGTTTGGACGATATTTAGTGTAATTGATGGCTCTGCGCTGAAGACGTCGCTGTTATCTCGAGCGTTCAGTATTTAAGTATCCCTATCAGTAGAGCCACTTCATGTATGTGCTTCCCTAAGTGGGCAAACAACGTATTTTATGAATCGGTACATATTGGCATACTCTCCATATGATTGTCAAAGGAATAAGAATAAGTAGGTATATTTATTTCAAGTGCAGAAATTTCTTTTTCACATTCTGCTTTCCCTGTCTAGAAACCCATTTTAAAAATACACCTCATTATGACTCAGTATTATGTGTAGTTGTTTTAATTCCCATTTGTCTTTTACGTGTAGCTGTGCCAAAATAGATTAAGATTATTTGTTTCTCTTATCTCAAGTGCCCTGCTCTATTTTTCATGCAAAAACTGGTCGCCAAAGGAATGTAAAAAAACAAATTCTAGTAAAGGCATGTTGTTTATTGGTTTATAGCAGTTACTTATGCTATGCCGTGGTGGGATATTTGGGAAGATGTAGCTGCTGGAATGTTGGGTTTTGTAACGGAGACTGATGTTGGGTAAGTTGAAATAAGGGCCTCAGCTTGTAGAACCTTGTAAAGCGATTTCAAAAGGTTGGAGGTTTAAAAATTTTTAAAAAGCTCCAAGTTGTAGATATTGAAAGACACGAGAACCTTTTGCCGACCTACATTATCACTATTGTTTCGATCGTTGTTTAGCAAGAGGCATCAAACACCCCTATTGTTCGGTGTAAGTTGTCCTTCCTAAATAATGTGCGGGATGATATGGTTAAGTGCAGAGCCAGAATAGTACACACATGTATCGGTCACAAAACTTTCTAGGAAGGGAAGTTGCGCCCGAATATCAACGGTATACAGGTTCACACATTTTCATAGGCAGGTTTAGATGTTTGTGCTGATCTGCCAAGGTGTTCGGTCACGTTATTTTCAGTGTTGACTATATGAAACAGCTCCTTGACGAAACGCATCCGAGAAATAGAATACAGCTAACTGAAAGTAACTTTCATCAGTGTTTCTAAAATTTCAGTTTTTCAGGTTATAAAGACAAGAGTTTAACTTCGGTACCATCATCTTTTCTAATCATTAACCAACGAAGACCCAGTGTAACCAACAAACTGTGTTACAAAATTATTGATGGTCGCAGAATGTAATTTTGGAACTCTTAGTGAAATTCCAGCAGTATGTCAAAATATTATCGTAACCATGTTAACGTTTTTAAACCGCTACTAAGATTATTATCGCAACTGCTGTGATGCATTGATCATATACGAACTTATACGAAATTTGTATGCAAATTAGGTATCAATTGTAAACAATTGCATTTTATTGCAAACAAGAAGTTTACTTTTAAATGGTTTAGTTTGCTTTCATATGCTTTTGTACGTTTTCCTCTGCTCAGACTTTCGTCAAAAGCAAACATAAACATGTAAAAGCATGCAAAGACAAATGAAACAATTTCACGTGTTGTTTGATGATTTCATATCTCGACGACCTATTCACATTTTTCTCTTAAAAGCTGTGGTCTAGTATTTCAGTGAATCTGTTGTCTGTACATGAACTCAAAGACTTTGATCCTATTTCATGCCAGTAAACCCATTTTCACTATGCTCCATGTTTCTGTTAATCAGTTATGGATTTGTACTTGTGGTCACAACAGCGACTTGATAAGTTGTGAAGTTTTAAATTGTGCTGCTGAGGCCTGATTGGTTCATTCTCAGTTGTCATGGTAACTGCAGGCTTACATTTGGTTCAGTGCAGACCAAATACTACTTATTCGTGCAAAGGCAGATAAAGATATACTAAAGCAACCGCAAATCACCCACTCCTACAGTTCATAAAAGGCATACTAATGCATGCTAATGCGTACTCATTCCAACATTAGGAAACTAGTGCACGTAAGGTCGTATAAGATGTAGTATACTTTAGTTTGCTTTTACTCGTGCGTTTTGTCCGGGCTTCTTCATCTGTAAATAAACACCACGCAGGACATTAACAGATAAAGAAAATGAACTTTGGCTGGGTTGGATCCAATATCATTGCAAGGAGGGCAAGGAGACTGTGTTGTTGACGGTACTTCTGTTTCTTGAGAGAGGTGATACAGACCAGATGACTTGGCATTCTGCGTTGCACTATTATAAGTTATGTTGCAATCCAATCTGATTTCTTCATTTTGTCACCAGGAAGTGACAGCACTTCTCTAATTATTCCCCACATCTAGAACCTGTGGGGAATATATGCGATCGACCTCGTGTCTGTCGGTCGGTCTGTCATCAAAAGCTTGTTAACACGATAACTTAAAAATCCTGCAAGGATTTTCGTGAAACCTGGTATGTAGCTTCTATGGGAACAAACACAGATCGGTGTTATAAATGGGTCAGGTTCGCCCAAGGAAAATGGACCAGCTGGACTTGGAAAATTTCAGCTCTTGATTGACTATTGATGGCCGTGTTTTAACTGATGGGTGCCTGTGGGAAATATGTGGGCTATGCACACTGCTCTAGTTTCTCATAGCACACAGACAATTATGCCTCGCCACAGTTTTTCAGTGGCTTGTCAACTTGTCCAATAATTTTCAGTTTGACAGATTTGAGCTCGCCAGGGTTTTGACGAATTTCTGACCAATGCCACGTCACGCAGTGACAAAAAATTGACGTCACATCATTTTCGTAACAACAGAAAACACGCGGACATTCTGTTTGAGATTTCTTACAGTTTAATGAATATTTCTAGAAATTTCAAATTATCACGTCTTAAAATGTGTTTAATTGATAAACTATTATGTAAGTGCCAACATCATATATTCCATGCATGTTTTTAATTAAGTTGTAATGTTTGTAAAATGCTAGTGTAAAAGGTAATGTCGCTCAATGTTCCGATGAGCAATGTATATTGTGTGTTTATTGACATACAGTCAAACCAGGGTTAATGAATTCGATTATTTTAATGCTTACTATTATAAAATTTGGTATAACTATCAAGATCCATAACATACGCGTACATACGTAAACCACAATGGACAGTATGTTAAACTATTTAATGATATCATTAAGTAATTCCCGACTTCAACAACACTGGTCAAACAGCGTCATTTAAATTTTTTTGGCGCGAGTCTTCTAATTCTTCTGTAAATTTTACGGATTGCTTTCAGTTTTAATGCATGTGCCTAAGATAGTCCTCTATTAGAAATGTGATTTTTATTTAATTATCTTTAGCCAATTTTCAAAATGTTTCAAAAACTTGCCTTCAAATTTTATCCCTTATTTCACACCGCATATGAGTTGAAGTTCCTCGATCAATATGAATGACTCCCAGATTGTGGTGACTTATATGATGATTATAAAGGGTCGAAAATAGGCTCAGAATTTAAATCCGCTATCACAGGATCGCCAAAAAATGTAAGAGAGACCTATCCAGTGAACCTGCAAAATTTGAAAGCAACCTTAACCATATTGTGGGTGAAGAGGCATTTTGTGTAAAAGTTTACGTACGTGCATACAGACGATTGATGCCCAAACAGATGTGACTAGACCAGCCCGACGAAGTTGTCTGGTCTATAAAAGCGACGTAAATCGGAAAGGATTACATCTGCAGCGATTTACACTTTATTTGCGAACGCATAGAAATTGAACTGTTCATACAAGGTGTAAATGTTATATCTTGATCATTGTCAATTTTGACCTCTTTTAATTTTTATTTTGTTTAGTTTTACAAATTTGGCTAAATTGGCCAATTTAGTCAACATTGGAAAAACTGGTTTATCCTGGTAGTGTTTGGAGAAACCGCGTTGTGAACCTCGTTTTGTGTGTTTATTGCTATATTATTGTAAGATATCAGTGTTTTGTCAGCGTAGTCGTGACTGGTCACATTGCCCCTGGGATTCTTTCAAAATTTTGACAAAATTAGTCGAAGTTTTGTTACACTTGATCTGCCAATCACCGCTGGTCACGATGTCCTTGGACAATGTTCTAAGTTTATGTTTTCAAATCGTCATTATTTTTTGTCGAATTTTTTTATTCGGATAGTTCGTCAGTCACTTGTCAAAGATATTTTGACGAATTTGTGTCAAGCTATTGACAAGTTGTAAATAAGGATTTGACAGATATGTGTCAGAAAATGACAAGTCAGTGACGAATGTTAGATTGTCAGTCCGTTTGACGAATTATTGATGAATTTGTAACAGTCTGACAAGTTCGAATTCAGGAGTTGCTGATAAATTTTTGACGACTGTGCATAGCATGACGAATTATCGACAAGCTGTAAACTGACGAATCAATGACAAATTTATGACAAGAGTATTGCATTTTTATTGGAAATCGTTGCATTGGGCATCGTCAAATGGACAAGGGAATGAGTCTGTTGTCAATTCGACAAATTCTTCACACATATGTGCACATATGTTTTCTTAATATTGATTATCTCTGAGTTGATTTGCAAAACAATGATTCCAATTAGAAGTTCTCGTGTACTTGATCTTCCGTCCTTTCATTTATGGCTGTAGAACGCACTTGTGTATTGTAACACAAAGCAGCGTTCGCGCTGGCCTTCCAGAAAACCGCGTCACACATAATTGTGTGACGCGGTGGGATCTAAAAAACCGCGTCACAGGCTCACCACCAAGCATTTTTCAATACAAAGTACTGGTGCCTTTTGAAACACCTACCCCCCCCCCCCCCCCCCCCCTCCTCCATGCACAAATAAGCTGTAGTAACATTTATTTTGATTTTATTAACGGCTTCTCTAAATAACAACTCGAGCAGTGTGCATAGTCCACATATTTCCCACAGGTCCCCATCAGTTAAACATGGCCATCAATAGTCAATGAAGAGCTGAAATTTTTCAATTCCAGCTGGTCCATTTTCCTTGGAAGAACCTGGCCCATATACAATACCGATCAGTGTTTGTTCCCATAGAAGAACATACCAAGTTTCATAAAAATCCTTGCAGGAGTTTTTAAGGTATCGTGTTAACAAGCTCTTGATGACAGACCGACCGACACGCGGTCGATCGCATATATTCCCTGTGGGGAATAAAATAAAAGACAACAAACAAGTTTCGATTGACACACAAAATGTAGTGTAATTCTTGACTAGGTCGATTAAAAATTAAAGTCTGTTTACTCAAAACAGTCCTCTGTACAGTTCTAAGCAAATAGAAAAAAAAACAGTTCTCTGGTCAGTTCTAAGCAAAGTAACAAATTATTAAAACTAAGATGAGATTATGACTTTAAAAAAAAATTTTTTTTTCTTTGAGATCGTAAGAGGGCAGAGAAATCGAGGGCAAGAAATATATGTAGAAAAAAATTATTAACAGAATTCCAAAAGTGGTGGAACATCATCAATCGAAATTGTCTTAAAACTCCATTACGCAAAGTTAACTGCATAAAGTTTTTGAACTTTCAGCTCAAAAACTTGAAGTTTATTTTTCGCGATTTGGGACCTGCATCTTTAAAATCAAAAGTTGCCCAGTCTGGGCCGTTCATAGAAATCCGTAAAATTTGATCAAGTCTTTTATCACCTAGACGGTTCCTGTTCTTGGTTTTAATAAGGGTTTGGTCAACTCGACGACAAACTTACTGGGCGATAGGTCAACCCGGCGACACTTTGGTTAACTCGGCGACAGATTTTTGGTCAGGTCGGCAACACGTGAAAGTCAAGTCGGCGACACATATTATATTAACTCGGCGACACATAAATATCAGTCTTGAAATTTGCAAATTGTTTCAAGGACAATAGAACTGAAGTAACAACATTCATATTCTGATTGTACATGTTATCTTATTACAGGGAGGGCGCAACATCGATCTAGATTGCAATTATGTCATATTGAAAATAATTTAATAGCTAAAATTGATTATAGGGAGGGTATACCATTGATCTGGATTGCAATTATATTATATTGCAATCGATTTATAGGCTTAAACTTGCTATTTTATGAGGGTCATGTTTATGTTAAACACTATAAGTGTAAATTTACTGCTGAAAAAATTGTCGAAAATAACAATAAACAATGATTAAAATGTGCATTTTGTTTTTGTTCTTAAAAAATGAAGAAGAAAAAACTTTCCGCCGGACAGACGGACAATCGCTAATTTCAAGACATATTTCTTTTCCAATACATACATTAACACCAAAAGCTTGGAATTTTCTGTCATACTTTTATGTGTCGCCGAGTTGACTCCATGTGTCGCCGACTTGACTTTCACGTGACCATAAACCTTTTAATAATATTTTGCGCGCTAACACTTCACTCGCAAATAGCAGAGTTCATTGCGTCGAGCAGAAAATATTCCATAAGGATAGCAAAGTTCGGGTGGTCCGTACGATATGTTGTCAGGAGCTCCTGTGCAAAATCTGTCATATTTTGCTGTGGTGCTGTGCGCGCAAAAACTTTAAATTCCTTAAAGTCATTTATACACTCCAAAAAAGACGAAGGACTAATTTTTGTTGAACATTTTTCACATATAAGTTTTTTCTATAGTGTGACGCGGTGGTCTACAAAAATCCGCTTCACTGTGACGCAGTGGGTTTTGAAAAGCCGCGTCACAAGCCCCAAAAAGTGCTAAAATCCGCGTAAAAACGCCGTCAATGCGAACGCTGACAAAGTATTAAGTATCCATGCATGAACGGGGTGGGAAATATTGCGATGTACAGGTGCAACACCTTTGATGGTTGGCCGGTGCTTATTACTTTGGCTGTTCCAGAGAATATTGTTGCAAAACTTTTTTTGCTCAAAATCAACGTCATGTGACCAACTGGAGATCAACTGAGAAAATCTGTGTAAGTCATATTAGTGACTTTCAGCGGACTAATGCTATAATAAGAACACCCAATCATTCCGAAAAATGTATCAAGCAAATAAAAATTCTGATATTTGTGCGGAGTAAAGTACTATTGTCACAGTGCGAGTCTGTTTCAGAATAGGGTAACGGCAGATAACAACAAAATCAACTTCTCTGATACCCCATGTATTTCAGTGAGACTGAACATGATGAGTCTGTTCCCGAATAGACTCACTTTGACTCAAGAAGTAAAAAGAGCTAATTTGAGGAGAGGCGCGATCTGCGCAGAATGCCAGTTTTACTTGAAAAAAGGAGGTGGGGGTTGGGGAGTAACATTCAGGAGTTGTCTCGGCACCGCACTAAAACAAAAAGAAATGAGGCCCAAAAATTGAAAAAGTGTGTGTCGTTTTCACTTTATGATTGCAGTAATGTGCGTTCTAGCTGCGATTGTACATACAAATATAAATAATATAGTACATATAAATATTATGTACTTATTTTCTATTACAACATGTATCTTATTTTTGAAAAGAACATGAAAAATAAGAATTTCTAAGGGTGAAATAAAGTACTTTGACAAAGCATCCCAGAGTAGACTCGTGGGATTCAGGTTAATTGAAATATACAGAATCATAGAAGCTGGATTGTCCTTAATCAAGCTTAGCCGGTGCCGGAACATTATAGTGATCAGTTCGCAAATAACAAATACGAGTATTCGTATTTGCTTGACATTTGCTCATTTTGAATAATAGAGTGTTAAACTTTTTCTGGAAACAAAAGGGTGAAATAATCGGTTGTCAGTGTTTTCACCAACTTTTTTTTAAATTAAGGCAATATATCAGTTGTAAGGTCACTGTGTTTACATGTAAAATTCTGTTTTTTTTTTTTAGACCAGCCGACTCTGTCGCGTTATTTTGGCTTTTTCGGCCGATCGCGAAAAAAAGTAATTTTCTGGTAGAGGACCACCTGGAGATTGTACATGTGGAATATCAAGAAGATCCAACCAAAAAAGTGTGATTGTTTGTTTGTTGACATTATTTCAAAATGCATCTCCTCCTACAGTTTTGATCGGATCTTCTTGAAATTATACATGTTGAATCTCCAGTTGGTCCCCTACCGGACAAGTACTTGTTTTCGCGATCGACCGAAAAAAGCCGAAAAAACGGGACTTTGAAAATTTTGGTAAACTTTTTTTTCAAAATGCATTTCCTGCTACAGTTTTGGTTGGATCTTCTTGGTATTACACAAATACAATCTCTAGGTGGCCCTCTACCGGAAAATTACTTTTTTCGGCCGAAAAGAGCCATAATGACGGGACTTTGAAAATTTTCAGAAATTTGTATATTTTGGTATGTATTTTTTACATATATATATACAATACCTGTGGGGTAGTAGTTGAATCTAGCATCTCTTTGTCGCCCCTCCTTTCCCCTCCCTTTTCCCCCTCTTGCCCCCCGCCGCCATCCCCCCTTCATCCCGACACACACGAACAGAGTTACTTTTGACCAGATTGAATCTGTAGAAGTCGTGTTGTGTATGCGTGTCTCAGTGCAGTGTTAACAGAAGCCTGTGATTTCCCCATGACCTATTTTTAGCGTTGTAGTTCCTATGCATACCTTTTGGAATCGATCACTAGTTGTGTGTGTTGCAAAAAGGGCCGATTACATAAGAGACGCTGCAAAGAAAAATTCTTTCTGAGTGGTGGATCCAGGTTTGGGGGGGGGGGGGGAGGTTCAGCGGTCGCGAACCCCTCCCCCCCCCCTACATTCGAAAAAAAAGATAACTGTTAAACTTTAGGTTTTCTTAAACTTTTAAGCTTAAATAGTCAGAAGTTGAAACCTCCCCACCCCCACCCTCCTACATTTCACGAAAAGTTGGATCCGGGCTGATCCTTGAAGTCAGTGACATTTGAGTGACGGGTCACAATTAAAAGCCGCGACGAGAGAGAAAGCTCTGTTGCCCTTCATTGTTTAGTAAATTTGATCTGTAAAAATATGACAGTTGCTTTGGTGGTGCGTTAGTCGTGGTTAATTCCTGTCATTTTGTCTTTGCAATAAAACAGAACGACAAGTGACCATAAACACAAGTATCTTTATTTAAAAAAAAAAATAATAATAATAAATAAAATTCTAGCCTAGTGATCAAAATATCTAGTTTTTGACCGATTTTGTTGTTGGGGGATGGAAGGGAGGGTAATATATTCAGAAAGGGGTCCATCTTACCGAAAAATGTCTTTGGTGCAGTCATATTTTATTTATGCACCATCTGAATGTATGATTTTGTAAGCAACAATGAAATGGTAAAGTGGTTTCCTCTCCTTGCGTTGGACTGGGCTGGTTGCAATGTCCCTGGACAGTCTTGTTTTTTTTATTCCCCACAGGGAATATATGCGATCGACCGCGTGTCGGTCTGTCGGTCGGTGTGTCATCAAGAGCTTGTTAAGACGATAACTTAAAAACTGCTGCAAGGATTTTAATGAAATTTGGTATGTAGCTTCTATGGGAACAAACACAGATTGGTATTGTAAATGGGCCAGGTTCATCCAAGGAAAATGGACCAGCTGGACTTGGAAAATTTCAGCTCTTGATTGACTATTGATGGCTGTGTTTAACTGATGGGGGGGGGGGGCTGTGGGAGTATGTGGGTTATGCACACTGCTCTAGTTTTTTTTTTTTTTTTTTTTTTTTTTTTTTTTGCTGCACTTTGATGAGTAACCTGTTGAACAGAGCCTGCAGGTGTGTGGCCAACATGTCTCTGTGTAACGGTAGATCATAGGGGAACCCTAGGAAAATAACACCACCTCGAATGGAAAAATAGGTAAAACCATTCATAGATTGAACAACAGGTAGATGAGCAAGGAGTAATTCAATAATGGTGCCAATAATGTGCGCGTAATCCCCCCGCGCTGTTGTGCGACACATGTGCAGTGGCTTGGCATATGCTGCTTTTAACGATTGTGGCGATCTGCCTGATCATTTTACACATAAGCTCCTGATCCGGACCCAACGCGAGCGTGTACACCAGACACCAACAGGAGTAGCGTCCTGTCAGTCCCTGTACAGAACTGTGTGAACCGTTGTGTCGCTTATAGTCACGTATCTCTCGCTAAGGGTAACACCACACAACCCAGCGACCTCCCATTGAAAGAACCGACTGTTGTGAAGCTAGCTGCTGGTTTAATCAGCCTCATGATAAGAAGCCTGACAATAGGCAGCCGCAATGGGAACTGCATCACATGCACGGGCTATATATAGAGCCCTTGCGTGAGATAGGCCGGTGACAGCGGACCGATGCGGCTTGTTAGGCGCTTGACAAGGCGTTGACATGCTGAGCGGGCATTTGTAAATCCCGTGCCGTCGTCAATGGACGTCCGTGTACCAACATCCGGGCTATGTTGACCTGTCAGGCTGCAGGTGTCGGTAAATACGTAGTGACAAAATAAAAGACCATAATAAAATGTTAGGTAACAGTACAAAGTTGTCGGACAGAGTTCAACAATCAGTTGGTTAAACATTAACGGAAGACCTAAAAGAGCTAGACCGGGAAAGCAGGGACAAGGCACATTTGCCGTGACAACCCAGATGGATGGCTTCTTTATGTGCTGGATGTTATTCAGTTATAATGTGAATATTGTACTAAGTGATGGAACTGTATCGTATCGTATGTGAAGGAAAACCCACACGAAATAAGCAATGAGGAGATAAGACAGTCTTTGCGTGTAAGAGAATAACATGGGAAAGTCTTTCATTTGGTGACATGTCATCTGTAAGGGTCAGCATAAAGTTGGCTTCACTTCCAGCGTTTGTGTGCGACACTTGGAAGCAAAGTACACATTTTCTCAGCACGTTTCTGGATGTAATAGTAGAGCTCTGGATATAAAAACGATAATTAAGTGTTGTTTATCAATTCAATAACAGCACCTGCGACACAACATTGTTCGATTCTCTTCGTTTCCTGCGATATGCGAAGTCAAAATTAAAAGTACCGTCTTCATAGATAATCAATATGAAATGTGGATGTGACGTTTGAAACTATTGCTGTTCAGTTTTAGTGCACCCTCAAGAATGAAATGACAATAGTTTTTTATGAGGGGCTCTGTCGTTCAGTTTGAAGTGTTTAATAGCAGTAAGATTGACTAGATTTGGTAAACAGCCTTAAGTGTTCGCTGTATGCTGATCGATGCACATGTATGTATGGATTGTGCCTTTGTATATTTGAAGGTCTCGAGACGTGTCAAGTTTTCTTACAGGATTCACCCATAATAATAAAAGGATCTCAATTGCGGGGCAATTGAATAAGATTCATTGTTGGAATAAGTAACAAACGTGCAAAGTCTGCTCCTTGTCACTGTGCGGACTGAGGGACCGAGGGCCAATCGAGGCGAGCGGATCAAGTTAAAGCAAGATGTGAGAAAGACAGCGACCTCGAGTAATGACCACGGGATAAGGTGCACGCCATGTTTCGGCTCTGCTCACCGAAGCGGAAGAGAAATAACAGGAACAAAGTATTTCCCAGCTTCATCCTTTCGCAAAGTAAAAATCTAAAGAGTCTTTCCACAGCGGATGTCTTCAGCATCTTACAGTATGAGTGAGTCGTTTATTTGGTTTTAAGTAAAACTAACGGGACAAACATATTGCGTAGATGATTGTGTTTGTGTTTGTTCAGCTGTACAGTACTAATTGGCCCAGATAAAGAGCATCTTCTGTCCTTCACCCCTTTCCGTAAATATTTTAACATGAATATGTAGAGGGAGAAATCAAATTTAAAACAGTTGACAACTTCAGAAGAACGGTGTGCTTTTAAACATGCGGTGAAGCGTTTAATTTGAACTGCATGAGACTTATTTAATTAGCGTATTTTCCGGTGGGATATTAGGCTTTGGTAGGTATTTTTTCCGGCGTTTTAGGCAAATTGAATAAATTGCCCATTTAACCCTACGTGGTGCCAAAGCATTTGAATGAGATTTTTTGTATGTTGCAAAACCAACAATTATATGTACACTTTATTCGTTAAAATAATAAATATCTCCCCAAGTGAAGATAAAATATAACTCAACAAAAAAGATAACGCAAGTATTTTTAGGACTACCTGCGCAGTTATCAGAAGTTGTTGAGATGCAACCTCGAAAAGAAAATGTCACATTTTTTAATCGCACAGGTTCATGGTAGAAAGACCACTGCGTGTGTGTTGTACTTCGTACCATACGTTTGTCCAAAGGGCCACAATGTAAGGCAGTAATTTTTGTCTTTTGGAAACTAGGGCTGGTCATGTGCTCTCTTTTCTGCTCGTTGAACGCTTTCTTCGTCAGTCTGGTTATATCACATCAGTAGAGGTGGCATCCGTCGTCTGTATGTACGTATGCAAACTTTTGCTTAAAATGCTTCTTCTCCTTCAGTTTGATCGGATTCCTTTCAAATTTTGCACGAATGTTCTCTAGGCATCCTGTCTTGAAAAATTACTTTTTTTTTTTTTTGCAATCCGCCAAAAATTGCTAAATAGGGGGCATTTTTTATTTATTGGTAGCCAGTTTTCGAAATCCATCTTCTCCCCCAATTAATTAATGTGCTCTGTGCTGTCCTCACTTTAAAATTGCTTTTTTTGGCGATCCAAAGAAAAGTTGGCTAAATGAGGGCACTTATAATTTGTTGGTTGCCAATTTTCAAAATACTTTATCTCGCACAGTTTTAGTCGGATTGCCTTCATATTTTGCACAAATATTCACGGGGCGGTCCTCTCGTGAAAAGTAACTTTTTTGCGAAAAATTAGGTAAATGGATGGGGGGCCTTTAAAAAAATTAGTAGCCAATTTTCAAAAATTCCTTTAAAATTTTGTATGACTGTTCAATTTTGAATAACCGGTTTTAAAATATCACTTCACTTCTTGGCGATCATACAAGCCTGTTGATACTTGATTTACTAGATCTCGGCTGGCCATAATGTCCCTGGACATTCTTGTTTATGTTACGTCAAGGGTTTGATTGAACAGCGCTCTAGCCAGAGTATTGCCTCGTAATAAATAAAGTTCCTGGGTTCCTTGATGAGAGCATTTTTAGTATGCGTTAAAAGATTTCATTACATTCAGATCGAGTTTAATAATAGTAATATCTTATCTTTGTTGATAACATTGTGTGTCAAGTACTTAAAAGAACTTAAAATTAGCATATAAACGTTCGACTCTGACAATTTGTATTGAGGACATAATTAAATGATGATTCAACAAAGATGTCTTCTTTGTGCAGTGATTGCACACGATTCTTGGGGTTTCAAATCGATCACAAAACAGTACTCGGTCCTTGAGCATTGATTTTCTAAAAAGGGACAACTTCTTCTGCAGTAGTTCTTTGGCATGTTGGCATACTGTTAGTTTTCATTAAGAAAAAAGTAATGTAATATGCGCAATGGCTTCGAACCAACGCACCCTTTTTGGAGCCTTGTTTGAAAGGATGCATTTTTTTATTTTGTTTTTAGTGTGTGTAAATCACTGGTAGTGTGTCTTTTGCTTTGTTTAGGTTGTAGGACCTATGGTATTCTTGCCTAGATCATTTTTTGGTACTTGTAAGCTATATGTGAGGTTTGCAGTACAAATGAACGCCCACAGGAAGGCTGTGCTTAAAGGCTGCTGTTTAGTGGCGCCTGCCAGCTTTTTTTCTGGGCTGGATCTGAATTATCCTATTGTTGAATAAGTAAAAATAAGAGCGGAAGTGATGAATGGTTGACTGGAGGGCACGGAAAAATTGTCATGTTGTATAAAAAATTAATAGCAGGACTGAGATGGTATATGTTTCAGGCTTTGTCTCTTGACAATGGCTTATTTTAATAGGACTGTTAGTGGGGTGATTTGGTGCTTGTTGTTCCCATGCTTACGCCCTGTTGGATTGATCCGGACTTACTCATTATGCGGCTGCCACAGCCCTGCTTCCAGGGAAGGCCGCTGATTACACTTCCTGTGGCACTCAATGTCGCGAAACCTTCACAAAAAGAACGGAACTATAACTGGGAGAAAAATGTTACTCGGCAATATATTGTTTTAATTACTTAGCAATCGGCCCACCCAATATATTTGTTTGGAGAGGAGGGGGCGGGGGGGGGGATGCTACTATTTGTGGCGTTATGATAACGCCGTTAGCCATCCACTAAAACATAAGCGTGTACAGAGCCTAAGGCCTTTTCCTTACATGGGCACCAACTTTATGCTTAGCCATAAAGTATTTCCGGCATCGCACACTATCGTCATTCGAAACCGATAACATGTAATAGCCTAATTTTGCCAAACGAAAAAAAAAGAAGAGTTTAGGGGTTTAATCGGTATACGCAGTTCTCAAATATTTTGCAGAGGGTGAGAGAGCGATAAGGAAATTCCATTTCCTGTGTATAATATGCAAGAGGGATGCCATGTAAAACGAAATATTGGTCAGGCCACGTCATAGCATTGAGCGTTGTGCTACATCACAGCATTGGTTAGGCCAGGTCGCAGCATTGGTTAGGCCACGTCATAGCCTAGGTTAGGTGACGTCACAGCATTGGTTAGGCCACGTCATAGCATATCTTAGGCCACGTCACAGCATTGGTTAGGCCACGTCACAGCATAGGTTAGGCCCGTCACAGCATTGGTCAGGCCACGTCATAGCATATCTTAGGCCACGTCACAGCATAGGTTAGGCTACGTCATAGCATATCTTGGGCCACGTCACAGCATAGATTAAGTATGTGAGAATGCATATTTGACAGGAAAGAGCTGGAGAAGCTTCAGGCGCAGCAGCAGAAAGCCTGGGACCTACGCATGGAAAAGGAGGATGAACTCTTTCAAAGACACGAACAGCAAAAGGTACTTCACTGAAACCAGTTCATGCCGGGGAAACCCTGAGATTGCTGGGCAATATGTTGGTTCTCAGAATGAGCATATTAAGTGATAGTCTTATCCCGTTCAAAATATAGTTAATAAAAAAAAAGACTATAAGTAAATAAGCAAAATAAATAAAAATCAATAACACCATATTATTTAAAAAAGAATTCTGTGGCAAATAAGAAACCAGATATTTTGGTAGGCTATTCCGGAATAGACTAGCGATAATTCAGCTGTCACAGAAATTAATTATGCTTCATTAGTCTTATACCCAAGGGTGAAAATAGGTTGAACAATGTAAATTCTAATCTTTTGGCGAAAGAAAATCAAAATATTGAAAAATTTTATTTATATTTGGCTGTGTCTGTAGTTTAGTATTGAATAACCTATTGAAATTTATGTTTTTTTTAAATTTATGTATATTTTCAATTTTTTATAATTTGCTATTTTTAAGGCAAGAACATAAGTTGTTTATATAGTCTCCAATATAAAATGATGAAATAATGAGAATAATTAGATTTTTGTGACATTCGATTTATCGGTAGTCTATTCCAGAACAGTCTACCAGAAGATATCTGGTTTCTTATTTGTTTCAGAATTATAAGTTTTAATAATACGGTGTTCAATGCTTTTTTCGATTCGTCATTCTTAAGTTTTTGTTCATTATAACAGTAAAAATTTAGTATGTAATTTTGCGTGATCATGGTGAGAGACGTGGAGAGAGAAAGAGTGAGGGAGGAGGGAGAGAGAGGGAGACAGAGTAAATGTCGACTTGGCATTTGGTAGAGAGAGCTGGAGGAGGAGAAGGCACGGCTACGGGAGAAGATAGCCCAGTATGAGGAGGAGCGGGCGCAGGCCGAGCTAGAGTTGGAGGAGCAGCGGAGGCAGCTACAGGAGGACCACGAGAACGGTAAGGCTCGCATCACCGCGGTAATGTGCGCAAGACCACGAGAACGGTAAGGCTCGCATCACCGCGGTAATGTTCGCAAGACCACGGGAACGGTAAGGCTCGCATCACCGCGGTAATGTGCACAAGACCACGGGAACGGTAAGGCTCGCATCACCGCGGTAATATACGCAAGACCACGCCAGCAGTAAGGCTCGCATCACGGCGGTAATGTGTGCAAGACCACGAGAACGGTAAGGCTCGCATCACGGCGGTAATGTGTGCAAGACCACGAGAACGGTAAGGCTCGCATCACGGCGGTAATGTGTGCAAGACCACGAGAACGGTAAGGCTCGCATCACGGCGGTAATGTGTGCAAGACCACGAGAACGGTTAGGCTAACATCACCGCGGTAATGTACGCAAGACCACGAGACATTAAGGCGTAAGATCAAGATGCTCTCGCGGTCGCGAACATGCGGTCACGATAATTCTCGTGTCACCAGGCACATGTGGACATAGGTATGATGATGATGGTCACGTGATAACGTATATGCTGTCACGGTCAACCTAGCGCACGATCGTGCCTGTGCGGCCACGGTAATGCTTGTATGATCACGCACATGTGGGTCGAACATGCTCGACGGATGACGTACGTGCGGTCACGGTAATGCCCGAACGATCAAGTATGCGGTCACGGTAATACCCGAACGATCAAGTATGCGGTCACGGAAATGCCCGAACAATCACATACATACGGTCATTGTAACAGCATAAACGGGCCATCGTCGCTGCTATGCAACAGTTCGCCATCGCATGATCATTGTAATGTACACTCTTCTTCTCCCTCTTATACTCCTCCACCCTCCTCTCTTATACTGACCCCCCTCCTCCTTTACACTCTTGTACTGACCCGCTCCTCCTTTATACTCTTATACTGATCCCCCTTCTCATCAAATACTCTTATACTGACCCCCTCCTTCTCTATACTGACACCCGCCCGCCCCCCGGTCCTTTATACTCTTTTACTGAGCCCCTCCTTCCCTTATACTCATACACTGACTGATCCCTCTCCCCCTTTATGCTCTTATACTGACCCTCAAATTCCTTTATGCCCTTATACTGACCCCCCTCTCCATCTTATATTCCCATACTGACCCCTCCTCATTATACTATTATACTGATCCCCTTCATCCCTTATACTCTTTTAGTGACTCCTCTCCTCCCTTATACTCCTATACTAACCCCCACATCCCTTATGCTCTTATACTGACCCCCCTCCTCCTTATACTCTTGTAGTGACTCCCTTCCCTATATTACTCTTATACAGACCCTCTCCCGGCTTATACTCTTATGCTGCCCCCTTATGCTCTTATACTGATCCCTCCCACCCCTTAAACCCTTATAGTATCCCTTCTCCTCATACTTTTATATTGCCTCCCCCCTTATACTCTTAAATACTAACTCCTCCCCCACCCCATCCCCCAGAAACATCATCCAAAACATGTGGCAGTTATAGTGAAAATCAAATGCTGCTCGACTGAAGAGGGTGTTAACCAATGAGGTGTTCGGGAAGGGGGTCTTTTTGTAGCACTGTCCTGTCTTATTTATTATAATTCTTGTCAGATTTTTTGTCAAAGATTTCTTCCTTTACGTTGTACCATAATAATAAGATACAATGGTGTATGATAAAGTTGTTTGTGCTATCTGATGTATTAGTTATTTCAAGCCTTTGAACTCTAATTACGTTATTTGAAAACAGATAAGGATATGACTAAGGTCTGAAAGGGGTATTTGATCATAGGGTCAATATGAGTGACTAAGAACATTTTCGGTGGTTTCTTCGGGGGTAATTATAGTGTTGGTTTTTGGCGTATCATTCTAAGCGCTCATGCAAGATAATGGCCTCACGTCTGCTTGTGCTGTATATGTTTACTTAGTGTAAATCAGCAAATACATTTAAGCACCAGACCAAAAGTAATGCGTACGTACCAACACAAAAGAAAGTGGACAGTGTGTTTTTCTCTACGGAGGTGTTGTTCTACAATTGTTACAGAATTTAACACACATTCATTAAAATCTGTTCCGGAAAAAGAAGCGGTTGGACGCTTACACACCACGTATTCGGTTTGACATGCCAGAAAGCCATAAATTATTCGGTTGTTGAATGTGTAACACTTTGGTTTTGAAGTGGCGCATAAAAACGTTCTTTTGAATTTATAACACCTCGCGCCGGCTTGTGCACACAAGCTGACGTCATTTCTTGTGAAGTCATCAAATTGATAACGGGCTATGGGGTTACTAATAGCCCGCTTTCGGTTCTGTGTGGCAGAATTTGTGTACATTTGGAAAGACAGTTACTTAAAAAGTTACAATTGTTAAATTCTTGTCAATTATCTCATATCAGTAAAGGTGATAGTTAAATCGCAGTGAGATTGTGCGCGTAATGTCACGTGAGCATTCTGTGACAGTGTGCGCGTGGTGTCACGTGAGCATTCTGTGACAGTGTGCGCGTGGTGTCACGTGAGCATTCTGTGACATTGTGCGCGTGGTGTCACGTGAGCGTTCTGTGACTGCGCGTGGTGTCACGTGAACATTCTGTGACAGTGTGCGCATGGTGTCACGTGAGCGTTCTGTGACAGTGTGCGCGTGGTGTCACGTGAGCGTTCTGTGACAGTGTGCGCGTGGTGTCACGTGAGCGTTCTGTGACAGTGTGCGCGTGGTGTCACGTGAGCATTCTGTGACAGTGTGCGCGTGGTGTCACGTGAGCATTCTGTGACGGTGTGCGCGTAGTGTCACGTGAGCGTTCTGTGACAGTGTGCGCGTGGTGTCGCGTGAGCGTTCTGTGACAGTGTGCGCTTGGTCCCACGTGATCGTTCTGTGATTTCAGCCGAGGCGCGGATAGCGGAAGAGACAGCGCGCCTGGCATTGCTAGAGAAGCAGCACAAGGAGGCCATCACCGCCGCGACACAACAGTTCGCGATCGCAACCATGTCAGACGTGGGCAGTTTGGCTATGGAGACGGAATCTCAGCTAGCAGACTTGTCAGGCGGTGGCAGGGACAGGGCGGCCACCGAATCTCAGACGACCATCGAGCAGCAACGACTCAAGATTGAGGCACAGAAGGCGGAGCTAGGGGCTGTCAAGCGGCGCCTGGAGGAGGAGCTAAGTGACAAGCAGCGAGAGCTCGATGACATGTTCACGGCCAGCTCTGACAAGCTGGAGCTACAGAGGAGACTGCTAGCCGACAAGGAGAAGACGTACAAGGAGGAGAACAAGACGGTGATGGAGTCAGTCGCCATGCAGACGGACTATATAGAGCAGCTGGAACATAAACAGGTGCGCGGCTTACTCTCATTGACTCAGTGTCATTCACTGAATCACTCTCATTTCCTCGCTGTCATTGCGTCACTCTCATTCTTTCGCTGTCATTGCCTCACTCTCATTGCCTCACTCGCATTTCCTCTCTGTCATTGCGTCACTCCCATTTCCTCGCTGTCATTGCGTCACTCATTTCCTTGCTGTCATTGTCTCACTGTCATGACCTCACTCTCATTGTGTCACTCTCATTTCCTCGCTATCATTATTGCGTCACACTCATTTCCTCGCTGTCATTGCGTCACTCATTTCCTCGCTGTCATTGTCTCACTCTCATTGCCTCACTTTCATTGCGTCACTCTCATTTCCTCGCTATCATTGGCTCACTCTCATTGCGTCACACTCATTTCCTCGCTGTCATTGCGTCACTCATTTCCTCGCTGTCATTTTCTCACTCTCATTGCCTCACTCTCATTGCGTCACTCTCATTTCCTCGCTGTCTCTCAGACGTGCTTATTCAGATAAAAATTTCAGAGTACAGTCATATTACTCTGGGCCATTTTACTGATATATTCTGTTCATTTTCCTTTCTACATTTATCTCATAACCGTTACTTTCCGCATATTGTGTCTGATTTTTTTTTTTTTGGGGGGGGGGACGGGAGGGGTACTCAAAAGTGAGGATGAGGTCAGACGGGACCGAATAAATATTCGAGCCACAGCTAAAAACTGTTAAAGGCGTTAAAAGGCATTCAGATATTTAGTATTAACACTGAACTATTTTAAGAAATTCGACCAGTTCTACTATAAGTAATTACATTTAATTTTAAAAGCTCGTACGCGAGTGGGATAGAATCTTAGCGAGTGCTAAAAGTAGGATTGTTCTCTTGGCGAAATATCTCCGCTTTTTAATGAAAAACACTGTGTAGGGTAAAGGTCCCTGCGATGATATTAGTTTACAAAAGATATTTTGGTGTCTGGATTCCACTGCTATGCCTGGTTATAACTGGGAATATGCTAAGATATTTCGCAGTTTTTGACTTTATAAACTGCTACTTGTTATGTGTGTTATTTATTATTCAGGTCCAGTTAGTACAGTACATAGAAGCGAAACAACTGGATCTGATGCCTGAGGCGGAGCGGGAAACGCCAATCGGCGCTTCTCACAGCGAGGAGTCGTTCGTGGCGTCGGGGACTGGTCGCGGACGACCCCGAATGCACACCAGATCCTACACAGAGCCTTCCACCAGTAGCAGGTGGACAGATTCGACTGCCGGTGCTGCCATCTTGCCGTCGAAACCGCCGCTGCCTCCTCAGAAAGACTCTACAAGAGGCGGGGCGAAACCCAAAACGAGGTCAACAGCGGAGGAGGTGACGAATCGCTTGTATCCAGGCCCGAAGATGCGCGCCGACGCGGCAAGCATACGCAGCAAGCGCGCGGCGGACAGCAATCTCCAGGCCAAGTCCAAGTCCGTGCCCATTCTCCGGGGAGCCGGCAAAAGACTGAAGCAGCTTTTACCTGGACTGAAGAAAAGCAGTAGTCAGCTCGGGAGTAATTCCAGCCTTCCCAGTGTGCCAGAAACAGCGGACGAAGACCTGGCCAGGTCTCCTAGAACTCACAGAAAGAAAGAGGCCGCACATGGCCAGACCTTTTTCGACACAATTGAAAACGAACCGGTGCGGTTACGAACACGGAACAAAAATCAGGCCGGACGACCCCACAGCTGGGCGGCCCCAGATAAAAGGCAAGCTGCCAAGCTGGCCATGGAGACAGAAAGTGTAGATACTGGTCACGTGATAACAGGAGCAGACAGTGCCATGGATGCGGCGAATAGCGACTTTCTGCTCTCCCCGACGAGCCACACGAGCGGTGAAGAATTCGGCTACGATCACATGGATTTTGATCCGCATGTTATCGATCGCGAGAGCCCAGATGGGCGGGAAAAGAGTGAGGTGCCTTATCGTAGTGCTTCCAGCAGCCCGTCAAGTAATCTGCCTTCCATCGTGGTGGCCGGTGTGGACAAGGTGTCTGTAGAGTTCCACGCACAGGCTGGCACCGTTTATGATACCGCACCGGTGACAGCCGTGAGCACGCCTTCACCATTCCAGCATGAGCAAGATCCCACAGGCCGAACCAGCGACCCACAGAAAAGTTCATCCGCAGGGCGCAGACTTCCCGGCAAATCATCCACAGATAAACTTTCGTCTTCTGTTACGAAGAAAAAACAAACAGATGATAAGCCGGTCTCCTCCTCTAGGGACAACAGAGCTCCGAAAAAGTCCAAAGCCGAGTCCTCCATTTCGCAAGACGTCGACACGTCCCCCCGGGCGGCAAGGAGGGGGGACTCGTCACGCAGCGGAAGTCGTGGCCGCGTCAAGCCACCCGACCATGCTTCCCCCGGCGCGCCCCAGTCACAGGGTCCTAAACTTGCTCCAGGGCCCAAGTCTGGTTCGAAAGTCTCCCCAGACGGTTCTCCTAACATGGCAACACATTCCCAGGATAGCAAATCAAAAACAGACGAAGAAGCAAAATCAAACTTGAAGAGGACGCACTCTAAAACAAGCAAGGACAGTCCTAGGAAGGAATTCGTGAAACCAACAAAGCAGCCTAAAACTGACGAGGTGCCTGTAGAATTTTACCTTTTGAGTAGTTCTACAGAGATGCTCTCTAGCCCACAGTCGCCTCGCGAAGGTGAAGGTCAGGCTGAGGATGTTTTCGTGGACGAGGATGGCACGAAATACATCCGAAGACTAAAGCCGCCGCAAGATGATATGGAGGCGTTGATGCGAGAGAACGAGCAGTACGTGCTTGTTAGCAAGCTGCCGGACGGACGGACCCAGTCCCTCGGCAACGATCCAGATTCTCCATCTCCAAGCGCCGACGAACAACAGATGGATGAACAGCAAGGCGATGACGTGGATGGATTCAAACTCAGAATGCTTCACCCTAAAAATATAATCAAATTTATGACGGGATGTACGACGGGTATTCCGGATGAGGAAATCTCTCGTTTTAACGGTTTAAGTACACAAGAACTACACACTGAGTATCAGAACGCTATCAGGGAGCAGTTAGCGCGGGAAGAGCGTCACAAGGAGTGGAAGATCGCACAGAAAGAGAAACAGAGGCAGTGGGAGAAGGAGTTGTTTGATGGCAGAACGACACAAGATCTACAGCACGAGTACCTACAGCAGGTGAAGCAGCAGCTGGAGCGTGACGACGGCGAGCGATTCTCGGACGACTCGCTCGATGGCGCAGAGCTAGCGGCCGCAGGCGCTGGTGTGCCGCCGAAGAAGCCGCCACGGGCGCACTCCGAGGCGGACGCCCTACGGCCGCAGCCACGCACGGCCCAGCGGACAGGGTCCGCGGGGACTGGCGTTAACCTCGCGCAGTCAGCGCCGGTCAATGCCCCTGGGCTGCGTGCGGGCCTAGACGCCCTTAAGATGCCGTCCATAAGCCTGCCACAAGCCATGCTTAAATCCGCCAATCTTACCATACCCTATTACTTCAAAAGAGGCTCCAAGAGTGACTCGGAATTGCCTCACTTGGCACGAGAGCAGGAACTCGATACGCGGCTGTCGTCAGGCAGCTCACAGGCGACGTCACACCCAGGTACGCTGACAACAGTGCTCATTTGCGCTGATATGTCTTTGGCCAGTCGCACCGTATTGCGCAAGTCTATTTTAATTTCCATTTCGTTATGTCGCACGTACTGTTTTTACATCCGCTCTGTTTATAATTTTAATACTTAATATTAATTGGAAAAGTTTAATATTTGATATCCAATGTTCCCGTATATCTCGTACAAAGATAAATAAGTGAATAGTACAGTGTAAGTCCTATGTTGCAGTGCTTGCCGATGGTCAGGATACAGCAGGGAACGGGCCAGCTGTGTAAGTGTAGCCTCAAGTTTGTTATGGAGCCGGTCGCTGGGCCTCGGACATCTTCCACTCCGCTTTTAGCCCAAATGGCCTTTGGTTACGTGGGCTGTAACCATCTTGTGGTTATCTGTCCGTCCGTCCAAAAACCACTGCAAATCACGCAAAACTGCGGCCCTGTGTATTTCCAAACTTTACGTTAAGTCGCACCAGAGTATTGTTTTTGCTTTTCGTGATTTTTGTGATCATTTGTTTAAAACCCAATTTTTGACGAATTTTTAATAAAAAAATTGAAATGATATTACATATAAGTAACCAGGTTTCAAACCAAGTCTAGACAGGGTTTAAATGCACAACTCGAGAAATAGAAGATCATATATGAATGTGGTCTGGACCGAGGCTGTGAAATTCGCTATGGTCTGAAACCCTGTCTTAACCGCTCCAGATCAGGTTTAAACTTAAGTTGTGAAAACTGCCCATTCCTGTATTGGGTCGGACGATTCTTTCAACTTTTAACTTGTGTTATATTATTAGGGAAAGCGTATGACGTCAATACCTAAAAATCTCTGTGATAAATTTCTCAGGCGATGAACATTCGGAGAAAGCTCAAACTTTGTAGAATTGGAATTTGGTTGGTCCAAAATATTCTGTCAAATTTTTTCTGGAGTAGAACGAACGAGTGGGGCATATAACGTCATCACATAAAAAAGTACATACTTAAAACTGGAGCTTGACGCCGTTACGTTAAAATCTTGTTTGTCAGATTTGTCAGTCGCTTAACGTCAGAGAAAGTTGAAACTTCTGAGTGTTGAGAGTCATTGCGTAAAAAAATACGGATCGACTTCAAGCTTGGTGTAGTTATTCCTCGCACAATTTTTTGTCAAACAAACTCGTGTAGGAAATTAAGAAAGGCACAATTGCGTAAAATAATATTACGTGATATATTTCGCGGTCGCTGATTCCAACCCACTCTCTCCTTAACTGTCCCCGTTTGTCGGTTCTTTTGTTAACCTATCTGCGATTTTCAGAGGATTCTCGAATGTTTCTTGCATTCATTAAAGATTCTTGAAAACATTTGCAATATAATTTATGGTTTATCGATTTATGGTTATTTTTTTACATTATTTGTTATTTACCTTATTTTGTGCATTACTCATTTACAGCTATTTTATAACATGTCAGTCAAGGATCAGTGTCAGTTGTGGGGCATTATGACATCTTTAGCTGCTATAACAGCCTGGGATGTGGGAAAGTTAAATATCCGAGTTTATGTTTGTGCTCAGAAATATGCCTCTTTTGATTCAGGGAGATGTTTAAGGAATCGACCCCCCCCCCCAACAGGCTGTCTTGAAAATTTCTGAGGCAATCCAAAGGTTAATTTTCAAAGCGCTTCTACTTCCACAGTTTGGATCGGATTCCTTTCAAATTGGTTACGAATGTTATTCCTCTCTTGAAAGTTTGTGATGATCCACCAAAAGTTGGCCAAATTGGCTTTTTCTTTCACAGTTCTAATCTGATGACCTTCAAATTTTGCATAATTGTGAAAATATATATATTGACGATGTGCAACGTGGCATTATTGTCAAAATCGGCCAAAAATTGACGTCGTGGAAAATTGTCAAATATGGTGAATTTTGGGCTTGAACTTAGCCGTAAGACGATGTTTTGTCCGACCGACTTCTCATAGAAGGGATTGTAGCAGGAACCAGAAAACTTGCAGCGTGACTTGACCTCATTTTACCTTTACCGCTTCACGGGGGCTCCCGCCTTACTGAGGCTCTAGTTTTGGCGGTCCACTAAAAATTGCCCAAATGCGGACATTTTCATTTTTTTCGGTAGCCAGTTTTCAAAATACTTTTACTCCCACAATTTGGATCGGATTCCTTTTCAATTTTGTGTGATTGTTCCCCAGGTGCTTATGTTTTGAGAAATGTCTTTTTTTGACGATCCACAAAAATTTAGGGAGGGTGGGGGGTGTTTTAAAATTTTTTGCTAGCCAATTTTCAAAATACTTCTACTTCCGCGATTTGGATCAGATTCGTTTTGCACGAATATTTACTTTAAGTTGTTTGTAGCCAATTTTCCAAAGGTTTTTCTTCCACAATTTTAATCGAAGTGCTTCAGGTTTTCGATTAAAAAAAACAAGGCATAAAGAGTGAACGTTAATTAAAATTGAAAAGGTTTCCAACTTTTTTTTCAAAATGACGTGTTAAGTAGCTCAAAACTGAGTTTTGTTTATTCTTACAGGGAGGAACAAGCGCAGAATTCGGAGCAAGGCGGCCGGAAACCTAGCAAGCATCGAGTGAGGCGCCGACAGGTGGAACAGCCAACGGAGAGCGAGTCGGGACAACAAACAGATGACTCGCTGCAGTCTGGTAATATACGATACTCAGTCTATATCCTGGGTGGCCGCTGCTAGGGTTTAAAGCGCCAATAAACTTTACCAATATTCACCAAATTAAAATTACCAATAATTCAATTCGAATTTAGAGAAAAATGGAAATTAAAGCAGAAGAACGAACGCTCCAAACTAAAAGGAAAAATCAGTTGATTGACAATAGCACAATGTAGAAACACTCGGTACAGTGCAAAGTTGACGACTGTTGAGAGAAACTTTTCTTTTACGCAAAATTACATGCAAAATCTTTATGCAAAACGGCATTCACCTGGTCTTGTAATGCACATATACTGCAAAATATGAATTTTACACAAAATATTTTTGGTATTTGAAAAAAAGCGTACACATTACTTTTTCAGACAGTATGAAAAGCAAGAAGTTGACAGCAGTATAAGGTTGTATTCGTGTGTTTCAGGGCGATCTAAGCCGTCGTCCAGGCCCGGCTCGTCGACGAGGCGCAGGCGCCGGCAGCCTCGCGCCGCCACCGAGGCCGACCTCAGCGGCCAGAAGCGCCTCAAGGTGGCGCTCAGCTCGGAGGAATACGCCACGTCCGAAGAGGACAGCATCTTCTCGGAGGACTCGCTCGTGTCCGAGGAACGTGTGCACGGCGACACGGATGACGTAGACGTGCAGGAAGTGCCCGTGAACGAGGTGCGGCGCGTCACCGACGTCCTTGACTCCATGACGTCAGCTTTAGTGGGGGCTAGCGACAGTGAAGTCGTGTCTGGATCAAGGCATCCGGTGGCTGATCCTGAATCAATTCAACAGCAATCAGATTCCTTCCATACAAGTGCAAACATAACCGTTCAAAACTCAACTGGCCAAAAAACTCCAGATGAAACTAATGCAATGGGTATCGAGAGTAAGGTCGTGCCTGAATTGTCCAAGGATACACAAACTCGAAGCAGTGGTGCAACAAACAGTGTCCAGGCTCCTTCCGCTAGCTCAAGTAAGTCCACACATTTGCAAACGGCGAATCAAAGTGACACGGATTCGGCACGTGATTCGGAAACAACGGATCGCCCACCCCAGGAAAGATCAAGCGGAAGTTACAGTGGTGGCAAGGACGGCGGAGGTGGGCGGGAGGAGTCGTCCGCAGACATTATGGAGAGCGAGCCCATGCAGCAGGCACTGCACACAATCGGCGGGGTTAGCACGGAGGACGAGTCACGTGCCCCACCCTTGCCTACCCTCAAAAGCTCTCCTCACTTGCTTTTCTCCAAAATACAAATATGGGATAATTCACATTCCATGCTGGACACTAAGTCAGATTATGGCCCGAGTCAGCCTTCCAGCGATGTCGCTGAGGGCAAAGAAGGCAAGAGATTACCGAGTGACCAATCCAAAAATACAGACAGTGTGGATACGTTATCACAGAGTGTGTCTTCGCATCCTTCGCCACCCTCACCAGTCAGTGACCAGTCTTGTACAGTATCTGCCGTTAGTACAGACTCAAAAAGAGATTCGAACACATGGCAAGGTGTTTTCAAAACGGCTGTTTCGTCCAAACCTATACAAGAACAGTCTACAAAGGTGTCTGTGATAGCAAAGCAACAACATTTAACTAAAACTGTTACTGAAAAATGGAGTGTTGAAGGGGGAAGACAGTTAGAAAAACCGGAAGCCGTGCAAGATGGCACGATAAGTGAAATATGCGGAAGGTCAGGACAAAAGACGAACAAACCAAGTACACACAGTAAACCAGTTCATGCTGTTTCAGATAGCGATACACCTCTTTCTTGTGTAGCGCTCGTGAGTGAGCCGCCAGTGAGTACCGATGTAGGGAATGACGTGGTAGTCACTCTTGCTGGTGGTATTTCACTCCCACAGTCACAGATTTCTGTCGACGCGGATGAAACGAAGACGAGCAGAGACAAGGAAAGGGATTCCGGCTTCTACGGCAAAAGCAGTGACGGTCATCAAACAGACAGTGAATGTCGCAGTGCTAGTGAAGCGGAAATAGAAACGTTAGAGCCCAGCGTTACGACGCCCGACGAGAATGAGAGTACCGGGGTGTGCCCAGCTCCGTCATCAGCAGAGCTACCGGCGGCCGCAGGTGGCGGCGAGGAGTCCGCCGACAGCCGCAGAAATACGGGGAGTGAGTCCGCGACACGGTCGGGACATGCACTCACGTCGCTGACTGAGCGTTCTGGACTACACGACACAGTCGTAGGTAATAGTATCAAAACAAACAACCAAAGTGACGAACTCTCGAAAGACCCGGAAAGCAGCGATGACGATTCAACGAACATGCTGCAGAAAAAGGATGACTCATTGAGTGACATCAGTGGTTGCCATGACGTCAGTGCTGATGCCAGTACTGGGGAGGAGGCCACTTCTGACGAGCCCATGGAGGTGTCCTCTCAGCAGGACGACACGGATGCCAGTTTGACGACAGTGTCCATGGATCACACGGAGACAGCGTCGTGGCCGGAAGTGAGCGACACGCACACGTCGGAGCAGGTGTCTTCTGCTGTGCTGGGCGAACAGCGGGCAGACGACACACAGACCACGGACGCCTGGCCGGAACAGGACAGCAGTCTGCGAGATGCGCCTGATATCCAGACGGAAGCCGTGGAATTAGGAGAACCGTGCGCTCCATGCTACAGTCACGCTGTGTGCAGCGATAGCGATCCCACAAGTCCACGAAGTGATGTGGTACATAGCGGTAGCGATCCCACAAGTCCACAAAGTGATACGGTGCACAGCGATAGCGATCCCAAAAGCCCACGAAGTGATACTGTGCACAGCGATAGCGATCCCACAAGTCCACAAAGTGAAACGGTGCACAGCAATAGCGATCCTAAAAGCCCACGAAGTGATGCGGTACACAACGATATCGATCCCACAAGTCCAGGAAGTGATGTGGTACACAGCGACAGCGATCCCACAAGCCCACGAAGTGATACGGTATACAGCGATAGCGACCAGGGTTTCGATGTATTAGAAGGGAGGCATACACGATCGGACCCGCCTCCTCATCCCGAAGGCGCCAGTCCCGGGCGGTCGTTCCACCCGGACACGTCGGATAGCGACAGTGACAGCGCTGGCGACAAGGGACACGGGAGCGCAGGCGTGAACCGGAAGCAGACAGGCCGGGACAACACTTCACTTAATGAGAGCATTCCTGCCGATGATTCTCTGCAGTCGATCATTGTTTCTCAAGGCCCGAGTGATGGCAATAATAAGCCTGTTGTGAGTGTGTCCGCAGAGAGTGGTGCCGAGAGCAGGAGTGCGCTACAAGCCGCCAGCGAGCGCGGTGCCTCTCCAGACGGCTGTCCGGAACAATGGCCCACGAGTGAGCAGGCCGCAGCTACAGCATCCAAACACTCGTCTAGGGACAGCGGGATAGACGAAAGCGGTAGGTTGCAGCACGTCAGCGCGTCCGACAAAGAAGCAATAGAAACCGATGGGACAGCAGATGCGAAACCAGCTAATGGACAGCCGTTAACATCCCCGGAAGGTTTGCAGCCAGAAGCTGAGAGTGCATTAGCGACGGCTCATCGTGGCGCTCAAAGTATACCACCAGACCCCGCATATGCATTTCCAGAATGTGACCAGTTAGAGGGATCTGAGCAGCTAGCGGTTTCCAGACCTGTGTTAGTGGGTCCTGAGGATGTTTTTGGATGTACAGAAGACCGGTTAGCAGCGACCGAGGACGACATCTCCACGATCGTCAGTGAAACAGCCGAACTAGAAAGCGAGGGAACCCTCGAGAAAGAAAGCGTAGGTGAACTAGAAACAAGGGAAATCACGGAAGAAGAGACGGAATCAGAGAAACAAACCTGCTACCCAGAGTCAAACGTGTCATTGCCAGAGACCAGTGAATTGCAGCAAGATCAAACAATCTATCCCGAGCTAAAAGTGTCATTGCCAGAGTCCAGTGACTCGCAAGAGGACCACAAAAACCACAATGAGTCAAATGTGTCAATGACAAGTGCCAGTGACTTGCAACAGGATCGAGCAAGCTGCCTTGAGTCAAACGTGTCCATGCCAGAGACCGGTGTCTTACAAGAGGACCAAACAAGGCACCCAGAGCCAGACATTTCCGTGGCAAAGACCAGTGGCTTGCAGCAGGACCAAATAAGCGATTTAGATTCTGACGTGCAGGTACCAGGGACCAGCGACTTGCAGCAAGAGCAAACAAGCTCTTTAGATTCTGACGTGCAGATACCAGGGACCAGCGACTTGCGGCAGGACCATACAAACTATTTAGATTCTGACGTGCAGGTACGAGAGACCAGTGACATGCAGCAGGACCAGACAAGCTATTTAGATTCTGACGTGCAGGTACCAGGGACTAGTGACTTGCAGAAAGACCATACAAGCGATTTAGATCCTGACGTGCAGGTACCAGGGACCAGGGACTTGCAGCAGGACCAAACAAGCTATTTAGATTCTGACGTGCAGGTACCAGGGACCAGTGACTTGCAACAAGACCATACGAGCGATTTAGATTCTTACGTGCAGGTACCAGAGACCAGTGACATGCCTCAAGACCAAACAAGCTATTTAGATTCTGACGTGCAGGTGCCAGGGACCAGTGACTTGCCGCAGGACCAAACAAGCTATTTAGATTCTGACGTGCAGGTACCAGGGACCAGTGACTTGCAGCAGGACCAACCGAGCTATTTAGATTCTGACGTGCATGTACCAGGGACCAGTGACTTGCAGCAAGACCATACAAGCGATTTAGATTCTGACGTGCAGGTACGAGAGACCAGTGACATGCAGCAGAACCAGACAAGCTATTTAGATTCTGACGTGCAGGTACCAGGGACCAGTGACTTGCCGCAGGACCAAACAAGCAATTTAGATTCTGACGTGCAGGTACGAGAGACCAGTAACATGCAGCAGGACCAGACAAGCTATTTAGATTCTGGCGTGCAGGTACCAGAGACCAGTGATTTGCAACAGGACCAAACAAGCTATTTAGATTCTGACGTGCAGGTACCAGGGACCAGTGACTTGCAACAAGGCCAAACAAGCCATTTAGATTCTGACGTGCAGGTGCCAGGGACCAGTGACTTGCCGCAGGACCAAACAAGCAATTTAGATTCTGACGTGCAGGTACGAGAGACCAGTAACATGCAGCAGGACCAGACAAGCTATTTAGATTCTGGCGTGCAGGTACCAGAGACCAGTGATTTGCAACAGGACCAAACAAGCTATTTAGATTCTGACGTGCAGGTACCAGGGACCAGTGACTTGCAACAAGACCAAACAAGCCATTTAGATTCTAACGTACAGGTGCCAGGGACCAGTGACATGCAACAGGACCATACAAGCTTTTTAGATTCTGGCGTGCAGGTACCAGGGACCAGTGACTTGCAACATGACCAAACAAGCTATTTAGATTCTGACGTGCAGGTACCAGGGACCAGTGACTTGCAGCAAGACCATACAAGCGATTTAGATTCTGACATGCATGTACCAGGGACCAGTGACTTGCAACAAGACCAAACAAGCTATTTAGATTCTGACGTGCCGGTACCAGGGACCAGTGACTTGCAGCAAGACCAAACAAGCTATTTAGATTCTGACGTGCAGGTACCAGGAATCAGTGACTTGCAACAAGACCAAACAAGCTATTTAGATTCTGACGTGCCGGTACCAGGGACCAGTGACTTGCAGCAAGACCAAACAAGCTCTTTAAGTCCTGACGTGCAGGTACAAGGAATCAGTGACTTGCAGCAGAACCAAACCAGCTATTTAGATTCTGACTTGCAGGTACCAGGGAGCAGTGACTTGCAGCAGGAAAGCGCCCTTCCAGTACAGCAGGCTGTAGCCTATCAGGATTCTGAACCCTGTTCTTTGGGAGATCGTCATGAAAGCGATGAATGCATAAATGAGAACTTATTGGCTTCTCTCATTGTTAACAGAGAGAGAACTGAGCAAAATAGAAGACTTGAATATGCCCCGGGTGAAGGAATCGAGTCGCAGTGCCAGAAGCCGGTGAATGCCAACAGTTTACCGGATAAAAACGACATAACAAAAGAGGGATCACAAACAAACTATGCTGACAATAACCAGCATGGAGAAATGTCCATTCAAAAGGAAGACACTGGCAATACGTCGGCAAATACTAAACCTCTGCCAAGTGGAAACATGGACTCAGTGCCCGATATTGACATTTCATTGAATGGAAGCGATCCAAATGAAAATTCCGAATCAATAGCAGAAGGAATACAAACCGAGTTTATAAGTATAGTTGGGGGAGAAGACCCAGGCAAACTGCATGCTGACAGGTTGCTCAGTGACCCCAGTGTCAGCGGTCAGCTTAGTAATAGTCTTAATAATGCAAAAGGGAACAATGTAATATCCGTGTTATTGGAGAGCAAGTCAGGTATCTGCGAAGATAAAGAATTACTTAGCCCGGATAGAAAGAGCGAGAAAGGAGTAAATAGTGCCGGCGGACAATCGATTGAAACAAGTGTTTCTGAGCATGGATCCAGTATAACTACAGATCAGGGTATTGATCAGTCTGCTGCATGTTCCAATGTGCACGATATTAACAATAGACAAGAAGAAATAAGGGCATATAGTAATAGTTATGCCAGGAGCGCACTAAGCGTTAATGTTGAATCTAATCAAAGTTGTAATAATGACAGTGTGGACACTGTGTGTAATCGGACTGAGGAGGATTTGAATAGCGGAGGAGAGGAGGACAAGAGCCAGGAGGTGAGCGAAGTAGCTCCTCAACACGACACAAGCATTTCACATATACAATCAATATCCAACAATAAAACGCGGCACGACAGGGCTGAAATCACAGCCATAAGTGATAATCAAATAAAAGAAGAAAGTATTTACTCTCCTGGTGATTTATCAAGTGCAAAACAAGGTAAATTGTTGGTCGAGAGCTCTTCAAATAGCAGTACCGCTGCGGCGGGTCGCCACGCTCAAGCCAGCCCCGGAAGTGCGCCTGGTGAAGTGTGCGCGCAGTCCGCTGTTCAGAAATCGGACAAATATAAGCAAACGCAATCAAGTGAAGAGAATAGCTCAGAACAGGATTGTGTTATCTCAAGAGATTGCGGCGTAAATAACGTGGATCGGGAATGTCAACAAGACCTGGATACGGGCCAAAACACGGATAGTAAATTAGATCGAATTGCCACTGGGTACGATGAAAATGAAAGATATTCTCAGTGTGAAGACATTGTGAGAACGGATAGAAAGTCGCTGCAAGATGTTTGTGAGACTTCACCGGAATACTCTCAATCACCGTCATTCCATTCAACAGAGCCTTCCGAGTCATTAACCAGCACAAATAAAGTGACAGGCGTGAATGCTAACAAGACCTCAATACCAGGGTCGAAAGAATATGAAACATGCAAAGAAGCAGTTACGGATCGCGTGGATAGTGCTAAAGGTCAGCGTAAGTCACAAATAGAACTAATTGAAGGTGTGCCGAGAATAGCACAAGACAACTTAACGACTGCGGATAAAGGTGAAACAAAAGAAGAGACCGGCGCGGCACTGTGTAAACAGAGAGCGGAAAGCGAGTGCCTGCAAGGACAAGTCCGTGTGCGGGCTGACAGCGACAACGAGATGGATATACGGGACGCCGAGGCTTGTTTAGATTCTAACATGAACTCAAGTGTCAAGGTGACTGACAGTGCACAAAGTGCGGACGATAATGTGTTAGTAGTGAGTGGCGATGACAACAACAACATGGCACCCGTGTCGTCTGCTCCGTACCTTACTGCCTCTCCACCAGAGGGCGTTGTGCCCACAGCGCAGGATGCCCAGACACGGCACGTCGATGCAGCACGTGGTGTCGACTCGACCACACTGATGGACGACTCATTGAATAAGAACGTGGCCCGTGCTGCGCCGCCGGGTACTGATACAACAACTACGGAACGCGAATCACAAAATCTACACGCAGCATCCAGCGAAAGCGGGGAAGGCGGAGCGAGAGAGGGTGACGCGACAGCGAAGCGAGGGCCGAGTGCGCAGGGGATCACACGGAGTGCCGACGCGACTAGTGCGCCCCTCGGACATGCCGGGGCCAGGCCGCGCGAACATAAACCCGCCAGCCAAGCCGACCATGGAGCATGTGGCAGTGCTGCACAAAACCAGCGGCGGCCAGATCCGTACACGGATACCGCGCAGCCGCAGTCAGTGGATACAAGCTTCGATGAAGGTTATCACAGCGTTTTGATATCCTCCCCAAGAAGTGACTACGTGGATGATTATATACGGGGACTTAATACATCATCACGAACCATGAGCGACTCGGAACAGTTATTAGACACAAGCAACGTAGACAGTTGTGAAGGGGAGCAGTATGCCAATGGTGGGGCGCCTGTCCCTCCGTTAGACTTGAGTGAAATCACGGGTGATAGCAGAGATTCAACCCCGAGAGCGGTGCACCAGCGGCGAGTGCAGGGTAATACCAGACCGGAAATGGAAAGTGAATCTCGGTTCGTTGAGGTGATGGACACTACCGAACCACGTAATAACGCACTTGGCCAGGAATCCAGTCGGTTTATTTCACTGAGCAGCTCTCAGTCAAGTTTACCGCACGACGATTCGAATGAACACGCCAGAAATGTTGAGTTGGGTGAGCAGGACAATAATAAAGAGATGGATGATTACAGTGAACAACATTCAACGCCTCCTGTTTCACCTACAAACACACCGCCACGCTCTCCATCCATCACACCAAGAGAGAAATTTAAATCTGAATCTGACTTGCACGATGGCGAGCAGTCACAAGCATTAGGGGCGTGCAGCAACGCCTCGGCCAATAGCCTCTCCAAGTCTGACTTGCATTTACAACCGGCCTGCGATGAAGACAGAGAATTATTCGAATCCAAGGAAGAAATAGAAGAATCCCAACAAACCAATCAAGACCCGGGCACTTTCCAAATTGTACATTTTAAGGCCCCGGAGCCAAAGCCTAAACGAAAGAAGAAATCGAAACGCAATAAAGCGGACCGAGCACGACAGCTGGTGGCGTCCGACATGGCGGTATTACGCAACGACGACATTGACCAGTTAGAGGAGCAGCTGGCTGAGCAGGGCACCGAGTACACGACCGTCAGGTCCTCGGACGTCCCAGCGCCGGCTGACGTTACGTCACCGCGGACAGACTCAGCACTGCCTCGCAATGCGTCGCTCCTTGTCAACGTCGGCGAGGACGACATCGAGACGCTGACTGACGACGAGGTGCGAATGATCCGAGAGCAGACAAGGGGCGTCCAGCAGGAAGAACTTCCGGTTGATGTGTCACCGAGCGATAATAGGGATAAATTGCCCGATGCTGCGGGTGATGCCCCCAGCATTCCAAAACGCCCATCGATGATTGTCAATTATGACAACAGGGATGTAGATGACGTCACAGAGGAAGACATCGAGCTGCTGTCCAATCAAAAGCCACAGCAAGCTGCTGAATCGCGGCAAATTGTTATTCCACCAAAACCGAAACGACTGAAGAAGAGTGATTCCGTGGTTGTCAATGTGGATGATAAAGACCTGGATAACATCACGGAGGAAGAGGTGCAGCTCTTGACGGATCCGGTTTCTGATCGGGATATTGAACCAGATGACGTGAGAAATGCCACAGAGGTCACTTCCGATGACCTTGACCGCTTTCGTGCAAGGCAGGCAGTTTTGCCGAAACCTGCCTCACTAGTTGTCAACTTTGAGCCCAGTGACCTCGAGGAATTATCAGAAGACGAAGTTCGAGCTGTTGAAGGGGAGCGAAAGGTTACCAGAGATACTCTGCTCAAGCCGACGGAAATACAGAAACAGCCGTCTGTTGAGGCTCAGATGGGAGAACAGGGTGTGGAAGAAATCAGCGAAGAAGACATCGCTTTTATGACGCAAGCACACGAGGCTAAAGACGAGCATTCGAAGCGGCGGGTGGATGGAGCCAAAGTTTCCTTTCTCATTGGAGATGAGCAGGTAGACGCACAGGCTGGTATCGTGGACAGGGAACCAGATTTGCAGAAGATGATCGAGGCTATGAGCAGAGAGAGGGGCGCTCTGCAAGGCGCTCAAGAACCGACTGTGGCACAACCCTTACAAGTTGACATTTCAAGTACAAATCTGCCCAAAGCAGAACGAGCGGTGAAACAGGAATCGACCGAGGAACGAAGTGACAGGACTCCACAGAGCGATTCCGCCTTCAGTTCAGACTACACCGATCACACGCAGTCAGATTTCACTGACTCGGAGACGACCTTCTCACCGCAGAGTAGCCATGACAAGAGGGAGCACAGGTTAAAGCCGACGAGCGAAGTGAGCGAACACGAGGCCACCGTGGCGCCTACCGCTGCTGATGACGTGCAGCCCGCAGAAGCGCTAAAGAACGGGAAAGTAGACCCAGATCAAAGGTTCAAGGACTCGGGAAATGTGTGTGATGAGGGTGACGATGCCGTTAGAACTGTTATGTTAGGCGAAAGCGGAAAAGCAGACAGTATAGAGGAGATTCATCAAATCCCTGGAAGCGTAATTAGCGGGGAGGAGGCTAACCGAAAGCAAAAGCCAGTGAGTTTCACTGACACCAAAGTAATCGGCTTCGATGTTCAGCCTAGGCGTGGAGCACGGCCAGCATCGCCCGATCACTCACCCCTGGATGGCCATGACGTAGTGATTGCGTCATCACGAACGCGCAGTTACTCGGCGGATGAGCAGAGGGCGAGATTAAGCAGTGATGTACACATTCTAGGGTTACAACCTCCGCATATTACAGCGCCTCTTCCCGACAACGTGCTGAGGGAGGACTCCGTGCAGCCATTCCATTCACAGTTTGTCCGTGCGGCACTTAACATAGAGGTACAACCATGGCACGGTGCCAGAGATAGCGAGCAAGCGGCCTCCGGCTACACCACAATGACGTGCGAAGATGACGAAATGGCGGAAATGACCCAGAAAGTGGCTGAAGCCACAAGCAAAAAAGCCAAAGTGAAGGTTCTTTTAACGGAGGGGTCAGATAAGGAGGCAACGTCATCAGAACCGTGTGAAGGTGATTCCGAGGTAGCTGAGATAACGAATGACAACAGGGTGTTGGCTCCGGTATCCGGTGACACGAGCGGTGCGGTGAGTAGCGAGGAGGAGAAGTACCGGAGCGACAGCGCCACCTCGATGGACACTGTCATTGAGACGGCCCCCAGACAGCGCACCAACCTGGACAGGGTGCTGGAGGGTGAATCTCATAACGTGGACGATTCCGACACGGAAACCCTCTCTTCCGGTGATGCCAGCGAGGTGGAGGTTGACGGAGAGGGACGCCAGGGGAAGCAAGCCGTGAAGGCGTCCATCAACGTAAGGATACCGTCTAAAAGGACTCCTGTTGAATCTGCACTTTCAGTTGAGCAGAAGCTCATCGGGCACATGACAGCGAGTGAGAGAGAATTACTGGGGAGCGGCAATCAGTTATTTGAAGGTTTAGTGCCGTCTTTCAGAGATTTACCTCAGGCAACCAGCAACGACGAGTCGGAACCTTGTGACGTCACATTTCATGGCAAAACCCGCAGTATGGAACTGCCTCATGGTAGCGATGGGCTAACAGACGAAACGCCGAACGAAGGGGAGCCCTCAACAAATGACCAATTCAGAAATCAAATGAATATGTTCAAGAAAGCAGGGAGAATGATGTTTGCTAATGAGACTGAACCAACCCAAATACGAACAGATGTTGAAATAGTTGAGTCGGACGAAGAAGACGGCAGGTTTAGGTCCGGCGAGGCTATGGCCAGTGACAGCGACGAGTGCCATGCCCAGCAGGAGGGCAGCTCTGAGTCCCTCAGTCCCGGCGAGCTGTGTGTGCATCCTCTGTCGCTGGACACCTTGGCGTCCTTGTCCTCTGACGGGCTGGACGATCCTGAAGAACAGTTTGATCAGATGAGGTGGGTTGAACTCGTGTCGGATATGCCTGACGTGGTGACCAGCGATGTGGAGGAGCTACGGGAGAGCTGGATGTCTCGCTTCTACCGCTGGTACACGCGCTCTCTGTCCATGTCCGAGCTCGAAGTCCTGGATCGGCGCGATTGGTACGATGGGCGTTCTTTTTCAGCCGACTGCTTGAATCTGATCACTCCAGGCGCGCCGAGGGCGGTGTCTACAGACAGCATCACGTATGTCTTCCTCAACGAGGCGAGAAGCTTAGACATGCTTGGCAATGGTCAGAACCCACCCGCTCAAATGGTTGGGGCCAAATCGGAGCCATCGTGTGCGGAGAAAGAGCTGCGTCATAAGTACGGCATAGACGATACCCTTCTACCGTTCAAAGTGGACAGAGCGTCGTCGTTGGAGATACTGGACGACAGCATGGCCCAGGACAGGATGAGCACGAGACAAAGGTCGCAGTCCATTGACGAGAACAAGTGGCTGTCGGGTGAGGTCAGCCGCAGTCCCGACCTCACCCCAGAAACCGTGTTTGGTGGTCCCAATCCTGGCTGTAATGAAGGCGATTATAAGGAAACTTTGACTCAGGGATCAGTGAAGCCGCGAGTTCGTTCTGCTGTACAGAATGGCCACATCACGGTGCGTCCCATACCAAATGATGAACCTGTGCGGCTTCGCAGGCGGCGGCCTGGTAAAGACGGAAATAAGAGAGTCTCATGGGGAGATGTGGAAGAAAAGCTTACGTATGTCGGGTCGCCAGTAGATGCATCGTTTCCTGTTCCAGAAGATCAAGTCACATTAAAAACGGAAAGTGTAGATATGGGAACTCAGACTTCTGATTTTACTGAACAAATGGAAAACCATGGCATGTTCCGAGTCATCCGGGATGCAGTTATCAGGGAAGAATCGGAAACGCAGACACCAAGTGACGAAACAACGAGTTCAGTAACTGTCAGCTCACAGACAGACGGAGATACCGTCCAGCCAAATCAGCCAAAAGTATCCAAAGAAGAAGTGACGGGATCGAAGCTGTCTCTGTCGTCAGACGTGACCGATGCCCAAACGTCACCCATTCCATTCGACCTGATGCCCAGTGAAGCGACTATAGCTGAAGTAGAAGAGGATATCATCTCGCCGCGGTCGCCCAGGAGCAGGCCGTCGGCGCTCATCCAACACGCCCTGGCTACCCTCCGCGACGCCATGGGCTCCGAGACCGAAGTGGGTGTCATAGACAACGCAGTGCCTGCTCCCGGCACTCCTATTAGGGTCACTCACTTATCAAATACTGAGACGCAGACACCATTGGCTTCCAGCACTCCGCATCGCTCCATGGATGAAGATGACATTTTCAATAAATCAAACGAAGGGCCGCTGTCTGTTAGTAGCCCAAATGAAGCATCCATTCCAGATTCTACAGTCTCTCCACCCGCAAACTCACAATCCTCCAGACAGATACTTGCAGGGTCTGAAGTGTATGTGAATGAAGATATGATGTATACCCAAGATATGTCTCACCCGTTAGCCGAAAGGGGTCGCTCTTCAGTGATACAACCGAGTTTGAGAGAGGAATCTGTGCAGATGGGCACGATCTCAAGCAATCGGCCACCGCAGCCTGTGGGAAGAGCCGAGCCACTGAGAGGACAGAGCGAATACTTCTCTACAGAAACACAGCGCCTACAGGAACAGGTCTATGACCACAAGCTGATGCTGGAGGCCAGAGAACAGATGATACGCGACGAGCAGATCCAAGCGAGAAACTTGCAAGAGCTGAGCAGGGAAGAGCAGATGAGACGGAACTTTAGGGATGATATCATGAGAAGAAGTCTGCGGGATTACCAGCCCTACGACAATGCCACTGCCGACTGGAATCTACCTCAACGCTTTATGGATTACCCGCGCACCATTGAAACTCAAACTGACATTTTACAAAGAGTTATGGAAACACAGACGTATCCAGAACTGCGAGTTATTGAAACCCAAACAAGCCCGAGGTACATAAGCGAGGCGGAGTACACACAGACAGAATTACTCGAGTACATGACTATGGCCGTGCAGACAGACAACGAGTATGACCTTGCAGTAAGTCCGCGACAAGGCCGCGCGTTGCTGATAGACGCGGGCTGTAATCCTAGCCCGCCGCGAGGTTTCAGTCCTCTCTCGTGGGCAGTGCAGACTGATGTCTCCATGTTTGAGCGCTATCCAGACAGCTACTGCCAGACGGATCCTTTACCAGAACCTGAGATTCCCGAACCGCAGATAATCATACAGAGGGAAGTGGTGCACGTTCCACAAGAGACTGAACCAGCACGCCATGCAGACATGGTCGCTGTCGCCTGCCAGACAGACGAGGACGACCGACCGCTGCAGACCTTGGCCGTGTTCGATGACAGAACACCGTCCATCTCCAGCAACGAAGACTTGTCAGATATCTTGAGTTTATCAGATGATGATGACCAGGTAAATATTGCTTCCGCTGGCGGATCAATACCATCAGAGCATGAGGCACAGGTGAACGAGGGACCAATAACAGCATCGCCTTTGACCTCGGAAGCACCTATGTACAGCCTAGACGGTCCTGGGCTGGCATCGTTACGCGAAGAACATGAGAAATTAATGGCTCTCTTCAGCAAGTCTGCATCTGACAGAACAATGAGCATAAAGAAAAGACACGAACTGAAAGAGAAAAGAAACAAGGAAGTACTGACTGAAATGGATCACGTGTCCCTATCGTCCTTGAACTCCAGTATGGCAGGTGAAAGTGCGGAAACGAGCTCCCAATACATGGCCGAGGCGGAGACTTCGGCCACTGAGAACGCGTCGCCCAGGTGCTCGGGGAACAGTTCCGGCTCCGAAGAGGATCCCGAGACGCCCAGGAACCAGCTAGAGCCGGCGGGATCAGCACCAGGTGCTGGCACGGGGGTCGAGCTGCCAGCGGCTGAGGGGCAGCCAAAGCAGGCCCTTGTGGAATCCATGCAGCAGCTGAATGAGCACATACAGCAGATGAGAACAAGCAGCAGCGCTGCAGCTGAGCAGCTGACACATGTCTCACATCTGGCGGCTTCCCAGGAGACACTTTCTGACGGATCCCAGTCACCGAGACTCACCGAAGAATCGCAAGAAGACATAGAAGCAGCTGTAACCGCTCATGATGAACCTGACACGGCTAGAGGGGAGATCGATGAAGAGCAGGAACATCGTGATATGGGGGAAATCATTGCTGAAAAATCAGTTGAACGAGGAACATCAGGTAAGCCTGATTCGGTCCAAACAGTGGCCGGTCTAACCATGTCAGATCCATACCATTTTGAGATCGTTGAAACTTTGCCTGACGAGGTGGAAGACAGACCGGATGTAGGTACCGTGACTGCCATTCATGGAAAAGATAGCCAGTCTCCCGCCGGCCACCAATCAGTACGGTCTCCAGAAAGCAGTGTGAATGTGGTGGAGAGTTACCGTGGCACGGACACCTCAGACTGCGATGAAATCCTGCTGGTGCCAAAGGAAGCTGCCGATGCCATGGATACCAGCGCCAGTGACACGGAAAATCTGAGGAAACTGCGATTTGAAAAGATTGAAATTTCCACAGAGAGTCAGAAACAAAAGGTTTCACAGCAAGCTGAGTCGCTCTCATTGGAGGCTGAAAACGTCGGGTCTCAACACCAGGTGGTGGCGACTGTTGAAACCCACCAAGCCAGTGTCACGACTGCTCAGGACACCTTCAGACAAGACCAGGAGATCTCAGTCACCAGTGCCCCGACCAGCTTCTCTGTCACGGTCACAGAATCCGCTAATGAGAATGACAACCAAGTGAGTGAGGTGCACCGCGTGACGCCTGCATTAGCGACCAAGCTGCCAGGTGCACGCGAACAGTTAACTGTCGTCCCTGTGGAGGACCGCCCACCGAGCAGGGTAGCTTCTACCCAGTATCAAGAAGATGACTTCGTGCGAATCATCGCGCCACGGGCGAGGCCTCAAGATCAGACTGATAGCTCAAGTTGTCAAGCTGAGGCGCTTGCAACAGCCACTGCACAAGCTGCAGCTGTGTCCCAAACAGCTGAAATCTCTACAAGTGCACAATCTAAACCACAGAGCCAAGATATTCGTTCGATCATTGAGAAGTATCAGACGATAAAGAAGCTCGTTGAAAACGAAGACTTCAGTACTGCCTTGGTGGGCGCTCCCGTCAATGTCCAAACAAATGACAGCGCCGAAACAGCGAATTCTTCCGGCAACAGGAACCGCTATGACAGCGCAGGGAAAGACGTCAGCTTTGACGTTTCCATTGACACTAGTTTTACGGACAGTGAGATGAAAGACGAATCTATAGAGACCGATTTCCACTCCGATGAAATTTCAGATGAGCTAGAGAGGCTACGGAGAGAGAGGCAGAGAATCGTGGATATGCTCGCTAAAGAATCCATGCCGTCTAAGTTGCAAGTTGAACTAGCTGAAGCCCAGCTGAACTATATCATCGGTCAGACTGACACACTGCTGACGACGATCGATGAACCACTGATGGAATGGAATATGGAAAGCTTGGCCCAGTTCTCCTCTTATCCTGAAGAGGAGCTGGGGGAGCTTAGCCGCCAGTATCTCACACACTACAGGCGAACACTGGAGAAATCCAAGGTCCACATCGAAAGCAAGATTGAGCAGTTGGAGAGGGAGAAGGAGAAGTCGAGCCGAGCGCGCTCCAGAGAAAAGCAGTTCGCGAAGATGAGGCGGGAGGCGCAGATAGAAGCATTTAAGATAGAGAGGCAACGCGAGCAGAACAAAATAGGCACGACCACCGGCAAGCCGCCGCGGAGTCCGCGTAGCCCGCGCTCACAGAGTGCCAGCCCGCGCCGTAAGCCACCAGGCATTGTGACGGAACGCCCGCCGCCTTCACCCATCTCTCCCCTCTCCCCGCGCAATCCTTTACCTCCTATTTCTGCAAAATTCCTCACGCCTAAACAGCGCATACAGCATTTAGCCAACCTACGTAAAGGTATCGTCAAATACACGGATGAGGAAAGGTCACGGTCGTTGTCTCCAGCATTGTCCACTACCTCAAGCGCGTCTTCTGTCACGAGGTCAAGCAGCTTCGGACGCACTGTCTCAGGCTATTCCCCATACAGAAGCACTTACCTCGCTCAAAGGGACCCGGAAGTGGCGTATCGCTCTGGCGAATCGTACCGCCACACGTCATATTCCCAATCGCCAAGGAGATCGGCGGTTAGTAGCCACTATGATGCCCAGACACATCGCGGCTACAGCCTGTACGGCGACGCGGAGACGGTAAGCATAGGCTCGCTGGACGAGGACTCGGAGAGATTGCTGGACGACGCAAAGCAGGTGCAGAGCAGAACGCGCGAGGAGATCAAAAAAGCGCGGGAAGTGCTCGACAAGAAATCGCCCGTCACCTCCCCGCGGGAGTTATATTTGCCGGGCGCTAGTCCAAGGTAACACCATAAGTGTAGGAAAAATTACTGAATAAAATAAATTTGATTGAAACTATGTAACTTAAAATTAAAAGACAGTCTAATATTTGAAATAAGAATGTATCAAGCAAATAAGAATCAAGATATTAGTGTTATTTGCGAAATAACACTTTTTTGTCGAATGAGGTCTATTCCGGAATAGACTAACTTAGCCTTACAGCAATTCAACTTGGTTCTTGTATATTTCAGTGAGATTGATCATCTCGAGCCTATTCCGGTATAGACGCTTTTAGTCACCGGGATACCGCTCAAAATGTTTAAATTTCTATGTAAACACCGGTTTTTCACCGAATATTGCCATAGGGATGGCGATCAGGATCCCACCCTTCCGGAAAAATAAAACCGGATCCCGGGTTCTGTCGATGGGAGATCATCGATTTTCGACTGGGATTCTGGTTGCTTTTCATCTAATGTCAGATTTGTCCAAAATCCATCGTGGCCAAACTCCTTGAAAGTGTCAATCTTAAGCTGAATTACTTTAAATGCCGCATCTGAAGATACACAAAAAGGTCTTTGGTAATGGCCCTGGAACGGACAAAGGAATAACAAGCTGTTTGAAATCAGTCCTATTGTTAGGCAAAAACTGCCTTCTCTTAGTAATGTTCGGAATGATATGGTTATACACAGAGCAAGAATAGGACATACACACATTACTCGTAAACACCTTTCAAAAGGCGAACCTTAACCCGACTGCACCGCTCTCAAAGACGCCTGATCGCGTCATTTCGGAACTGATTCTTTGAGGCAGTTGTTTGATGAAGCAGAATCCAGTATAATTATACGATTTTTAAAAGAAACCAACCGGTATCGGTATTTCTAGAAGCTATGTTTGTTTTGCCATTTATGACGCACACCGTTTTGACTTAACTGGATTCTAATTGTGATACTGTTGTTTTCTATAGTCATTTGACATGTGCTGACACAGTGTAACCCGTATGTTAAATCATATTAACTAACTAATAATAAATGAAGGGGTCCATGCATTAACCTGATAAATGCACTTATCAGCAGTGGGAAAAAAACGCTCTTTAAGTTTGAAGTTTTGGTAACAAACATAGGTTTTTTTTCCCAGCATATTTTCTTTAAAAAAGCACCACTATCTAATAGGTGTTGAGGTGTAAGACTTACATATGTGATAGAACAGAGGCCAAGAAATACCGTGGTGGCAATAGTGCATTTTCCTGATAAGTGGAGTTATCAAGTTTATGCATGGACCCCTTCAATTATTTTCATTATTATTGCAGAGGAGCGTCTTCGTCTGTAAACTTCTCCAGTTCAGTGTATCCCACATCTACACGGTATGGAAGTATACACGAGAGCAGCCGGGGAACGTTAGACGGCGATCGCAGGGCCAAGGAACGCATTGATCGTATCGAGAAGGTGATTTTATAGCAACTTCTACAGCATGTAGCTCTAATGCACCGCGAATGTAAATATTCACGTCAAAATGTAAACAGTACATCGGTATATTTTATCTCGTAAGCGTAACACATAACCGTTTTATATCTACCAAATGGGTTTCCTTGTACTGCCTCCAGAAGCTGCTCAATCAATTTGCATACAGATAGCAAAAATTCAAATAAGAAATCAAGAACCAGTTACACGGTATTTGCTTTGACGGAAAAGAAAAGTCTTCGATGTCGCCGTTAATAATTTACTGATAGAAAAAAAAAAGGGAAAATGACATTCAATATAATTTCGACACTCACTTCGCTGCGTGAGGCCTGTCATTTCTGTCGTGGTCCAGTGTAAATTATGCCTCAAAAGCATTACAGAGAAGAAAAACAACTTTACCATAAATCGGATACAAGTCAAATAGCCTGTATTGGATGAAGAAGAAAAAAAACGCCCTGTAAATCATCTCTTTGACAGTGTTTTGAATGCCTCTTGACCTGCATGAATCCCGACTAATAGGCCTTTTTTTTTTTTGTTGTGGAGACGATAAACGCATAAATATATAATGACAAAGTCTAGCTTTCATTGATTATTTCTCGCAAGGCTTAATGTGTTTTCCAATGGCTTATAACTTACACTAGTTCTCTGGCGTTTCGTACAAGCATAGGAAAGAAGGGTCCACCTGAACAGATCTGGATCCTTTATATATCCGTGGATGGGGGAGTGCTGGGTTAGAATGGGTGTACAGCGTTATTATACATGGACGGAGGAGTGCTGGCGTATCGCAGGTGTGCAGCCCTATGCATAGATGGGAGGAGTGGTGACGTGTGGTGGTGGTACAGCAAGGACGGGGGGGGGGGGGGTAGGAGGGACAGTGCCGGCGTACATAGATGGGGGATTTCTTCTGGCGTATGGTAGTCTTACAGCAAGGACGGGGGTGGGTGGGGGTGGAATGCTGTTGTATCGTGGGTGTACAGCATTGTGTTTTCATGGATGTGGGAGTGCTGCTGTGTGTTGGCGTATCGCGGGTGTATAACGTTATTGACCCGTGACGTTATGTCATGTGAAGGTAAATACCTGCCGGAAAACTTAACGTATGACATTGGTGCAGATTCCGTTTTGGCGGGGTTGTTGCTAGCCGTTAAACTTACTCCTGTACTTTGGTTCGGTGTCGTAATAAAATATCACCCAAGCCATGTCTGTCTGGAAACATGAATCCTGGTTATCTTTGGCTTGCATTTTTCGTTACCGCGGTACCGGCCTCCCATGAAAATTTGTAGAAAATAAATTTTAACCTTATACTTTTCAGTTTAATATATTGGCCTTGGTACTTTTAAATGCAGTCGTGAATTTTTAAATCAACTCTTTAAAAGGGTCTGGAAATTCGCAGATTAATTTTTTAAAGTGCACAATTACAGTAGTACGAAGCGGCTTGGCATGTCTTTCTGTACAATGCCTTTTGGTGTGAGATAATAAGTAAGGCGATTGGAGGGATATCATTGCCCCGTCAAGCGGTCGTACCAATGCCACCGTCTTTTCCACACAACTTTATTGGTCGGTCACTCAAATCAAAACTACGCGCTTGTGTTTACCCGCGTACACGTGCAGCATGAGTACACTCCTATGTATACCTGCGTAAACTGCCTGTGTGGCTGCATGTCAGCCTGTAGTGCTGTGAATAACTGCTTGAGTGCCTGAGGATACCTGCGTGTGCGTCTGTATTATATCTGTGTACATGCCTGTGTATGACTGCATGTCAGTCTGTAGTGTTGCTTTACTTGCCACACATATGCTTGGCGCCAACAGCTGCGGGGGTACCAGAACTATTCTAATGACGATCTGATGGTTCCACAGAGGAGAGTCAACGCAGCCCATTGAAAAATGGTGTCTTTGTGTTTTGCCGTAATAGACTTAAACATTCTTAAAATTAAATTTCTTGACCAATATTTAACATGGCGCCTACGTGTGATGCACTCTGCGCTTTTTCCTTTGATTGAGGTGGCAAGTGTAGTCAACAGATCAGATATGCCGTTCATACGCTTATGGGTGTGTATATAAGGGTGCATAGGTCGCTCTAGTTTAGACCCGCCTCTGTTCATGCTGTGTTTATGTTCCGCAATGCTACATTTTATATGATTTATATGTGCATGATTTTTGTTCCACTGTTTGTCTGCTACTTTGTGTCAATCAACGCACGCAACCCCACAACCAACCACACACACACAATCATGTAGAGGGACACGCGCCCAGCTGGCCATGCATTGAGCACTGGAAGCGGTCGTAACGTCAGTGATCAGGTACATGTAGCTGCTGCCCTTTGTTTCATTTCTAACCAGGCCGACTTGTATTGGTGAATGTGCCTCTTTTCGCCCGTCGTTCGTATGTGTGTTCGTGTTTCTGTCGTGTGAAAAAATGACGCAATGATGACACTTCTGTTGATAACATGCACTCTGTACTGTGTTAACCACCCATAAACAGTTTAAGTGATATTTTCCTCAATGTGATTTTTACAAGACATGTACTTTGACATTTGACTAGAAACTGCTGAATTGGCGTTTTCCTCACATAAAATGGCCAACTTCAATCAGGGTGGCACAGGATACTTTTTTTTTGCTTGTAGCACAAAAGGCTCGAACGTGAAGTGCGGTACATTTACGTGGTACAACACGGTACTCGAAGTTTGTTGGGTTTTATGTATAAATATACTTTCAAACTATTCGAGCTATGCAGTCCCACTGGTATCTCGCCCGCACCCTCATCCTCACTGATTCATCGTCTCTGTATGTACTAAACTAAAATCCATATTTGGACTTTCTAGCGATTCGCGTTTTTAACGATTTGCGCGGAAACGATCTGCATGGAAAAAAGGAGAAATTTCGCTTTCCACTACGAACGTAATTATAACAGAAAAGGGAACCAACGAAGTGTAAGAAATCGCGATCTTAGGAGCGGCATTTCTGAATCACGCAGTTTTTTCAAGGGTGGGGGGGCGGGTTGTCTGTATTCTGTGGGTTCGTCATCACTGTCACTTTGAAGACCCCCCCCCCCCCCCCCTATGGTTTGTTTAATGCCCTCAATGATCAGTCGATTTCATCCGTTGAAAGTGTTGTCTTACGTAAATGTTAACAATGTGAAACCTTAATGTTTCCAAGCTTGTCACTTCGCTTAGAAGAGGCGAAGAGCCGCTCTAGTTCATTGTGGAATTCACTTCTCGTGAATGAACACCTCAATATGAGCAGTGCTCATTAGGATGAGGTTTAACTGTACTTAGTTTACTGTTATATGCCGGCGTGAGTCGTGAGTATTTCCGATGAGTGTTCACAGTGTTTTTTACCCGGAATTTATCCTGCGTCGGAGATCCCACACACGGAGACAGAAACGTTGTTATCCAGGAAATTTGCACATGTGCACTAATAACGATGTTTGGTTTTTTTTTCCCTGTTTCTTTATTTCCTGCTTGTTGCCATGGATCGTCACAAACACGTGCTGCTTTTCGTTGCTGTTGTATACTTGCTGCTTCTGAAGTTGTAACAACGTCTGTGCTCTTGTTTTTCTTTATTTTATTTTTCCAAATGGCACACTGATGTGTGAACTTAACTTGTCAGTTTTATTCCCCTTCCCGTCAGCAAACCAACCAAGTATTATTGTATATAAAGTTTTTCGCCTGTAGTAGTTAAAGTCAGCTGTTATATAGTTCGTATTTTTGGTTTGATATTAACTGCAACGCGGCCTTTATCACGTTAAGCTAATCCTTCTGTGTTCTTATTGCAGCAAATCGACTATGAGATAGAAGAGTTGAAGAAAAAGTACGGCATGATGTCCCAGGCTGCGCAGAGCACGCCTTCCAGTCACGTGACCTCCGTCATGGACAGGTATACGGGCAGGTATATCTACGAGTTTCATTCTAGCCATGCGCTACGATTTTCTGCTATCGCTTCGTATTTTCAAGGTTACAGCGTGAAGTGGTTCACCGTGCAGTGTCACGATTGAATAGTGTGCAGTTTTCCTTGATGCTTTTGGATTTTCCAGACTGTGTACAATTCCCATGATACAAATAGAACCATGCCCGTTCCCCATCAGATCTTAAAAGAAAAGCACGCTTGTTGGATGTGTCAAGTCTGCTTTTCCTCCGCGCAGGGTTATCCAGAATGTGGTTTGAATTCTTGACTCGTGTCCACTCTGTTAAAATTACCGGGATATCTCCTAAATAAATCCGTAATCAGAGGACGCCCGTCTTTTCTCTGTTGCATTTACAGATGAAACATGAGCATTGTAGGAAGTGTGTATCAGTCTATTGACTGAACTTGAAACTGTTGTCATTAATATGTCTATAACTGCCGCAAAAAGTGCTGGTCTTGCGTTGAATGCTGTGCTCTCATGTGCGCATCATGATTCCCCAGTTTCTAGCTATTTTTGGTTTCTTGATTCAGGGGATCCGTACTGACCGGAAGCAGTGCCCATTCAGCGTACTCCTTCGCCCTGTACCCGCCCTCGCCGTCCCTGAGCAGGAGGGGCGTGGGAGCGACAACGCCCAGCTCCGGACCTTTCAGCAGAGCGGCCAGCAGTGCTTTCAGGTACAACTCCCGCATCTACTACTCGTATGGTCAATAGTTGTCACAGCGTGTCTTCAAGTGTCGTGTTTTAATTAGGCATTGGGCAAGTTTGGTGAAGTGATAAGTATTTCAAGTGATGTAAATGGCTATTTAGAATGGACATAATATTTTAACGACTGTTCCCAATTCTGGCGTAATAGAAAGAGTGTGCCAAGAAGTGATAAGTCATGATGCCATCATATAAAATGCTTGTCACTATCTGTGTTCCCCACCATACACACATGCACACACTTTACGGTATACTCCGTTCATTAGTAAACATGCTGTTTCCGCAACTTAAAAGTTGCATTTCTGATATAGAGTGACCCACATATATTTGGAGCCATCCACGTATGTGGACGTATCTGTGGGGGGGGGGGGGGGCGTCTGTATGAATCCTCCCCGACTAGTGTTCAGTTATTCCCCACAGCGGGGGAATATATGCGATCAACCGTGTATCGGTCTGTCGGTTGGTCTGTCGGTCTGGCATCAACAGCTTGTTAACACGATAACTTAAAAACTGCTGCAAGGATTTTAGTGAAACCTTGATGTGTAGCTTTTATGGCCACTAACAAGGATCGGTATTTTAAATGGGCCAGGTTCGTCCAAGGAAAATGCACCAACTGGACTTAGAAAATTTCAGCTCTTGATTGACTATTGATGGCCGTGTTTAACTGATGGCGCGGCGAGCCTGTGGGGAATATATGGGCTATGCACACTGCTCTAGTTCACCCTGATATTGAGCCCATGTCTGTCTTATTCATTTCAGACCAGCATCACATACGAGGACCAGTAATATCAGAGGCACAACAGAACCCGCCAAGACGGGTGAGCCTAGTCTCGATGACAAGTAGCCCGACGAGGCACGAGCGATTAGCTATTCGTCTGGTGATTGGGGCCAACGGACTAAAACACAAACAACTCATAAGATATGTACAGCGGGAGAAAACGGTCGCAGAAGCCATCCATGGTTTGGGTTTTTGAGTGCGATAGACAGTGTACTTCCGCTGCATAGGCGTATTGCGGCAGCGGACTGGGGCTGCGGCTGGACCATTCACGGTGGCGTTCTTGACAGCGGTGTCGCCGTGACGTCATGTTGATCGGAAGTTCTTCCTGCAAATTGTCGAGGACAATATCAATATGTTTTTTCAATTCCTATGCATCGTCGTCGCAACCAGTGATTTCCATAAGAGTAATGATTTAAGTTGTCTGAAAACATATGTACTTCTTTCAAGTAACTGATATGTTTTGAAAAACTGTCTCGTGACACTGCAGAGCAATTTGGCCGAAAGACTCTTTCCTTGGGTAAATTGCAGTTTCTGTGTGTTTTCTTCTTCTTTTTTTTTTGGGCTGCAAAACTTTTTCACTTCGGACCAAATATGAGGTGAATACTTGTTTTAAAAGTTGATTGTGTTTGGTAGTTGTACATGTCACGCTCGGTTTAGACGTGTGACGTAAATTATTTCACCTATATCTGCTGGGCAACTGTTGTTTTCATACTCACTGGAAAAAATGCTACATTTTCTGTTGAGAATTTAGAATGGACGTTGCTTCTTTATTGCTACCTCTTGTACCAGTGCAAGGTCGATCAGCTGGAGCAGCTTCCTCGGAATTTGGTTTTCTGTGTTGTACCGGCTGTTATGTGATAAAAGTGGTGCTAAAACCTGACGATATACACACGTTTGACAATAACCAAAACATGCAATGTTTGATGTGGATAAAAAAAAAATTTACTGTTATTTCATAATGATCTTTTTACTGTACACTGTTAAAACGTGTTGACACACAGCTTAGTTTGTAGTTTGGTGGTAGATTTCCTCGTATTTATAAGCAAATCTGTGATATTGAGAAAACAATACTGAGTGTTTTATGATTATTAGTTTCCTTTAGTTAAACACAACTGCTTGTGTATGGAAAAGAACTATTTTTGTAGGACTGTCCAACGCCTCACGTATTGAAGTGTACATCCTTATATTCATGTTCGAATGAAGATGTAATATTGTTCTTAGAAATATTTTTGGAAATCTATTGAAGAAAATGCAAGCATATCAATTTGTGAAGAAAAGTACAAGGTATCTATGCATTTTAATTGAATAGAAGTTAGTGGAAGAACAAGGTTGGGGTCATTTGCTGGTTTCAAGTACATCTCTACCGTCGTTGTATTTCTGTGCCATATACCACGAAGCACAACCTCTATGTTATAGTCTCATCATGATGTACATTTATTCGAGTACACGATAGTGACAACGTAGTATTTATATAGATGAACATGTGCATCATTGCGGAAGCCGCAGAACTGTCATTCATTTCATTTATTTAGTGCAGTGAGAAAAATATTATTCATAATGTACAGCACCAGATTTCTAATTTATTGTTTCCAACCGGGCGTGCAGTACTTTTATTTCAGAGGTATATTTTTGCACGGAGCTTTTAGCTTTTTACAAACGCAAAGGCGCTTAAGTTTGAATTGTGTATACAGCTTCATTCTCTTGCACATTAAAATAATCTATGATGTGAATATTTTATGTGTTTTTATGCCACGTGAATTAAGACACAAATGGCCCGCACCGATAAGTGTCATTCTCACCGGATAACTACGGGTCACCCAAAGTATCGGAAATCTACATAACCTACTATCGTTTCGTTCCATTCTTCACATAATTTATATGTGTATATTTTGTTTTGGTATAAAATTTTTAGGTCCATTGGTCCAATAAATAAAAAGTAAGTTTGCTCTGGGTGTCCTAGTTCCTCAGCGGATAACCCGCGTTGCCCAATTAAATATTCCGGATAAGGCTGAAAGCTTCCGGACCTGGAAGAAAATTTTCACTACACTGTGAGGAGAACGGAAACAGATAAAAAAACAAAAAGGTTCAAGTATCCTGACGTCCCCCGCCCCCCCCCCCCCCCCACCCCGTGAAAAAAGAACATCCATCCAACCCCCCCTTCCCCCTCACCGAAACGGATTAGTACAAGACATAACGTTAAAAAGATTCTGTTCGGATGAAATTCACAACGAGATTTTTAGCCCAAGTGCCTCTGGCCACATGGGTTATACCTGTGGTGTGGGCTGTTTGGCCTCGCCGCCCGTCTAGAAACTTTTATTTTGTGCTACTGCCGTTGCAATTGTCATCGGATGGTGGTAAAAATTTTATGGGAATATGGCCAACCTAGGGAGGGGGTGGTCTGCTGAGGGACCAATACATGCCTTTGGTCCTCTTCGGCCCAAGAAGGGCGGTTATGAACTGGCCCGCCGCGTCTAGTAGAGTATTCTATGGGTGCTAGCACTAGGCGGGTAGCCCGCGTGGCCGAAATAGGTGGCCAGAGTGAGGCCAAGCCGACAGACCTGGTAGAAACTCTTGGATACACAAAATCAAACAAATCAAAATAAAAATTATAAAAAGATGACAATACCAATTTCAAAACGACCTCATTTAGAAATCGAGTCTTCTTCCGAACCGTTGCCGGAGTCTTTACTGGACGGACGCCCTAAGCTTTCGCCGTTTGCTATCCAAAAATGGGGCTTAACGGTATAGTCGACAGGCAATAACTGCGTTCAGAATTAATTGTTAATCCGAGTTTTTTTTTACCACAAAGTGGCAGCCTTCTCAACCTAGACATTTGTACACATTAAAGTGAAATCCAACGTGCATCGCTCCCTAAACGCATCGAAGGGAGTTGTTGCACACTCAAAACTTAAATTTTGTTCCGAAGAAGAGCTTCAAACCACAAGGTGTAATAGGCAAAATTTCTGGGCCGGAAAGGTATTATGGTGTTTACATTTGGTCTGTTCAAATTGGCTATTTTATCCTACCAGTAAAAATGTATGTTCTCTAAGTCCGATGTGGTGCCGATGTGGTCCACTGCCAAGAGTCTGGACATACTAAGACGATGCCGCAACAACTTACCAGAGAAAGAGAGATATCTGTTCGAATCATGTACAGCAATTGCCATGAAGTCCGCCAGTTTTCCCAGGGTCCGTCCCTTTATATTTTAAAGGAGCCCCTTGACCCCATGGATCGCCGGATCTCATAGATACCGACCCTCCTCGGGGTACCAGTTTTACTGCCCCGCGGCAGTTCCACTGGTATCTCCACCCTACTCCGATCCTACCTTCTCCGCAAATAAACACCTGAACTCTTACAATCTCCAAACTTCTACTTCCCAGAAATATCCTCATAATTAAGAAGAAAGTTGTATAATGATATCCTTTCATAGTAATAATAGCATTAAAACCGTTTCATACTATACCTTTACCCTTGAGGTCCTCTTAATTACAAGTACTCCAGTTGTCTTAGCATTCAGCCTTGCTCACGATCGAATACCTTGTCGAAGTGTTCTCACATTTATCGCATAAAGGCGTGGCAATCTGTGGTGTGCTTCTCCATTATGGCCTCCAGCAGCTGGAGTCTACTTTATGATTAGTTCTCCAGTTTAATACGAGCACACTTTGCTGGGGTTGCGACCTTTATCGGGGGAGACCGGGATCTTGTCTATTGAGCTGTTCTATCTGCGACGTCGAGATCCACCGGCAACATATCGCTTTGCCCCGATTCTTCAACCAAGACCGGTGGCCATAGTGGCCCTCTATGACAGTGAACGGCTGTTCGTTTAGATAAACCATACCCCGGCTTAAGGGCATGTCTGAACATGTACAAATGTTGCTATCCCAAGTGTCCTAGTCACTGGGAAACCCCCCGCTGCAAAGTGAGGTGGTGAGAGTAAGGCCGGGACCGGCAGACTTGGGAGAAAAATTCAAACAGGCAGATATGGAGAATATAATTATGAATACAAGTATTTGCAAAACAAGCGTCTGTACTTAGATATTGTGTCTCCTACTCCCCATCGTAAATACATCGTTGTTTCGCCACAAGGGTTCTTTAAACTTCCATTATTGCCGTCAGATGTCAAAATTGGCTGCCTTAAGTAAGATATCAAGCCCTACATCTCCAACCCTATACGGTGCTACAACTGACAGGGGAACAAACATGATAGCGGCAAGTGTGAAAGGTCTGACGTAACGTAGAAATTGCGGTGAAGACGGTCATGACTACAAATCTCAACCCAGCGTCCGCCGAGGACGGTCCATTGTGGCTTGTGGAGAAAGAAATACTACTAAAGCATGAAAAGTCCATCCTGCAACCGGAGGCACGAAAATTAGCTTACAAAGCACCATCATCAAATAGATTATATGGTGCCACTGTCAAGATTAGCACCCGAGAAACTTTTTGCCAAACGGATATTACGTGGATCACAACACAAACATCATGTTGTGGAAAAACTACCCCAAACCGTTGTTCCCCCTTAATGAATATTTTACAGCGAAACAGATCCATCCAAGAAGTCTCCTAAATTTCCGCATTCTAAACCACACAAAATAACCAATAATAAAAATACGGTCTTCAACAACGTTGCATAGTGCCCAGTTTGAGGTAGCTGTTCGATGAAGTAGAACCTGATAAAATATACAATTGTAAAACAAACCTTTATAAGTATTTCTAGAGGCTGTGCTTGTATTATAATTTTAGAAGATACACGGATTTAGCTAACCTAGATCTTAACTGTTCTACCCTTGTTTTCCCGGCAGCGACCATTTCCCTTTTATTGAGGCAGACCGTATCCTTTGTAGAGAAGAGGATACCAAAGTGGAAAATCGGTAAAGCTGACTGGTCGTTCCATGAATTGTGCCATCATGGTATTAAGAAAGAGAACTTTGCTGAAGATGATGATCCAGTCCTGTTATTCTCCGCTCTAAGTCAAAGCAATGCCGAAAAATCCATACCGAACACATCAGGATCCCGTCAAAACCTTCACAAACTTTGATATCTGTAAACGCACAATAGTAAATAATAAAGATGCTTCAAACGTTTTATTATCTACCCCGACAATGTTCGCAAACTAGAATATAAAAGGCTGAACGCGATGTCACATAAAAAATAAAGAGAAGTAAAAAAACAGTCATGGCAAGAGTTTGTTTTGAAGCAAACTAAAAACATATCCCTTAAGACTTGGGACATGATTCGCAAAATCTCAAGCAAAAACTCTTCCAACTCGTTTGAGAAATAGTATGTCAATCACAGTAGTAACACATTCCATGTTCTCAAAATTGTAGCCCTGACTTTAATTACTATAAATTTTTTAGGAAATTGAAGAAACACATACCATTAGTTTCAGTTCCAGCAACAAAGAAGATATACAACAACTTTTCGATTGAAGAACTCAAAAGGCTATAAATTATTCTCAAAATTCGGACGCGTGTCCTGATGATATATATTACCAAATGCTAAAACATCTGCCAGACCAGAACCTCAACATCTCGCTTGCTCTGTAAACAATATATGGAAGACTGATGCCTTTTATACTGAACTGTGGAAAGAGGCCGTAATAACCAAACCCAAATAAAGATCATACAAATCCACAAAACTATCATTCTCACTCGCTAGCTCCCTTTGTAACACATGCGAAAAAAATGATAGCCGAAAGGTTAATTTGATATCTAGAAAATAATCAGTTATTTGTTAATATCCAGCATGGTTTCAGAAAAAACGTTATTGATCACCTTGTAAGGCTAGAATCAGTTGTGAGAGAATCTTCCATTGATAATCGGCACGTCGTCACGGTGTTCTTTGATTTAGAGAAACAGCATGTAAATATGGTGCACTGGAAAAGTTCTTCATACTGGGGATTGGAAGTCACCTACCACAATTTAAAAATGAATTCCCAAATGAACGTCGATTCTGAGTGTGGCTTGGTGCAATTTTTTGCATTGTTTTGAACAAGAAGTTTTTTCTCAGGGTTGTATTCTTTCAACTCTTTTCTTGATAGAGTTCAATAGTTTCAAAAATACCCTCAGAGAGGGTATAGATGGATCTTGACAAATGAAAACGGTTTCAATTTTTCCCAAAATAAAACGGTTTGCATGCACTTTTGAAGGAAACAAAACCCCATTATGATCTGATTTTACTTATTTCAAATATCAAAATAGCTGTTGTGAAAGAAACCAAATTTTTAGGTTTGATTTTGGACTCTCAAATGATTTTTATCCCACATATCAAAGAGCTGAAAGGAAAATGCCAGGAAGCATTGAGCCTACTAAGAATAATTTCTGCCTGTGATTGGTGAGCAGACGGGAGACTAAACGTATACTACATAAAGAACTTGTAAGATCTCGTTTAGACTATGATAGTATTGTATGTGACTCAGCTAGACCATCCTATTCGAAGGTTCTGGAAACCATACACTACCAAGGCCTACGGCTCTGCCTAAATGCTTTTCGAGCTTCATCATCTGACAGTGTACAAATAGGGGCAACCACTTAAGGTTCGAGGTCGAAAACTTGTCATGCGATATGCAGGAAAACTTGCGAACAGAAGAAAACCTACACATAAAGAAGTCTTTGGAACAGATTTCTCACAACTTATGCATATAAAATCTAATGCTATCCCACCGCTTGTAGCCACAATTTTACCTCATCTCAAGGAAGCGGGTGTTATCATAAAGTCTATCGTAAACTACAAGGTTTTCATCGCCATAAGTCAACTCTAGCCATACCTTCAGTCTTATAAACCGTTCCAAAGAAACCAAAAAAAATGCAGAACTTAAAGAGCAGTACAACGCTTATCATATTTTTTTGCAGATGGCTCTAAACTCGACGATAAGTAGCTTTAGCCCGCTAAACATAAGAACGTTCTTATTTGGTTGTGAAAAGGTTATAACGTTTTCCTAACCAAAAACGAATCTTTTTTGGTTGTAAAAACGTTATATTCAGCACCAAATGAAAACGTTATTTTACAAACCAAAATCAAACCTAATTTGGTTGTAAAAGCGTTACATTTACCAACCAAATAAAAACGTTTTTTCCAAACCAAAAACAAACCTATGGTATTAGAACATTATTGAAATTGATTTTGAAAGAACCGAAAACAAACGTTTTGTATAAGAACGTTATTATATCAATTTTTAAGAATGTCACATATTCTTATGTCACGTCAAGGAAATGTTTGAGACATTTTAATAGTTTGTAAAGTAATTTTGGATATGAATAATATATTCACAATAATAAGAATTACATTTTAGATGCGAAACGTCAAATTCAATTCACATATATTTAACTAATTATTGTAAGCTATAACTAAGCATTACGTGTGCAGATTAAAAAGCCCATAAAAAGGGAGGGGTAGACCTTGGGGACATTTCCGTATGGGGGAATTGTTCGGGGGAGGGGGATTTGAAGTGGGAAGATTAGGGGTGGTGGGAGTTAGTTCAGGGGAATTGTCTTAGACGCACATTTCAATGGTTGCGCAGTGGCGTAGAGGTAAGTTCGTCGCTTTGGATGCCAGAGGTTCCCGGTTCGAACCCAGCCAGGTATGAATGTTTCGTGAAATGTTAGTTGCAAAAAAAATAACGGTAGTTCTTCAAAATGAAATATGATGTGATGATGGAGCAAGATGCAGCCTCACAGAGTGAATACTATTTTGAAGAATGTTGAAGGATATTTTTTAGATAATTTGTTTTACGCACGTTTCACGATGAAACGTTTTCTTAAGGTTGTGTATGAAACGTTCTAAAAACGTTTTTGATAAAACGTTTTAAGAACGTTGCGAAAAAACGTTTTTCGGCATTTCATATACAACCTTTAGAAAACGTTTTTTGCAACTTCAAAAGGTTCGGGAAAAAACGTTTTTAAAACGTTATTTCAACTAAATTTGTTTAATGGCTACGTAGTTACATAGTATTATATTCTGAAAGCATGACATCAGTATTCTTTGAGAAATTACAGTCCTACTGTTAGCCACTCAAATCATCAAGATTAGCGTTTATGATTTGCGTTGATTGCATGTCGGTACTACAGACATTTGAGAATATTCAAATATCGAGCATTATAATCCTAGAACTTCAAGAAAAGTCAAATGATGCTGTAAAGGCTGTGAAGGCTTTAAAAGAAGTAATTTTCTTTTGGGTTCGAAATCCTGTTTGAATTCACGGTAACGAGATTGCTGATAAAGCGGCAAGGAGGCCTCTAAACGAGTACTGTTCCGATCTCTTTGTCCCATATTCAGACTTTGAATACCATATCTCAAGAAATACAACAGATCTTTGGCAAACGACGCTGTGACAGACAAAGGAATAACAACCTGTTCGAATTTAGTGCTACTGGGGTACATAAACTGCCCCCCCCCCCAAGTAATGTTCGGGATGATATGGTTATACACATGGCAAGAATAAGACGTACATATGTCAGCCATAAGCATCATCTTTTAAGAGGCGAATTTGCTCCCGAATGTGTCGGGTGTCAGAAACGTAAAGTTGTCAGTGCAACATATTTGAAAAGACTTTATCAATCTCCAGGACGTCCGTTCGCGTCATTTTAGAGCTGACTCTTTCAGACAGCTGTTTGGTGAAGTAGAATCTTGTGTAATTATACAATTTTTAAAAGAAACCAATTTTTTTCATTATTTATAGAAGCTAGGTTTATTTATAATTTCAGAACTGCACGATTTTAGTCCATACTAGATTTCAAATGTGTTACTGTTGTGTTTAGTCATTGACATGTACTGACACAATGTGACCTACTACGTGCCGGCCATGTCGTTAAACAAGTCATACAACCCACCAACTACACAATTTCCATCGAGGCTGATGGTTTTATCCAGGCAATTTCTGACAAATTATGAAGACGTTTCGTTCAGACAAGTTCGCAGATACTATAAGGTCCAGACCTTTAAACTTTACACAACCGATGTGTCTATACAGCGCAGTTGGAGGCCGAGCTGCTAAGTGAAACGGACTATCCAGTTTCTTTGCCTGTTTGGCAGGGTGAGAAAAGTAAAATCGCTTTTTGATGGGAGCCTTGGGGGCCTTGACAATCTTCACTATCGGGAATAGGCCATTTCTCAATAAACGAGCGTAAAGGGCTCACAGTTTCGTGCAATTTCCGAGCATTTTTCCCCTATAATTATTCCTTCTATCCTACGCAGCTATTGCTCTATCTAACACTTCCTTCAACTGTCTTTCCCGATCGTCGAACTGTTTTTCTTTCCAGCTCATATCCGACTCGTACTCTCCTACTTTTCTCTCGAGCATACGCTCTCTTCTGTCAATTTCACTTTCTTTTTCTTCAAACTTACCAGCAGACTTGACTGATCTTCTAGGAACTGAATGGTGAAATGCCCAGTTTTCTCGCACTTGATTTTTGTTTTTGGCTCACATGAAACCGTATCGTGCAAATCTTTGTGGCTGTTAAGCTTCTTATAAGCCAACAAAACCAACAACTGCCCTCCCAATCTTAATCTGCTGACTTGCCTCCTTTTTTATGAAAGTTTTATTCATACTTTGATATATACGAAACTTTACTTTCTCGAGTTTGGAGAATCGTGAAACACAAACGAGATGCTGAATAGGTATTTTGTCTTCAACCTTCGATAAATTTCTAAAATCACAAATTTTCACCTCGTGTGTTGCAAGCCGGGAGTGACTTCATCTAATTTTTTTCGCGAGGGGAAAAGTGAATTCGTTACCAAAAACAATGGACAAAATACTTATTGGTTGCAATTCATAACGACAATGGCGTTAGATCTGGATCCAATATTTGCTGTTTCTATACGGCCACTTGGTGAACTTGAAACTGTGATATAAACCGAAGTGGCGTCTCAGAAAACTATATACACAGGCAGGGGCATAACCCTTCCCCCTCTAGCGTTGCTAAGGGGGTTATTACCCTGCTATTCAGATGTTGTCTCCAAGAAAGCCAATGAAAAACCGATTTCGCCCTCGGAAGAAACCGGACATGTCATCATTGCAAATAGATTATAAAGAAATGATAAACAAAATATTGAAACATGAAAGTAGTGGGGGCTTCCCTGAAAAATTGCCTAAAGAGGAACAGATCTCGTTTGTTTGGCAGCAAGTACAACAGGGTTTTTATTTTCATGCTGCCAAGTCAAAACCCTTTACTAGTTATTTAATATATTTGTAAGTGAAAGACGGTTACAACCCCAGAGCTCTCACACTACTTGTGACACAAAAATATACACATTCATTCCAGTAGTCAAAGTTTTGCCCCAAAAACCTTTCCATGTAAAATGAGGGGTTGGTGACATAATCAGCTCCACAGTTTTAGAGAATATTATATATTTTGCTTGCATTTTAATTTGAATGTTTGTTGATGGTTGTATAAATGTTGATTACCCCAGTATTTCAAATGTAAACATACTCAATGGTTAGGGATGCGTATGGTTTAGACAAAGTTTATTGTCAACTTTGGAAAACTACCGAGGAAAAAGTAAATTCGTATCTAAGATAGATGTTATCTAAAGAAGTAATAGCTGTAAAAACCTTGAACGTCTGAATTGCTTTTTTTAAACAGGACCAAAAGTGTCAAACGTAGACCTTTAAAAATATAGACCTTTAACGTTGTTAAAATACAAACAACGGTTTCAATGAAACATGAACAAGGATTCGAATCATTGCTTTTTCAAAACGCCCATGCACTACATCACGTTAGGGAAAAAAACGAGAAGTTTAACAAAGAGGCCAGAAATAAGTTTTAAATAACAAATCGTCAATGCTATACAGTAACAGAGTCATTTGTAGCTACACTCAGAGTGAATAATAAAGATGGGAGGTCATTCTTAGTATTTCACCAAATACGTAAACATCAAACCAGGAGTTGAAGTTCATTAAAAAAGGAAACGGAAACACACAGAAAAATAAATGATTAAACAAAAATAAGCACAGGGGTGTTTTATGATCCCAGGGTTTAATTCTATATTTGTTGTGTTTACAGCTGCAGTGTGTTTAGTCATAAGCAAGTTTCGTTTTTTTTCAACGAAGACGTTGTAAAAATGGATTTAGAAGAGGAAGAAGCAAGGAAAGTCAAAATGCCAAAAGTTGCAAAGGTATACGCTATATATATTATTTTTTCAAAGTGTCATGTCCTTTTATTTTTTTAGTAAGTAATGGTACCTGGGCGATAATACAAGTTTCTCGTTTCGTTGCATCCTCGCTTGTAGTCTAAACACTTATTAAAGGACGAGCAGTTGCCAGTTTGATACAATAGGGGTGCTGATTCGGGGCCCTATAATAATAATCTCTAGTACTTTAAAAATAAAAATCTCTGGTAAAATATTAACAAAAAAAACAATAAAAAAAAAAACAGTTAGAGTACGAGGGAGAGGAGATAGAATTGGCTAGAGTAGATCGTAATTGGTGACAACAAAATGCTAAATTCCAACTCCAGCAAATAAGCCAGTTGCAAGTTTTGGAACCCTATCGACTTTAATATACATCATTTTGTGATATTTTATAACAAGAATTTGTTTTGAACCACGGAAGATGTTCTTTTTCATTTCACCAATTTGGATCTACTGTAACCATTCGTTCTCCTCCCCCTTGTAGTCCTGGATGACTCTTGCGGTCTTCCTATGACAGCAAGAGTCATAGTTCCTATAATAGGAAATGTCATTGATGTCAATTTTCAAATCTCGGCGCACGACTAGGGCCAACGGCGTTATTTTAGAAAGGGTGCATCACATAAGTGGCCCAATTATAAATTATGGCGCAAAAGTTTTATTGTCAGATAACAATTTTTTACTGAGAAAAATATGTGTTTTCTTGAGATCAGGATATCGAATCCCTCATTATCGCCCACAACAACAGTGAATCCACAGTTGCAAAACCACTCTTTACTCCAGTTTGGGAGTTTCGCTGAGGTCGAAAATAATGCACCAGGGTACTTTTCAGTGTCCTTTTAAAGAAAAAGCCTGCCAGTTCGACCCTCGGTGTCCTTGAACGTGCGCCGAAAGAGCCAGAGCCTCGAAAATTGAGATAAATGGCCATTTCTATTGCAGGAACTGTGACCCTTTCTGTCCTAGGAAGATAGAAAGGGTCCGATGGGACTACACTTAAAGGTGTTGCCAAACACTATGCAAACGTTTAATAATGAAATACCTGGGCAATAGGTCCGTTTGTAGAGCTTATTGTCGGCCCCCTAATGAGCGCATGAGGATACACTAAATTCCTCATACGCTCATTAGGGGCCCGGTAATAAAAAATCTCAATTAAAAATGTGGATTGTTGGAAGGGGGCATAAAAATACAGTGCATAGGAAAATGTAAGTATTACAATATACAAACATTTGAAAATAAAATACTTGGACGATATGCCATAAAACTGATCACTCCCTCCCCCCCTCCCCTCCTGAAGTAAGGAAATAAAAGATCAAAATTGCTTTGTAAATAGTAAAGAACGAATTTTAAGTTATAAACGCTTTTGAATAATGTTACAAATTTATTTTTCTACAACACAAGTTTAAGTTATTCAAAGTTTTCAAGTTTCAAAATTTTTCGAGAAAAATCAGTTTTTTTTTATTTAATCTCATGCGTACTGTGATATGATTTATTTTTGCTTAAAAAAAAAAGGGTTCCAGTCTGAGCGTGCGCATTATGAACTGTGATCTTATTTATAAGCGAATTCGCACTCTGTGATTTTCGAAAAAAAACATGCGTTTTGACTAAGACTGATGGTGTTGATTGTATAAAGAAAAGATAGGGAAAAAACGATGAAATTTTAGCAAAAACGCTTTTTACACAAAAGTGTTAAATCTTTCTGAAATCGCTCATTTTCCTGATTTTGCCTTATCGTTTCCTTACTGTCATTATCTTGCAATCAGAACAAATCTGTTATCGTATAATCGAGATTGCAAATGGCTTGTTCGTTGTGGCGAGATGAACTTCGCAATTGGTCTGCGCAACCCAAAAGTATTGTTTACACGGCATGTTACCATTTCTTGGTATTGCAAATTGTCGTTGTAAATCGTACCGAGCGACAATCGGTGAAGTCATCTATGAGGGAAGCAACATTGAAATTGAACATTACACCGTAATTGGTTTAAATTGCAGATTCGTATGCCTACTACAGAAAATAATCGTGGTGTGTATTACGAATGATTTAGTGAAATGGTTGCTTACTGGTTTCCGTATATCTTAGTGCACTGGTGTAATTTTTGAATTTCACAAGTTTCGATGTACTGTTTAGCTTCGTGTTACATCCGTGAAATGCACAACATTACATATATACTGCGCGTCACTAATTATTTATATTTTCTGTGTGCCATCATTTTCTATGGTGGTTGTATGGAACAAGGTGTGAATATTTCTTGTAATTGAAAAGATAATTGAATAATACTTTGTAGGCTTACCAAAATGGGCCCTAAAAACATTTTATTGACCATATTGACTTGCAATAAAAAAATGGCCCAACGCCTTACCCCCATGCAGCGGGCCCTTGCCGTTGGGCAACTTCAGGCAGGAACAACTCAAAGAGAAGTGGCGTTAGACTTGGGCGTTTCCCAGCCAGGAATCGGTGTCTTACACACAGGCGTTCCGAGTTTTTATGGACGAAAAATCCTTTTGGACCCTCTACCCTCTGTGTAAGGTGGTACGGAAAAATGGTAACGGAAATAACAGTAAACGAAACCGTTTGCCATTTCTTTCCTTTCCCGGTAGTTCCGTCACCATTACCATCTTTTCGTTAATTTTTTTTCCTACACGCAGTGTAACAGTATATAATGCCCTGCAATGCACCCTCACGCTTTCCACTGGAAATTCCCAGTGATGTTCTCCGGTGTGATATTCATTTTAGTTTCCCGTCGCAGAACATAAATGCCTCCTTTTGTGTAGATTTTTTAAAGAAATAACATCTTAAACAACAAAATGAATATCACGTGAATCAGTGGTACTTTTTCAAATACACATGGATATGAATTGGCAAGCTTTTTCGATGAATGGTCAGTCATAACCACAGTATAAAAGGAGAAAAAATATAAACAAACAATGACCAGCACTGTCAAAAGGCGTGTTACTCAGTAAGGTGGCTTTTAATTCCTGTTTGCCAGAGTACCCACACTCAATGCCTCAGTGGTGTCGCCCACCCCTCCCTTGATCCTTGTGCATGTTGAGCCAATAGAACCCACATGTGGATGAGAAGTGTCGGGAAGATATTCGTTATGTGTAGGGCCTATTGTGAAAAGCAATTCATAGTAAACCCCCCCCCCCCCTCCCCGACATAATGAGCCCCCCCCCCCCCAATTTTGTAATCACAGTAGAAAGTCCTCCCTTCTCCCTTCTGTGTTAAGTGTTTTTTTTATGTTACACAGAGGCAAATGATGTCTGAGTGATTATAAATGTAGGGCCTAACAAAACTTGCTGTATCCATATGATGACCAGCTAATTGCAATTAGGCTGAAGTACAGTTCAGCAGTTACAAATATGATTATGATCAGGGTTGGCATTTTTCCCGGCCATAACCTATTTTTCTAGGGCAGTGAAAAAAAACTGGAAAAAATCTGACAGAAAATGGGAAAAAGTGAAAAAGTCTGAAATTTACCTAAAATATGACTTTGTAATTTTATCCACAAGTAAATGTGGTGAAACTGCCACAGTATTTCAGTATACAAACACACACAAAACACACACCAAAATTCAACAATTAGGAGCAACTTGTAGAAAACGACCAGGACAAAGAAATCATTATAGAGGGGCTTTCAAACGGCTTAAGCATTGTAAATGTGAACCGCGGACGAAATGCAATGTTTCCCGGACCAAATTCTGTGTGGGGCAGCGAATAGCTGCGCTGCGGAGAGCAAATTTAGGGGTGAAGTGGAGGCAGAGATAAGGAAGGAGCTGCAGCCAGGCCGCTGCAGAATTATGCAGCAGAAACTAACCATCGTGTCCCCGATCTCAGCGGTTCTAAAGGACGAGGACGGCATATGACTAATCCACGACTGCTCCCAGCCTGACGACGGATTACTCAACAGTTTCGCTTCACCCGACAAACTCACATATACGTCCGTCGACGCAGTAGTAGCCTTAACAGGACAGGTAACCCATCGGTGTAAGATCGACCTAAATCCGCTTATTGCTAGCCAGCTTCAACCCGTTCTCGCAACAATGTACGGCTCTGAAGTGGAAGTTTGACGGTGATTCGTACTCTCATATATGTGTATATGTACTACACCGAAACGGTTCTGTTCGCAGCCTCTAATTGAGAATGGTAAAGGAACTCTGTATCAATCTATATAACGAAACCAAAGATCCTATATTTGTAAGGTTATATATTCAACACGCGCCTCCCCTTCGGGTCGTCCCTAAGCGTTGGCATCATCCACCGGATAACCCCAAGCGTTTGCCGGATGCTGCATCCCCGGGGAATCAAAGTCGTCATCTGCCATCTCGGTGACTTCTTCATAACGGCAGAAACGTACGAAGACGCGATGAAAGGCGTGGGGTGCCTCATCCATTTGTGAGTTTCGCTCAGTGTCTCTATCAGCTGGGAGACGTGCCCTTCTCCCATCCAGTGCCTCACCTGGCTAGTTCTAGTTCTTCAGAAAATGCAATCGACACAAACTTGATAGAAAATGGGTAATATGTGATTAAGAAACATCTGAAGAATATTTAAGAACATAACAGCTGTTTTAAGGATAAAAACACTTAATGAGGGGGGGGGGGGGGGGGGGAGGGGAAGCTTTTTACCGGGGGATTGGAGAGGGGGAGGGGGAGTACTTCTTACCATGAAAAGCATTAGAGTTTGTTTAACCTAAGCAATAAATGATGGAGAGCGTAATAACAATAGCAAGGTGCATGTTGTTACTGAACATGTGCTGTACATTTTCGTGAAACTCAAATAGGGTAAAAAATAACCGAAATACCCGAAGTTTTCGGTTCGGGACTCGATGTGTTACGTCGGGGTTCAGTTGCGAACCCTAATTATAGCCGATGTTACACCCTGTTATACAGTCTGTACACTGCTGTGTTATATGCACCCTGCTGTGCTATATGCGGGGTTCGGAAAAATGGTAACGAAAAAAAAACGGTAAAGGGAAAAAAATGATACAGCGTTCAAAACGAAAAAAAAGGTAATAACACCATATTATTTAACATAAGAATTCTGAAGTAAATAAGAAACCACATATTTTTTGGGCTATTCGGGAATGGATTACCCATAAATCGAAAGCCGCAAAAATCGATGTTTATACTTTTCTTATAACAAAGTGTGAAAAATAGCTGAGCAATGTAACTTCGTATCCTTGACCTGCTATACAGCTGTGTACACCCTCTCTACGGTATGCACCCTGCTCTACGGTACGCACCCTGCTCTACTGTTTGCACCCTGCTCTAGGGTATGCACCCTGCTCTAGTGTTCGCACCCTGCTGTACTGTTTGCACCCTGTTCTAGGGTATGCACCCTGCTGTACTGTTTGCACCCTGCTCTAGGGTATGCACCCTGCTCTACTGTTCGCACCCTGCCTTACCGTTTGCACCCTGTTCTAGGGTATGCACCCTGCTGTACTGTTTGCACCCTGCTCTAGGGTATGCACCCTGCTCTAGGGTATGCACCCTGCTCTACTGTTCACACCCTGCTGTACTGTTTGCACCCTGCTCTAGGGTATGCGCCCTGCTCTAATGTTCGCACCCTTCTGTACTGTTTGCAGCCTGTTCCAGGGTATGCACTCTGCTCTACTGTTCGCACCCTGCTCTAGGGTATGCACCCGCTCTAGGGTATGCACCCTGCTCTACTGTTCACACCCTGCTGTACTGTTTGCACCCTGCTCTGGGGTATGCACCCTGCTCTACTGTTCGCACCCTGCTGTACCGTTTGCACCCTGTTCTAGGGTATGCACCCTGCTGTACTGTTTGCACCCTGCTCTAGGGTATGCACCCTGCTGTACTGTTTGCACCCTGCTCTAGGGTATGCACCCTGCTCTACTGTTCGCACCCTGCCTTACCGTTTGCACCCTGTTCTAGGGTATGCACCCTGCTGTACTGTTTGCACCCTGCTCTAGGGTATGCACCCTGCTCTAGGGTATGCACCCTGCTCTACTGTTCACACCCTGCTGTACCGTTTGCACCCTGTTCTAGGATATGCACCCTGCTGTACTGTTTGCACCCTGCTGTACTGTTTGCACCTTGCTCTAGGGTATGCACCCTGCTCTAGGGTATGCACCCTGCTCTACTGTTCACACCCTGCTGTACCGTTTGCACCCTGTTCTAGGGTATGCACCCTGCTGTACTGTTTGCACCCTGCTGTACTGTTTGCACCCTGCTCTAGGGTATGCACCCGCTCTAGGGTATGCACCCTGCTCTACTGTTCACTCCCTGCTGTACTGTTTGCACCCTGCTCTAGGGTATGCACCCTGCTCTACTGTTCGCACCCATCTGTACCGTTTGCACCCTGTTCTAGGGTATGCACCCTGCTGTACTGTTTGCACCCTGCCCTATTGTATGCACCGTGCTGTAGGGTCTGTACCCTACTCTGACTTTCTGTCAAGCATTTTACTAACTTGTGAGTCCAGCCTGTATAGTTTTACTTATCTTGTCGTTACAGGTTAAAAACAAAATGCCGGCTCCCGTGCAGATAACAGCTGAGCAGCTGTTACGGGAGGCCAAGGAAAGAGAGTTGGAACTTGTACAGCCGGTAGGTGCCTTTCATTTGTGGAGTTGCGCGTTTCTACTTAAGGGTCAATTATATTTTAGATATCACAAATCAGATATATTCTAATATATACAAGTGTATTTAAGTAAAATAATCGAACATCAAAATATATCCATTTCTTTCATCTTGTAGTCTAAATGTGCAAGCAAAATATAGCTGCGTCTCCATGGCTGTATGTAATGTGCGGGTATCAAAACAGCCTACATGCGAGCCAGTAGGATTGCTTGCTGTCTGATTTATATGTATGGTTGCACTGACGTGTTACGCACACGAATCGGCCTGTAGGAATGGCGCTCAGACAATGGGCTCATGGAACACATGTGTTGTTGATGAAGATCTTGCTGAGTACCGTTGGTTTATTTGTAGCCGCCCACCCAGAAAATCTCGGATGAAGAGGAGTTGAAAGCTTACAAGTTAAGGAAAAGAAAGGTAAAGTAAATGCCAGCGACGCACGCGTGCAGTGGTTTGTGTAGTGTGCACGTGACTCTCGAGCCAGTCCACGTGATCAGCTGAGACTGAGGTTAACTAGTCACACGTGTCCGTTTGAGTAATAGTGCGCTATAAAATGTAAGATTACCCTGTAAACATGTTTTCATTTAATTAATGTTATCATATAAAATGTACGATTATCATGTAAACATGTTTCCATTTAAGTAATATTATCCAATAAAATGTAAGATTACCCTGTAAACATCTTTCCATTTAAGTAATATCGCCCTGCAAACAAGTAAACCGTTAACATTATGAAATTAGTTCAGTATCCACAACATTGGAAAATTCTTAACTTTCTGCAGGAGTTTGTTTGATGAACAGCAAAATTAAACCGTATGAAAAAAGACTCAGAATGAAAATGTTGCGGTGTTTCCGGGAACTAATTATTGTCGCCACACAAGCATTCTGCTTCTATTTCATTTATGAAAATCAGTATTTATTTTTTTCCAGTAAATGTTGCTTGACTTTCTTTTTTCGTTTGTTTGACATTTAATCAGGAATTTGAGGATAACATCAGAAAAAATCGAAGTGTCATGTCCAACTGGCTGAAGTACGCTGCTTGGGAAGAGAGCCAGAAAGAGATCTTAAGGTGCGCCCTGATCGTTCCCTGCAGTGTTCTAACATTTGCAACGATTCAGATATTTATTTGAACCCAATTCTCAGATTCAATTCTCTTATGTACATGGCATTTTTTTGGCCGGAGTGAGAACGGCGTAGACCTGCGATAAAGTTCACACAGATGACAAAATGAGCCGAATATTCAGGTGGAATACGATGAGGTGGAGAGCACACTCAGCACGTACATTTTTAGGCCCCAACCCTTCGGATTGGGGCCTATAGGTTTGGGGTGTCCGTCAGTCCGTCTGTCCGTCCATCTGTCCGTCATCGCTTTATACCCCTATGAATTTGGGGGGCGGTTGGGGCCTGCGTGTGTTTCACAAATACTTACTTGTGTTATTTTGTTGCACATCCTTTCGACCGCGTCCACAACAGTAGCGCTGCCAGGGCAGATTTCTCACAGTTACTCGCTACAACTTTTCCTCAAGTCATACAAATTATGATATATTTAGGCAGAATGCCGGTTAACTAAAAATTTGATGAATTTCTACCCTGGCCTTTATGTGTAGATGAGTTTGCAGATAAATTCACCTAGAGTGTGGAGAAAGCGCATGCCTCTGTGTTGATGTCGTGCAGGGCGAGGTCGGTGTACGAGAGGGCGCTCGATGTCGATCACCGCAACGTCACGCTCTGGCTCAAGTATGCCGAAATGGAAATGAAGTAAGTCGATTCTGTGATGTCCCATTTCTTGGCAAGAGCAGGCAAAGTCATTTCCTATTCTGTTGAAGACTTCATTAAGCCTGTGTTTAAACATCCTTCAAGTTCTTCGCTGTTGGTGATTGGATGTCTCTCCTTTCTCGGGTGCCCATGTGGGCCCATCGGTCTGCTGAAATTTCTGACAAAATGAGTGCATTATGACGACATCTTGTAAGATAGAGGTCTGCATGGTTGGATATGAAATGCCGAAGTGATGTAGGGATGTTTGTGTGAGTTCAGTTCTAGTAGTCTGGGCGAACGTTCTGGTCGTCTGGCCGAGCGTTCTAGTAGTCTGGCCGAGCGTTCTAGTAGTCTAACCGAGCGTTCTGGTAGTCTGGCCGAGCGTTCAGATGAAAATCAGGAAAGTGTTTTAAAAAGTTCCGATACACATCAGCGTAACACAATTAGATTTGATAAAAGTTATAACAGATTAGGGCTCGCAGACGCAGAGTAAAACCTGCTAAAACTGACTACTTTGCAGACCGGGATAAAACCTGTTTGTTGTCATCAGTTTCTAGCACTGCATCAAGATACGTACAGTAAAACTTATCTGTCGTGACCACTCCAGGTCTGCATAAAAAAGACGTGCAGTAAAACCTGTTTGAGTTTGGTGTAGAACAAAATTGACCATATAAAACTTTATAAAAGGAAGGGGTGCACTGGCTGTTCTAGTTTGGTTCAAAGACTGGTTGGATTTTCTTAAGGAAAACTAAATAAAAAGCAGAAAATCGTGTGCTGCAACGCACAACTAAAATGAACTTCACACTGGAGGGCATGACTGGTTCGGGTGGGGTGGAGCTGTATAGCGGAGGAGGAGGAATTGCTGCACTGAGAGTAGAGAGGCCGAGAGGGCTTTTTGGCCCCGCGGGCGAAGGCCGAACAAAGTATGTAAACTTGAACCGTAAATTTCGTCAAAAAATTGCAGACTCTTTGATAAATCTATGTTGAAAAGTTGAAAAGCAAACTTGATTTCAGGCACAGACAGGTAAACCACGCGCGAAACTTGTGGGATCGGGCTATTACAATACTGCCGAGGGCCAACCAGTTCTGGTATAAATACACCTACATGGAAGAAATGCTTGGAAACGTCTCAGGTAGCTTTATTAGCTCTTTGGTGACTAGTGAAAGTTAAAAACTTAGCCAAAAAATGCTAATAATAAGGCCATTGTCTTATATAACGTATCATGTGTGGTGAACTGTAATGTGAAGTGAAATATTTTAATAATATGAGGGATGGTGCCGTGTTAAAATAATGAGCAGTTTGTGACTGGGGGCAGGTGGGCGTCAGATTTTCGAGCGCTGGATGGAGTGGGAACCGGAGGAACAGGCGTGGCACTCCTACATCAACTTTGAGATGCGCTACAAGGAGCTGCAGCGAGCCAGAGCCATCTACGAGCGCTATATCCTTTTGTTGATCATTCATCTACAGGCAAATATACAAAAAAAAATGAACTGCAGTGGACCCTTGTTTATCCACTGACAGCGAAGTTCTAAATTCTTGGCTCATTTCTGTGCAACGATGTTACACTCTTATGTTGCCAGAAAAAAAACTCGAGCATTGAACGTCCCGCAGCATTCAGAGAAAATAGCTAAATTCTACCCTTGGCTTGTTCAAAGTAGTGCATGCGTTAGGCATTGCGCCTTGCCGTTGTCAGCGTCATTTATGCTCTATGCCGAACACCTGTAAGTTTAGAATGGGGCGTTTCCACTGCCATAACTGTCTTTCCGGCTTACCGATACCACATACTGGTCATTCAAGGAAAATGTTAACAAAACGACATTTTTGTTTCATATATTTTTTAGATTGTCTGTTCAGCACTCGCTGTTATCGTTTCCTTCAGTATGTTAGAAGAACCTAGGATCTAGAAGGAGGCAACACAATAGCTCACGGTTTCTGTGTTTTCGTTGTAGCACTGCTTGGAGTTCTCTGTCGATATTTTTAAAATGTCCTCTGTATTTCACGAACTGTTTACACCGGCTTTAGCATTGACCTTGACCTGTGCGTACTCGTGCTCGTGCACCCGGAGGTCAAGAACTGGATCAAGTACGCGCGCTTCGAGCAGAAGCACAGCTACGTGAGCAGCGCGCGCGCCATCTACGAGCGCGCCGTCGAGTTCTTCGGCGAGGACAACATGGACGAGGCTCTCCTCATCGCCTTCTCCAAATTTGAAGAGGCCCAAAAAGAGGTGACGTTATCAGTTGTAGCAGGGGAGAAAAAGGCAATGGGATACTTAAGTTTTTCACACAGCAACACAAAATTTAACGTGCGGGAAATTAATTTTAATATGTGCTTCGTTATTTGAAAGGTGTTTGGACTGCAAGAAGTCGCATATCGTTGCTGCTTTCTTTCACTTAGCTATGTGTCTTTGAATTTTGAGGTGTTTTGCACTGTATGTTCAGGTAGTAGGCAACTTTACTTTACAATTTAAATTTAAATAAATTTTATTCATAGTGGTAGGCGGCTTACGATGGTCCTTGGTCCATTCGGCCCTTTACCGATTCGGTCCAACCGATTCGGCCCTTTGTGAAAGTCGATTCGGCACCAACTTGGATGATTCGGCCCTTCGGCCCTTGGCGTTAACAAACAACACACGAGGGTCAAAGTCTTTTTATTCTTTCTTTTTTTATTATTTATATCTCATAACACACGACATTTTGTAGTAATGCATAATGCATTCTAGTAATGCATGCGAAATTGCATTTCACAGCCGGTAATGTAATAAGCCGTTTGTTGTGATTTTGCACATGAGTCGAAACACTTAATTTCAATTAAAGCTCTAAAGATTTCACACACCGGAGATTTCTGTATGAACTGCAGTTGTGAACATCACACTAAAAACTAATTGCAGTTGAAGGCATAGTCAGGGATTTGTTTTTGCTCTGCTAACCAATGCTTCAGTAGACGCAGTGGTGATGAAAGCAATGCTTCCACGAGAAATTCAATGCGTCCAAGACGCAATCAATGCGTTCAGAACAAAATTCATATTTTTTTCGAATACTTAACAGACACGGTTTACAGTTTTATATAATTTATTTCAAACGCTTAAAAACAATTTGAATACAACTTAAATGCTGCGATCGGTAAATGATCTAACAAAGAAACAAAACACCCATACACTTATCAAACTCTGTTTTTACACGTAACTTTTAGCAACACTGGGCAGTAGATTGTCATAATGCTCTCATGTGAGACAAAGAATTAAAGAACTGATTTACGAAGAGGATGAAAATGAATATATATATATATATTATAGGACGTAAGATATAAAAAATAATGCGTGCCAGCGGACGTAGTCACGCCGAAAGCAATGCTTCCTGGGTAAAATCAATGCTTCCAGGAAGCAGGAAGCAGAGCGAAAAAATCCGTGCTTAGTATTATACTCCTTGTCTTTTATTTACCGGAGATCCCACATTTACATATCATGTGATTTGTTCAGCTGTACCTCTCATCACAACATAAAAGCTTTTATCCGTGCCCCTAAAAAAAAAAAGAATAACAATAACAAAAACGTGGTGCCGAATCAACCAAAAAGGGCCGAATCCGTTAAGGGCCGCTTCGGTAAAGGGCCGAATCATACAAACCCCCTTACGATGGTCTCTGGAATCAGTATAACTGTAACTTTCAGAGCGGGCCCTCAAAGTATTCAAGTCAATTGAATTCTGCTGGTAATAAGTAAGCGCTACAGCGTTAAAAGAAAACTCCTAAAAAATGCTGCTGCTAAGAATGTTTCATCCTTACCCGTTGCCTCACGACTTGCCTGACGTTGTGGCTTACAGCACGAGAGGGCGCGGGCCATCTACAAGTACGCGCTGGACCACCTGCCGAAGGAGCGCTGCGAGGAGATCTACAAACAATACACGATCCACGAGAAGAAGTACGGCAGCCGCGCAGGCATCGAGGACGTCATCGTCAGCAAGCGGAGGTTCAAGTACGAGGAGGTGAGGCCTTGTCTTAACACGAGCGTGGGCGGGGGGGGGGGGGGGGGGGAGGGGTGCATAGGGCAGCCGCGCGGGCATCGAGGACGTCATCGTGAGCAAGCGGAGGTTCAAGTACGAGGAGGTGGGGTCTTGTCTTTACACGAGCGTGGGCAGTTAGGCGGGGGGGGGGGGGGGGTAGGGGCGCAGGCATCGAGGATGTCGTCAGCAAGCGCTAAGTACGAGGAGGTGAGGCCTTGTCTTTAGTGGAACATGGGCAGTTTGGCGTGAAGAGCGAAGGCCTTAAGATGCATATGCCTCGTCCACATTACCATGATACGTCTTTATAGAGTAATCATAGAATTACGGGGAAAGATGTGTCGTCTTGTTCCTGGCTTTAAAGTATTAGCAAGTCGTTAAACACAGTGATGACACGGAGTGTCTTCTGGCGGAAAGCCCACCGAACAGTGGCAGTGAGCTAAAATATCCTAGGAGAATCCAAAGCTCGTGGCTGTTTTTGCAGGAAGTGAAGAGTAACCCACACAATTACGACGCGTGGTTCGACTACCTGCGCCTGATGGAGTCTGAGGGTGACCTGGAGGTAGTGCGGGATGTATACGAGCGAGCCATCAGCAACGTCCCTCCGTCACGGGTACGTCCGCGTGCGGTTATAGGAGAAGTCGGTAACATTGATGTGGTAGATGTTACAACAGGCCGATAACTGTTCAAGGGGGAAGTTTGTTTAGAATAACCGTTAAAAAGCATCAAATGAGTTGTAGAGGTGACAGGGTTAGGGGTTTCTCATATTTAGTTTTAGCAAGGCTGGATGTGTAATACAACTAGCCCAGTCGGTTAAGAATGAGGTAAACGAATTTTTACCCTTATTCAGCAAGACTGACTTAAGGTTATGGTAAAAAAGGAAATGGAAGATACAGAACTCGATAGCTTTGTGAAGTGTGTTGGAATATTGAGGGGATGCGGCGAGCGCTTAGTATTCTAGTTTTTGCGTGACCAGGAGAAGCGCCACTGGCGCCGGTACATCTACCTGTGGATCAACTACGCCGTCTACGAGGAGCTGGAGGCGGCCGATGCGGAGACGGCGAGGCAGGTGTACGAGGCCTGCCTGGAGCTCATCCCGCATAAAAAATTCACCTTCGCCAAAATCTGGCTCATGTTTGCGCATTTTGAAGTGCGCCAGAAAAATCTGCAGCGTGCTCGAAAAATATTGGTAAGTGTCGGCCATGGCTTAAAGTGGTAAGTGTCGGGGATGGTTTATATTGGCAAGTGTCGGGGATGGTGTACACACGCAGCTGTGTCAATTCCCTGATTCGTGCTACATTGTAACTTTTATAGCGACTTAAGCAAGAAAATCCTCGATCTAAGCCCGTTTCCGCGTTGTTGGTTGCACGGGAGTCTACTGTTCGAGCCCTTCAAAACAGAATCGAGATATCATGTGTAGTATATGAGAAAATTTTACCAGCAATTTCATCCTCTTATTATTTAGATTTGTGCCAGACGTAACTGACGGTTTTCAATACATGTGATACTTGCCACATGTCACATGGATTCAAAATAAGCCAGGCCGTACTTGATCGCAAGCCAGCATCGCTGTGGCCATATTAGTTGAGGAAGAGCGTGGTTTTACGTTACAGGGTACCGCTATTGGGAAATGCCCCAAAGACAAGCTCTTCCGCGGCTACATAGACATGGAGATCCAGCTGCGGGAGTTTGACCGCTGCCGTATATTGTATGAAAAATACTTGACGCACAACCCGGAAAACTGCACCTCGTGGATGAAGGTATCCCCACCCCCCCCCCCCCCCGTGTAATATTTCTTCCTTTGGCATAAATTGCAATTACAATCACCACGTGCCCATATATCTCTGAGCCGTACGTGCTGAGCTCTAAGAGATGGCTTACATTCTAAGCTGTGTCCAGCTGTGATTAAAAAAAAACAAGAACAAGGTACAAGACAGTGCAGTAATTGTATGTGAGGTGTTTGCAGGGTTCGTACAAGTGCTTAGAAGTGCTTATTTTTCATGAAAAAGTGCTTAGAAGTGCTTATTTTTTCAAAGTCAAGTATCTGTACGAACCCTGTGTTTGGCGTTTAGTACGCGGAGCTGGAGACGATATTGGGCGACACAGAGCGAGCCCGAGCCATATTCAAGCTGGCCGTGAACCAGCCCAAGCTGGACATGCCCGAGGTGCTGTGGAAGGCCTACATAGACTTTGAGATAGAGCAGGAGGAGTACGACAAGACGCGGGCCTTGTATCGCACGCTGCTCACGCGCACCAACCACGTCAAGGTGAGGCCATATGGCTTACTCGCCCCCAAGCACGGCGCTCGTAAGCAGCCAGTGCCTCGGTCAAAGGCAAAAGCAGAGATCAGCAAATGCAACCTATGGCCAGTTGTAATATTTTCTGTGACGCGATAAATTCTTAGGTTTTAAGCAATATTTGGAAATTCTCAGGCCGAGTACAAAGCAGCTACTGAAATGAACGGCAGGAAGTCAGTAAAAAGATGAGACCGGCTTTACCATGGCAAGGACGTGATTGTATCTGTGTGCGTGGTGGTGAGCCTTGGCTGAGACACAATGCGAGCCCCGACAGCTGTAGTGGGTTATGTAGTAGTCTTCGTTTCATTTCGCCAGGTGTGGATCAGCTTGGCACAGTTTGAATTGAGCATCGACTGCGACACAAATCGCACCAGCTGTAGAGCAATATATAAAGAGGCGAATGACAAGCTAAAGCAGAGCGAAGAAAAAGAAGAACGCTTGATGCTGTTAGAGAGCTGGAAGGAATTTGAGGTAAGCTGTTAGAGAGCTGGAAGGAATTTGAGGTAATTTGGTGTAGACCACAAGGCGCGAAGGATGACGACAAGTGTTGACTCATCTTAACATGTGTATGTTACAGGGAATCTGTGAAATTAGGGATTTCATGAAATCCCTAGTGGATTCGTGTAATAACTTGCTCAATCAATTTTGATGTTTTTATTGAGAATTTTCATGTTTGCAATGTAGTATTTTACCGAAATTAATAGTAGATTTTGAATTAATATACTTAAAGCACTCGATTGCCAAACTATCATTCATGAGATACTTCAGTACCTGAATTTAGCGGTATTTTTTATCCTACGTAACTTATGTCACATTTCACGCCAAATTCTGTTGTTTTGGATGGTAATGTTATAAATTCCAATTCCTTTCGATGTGAAAAGGGATACACAGTTTTGAAGAACCGCTAAACAGCCTTCTGAATGAAAATTTTTTCAAAATAGTGTTACAATCAATATAAGCTTATTCATTACACGAATTCCCTAGGGATTTCATGAAATCCCTAATTACACAGATTCCCTGTAACATGTATAGACTGAAGTGAGTGGGGAGGGATGGAAGGAGGGGTGGCGGGGGGTGGGGGAGGGGGAACTGCGCCTTTCTTACCTGTTTGTCCGTCGGCCGGAGAATGTAAACCAGAGTTCTCAGTCAGTTGTGCAGATAGGAAATAACATGGACATGGGGCAAACTATAACCTGTTTATTTCAAAAATGACCTATGAAGTAGGTTTTTTTATATTTATGTTTTTATATGTTGTGATGATCGCACATTACCATATTTATATTTTATGTCAGCATTTTGTAATGAGGCTTAGAGCTGTTTTAAGATTAAGCTGTTTGAACTGTTTGAATAATAATAATAATAACAACTACAACAACACAACAACAACAACAACAACGTAGTCCTATTGTCCAGGTTGACGAGTGTTCCTTGTAATGGCGGTCTTGTATGTGGTTTGGTGTGTAGGAGGAGCACGGAAATGAGGAATCGCAGGCAGCCGTACAGAGGCTGATGCCCAACAAGGTGAAGAAAAGGAGGAAGGTGCAGACGGCGGACGGGGTAAGCGACCTCCCAAACCCTTCCCCCCCTCACCCCACCCCAACCCCAACTGCCTCCTGGCCTCAAAAGGAAACAAGAAATAGCCGAAGGCTTCCCGTATAACACAAGGCGTGTTTTGTGTCTGTTATTAGTATCTGAAGCTCCAAACCGATTTTTGTCAATGTAGTTTTGCGTGAATTAAACTGTACTTGCTTGAAATCCAGAGTGCGTGATCATTTAGCTTTTACCTCCAGTAATATATCATTTTATGTTGGTAAAACAAAAAACGTGCACACAAACGAGAGTGATGATGTGCACGTGTAGAGGACTGCTTAGAAGGTTTGTATTGTGTGTGGCTGTTTCAGTCTGACGTTGGGTGGGAGGAGTACTACGACTATATCTTTCCGGACGACGCGGCCGCCCAGCCCAACCTCAAGCTGCTGGCCATGGCCAAGCAGTGGAAGACTGCCGCCGACAGCCCGGCCGGTCCCGACAGCGACGACTCGTCCGGCTCGGAGTCCGGAGACTCGGAAGGTGAAGCAGAGGCCGGGGCGGCGCGACGCCCCGACGACGACGATTCCGACAGCGGCATGGACTGAGGCGGGACGCGAGGGCGTCAGACGGTCGATGTGGTGCTCTGCCTTAGGCTTGTCATGGCAGCTGTAGGACGCGTGTTCGTCAGGCGTTCGATGTGACGCTCTACCTTAGGCTTGTCATGGCAGCTGTAGGACGCGTGTTCGTCAGGCGTTCGATGTGACGCTCTACCTTAGGCTTGTCATGGCAGCTGTAGGACGCGTGTTCGTCAGGCGTTCGATGTGACGCTCTACCTTAGGCTTGTCATGGCAGCTGTAGGACGCGTGTTCGTCAGGCGGTGTAGGTGACGCTCACTCTGAGACCTGCATTAACTGCCAATGTGCATTTGTTTTTAAACTGCTGCTTCACATACGTGTTAGGCCAATCACACTATATGGTGAGCAGAGCTGACATGTGGTGGAGGGTGTGCCGTCGGCCGTGGCTCTAGACCCAGTCAAATTCACTTGAAAACGATGACAATGCCTACCTGTTGGAATGCTGTTGGCATTTTGCCAATGTGGTATATGGAAACGCTCTACACGAGAATATAGCAGCTTAGCGTGTAAACACTTTGACAATTTCATCCAAATTTTTACAGGCCCAAGCTGTGAAGGGAAAGGGGAGGGGGATTGATAGGTCAATGCGGCTTTAAAACTATTTTTCTGATATCTAAGTTAAATATGAAACTACTATTTTAATCGGTGAAGTGAACCGAGTTTTGCAACAATATTGGGCCCCATCGGCGGGCCATCTTGTCGTATATCCAGAAATGTAAGGGCTTACGTAAACTCGTGAACGTTCGTGGTGATTAACTGATTACACAGATTCCCAGTACTACATCCGTGTTCATTCCAGACCTTTATCGTGGCGACATGTATATGCACAGAACAGGGCTTCTGCGAGAACTTCCCTAATTATGTGTAGTGTCTCCTAATTATGTGCGGTGTATACAAAGTACTTGGTGCAGGTAATTGTTTGTGACTTGGGGACTAACTGAGTGTCCCAAAAAATCCACTAATTAAAAGCTGTACGGTGAAGGTTTGCGTTTCGCTGTTTGAGTTGGTTGGTCCGTGGTGACTAGATTATTTGACGACTAACCTACCCTGCATCACTTATGGCCAATATTTCACACATCTACACATATCTACACAAAACTTGAAAATTAAAGAGACTGGAGATACAGCAATGCTGCCCTATTTAGCCAGCGAAGGATGCTAAATCTAAAAAAAAAGGAATAATAATTAAACCAGTTTTCGTTTTGTTTTATTTATTGTCAGGTGAACTAAGGAAGAAAGCGATTTCAGCATCAAAGGTTAAGTTTAGGTTTTCATGTTACAGTCAACAAGCGTTATCAGTCATTACAGCTGAACTTTCCAGGAATTATGTATAATGACTGAAATTCGAGGTCCAAAATTAACGGTTCTAGGTAAAAGGCCCCTTCCCCTGCCAAATGCTCCCCTCTCATTTGTGCACACCCGGTAAAAAAACGGTTATTCTCGATATGGTAATAGGGTCACACGGGTTTGTTACGGGTATAGATACAACTTGTAACTTTGGCTTCAGTTAGATTCACCATACAAACCCCAATCTGCCATTACGTGTAATGACTGGCCTCGAATATCACTCATTACGCGTAATAGCTGAAAATGTTAGGCATTTCATGAAATGACTGACGGTTGCAGATATCACACGTAATGCGTGGAAAGACCAGCTGGTACGCGTGACGGCTGATTACGCTTGTTGCCTGTAGTATATATATATCTGGAATATGATTATTCTTACCTGCAATTATGAGTTATGGAATAATAATGAGCGAAATATACCTTTTAATAAGCGGAGATATAATAATTGAACTAAGCTCTTGATAAACAAACGGATACTCAGAAGTGTAAGCGCTGACGTGCACCTTAACGATAAGCATTCGTCCCACATTGGTTGTACATGTGTTTATGCCGAAATATTCACCTCCCCCCGAAATTTTCTATCTTGGACACAATGTCTTTTTTCATCATAACAAAACTTCGAGACGCGTGCGGTTTTTAGGGATCGGGTACTAGCACAGCCTTGGGGTCAGGGTAACCCGATGTTTTCTATCATACAGGGGTCGTGTGCCGCAGCACAGCAAGAGCCTTTTATGGTTCGAGTAAGAGCACGATTTTCTTCATCACGATTCCGTGACGTAAAAACAAAGCCATTGCACTAAAGCTTTCAATTGAGCAGGCAACAGTGTTGAAGCCCCGAGAACAAGCTGTTGTAGCGCTCCAAGCCAACAAACGCGAATCTTTCCAAGCACTTAGATCGTCAATCGGTTACTTTTCGAATCTGGAATGTAAAATTGGTCATTAAATGACTAAGGACCGTGTTTCCTCAGCTCATGGAGAAATCTATGTAAAACATTTAGAGAAATGTGAATAACATTGGATTAGAAATATCGCAAACCGAATTCGGTATCTTAGTTGATCTGTTCGAGATGTCTTTAAAGGATCAGTTATAGATGTGATTCGCACAGTTGAATTAGAGATGTCTATACCAAAGATTCATCCGTTCGTGTATTGGAGGTATTCCCCCGAACAGTGATTTGGTGTAGTTATTCGTGAAACAACGGCTGTTTACGTGGCGTGTTTTATGGAGGTGTTTGAGGACACGTGGAGACGAGTGCTGTGTACACGTGCTTCAGATAGCACGTGCTGTCTGCCGCATGTTTACGTGACGTGTTTTATGGAGGTGTTTGAGGACACGTGGCGACGAGTGCTGTGTTCACGTGCGTCAGATGGCGTGTTTTTTTGAGGTGTGTGAGGACACGTGGAGACGAGTGCTGTGTACACGTGCGTCAGATAACACGTGCTGTCTGCCGCATGTTTACGTGGCGTGTTTTGTTGAGGTTTTTGAGGACACTTGGAGACGAGTGCTGTGTACACGTGCGTCAGATAGCACGTGCTGTCTGCCGCATGTTTACGTGGCGTGTTTTATGGAGGTGTTTGAGGACACGTGGCGACGAGTGCTGTGTACACGTGCGTCAGATCGCGTACAGGCACGTGCTCTCTGCCGCTTGCTGTGTTGGCCGTAGACACACGAGAAGCCATATGCAGCTGAGTGGACAGTAAACGGAACGTGTCAAAGGACTAATGTTTGAGCTATGTTGTGCAATCCCCATTCATTTCTTGTCCTAAAGAGGAGCCGTGTCGGTGGTGGAAGCCGCATAGCTCTAACATCTCGGCACGTGCTGGGGGGGCCTTTTCAGGGGGACATTATACCAAAAGATTCGTTGGTCTCCAGTCCACCTGATGGCATCATAGCCTGTGCGTGGAGCTGTAGCGGTGTGACGTGGCTGTCTTGGGCCTGCTCATACGGGTCTTATTCATGCTTAAGCCCGTGTGAGTAGTGGGTGCTGAACTAGGCCGAATGGTCGGTGCTGTGAACTGGTCATTGTGCAGGGCCTTCTCTATGAGCGCCATGGAGCGGGTGGCTATGGCGTAGGCGTCCTTGGGGATGAGGAACCTTCTAATGTGCTGGTGTTGACTTGAACTTATTTGAGATCCAGGGGGATATTTACACGATTTCTGTCGTACAAACACCGTGCCTCCCGGGACCGGAACATCGTCTGGGGTCTGTAAAAAAAAAAAACATGCATCATTTCACCGCGGAGTTTTCGTGTGAAGTATTACTGCATATACACTGTATAATACGGCCATGTACACCGGCAGTGGCTAGATTTTAAAAAAGCAGCACGTGAAAGAGATTACACAGACTGAAAGAAGTTTTTACCCATGTGTACATTCAATATTTCCTTCATGTCAGTCGTAGATTTTCAGTCTAAGTGTTACAATACTGTGTGTGGATATTCCGGGGGTTGATGGGTTGATGGGGGGGAGGGAGATGGGTTCACCACCAGGCAATTCGACCCTCTTGGTGCTATGACAAAAAGAAAAAAAAATCGCACAGGTTTCTCGAGTTTTCAGGATGCAACACTTCTACGTATTATGCCGTGGTCACTTAAAAATGTGCCTAATTTTTATTCGAAGTGTCCATATAAAGTTTCACGGCACTAGAACCGCTTCAGTATAAAAGTAAAATTGTACTCGGCTCACGTGTCCACCCCGGTTGAACGAGTTTTATTCCTTATTGACAAAAAAAAAAAAACACCTCACAATACTTGTCGGTTCATCGTCAATGGGTTTAGTTAGAAAGCCGCGACAGGCAGTAAAATTTTATAACCCTAATAAAGTAGCCTCTATACCATCCGCGCCCGCTGTTGGGGAAAACACTGAGCCACTTACGGTAATATGGAAGCGTTTTAATTTCTGGATTTGCGGCACCATGCGTCTGGAGCCATGTCTGGAGTTGGCTTGGTAGAAGGCCTGGAGTTTCACTTCTAGTTCGTTTAAAACACCGTCGCTTGTTTCTGTGTCAAAGACCTCCTCGTCGTAAATATCCCTGGATGCGGGAGCCGAAGTTGGTCGCACCAGGTTCTTGTACTTGGACATTGCGCTTTGGTGTGCATTTCTCTCCATCATCGCACATATGACGCGAGATCGCGTGGCGTTGGTCGAGTCCGACGTGTTGCCGAGGTTAATCACCACTTCTTTAACCTCCTCCTCCGACAGATCTGTCAGGTCGATGTCCTCGCCTGTATCGGGCAATTGCGGTTCAGTCAGTTCAAATATGGGGTCTTTGTTTTGACCTGGAATGTCCAGGGACGACTTGAGTGCACTACCGCTCGGTTCTCTTTGCAGGAACCTATTGACTGCGTGGGTGCGGTCTTGCAGTTTTGAGATCTCGTCGGGGTCTTGAGCGATGGTGAGACGCTCGAGCTCTCGTCTGCTTCGCGGCTGTCGTTTCGCAGCCTTTCGCGCGCGTTCCAGCCGCAGCTGACCGGTGATGAGGTGTGGCTTCACGCCCTGCTCAGCCATCGCCCTCTGCGCTTTCTGTGCTGCCTTGCTTTTGTAATAAATAGCATCGGGAACGCAAGGCTCAATCAGAGGGCATTGGTCCTTTAGGTACAATTTCACTAACTGCTTTACAGTTTGTTCTTTTTCTTTCTGTTCTCTGGACACGGCACTCGACGTTCTGACTTGATTTGCTGTTACTTTTTTAGGTTTTGTTAATTCTAAAGCTTCCAGCAGGTGCGGATAAAGCTCAATCTGAGATCCTAATTTTGACCGGGACCGTATTTTCAATCGATTTTCCACTTGATCTCGTATAAAATTGAGTGTGCTTGGATGTTTTTTCAAGATAAGTCTGTCGATGCATTTATTATCAACCAAGAAGAGCTCAGTGTTAGCCGTGCAAACAACGCTCTGCATATATGTATCCAAACCAAGCACTAATTCGGTATCGCCTGCAAAATACAAAGATTGTAACAACTGATACTCACATGAATTAATCATGAACATTAAAGGATCTTTTTCTATGTTAAAGGAACTTAGTATTAAGTCACATTTAAAACACGCAGTGCTATAGTGAAACATATCTGTTATGCGGTGATGATCATGTGATTACCATGCTATCACATGTAATCTGCTGACTATGGGAACATTTATTCGCTCTTAGCATGCCTTGAACACGTGGTAACCATGTGGTTTACCTTGTGATTATTAACACATATTCAAGCTGTTAAACCTGTACACAATAATGCGGCAACCACATGTTCCTTGTATGGTTAACACATGGACAGAACATCTTGCAGCCCGTCACCATAGACCAGATGTGTTTTAGATGTGTAGCTAGCGGATGTTTTAAATGTGATTACCATGTAGTCAAATTTCATCATGCAATTAACAATGAGTTCATTTTACGTCCGTGAATGCTTGTTTAAGGTTATGGAGAATTTTGAAATTTCATTTTATTTATGGTGAGAATTTTACTAATTCTGAGTTTGATTTACTATAATAATATTAGATTCCAAACTCCAAGTGTGCATTTTTACATCCAGTTCTCATACAGGTGTAGTGGTGACGGTGTCCGAGAGTGACTCGTTTTCGTTCTCTCTGCCATACATATCTAACAGCGGCCCACGCTGTCAGCCCGGCGGCTCACAGCGTGTGTTCAGGACCCGTACCTATGACTTCGGTTTCGTCCACGAAGCAGAGAGTGGAAGTCTTCTGTGAGAGACGCTTCTCTGCCGCGGCGTAACCCTGGCGACGGCGCACGCGGATCTGCTCCTGCTGTAAGGACTCGCGGCTCTTTTTAGCCTTCTTTGAAAAAACCCTGTGCGAAGTGATGTCAGTTATAAACAATGTTAAACCAGAACGGACAAGATCAGGGTATCAGTGCGATGAGCTACTCGTTAAGATCAGGGTATCAGTGCGATGAGGTACTCCTTAAGATCAGGGTATCAGTGCAATGAGCTACTCGTCAAGATCAGGGTATCAGTGCCATGAGCTACTCGTTAAGATCGGGGTATCAGTGTGATGAGGTACTCGTTAAGATCAGGGTACCAGTTCGATGAGGTACTCTTTAAGATCAGGGTATCAGTGCGATGGGCTACGCGTTAAGATCAGGGTATTAGTGTGATAAGCTCCTCGTTAAGATCAGGGTATCAGTGCAATGAGCTACTCGTCAAGATCAGGGTATCAGTGCCATGAGCTACTCGTTAAGATCGGGGTATCAGTGTGATGAGGTATTCGTCAAGATTAGGGTATCAGTGTGATAAGCTCCTCGTTAAGATCAGGGTATCAGTGCCATGAGCTACTCGTTGAGATCAGGGTATCAGATGTGATGAGGTATTCGTCAAGATCAGGGTATCAGTGTGATAAGCTCCTCGTTAAGATCAGGGTATCAGTGCCATGAGCTACTCGTTAAGATCAGGGTATCAGATGTGATGAGGTATTCGTCAAGATCAGGGTATCAGTGTGATAAGCTCCTCGTTAAGATCAGGGTATCAGTGCCATGAGCTACTCGTTAAGATCAGGGTATCAGATGTGATAAGGTACTCGTTAAGATCAGGGTATCAGTGCGATGGGCTACTCGTTAAGATCAGGGTATCAGTGCGATGAGGTACTCCTTAAGATAGGGTATCAGTGCGATGAGCTACTCGTTAAGATCGGGGTATCAGTGTGATGAGGTACTCGTTAAGATCAGGATACCAGTTCGATGAGGTACTCTTTAAGATCAGGGTATCAGTGCGATGGACTACTCGTTAAGATCAGGGTATCAGTGTGATAAGCTCCTCGTTAAGATCAGGGTATCAGTGCCATGAGCTACTCGTTAAGATCAGGGTATCAGATGTGATAAGGTACTCGTTAAGATCAGGGTATCAGTGCGATGGGCTACTCGTTAAGATCAGGGTCTCAGTGCGATGAGGTACTCGTTAAGGTCAGGGTACCAGTACGATGAGGTACTCGTTAAGATCAGGGTATCAGATGCGATGAGGTACTCATTAAGATCAGGGTATCAGTGCGATGAGCTACTCTTTAGATCAGGGTATCAGATGCGATGAGGTACTCGTTTAGATCAGGGTATCAGTGCGATGAGGTACTCGCTAAGATCAGGGTATCAGTGCGATGAGGTACTCCTTAAGATCAGGGTATCAGTGCGATGAGCTACTCGTTAAGATCGGGGTATCAGTGTGATGAGGTACTCGTTAAGATCAGGGTACCAGTGCGATGAGGTACTCGTTAAGATCAGGGTATCAGTGCGATTGGCTACTCGTTAAGATCAGGGTATCAGTGTGATAAGCTCCTCGTTAAGATCAGGGTATCAGTGCAATGAGCTACTCGTTAAGATCAGGGTATCAGATGCGATGAGGTACTCGTTTAGATCAGGGTATCAGTGCGATGAGGTACTCGCTAAGATCAGGGTATAAGTGCGATGAGGTACCCGTTAAGATCAGGGTATCATTGCGGTGAGGTACTCGTTAAGATAGGGTATCAGATGCGATGAGCTAGATAGCTTTGTATATCATCCGCTGCTTTATTGGTAAATAACAGTAACAATAATAAATGAATAAATCCGGTTAGGTCTAAAACACCAATGAACCAATAACTATAGATAATTTTTTTACAGAATCGACGAAAATACACAAATACACTTCAATAATGTTTTCGACTATTCTTATTTGGCATATTCTATATTACACTGTACACTTTTTGCGCCACCGATTCGCACTTACTTCCCGAGCTCCTTAGCCAGCAGGCTGTTGCTCGGGTCGAAAAACTTCGGAAACTGTGCTTCATGCGTGGAACAATCTACAACAATTTTTCCTTCGCCTCTGAAAAAAAAACAAAGCCATATTCACAATAAAATTAAGAATCTAAGAATTGAAGTTAACTTAAAAAGAATAATCAGTAGTCTTCCAAGATTATTTCACTGCATGGAAAAAAAAAACACTTTTAAATCATTGCGGTGCATGTAGCGCCAGTCGCCAACATTAGTCTTATTCCCAAAGTTGAAAGCTGTTTATTGACACCCTACATGGGCAGGGGCGTTTCAGATTATTGCTGACAAATGCTGCTTTGCTACAACAAGTCGACCCTTTTTTCTAATTCCTGCGGCTCTGCATGGTGTAGTGGATGTACCAACCATTTTATGGACCTGTCAACATTTGTTCCAATTTTCGATTTTTTTTCGTTTTTCCCACTGCAGCTGAAGACCTGTTCTCCATGTGGTGGCAAATTCTTTATTGCATTTCGAACGGAGAAAAAGTAATATTTTTGTGTCGGTATGTCTGTGTGTGTGTAGGGGGGGGGGGGCAATAACACATTTATTATAGGGTATTTTTTTTATTTCTTGTTTGTTGAATAATTTTAAAAATGTTACAGATATCTCTTCTTTGTACACACCACACGTTTGTAAATATTTTTAACTCCTGAACCTGAAAACAGCAACCCGTCACTGTTTCAATTCAACTTACTTGGTTATAAAATAAAGGCCATTCACGGGCTCTCCTTGTTTGACAATTGTAGCACCGAATGGTAATACTCGTTTAAATAAACTCATCTCTAACAGCTTTTTAAACCTTGGTGTCCATTTCTCAAACAGTGGGCATTTGTTTACAAACGCTGCGCGTTCTTCATATTCTTCCTTTTGTTTCGCCTGAAAATTTAATGAATTTTAAAACACAAGAAAATTCCTTGAAGAAAACTGTCAACTAGAAAACTACTAAAATTGACGATAAAACCAATAAAATCCAGTGTTTATTGTGATCCGGAGTTTAATCGAAGGGCTATAAAGCTGTTGCTGTGTCCCTGTGTCTGTTTGCTCGCCAGAAAACCTTATGTGATCTGCTGCTCTATTCAGTGTTTACTGGAATTTCTGGACACTTTGAGAAGTGACAAAACCAGGAATGTGGGTCTGCGCCTTCGTTCTTATTTTGCAACCAATAGGTTCTTCTGTGAGGGATCAAATTCAACACTTTTTTAGAACAGTCGACTTTGTCGGTCTAGAGCGAAAGGTATTCGTCGTCCTGTGAATATACCGACAGTCGTATTCAAAATACCGAGTTTTGACATGAATGTTTTGGAATTTAGTGTGAGGGTTTTTTTTTCCTTCCTGCAAAATTTAATCTTTTGACGATCAGTCAAAATAAAAAAAAATGGCAGAGTAAATTGTTTTCACGACATTGTGACCTGACTCAATTTTATACGACAAGCTGCTGTTATTGTTGTTTGTTTATTTTTATATTTTGTTTTGTTTTGTTTTTTGTTTTTTTTTGTTTTTTAGCCCAGCTTACGTTACACGTAAGCTGGGGTATTCCTATCGGTTTGCGGGCGGTGTCCGTTAGTTAGTTAGTTAGTTAGTTAGTTAGTTAGTTAGTTAGTTAGTTAGTTAGTTGTTTATTTAGTAAACTTTGGTTCAAAATGCATCTCCTCCTACAATTTTGATTCGATGTCATTTATTTTTGGTGTGAGGCATCCCTAAGGGGTCGTGCATACGGCTTGTGCTTTTCTAGTCGATCGGGTGATTTTTGAATTTTTGGCGAATTTTTAAAGAAAACATTTTAAAATGTATCTCCTCCTACATTTTTGACCGGATGTAATTTATTTTTGGTATGAGGCACCCCTAAAATGTCATGCATACGGCTTGTGCTTTTTTAGTCGATCGGGCAATTTTTGTATTTTTGGGGAATTTTTTAAGCAAAATTTTAGAAAATAATTCAAAATGCATCTACTCCTACAATTTTGATTCGATGTCATGTATTTTTGGTGTGAGGCATCCCTAAGAAGTCGTGCATACGGCTTGTGCTTTTCTAGTCGATCGGGTGATTTTTGAATTTTTGGCGAATTTTTAAAGAAAAAATTTTAAAATGTATCTCCTCCTACATTTTTGACCGGATGTGATTTATTTTTGGTATGAGGCACCCCTAAAGTGTCGTCCATACTGTTTGTGCTTTTTTAGTCGATCGGGCAATTTTTGTATTTTAAGGGAATTTTTTAAGCAAAATTTTAGAAAATAATTCAAAATGAATCTACTCCTACAATTTTGATTCGATGTCATGTATTTTTGGTGTGAGGCATCCCTAAGAAGTCGTGCATACGGCTTGTGCTTTTCTAGTCGATCGGGTGATTTTTGAATTTTTGGCGAATTTTTAAAGAAAAAATTTTAAAATGTATCTCCTCCTACATTTTTGACCGGATGTGATTTATTTTTGGTATGAGGCACCCCTAAAGTGTCGTCCATACTGTTTGTGCTTTTTTAGTCGATCGGGCAATTTTTGTATTTTTGGGGAATTTTTTAAGCAAAAATTTAGAAAATAATTCAAAATGCATCTACTCCTACAATTTTGATTCGATGTCATTTATTTTTGGTGTGAGGCATCCCTAAGGAGTCGTGCATACGGCTTGTGCTTTGTTAGTCGATCGGGTGATTTTTGAATTTTTGGGGAATTTTTAAAGAAACAATTTTAAAATGTGTCTCCTCCTACATTTTTGACCGGGTGTGATTTATTTTTCGTATGAGGCACCCCTAAAGGGTCGTGCATACGGCTTGTGCTTTTCTAGTCGATCGGGTGATTTTTGAATTTTTGGGGAATTTTTGAAGAAAAAAAATTTTAAATGTATCTCGTCCTACATTTTGATCCGAAACCTCTCAAAGATCCGATGACCCTAAAAGGTCGTGCATACGGCTTGTGCTTTTTAGTCGATCGGACAATTTTTGTATTTTTAGGGAGCTTTTGAAGAAAAAAACTTCAAAATGCATTTTCCCCTACAGTTTTGATCTTTCTCTCTCTCTCTCTTTTTTTTTTTTTTTTTTTTTTGGTTTGAGGCATCCCTAAGGGGTTGAGCATACGGCTTGCGCTTTTTAGTCGATCCGATAATTTCTGTATTTTTAGCGAATTTTTGAAGAAAAACTTCAAATGCATTTCCTCCTACAGTTTTAATCCGATTTCATTTATTTTTGGTATGAGGCATCCTTAGGTGGGTCGGGCATACGGCTTGTGCTATTTGACTCGACTTGGGAATTCTTGATTTCGATAGGGAATTTTTGATGAAAATACCTCAAAATGCATCTTCTCCTGCAGTTTTGATCAGACATCATTTATTTTGGGGCTGAGGCATGCTTAGGGTGTCGTGAATACGGCCTGTGCTTTTCGAGTCGATCAGAATTTTTGGTGAATTTTTTAATAAAAAAACTTCAAAATGCATTTCCTCCTACTGTTTTTATCAGATTTCATTTATTTCTGATACAAGCCGACTTTAGGGGGTCATGCATACGGCTTGTGCTTTTTGAGTGAATTGGAAAACTTTTGAATTTTTTTCGGAATTTAAAAAAAAAAATAAATGAATCTTCTCCTGCAGCGCATAAACGCAAGTTAAATGAACTTGCGCAGTAGTCAGATTTAACAACCGCACACCGACGCAAGTTAAATAAACATTCGCATTGGTCCGAAATGTGAACCATTGACGGAAGATAAACATGCAAACTGGTCCAAAATAAGCACCGCGCATCAACGCAAGTTAAATAAACATGCGCAATGGTCCAAAAAAAGAACTACGCGTCGACGCAAATTGAAAAGACATGCGCAGTGGTCCGAATGCGGATCGAGCATCAACGCAACCTAAAGAAACATACGCACTGGTCCGAAATGCGAACCGCGCATCAACGCAAGTTAAATAAATATGCACACTGGTCCGAAAAAAAGAACCGCGCATCAGCGCAACCCAAAGAAACATGCGCACTGGTCTGAAATGAGAACCACGCATCAACGCAAGTTAAATAAACATGGGCAATGGTCGGAAATGCGAACCGCGCATCGACGGATGTTAAATAAACATGCGATCCGGTCCAAAATAAGCACCGCAAAGTTAAATAGACATGCGCAGTGGTCTGAAATGAGAACCTCGCAAAAACGCAAGTTAAACAAACATTCGCAGTGGTCCGAAGAAAGAACCACGAATCGACGCAAGTTGAATAGACATAAGAGTCGGGCATCGAAATAAACATGCGTTCTGGTCCGAAATGCAATTCGCTTGTCAACGCAAGTTAAGTGAACCTACGCACTGGTCCGAAATGCGAACCTCGCATGAACGCAACCTAAAGAAACAGGTACACTGGTCCGAATTCCGAACCGCTCCTCAGCGCAAGTTAAATACACATTTGCACTGATCTAAAATAAGTACCGAGCACCAACACAAGTTAAATAAATATGCGCACTGGTCCAAAATGCGAACCACGCATCAACACAAGTTAAATAAACGTGCGCACTGGTGGAAAATGCGAAACGTTCATTAATGCAAGCTAAATAAACAAACACACTGGTCAGAAATGGGAACCGAGCATTAACGCAAGTTAAATAAGCATGCGCACTGGTTAGAAATGCGAACCGAACTGCGCATTAACGCAAGTTAAATAACGTGCGCACTATTCAAAATAAGAACTGCGTATCAACGCAACTTAAATAAACATGCGCACTGGTCCAGAATAAGAACCGCGCATCAACTCAAATTAAAGAAATATGCGCAATGGCCTGAAATAAGAACCGCACATCGACACACGTTAAATAAACATGCGCAGTGGTTCGAAATGCGAACCACGCGCCAACGGAAGTTAAATAAATATTTGCACTGGTCCAAAATAAGCACCGCGCATCAACGCAAGTTAAATAAACATGCTCACTGGTCCGAAATTCGAACTGCTCATCAACGCAAGTTGAATAAACATGCGCACTGGTCCAAAATGCAAACCGCGCACCAACGCAAGTTAGATTAACATATGCACACGTCCAAAATAAGCACCGTGCATCAACGCAAGATAGATAAACATGCAAACTCTTCCGAAATGCGAACCGCGCATCAAGGCAACCTAAGGAAACTTGTACACTTGTCCAAAATAAGTACCGCTCATCAACGCAAGTAAAATAAACATGCGCACTGATCCGAAATAAGAACCGCACATCAACACAAGTAAATAAACATGCGCATTGATCCGAAATAAGAACCGCACATCAACACAAGGTAAAAAAACATGGGCGCTGGTCCGAAATGCCAACCGCACATCAACGCAAGTTAAATAAACATGTGCACTGGTCCAAAATAAGCACCGCGCATCAACGCAAGTTAAATAAACATGCGCACTGGTCCGAAATTCGAACCGCGCATCAACGCCACTTAAATAAACGTGTGGAGTGGTTCGAAATGTGAACCACGCTCCAACGCAAGTTAAATAAACATTTGTACTGGTCCAGAATAAGCACCGCGCATCAATGCAAGTTAAATAAACATGCGCACTGGTCCGATATTCGAACCGCGCGTCAACGCAAGTTAAATAAACATGCGCACCGTGCAAGTTAGATAAACATGGAAACTCTTCCGAAATGCGAACCGCGTATCAAGACAACCTAAGGAAACTTGTGCACTTGTCCAAAATAAGTACCGCTCATCAACGAAAGTAAAATAAACATGCGCATTGGTCTGGAATAAGAACCGCGCATTAATCTTTATTAAGTTAAATGAACATGTGCACGGTTCCAAAATGAGAGCCGCGCATCAACGCAAATTAAATAAACATGCGTACTTGTCTGAATAAGAACCGCGCATCGAGGCAAGTTACATAAATATGCGCACTGGTCCGAAATGCGAGCGTTGTTTGAAGGTATCTATGGCAGACTATCCAGTCTACCAGAGATACAAAAAATCTGTTCCCCATTTTTCACGTAAAGAAATCTTTGTATGCATTTATCGGTCTATGTTCTGGTCCGGTGCTAAATTAATTATTGAGCTAGCTCTTTGCCGTCTCATCTTTTGAAGCCCGATATTTCAGGAAATTCCTTCGCTCATGCACGCTGGAATGGGTCTTATTGCTTTTCGTAAGCTGGGACTTTGTCCTTGGACAAACTTGTTTTTTTTTACAATTCAGTTTTTAAGATGTTTATGAAGGCTTTTAATATGTGACACATAAATTGATTTGGGTCACAGTTCTTTGAAATTTATTTCATTTGAGCTTTCTTTTACATAATCAGCATTTAATTACACTTGTCTACGAAGGGATTCAGTGAGAATGAGTGAACAAAATGCCGCGACCTCCATATTACCAAACTGTCACAACCAAACCAGCCAGAAAAAGGGCACAGATATTCTGTGGAAAGAAAGAGCATAAAGACTACCACAAAAAGGAAAAAAGAACAACGGGTTTGAAGGAAATGGCTGAAAAATGTGGCAAATCTCTGTATCCATGGCCTCGCCCAACACGTTTATTTCTTCCGATGTATTCTTTTGATTTTTTTACAGGCTGGTGCTTGGCGGATTGACCTTTCGGATGCAGTAAAACTGCTGTTTACAATCCGTGGAGGCGCCATCACTACACAGGGCACTCCCAGAATAGTGCTACTACGCTTCGTTAAGCTCAGTGTATCTGGATAATTTATCTCCACGATCGCTTTCACATTGCAACAATGACCACACTCGGAAGGAAGAATGGCAATTGCAACATCAATGCAAAAAGTAGTCATTTGACACCTCAGTGAAATCTGGGCGCTTCGATCGTACATCAGCATAGTGTTGAAAGACATTGAAATCGAATGCGTTAGGCGAATAATGGTGACATGTCATTTTTAGTGACGAGTCCAGGCTTTAGCCTTGTCGTGCAGAAGGGCACCACCGCTGATACCAAATCCAAATATACCAAGTCCAAATACAGATCCAGATGTGCTTCGATCCGATCAAAACCCCAAAAGATACATCTAGATATCTTGGTTGTTACGCACACAAAATATGAACCGTATCCGCTCACTAGTTTCAAAGTACACGTTGAAATCCGGATTTTCGGGATTCTAAGTCCAAATACAGATCCAGATGGGCTTCGATCCAATCAAAACCCCCAAAAGGCCATCTAGATGTCTTGGTTGTTACGCATATCAAATATGAACCGGATCCGCTCACTAGTTTCGGAGATATCGCCTGGAAACCAAAGTACACGTTGAGATCGGGAGTTTGGGATTCTAAGTCCAAATACAGATGCAGGTGGGCTTCGATCCGATCAAAACCCCCAAAAGGCACATCAAGATATCTTCGTTGTTACGCATATCAAATATGAATCAGATCCGCCCACTAGTTTCAGAGATATCGTCTGGAAACAAAACTGGCGACTGACGGACGGACAGACGGACGGACGGGCGGACGCAGTGCGTTTCTGTATCCCCCGCCTCCGACAGGACGGCGGGGGATAATAATAAATGATATCGTGTTGTTTACCTCTAGTGTGTCTTGAAACAATTCTCGCTCGATCACAAGCAAGTCCGTCTCGTCATCGGCGATAATGCTAGCATTTCTTACAGATTCTCCCGAAATTAGAGCAATCTCGCCGAATGATTTTCCAGCCCCTAGAAGAAATGATAGCGTTTTACGACTTCTGCAAAGTTGGGTAACCCGGGAGTGCCATGCTTGCGTGCCAGCTGGTTACCATGCATTCCCTTGACTTTTTAAAAACTAACCTTAAACGTGGAGTGCTAATTTTGAAATAACACCCCCTGCAGTGCGGTTCTGAATGATCCGTTCTTTCTTTTTTTTTTTTTTGCTACTCCTTTTACTTTTCATTGGATCGCACCAAAAGTTTGTGGAAATATTTCCCACTTAAGGGGAACAATACCTTTTATTTTATTTTCGCAGTTAGCCCATGTTCACCAATTGAGCGAACCGAATACCACCTTTGCGAAAAAAAAAGCCTACTGACCCTACAAATTTTATGAAATTTGCTCGAAATTTTACATGAAGGTAGTCTGGGTCAGGGCTCAAACAAGTACAGGAGCCATTTTTTTTTTATTTAACGATTTAGTGAATTTAGCGAAAAGTTTTACCAAAAATATATTTTCTGCACAATATTTATATTCTTTATCAAATTTTACTACTGGTACATCCAGTGTGCCTCAGTAGAAAGTTTCTTTTTTTTTGGGCGGTTTGTTGGGCGCTTTATTGGCCGAATTTTGGGGCATTTTTCACTATTTTGATGGATTTGAGAGCTGTGGATTGAGTTAAAAGTGGCATCGGATACATAGAAATTAGATTGTATATATATATATATATATATATATATATATATATATATATATATATATATATATAGATAGATATATATATATAGATATATATATATATATATATATATATATATATATATATATATATATATATATATATATATATATATATATATAAAGGGGACGACCATTTAAAAATGGGTTGCCCATTTTTTAATGGTCGGCCCATTTATAAATTTAAAAACGGTGTAGCACAGTTTATAAATTGTGCAGATTTAAAAATTGTGCCCAACACATACACACACACGCACACATATATATATATATATATATATATATATATATATATATATATATATATATATATATTTGGCATATAGACTCAACAATTTTGTCCTGGTAAGTTCTCAGAAACATTGAGGCCCAGTTTTTTTTTAGAATTAGATAAAATTTGTAATACTGCTTAGTGCACCATAAATTGCATGCTGGCTGTGGGGTTATATTTATGGTCATGGTGTATTCTCCAGTGATTTTCAAAAATACATTATAATCTAGTCATGTCATTGGTCAATATTTTATTTTAGTCAATATTACCAAAACATAATAAATAAGTAAATACAAATAAATAAATAAACAATAAAATAAAGGTTCCTATACGCGATAAGCGATCCGTCCATTTCTTACTGTAATGTTACAATATGGCGTAATGTTAATATAAGTGACGTTATTATGATATCAAAATTTTGACTTTTCACCAACTTCGAGTTTTCGTTGAATATGTAATTCTACATGGTGAAAAAAAAAGACGGGGGATGGGTGGGGTGTCTCTTTGCGACGCCGATTTTTTTCACGTCTGCACAAATCGTCGGTTTTTATTCAGCACTGCGCCAGACATTATATAATAAAGCGTCGGAAAAAAGTTGGGTTTTTGACATCGAAAAGAAACGCCACATAAAAAGAGTGTTTTTATCCAATGATCTATGGTCACGATAAATCACAACCAAATTATACAACCAGATTTGATGTTGTGTGTGTGTGTGTCTGTGTATGTTTGTTTTTATGAGCAAAATGAACATTTACACATCCTTGCTTATATGGAGTGTGTTTCAACGTTGTTCCAAAGACATTGATATCAATCAAAATATTCAGAATCGTTTTTTTTTATAGCCACAAACACAAACGGCCAGTTCAACTATAATGTCGTTGCGGAATGAAATACAAATTAGAATTTGTAGCCCAGAACCAAATTAATGTTGAAGTTATGTAAAGAATTAAAGAGAATTCAAAATTTAAACAACTAACCGAGTTACTTTGACATGAAGGTGTTGTTATTGCAAACAAAGAGTACAAAATAAAATTATCCCCCACCCTTTTGTAACGAAATTGGCACTCCGTGCGAACCGCGTCTGGTCTCAAATTACCCCTGTTCTCTATGGAATGCCTTTTTCACATTTATTTGTGAATTATTGGTATCAAGAATTAATTTTTGATATCAGAAATTGATTTTTTGATATCAAGAATTAATTTTTGATCTCAATAAATCCATATTTTGATATCAAGAATTCATTTTTGCTATCTGTAATTGTATTTTTGATATCTCTAAATGTATTCTTGATCTCAAAAAATAATTTTTTTATATCAATAAATATTTAGAGATATCAAGAAATATTTATTCATATCAAAAAATGATTAAATGATATCTAAAATTGATTTTTTTAGATCAAAAATTCAATTCTTGATAGCAAAAATGAAATATTAAAGAGCAAAGTATCAATTTTGAGCTCAATAATTGATTTTCTATATATTGATATCAAGAGCTTATTTCAGATATCATTATTTCAGACTGATACTTTTTAATTTGTATTTTGAAATCTGCAAACGATTTTTTTATCTCAAAAACTTATTCTTGATATCAAAATATCAGTCAATTTTTTTAAATAAAAAATTCAGAAACACGCATCTGTAAGTAAGTAAATAATGGCTGTCCCTGTATACAGAATCTTTATTTTAATTTTTTACTGCACAAAAAAGAAGCAATTCTTGAGATGTTGTTATTATTGATCTCAATAATTCAAATTTTCATCTCCAAAATTTTATTGACGATTCGTTATATTTTGTGTGAATGTGTGTCTCCCGTAAGATTTTTTAGGTTTGTAAAATTGATTTTTTAATCTCAAAAATAAATTTTTGCCATCTTAAATTCAATTATTGATAGCAAAATATAAATCAATGAGATCTACATTGATTTATTGATATCTCTAAATATATTTTGATATCAAAAATAAGCATTAAATGTTAAAACGGCATTCCATAGTTCTCCGGGTTTTATTTTTGGACACGCTTAATAAGACATATGATATCAAGTGGTCCTCACGCCCTCGGGAGAGGGGGGGGGGGTGGAGGAGCACCGTAAAGAAAAATGACTAATTATCGGCAGATATGTTGCAGAAGAAATGGTTGTAGGAAGTTTGACGGAAGAATTTTCTGCATATTTATATCAGTTTTCTTTTAAAAAGTACAACAGTTCTGTGTGATCTGTGTTTTCCTCAAAACGCACGACCAAATGTTGGGGAAAGAAAACAAAATCTCTTGCGTCTGGCTTGGTGCTAGTAACGGGAATAGACTATAACGTTCGGAGGGATCGAGAAAATTCCAGAAAGCTTTAATTCTGATCAGTTAATATACACTTAATAACCAATATAGGCTAACATTTATATACGTTAATATTTATAATGAATATAAAAGAAATGAAAATTAGTATGTTCTTACCGATTGTTGATATAAATTTGCCGTATTTGCCTCGGTTGAGGACCTTATCGCCTCCAGGCGCTGCCGTGGGCTGTTCCATGCCCTGCTCCTTGCTCTGCTCACTGAGCGCTGTTGAACTTTTCCACCTCTTTTCCCGTTCTTCAGACTTTTCCTGCTCCTCTCCCGTTTTCAAGGGATCGATGTAGACGGAACACACTCCAGACAGGACGATGTAGAAGCTGAAAACATACAAACAAATGTCGCACGCGAATCTGAAGTATTCACTTATCACCAATCAATAGCTGAAGGAGAGCGGCTAAGTGACACTCTCTGCACGACGTATCATCCTATTGTATCCACAGATCAGGAGATACGATCCTGATTGATGGCTGATGGAGAGTTCAATTGGGTTCTTATCTTAAAGTGGTCTGCTGGCCGCGTATCGATTACCATTACGAAGAAACTACCCATGTTTTTTAATTAAAAATGGTTTTTGTCTCTGCCGTCCCGAAGTGCAGCGAAGATTTTGATTCCAGAAGAATTTTTCGGGGGGGGGGGATGGGGGGGGGGGTTAGGGGTCAACAAGACTTTTAGCACCAAGATGTGAAAATTACAATAACTAAGACTCATTCATTTTTTGAAAACAATGCAAGTAAACCCATATATTCACGGATAAAGAGCTGACCTCCTTCTTCAGTAGTTTGAGCCTTTATCTGGAAATAAAAGTTAGCAAATTTTCTTGTCAACTTCGAAGGCAATGCGATAAAAGCTGTAGGAGCAGCATTGTCCTTTGTGACTGTTGAATGACAAGAGGAAATAACCAGAAAGTGGCTTACTTGGGATTTATTACTGCCACCTCTGATCCCGTAAAAAGTGTGACAAGTGTAAAGTGTGCGAAGCTTGGCTCATAAATTTCTTACTTAAAGCAATTACTTTAGAAGAGCGGAAATACTAGCTCTTGCTGCCCTCTCCAAAAGTGGCCTGTTCCAGAGTCCTGAATCATGATAAAAATGTTTGACAACGGAAATGAAAAAAAGTGATGTTACTCCCAATGTAGTAGGATTAGAGCACACAAAAAAATTGTATGATGCTATGTGCATAAACGCTTCGCAATACCTTATCGCCATATCCCCCTCACATATAGCAAATCTAAACATTCGCCGCCCAAGTCCGTTACATCATAAAGAACGGTGCACTATGTTCAGCCACTGTCCGTCTGTCCGACCAGATGGGCTTATGCAGGATATGATATGTCGCCGGGGTTTACTTTTTTTTTCCTTTTCGAAACACAGTCGATAATTGACCACGCCGTTCGTAATTTTGCGACAAGACTTACCCTTTAACAACAAAAATAAAACTCCGACGGGTTTATCCTATTGAAAGATATACATTTTAATTCTTAATTTTGAAGCTCTTTAAGTCACGGCTGCTCTGACGTATACTCCGCCATACCAGCTTTTCCATTTACATTGACCGTTCACTCGATTTGTTAATTCCTATACACCAAAACAATCTTTCTTTGTAAATATTATGTTAAGTTATTATGGCACAAAGGAATATATATTTTTCTATGACAAGAAACAAGAGAGCACCTTTGAGAGTATTTAATCCCCACTACACATTTCTATCAGAACTATTCCCCACCGCTCTTTACAAAGAAGCCAGACCGAGTCCTATTACTCTTTTCATTTTTTTTTTGCTGCATGGTTTCTTATTATTTGCGGAGCCCATGCACTTACAATAATTATATCTATAAATGCGTCAACACGTAAGTCAGTGAACGCTTTCATGGGTAAAGTCTTGATTTGGCACCTTGTGTTCGGGCTGTATTTTCGTTTTTTTTTCATGCACTTTTTCACCAAGCGAAGTCGCTAGGATGCCAAAGTTACAAATACAGCCAGACAAATGGTAGTCTTTTCTCTCTGTTTTTTAATCTTCTAACAAAGAGTAATGTAGTCGTGCCAAAATGCGGACAATGCCATGGAACTATTTATGCTGCTGCCTAAATAGTTTGTTTGAATGTATTCCGTTGTTATGGGGCATCCAGAAAATAACTGCACAAAGAAATAGGGGTTGGGGCGTCGCCAATTCGCAATTGCGTTAAAGCGAGTACATTCAAAGACCCACACCCCTGCCCCCCCCCCCGCCCTCAATGTGCATGGATCAATCGATTCGTTTTTTTTTTTTTTTCATTTTCATTTTGCATTTGAAATAAAATATTGGAAGAACGACATGGAATCACTGTTCAAGAAATTCGCCAAAGTCTATAAACTATAAAAACTTTTTGAAGACGTACTTTTCTAAGGAAGAACTGTTGTCAATAAAATGAAGTACTATTTTTATGTTTGTTGCTTTCTTGCTTAAACAAAAATAGGCGGTCAGCTGCATACCATCAAGAAATTTTGAATATTTGTACAAGAAAACCAAAAAGGGCTTGATTTAGACACCGGCTTTCCAGTGACTAAGGATATAAAGGAAAACTAGACTGTTTTCGCTATTTGAGCAGCGAAAATTACACTTGGACAAACAAAAAAATAAAATTCTGAATTCTTAAAAATTCAAAATTCAGTATAGTTCTTTGTTCAAAGTCATGCCAAGTTAACACTCGCCTCTAAACCCTACACAGCACAGTTTTTGACATGTATTATCCCAGTTGACATTGTGTCGTCGAGATAACGTCAGTTTGAGGCTGCGTCAGTGACCATGTCAAATGGCAACTTTGAATCTGGTTGTAAGTTGGTTTGATTGGTAGCGACCACAGACCAGTCTTTGACACAACGTTGAATAAGCGTTGAAAAAAATCTGAATATCGACGATGCATATAGACTTCGATAAACAATGGTCGCACAAATGTGCGGGTGACCACAAACCAAAATCGTATTAACGCTCAGAGGATATTTAAGCCTAGTACTAGTAATGGTAATGACTTGTCGCTTTGAAAATTGACGAAAATCAGGAATAACCTGTGAGATATTCAGAAGCACTCCAATTTTTGCTGCCTACTTCTGAAATTTTTTCCTGAAAACTGACTTCATGCATATGCTGCGTGACCCGATGACACAAAGGGAATTTTGACAGAGCGATGACCACTATTCCTTATGATTATCACCATCCAGTTGGTGTTGTGATTAATATTTTCGCAACATCTATTCGTCACTCTCCCGACGTCTAAATAAGTCTACAGATCGACGTTGTGAAGTTGATGGGCGGAGTTCCCCTTCCCCTTAATTATTTTGTGGTGGTGCGGTGGTGTTTTAACCGGTGATCATTTGGTATGGACGCCCTTTTTACCATACTCGGGTTTTTGCCATGTAGGTTTCCTCAATAATCGAAAACGCGAGGTGATTAAAAATGATTACTGGGATGAATAAATTATAATGAACAAATATTACTGCGACTTCATTTTATAACAATCTTGGAACAAATGGACGGATTATTTTTCGGGTGACTTTAAATAGTTTTTAGCGAGTTGATGTAACTCAAAATGGCACTTATAATGTGAAAACAACTTTATAGCAATTGTGGAGGTGAGCATCCCCAAACGTGAGAAAAACTAGAACCTCACTTCGCTTGCGAAATGTTAAACACTTGACAAAAATTAAAACGCAAAAATACTTAATTCAATGGGTTATTTCTTGAATAATATATTGCAAACAACACAGCTTGAATACGTCTTATAAGCCGAGTAGTGTTTGGTTTCTGTTGACTTAAGGTTTTATTGACTGATCTAGCATACGCCGTGTTATCTATTTACGCACTGAGAGCTTGCACAAAGCTCACTGAGCAACTGCGTGTGATGTGGGTTAAATGCTACGCATTTACTTGCAAAAATACACTCTTTTCACATGGCGTTTTAACAAAGAAAACGAAATCAAAGACGAAAATAAAAAGTGACATGCACATGTTCAGATCAAGCTCTTCATAAGTCCCAAGTTTCATGGTCGTATGGCCTATAGTGTCAGAGAAGAAGAAGACACAAAAAATCGGAAAAAGTGTCAAGAAGAAAAAAAAGGACGAATTTTGCTCGCACAAATTCATATAACCCTTGCAAGCCAAAGGCTTGTCAAGTGTTAATAAGCATTGCCGCTGAGATATTTGCTGCTCAGCCTTACGGTAAGATACAGTAAAGAGCACATGCGCAATATTTGCTCACTATTTTGTCGGTAGTCGAGAGATCAACAGCTTGTACCGTCATCTGCATCATAGCGTGCGCCTGCCTTAAAGTGGGCTTCAATGGCATAATTCAATGTCCATTTTCGCATATAAAATGCTAATGAATTTCTAGACAAATTGTGGTGGACCAACTAGGCATACTAAAGCATGTCTCTGCCAACGTTTGTCCTCCCAGCCCCAACCGTTTGAGAGTAGTTCACGCTGCAAGCTCATGGCGAAAAAAATGGAATCAAACGGAAACACTTCATCGAATCTTACGAATTCAGTTAACTATGGGTATAGGAAATCCCCTCATGTAACAAGGAAATCTTCTCCGTCTCCATTACTTGAGGGTAAACCAGTCAATTATTTTTATGTGCTCCACGTGCTTTTATGTGCCGCAAGACTTCCCCTGTTTTCCTACAGCTATTTAATTAGTCCAGTTCAAGTTTTGTTTCCACTATTCTTCACAGTATTTTTTTTTTTAAATTTTGAAATCACAGCCTGTTAAACCCCCTAGTCCCCACTTTGTACAATTGTCTCAGTTGTCTTTTTCATTCAACACAAGATCATCATGTTAAAATTTCATTGTTTTAAACATAAAAATTTGAATTTTCCACTTCATTTATCTGATCAGGAACCACCCGTAAATCCTGCCATGGCCGCTTTAAAGAAATAGCTTAGGTCATGCAAGATCATAATTAGACAATATACTCACAACATTATTCTAAAATGTTGCTTTCTTTATTAACTTCAAATTTAATTGATATTTTTATGAGTAGTTAATATTCGATAAAACACACATATAAGGGTTAATTAATAGTATACGCTTCTGACATTTTTTTAAGTTTTAAAAATTTGAATCAAAAGACGAAAAATATAAAAATGGCCGCTGACTAAATAACCAGTTCTACAATGAACTAGAACCTCATTTCGAAAGCGAAATGTTAAACACTTGACAAAAATTAAAACGCAAAAATACTTCTTTCAATGGGTTGTTTCTTGAATAATTTATTGCAAACAACACAGCTTGAATACGTCTTATAAGCCGAGTAGTGTTTGGTTTTTGTTGGCTTAAGGTTTTATTGACTGATCAGGCATACGCCATGTTATCTATTTACACAGTGAGAGCTCGCACAAAGCTGAGCAACTGTGTGTTGTGTACTATGCGTTAAATGCACCGCATTTATTTGCAAAAACTACACTCTTTTCACATGGCGTTTTAAACAAGAAAACGAAATAGAAAGCGAAAAGAAAAAGTATCATGCACACGTTCATATCAAGTTCTACCTAAGTCCCAAGTTTCGTGGCCCTAGGGCCCGTAGTGCCAGTGGAGGAGATGACACAAGAAATCCGATCACTGTCCAGAAAAAAGAAGATACCAACGGCTCCTCGCACAAATTCATAAACACCTTGCAAGCCAAAGGCTTGTCAAGGGAATTCTCTCTCTCTCTCTCCAATGGCAATTCTGTCTTCAACAGCTATTTTATTCGCGTTTGAAAAATATTCAAGTGTTTAAGTGCGACAAACTGCGATGCCCTTTGCAGCATCTAAGGATGAGATTAAGGTAAGGGTTTCACCACAGTTAACGCCAATTTTTACACCTTGTTACATACAACCGCCATAGACAATGCATGGGCCGCCGAAAATATAAATAACTTTTGACTTATAGTATATATTCAAGCAAGGTTATGTTCAGCAAATAATCATGTACGGTGTCATAAAGGGCCCATAAAACACTATATTTTTCGGCTTGAACGAGTGCATTTCAGCATTAAGCTACCATTTAACAAGTTTTTATGTAATCAATATGATAAAACTAACCCAAGAAAAAGCTTGGATGCGGTTCGGTATTTTCAGCTAGACATTCTAGCTGTTTTGACAGTGGTCCAATTTTTGTGTCGTTTTCAACGAAACCTTGGAATTGTGTAGAACTTGTGATAATACAGAACAGTTAATGAAGAAGACCTATTCAAAGTGCTGGTTTTTGTTCTTGAGTGGGCCGTGAATTGTACATCAGAATGGGCAGATTTTATTTGAACCACATTGATAAAGATAAAAACGATGCCACAACAATCCAAAATTAAAAGCAAGGTCCATAAAACGATACGAAAACAATCCCGAAGTTGACTAAAAGTCACAAAACAAATACTTGAGCGTTATCAAGTATCAGGAATAAATAATCACGAAGGCAAAACATAGATATAATAGATGTTAAACTTGCAAATAACAAACTTAAAATGAAGCAGTATCACTCAAATCCAACTGTAAGAAAAACGATCATTGAAAATTGAAACAAGGAATCACAGCTCTGCTAAAGTTAAATATCGTGTGATAAAGACCACCAAAGATAGATGCCTTGCAAACATGGATGTGCGAAACCATGACAAAACAAAAAAGAGCTTTATACGAAAGATGCTCATAGAAAAAGTCAAGTTACCGCAAAAGCAAGTGAACGTTGTTAAGGTGAAAAGACAGTCTTGTCGATGAAACATATAAAACGAAAAAAGTGGGAAGCAGTGAAAGGTACCTTGTCAAGACCGCGAAAAAAGACTCAAATGGGAAACTGGGAAAACAAAAAATGAATCAATCCACAGCTGTGATTGTTCAAGACAGATATCATTTATTGTGGCTCCGTTTGCAAACACCGTTTCTCAAGACCATGATCACGTTTGATGACAAAGAGATGCGATAAGAACATTTACACAAATGCGACTAATTCTGCTACAAAGAATGTAATATTAAAGAGCGACCCCTTGGGCAAATATATATCTGCTTTACTTGTAAAAACCATCTAAAAAGGGCACTAAAAGGGACTTATTAAGAATGACTGCACTAGAAAGACATTGGTTGCACTGCGAATACCGTTTATGAAAATTATCAGCTTTCCCATGAGAAATCAAAAGTGGGGTGACTGGTCTAGTAATCTGCGCGCCCAGTAATTTGACAATGTACCACCTGGAGCTCTACACAATGCAGATATTGACACAGTTTCGTTAAAACGAAAACTAGAATACAAAAGTCGCTATGAACAACAGACCGACGTCTACAAACTTTGAAACGAATAACAAAGTTATATACCGGAGTCACTTTTTTTGCACGACAGCACAACAAGTGAGCTTTGTCAGCGCCAATACAGAGCCACCGATGAACAAATCGCAGTGACAGAAAACATAAATGAAAATGATAAACTAATACCGCCAGAAAAACGCGCTAATATTCTGAGCAGTCAAGGGGAAGCATACTTAAAGAAGTAGAGAAATGGTTGTAAGCAGAATTTACTTCTCAAACACGCAAACAATTTTTCTGAATTTTCAGGCAGAGACGATATTTATAGATTTTCAATAATTCAGCAAGAATTTTTGAGAGCAGGAACAAGTCAGCCGACATCTCTCCAAAGAATGTACCAAAATGCGTTTTCCCCAAGAAGTGAGTTCAGCTTAAAAAAGGAACATACATTGCGGAATTAGAAACGAATTACAGCGTTCATGACTACTATAACGTGCAGGAAACCGAAGACGCAAATGCGCTTGACATATGTATCAGCCTGCCGATGTTGCAGCTGCGAAATAAATACCTGTCAGTATTTTTCAGGATAAGCAGGCCGAATCATTATCATTCCTTGCACAATTTCCTACTGGATGAAACACTCTGCACACTCCAAAGAATAAACAACTGACACCCTCGAAGTACTTCAGTGCTAGGTTATTGTGCGCTGACTGTGTGGCAGGGGATGAGTGTTCAAGAAGCTGTCCTTCGTGTGTTTAGCGTGAGATTAAAAGTTTGTTTAAGAGAAATAATCCGTTTTGCTACAGAAGGAAACACAACATGGATAAATTTTCCAGTGAAAAAGATCACTGCGCTTGCTGAGTGTGTAGACGAAAATACAAACATATGGATGCCAAACGCACTTGATAAATACAAGGCTAGGGTAAACACGAATGATTTTGATGCAATATGTATGGAAAAAGTCTAATTCAAAATAGAATTTTATCAATTTATCAACAAAAAGGTAACGCAAATATTTTGCACTGCAAAACAACGTCAAGGTGGAACCCAGCAGTGATACGCTAATTTTCACCCACGAAATACCCAGAGAAGTACCGCATGGCATTGCTAAAGGTTTATCTACCTTTCAGAATATATGAAAATCTCATGCTACATGGTTATGATTCATTTAAAATCTTTTTCAAGAACGTTACTACGGCAACGATGCTTCCTATGTGCGATGTATGAATGAAAAGCAGCGATAGATATTTTACACAATACACCAGTGGTATCTTCAGATGTAAATGGCAGGTATCCAGAACCCTTTCACATTTCATGGAGTAGCACGAGCAGGAATAGGTCTCTGCATCAAATGTCTCAGTTTTGAGGCCCAAAAACTTTTAAAACATCTGTTAGTCCTAGTGGTATAATGGAATAATTTATTGCTTTAGATTTTTAATTACTGCTGATGAAGTTACCCATGAGGACAGAACATTTGAATGTGACTTTAACTTGCCGTTCTCTACTGAATTTGATCATATGACAGTCTTGTGCCATAATGTCGAATGCCTTCCTGTGCAGTTTGCTGATGTCGTACAAATGGTTAAGGGACTACTTTTTGGGAAAGAACGTCATATCAACATACTTTTTTCACCTGAGATGTGAGAACGCCCCCATTTTCCTTTCTGGGCTGATTTAATGTATTAATTTTAGTTTACTTTTAGCAAAGTCCTTTGAAGCATACCAAATGTAACTTGCAAAATGTAACCTGCCACTCCTCGTTCCATCAAACAACACATAATCACCACTAGAAACGGATTTCAAAAAGTAAACTATCTCTAAAACGGTTGCACTTACAGCTACAAATATGTTATAGACTACTTCTTGGTAAAGAATTATTGTGTGACTTATTTTTAAGCTGTGACGTTATTATGACGTCATTTTATTGATTTTTGTTATTTTACCATTTTGAAGGCTCATTTTAAATTCATTCAATACGGAAAATTTGAAATTACGAGGGATTTGAGATGAATGCCCTGATAAGTTCCTAATTCCATCGCCCTGTCCACTCCCTGTAACCCACAGTACTACTAAGTGAATGTAAAATACAGCATTAAAGAAAACGCTGATGCATCTGTTCAGTGTGCTATACTCAGATAGTGCAGTAAGAGCATCGTTTAGCTATTGACCCTGATGACAGCTAAAGTTCTGTATTTCATCGTTTAAGATAAAGTCTGCATTATAGAACTGATAACTGATTACTTCAGATAAAGGAAAATAAGCAGTTTTCTTTAACTATTACAGCTATTGTAGGCTTAAAATGGCAAGTGAGTATTGTGCAATGACTTAAAGCATTGTATAATGATTTAAATTTATTGTGTTAAATTCAAATGCGAAGGTTTTACAAATAAGAGTGAAGGTTTTAAAATGGAGTATAACCACGGCTAAGCCGTGGGGGGGGGGGGGGGGGGGGCAGGCATGGCAACACATGTGTGGCGGTGATGCGTCTAATTTCACAAAAAGACGTACAGCAAAGCCTGTCCGTAGTGACCACTGTGCACACGTCACCACTTGTTACGTTTGTACGTCTGTCTGTAAAATTTCATTATATGCTACTCATCTTGCAGTTTTCATCAGAACGGAATAAAAGTTTATGGCCCACTCGTGTGCGTGTTTCTAAGTCTGTGTTTATTTTTCGTTTTTTTGCTTGTTGTGTTGTTTTGGGAGTATGCTATTATTTATTTAGCATTTTTCATAGCCGAACGAAGCGAAAGCTCGTCTGCTAGCAACATGTCTCCTCCTAGTGCAGGGAGAAAATAGTTGATATTAGCGAATATTCGGTCATGCAGCTGGCGTGATGGCATTGCTTTTAGCAAAGTTCTACATCGCTTAGCTTTCACATGATTATTTTGTTCTCCTAGTTGTAAATTTAGTTACTCGTAACAAAAACGGTCTAGTTCAGTGTTCATTTTTGTGTGTTTTAATAATTGACTCATTTAGCTTTACTTTGGACTTGCGGTTCACCGGGCAAGCCGTTATGGATATAAAGAACTGTGTTTTTTAGAATTATGGATCTTAGTTTTCACGGCAGTAGAAGTTTAATTTCACGGAATGCATTGCTTGATTTTTCTCTCCTACGCTTCGACTCACAAGTAGTGTTTTTTTTTCATAAGTAGAGTTCAACAGTACGCCACATTATTTGCTCTTCCAGCCCCCCCCCTCAACGTAGACTTACTCATTTTGTTGTGAAAGCTCTATAATACAGATTTATGTATTGTATTTAATTTCAGATTGTGTACGGTCCCTGTGATTTGCTTCCGCTTGGATTTTATTTGTTATTCTCGCGTAAAAAAAGGTTTTCCATAAAGCGACAGTTTTAGATAAACATTTTCACTAACATATAAATGAGGTTAAACGCATCGTTGTGTGTACCAAATATAAAATATGTGTAATCAAACGCAGTCGTATTAATCTTTTTCAAAATACTACGTGCTATAGATATTGATTTGGCACCATTACAAAACATATGTGAGATTAATTTTTCTTCGTTACACTCTTCACACTCTGTAGTTTGCCTAATTCCCCATTCTTGCATAGTTTTGTTGTGAATAACTATGTCGTTAATGGTTTCAAACTGGAAAACGATTAATTTTGTATATAAACGAACCTTTCAGCTTTTATAAGACTACCATGGAATTTTACGCTGCGTTTTAGTCGCGATTCCATCCATATTGAAAAGAATGTCGGAGGTTTCATATATATCTGAAGCAGTTCCTTATTATGTTCTACATTTAGCTTATAGTACATCAATTCTGTTTCTGTTTATCGTAATAAAAATCGGTTGATTAATCATATTTTGCGCCATAAGTGTTTTGTCTCAGACAATCTCATCGAGTGTAACATTTTTTAAGCTATCTGAACAGCTGATTTCAAACCTAGAAATTTTACGTAATTATACTTTAGATGTAATTTTTGTTCTAAGACGTACAGTGAAATAAATAACCCATCATCTCGCAGCAGGTCCTTTATGCAAACACTTCCGCGTTATACCAATCCTTTCGGAAATTTCTTGCCCATTATACGGATTAAATCATTATTCGAAATCAATTATTCATAGTTTACATTTGAAAAAGAATTGCCTTGCTTTGTCATTTCCCTTCTCATATCAAGTTTTGGAAGAGCAGTCTTTCTAACATCCAAATTTGAATATAAGCCCAATTGAAAATAATTTAAGAGCTTTTTCATGACATTTGGTATTCGGTATTCTCAGGTCACCTTTAGCCATGGGAACTATGACTGTATCCTGCTAAACTTTCGGAGGCTTAGATGATAAAATAGTTATGTCCTAATTTTTTTTAAGCTTGGTTTAGGCATAATAAATAACAAATTTTAGTTAAACAGTAAACTAGATGGGCAGGTCTTGGCTTTTTGCTAGTAGAATTTGCCTATTAAGGACAATTGTGTTTTCCACATCTGCATTTGGATTGAAATATTGTTTATTTTATTTTCAAAGTTAATCTTAGAACATATCCCAGACGGATATCTAACATGTTGAAACTCCTGTTGCTCATTTCAAGTCTCAAAAACGTCTTCTCCTTATTTAGATTCAATCCGGACTGGTAAAAAGTACTCCGCCACCCTAAATATTTATTGAATAAAGGAAATACAATACAATATGTGTCTTCTGCAAAATGAGACAATTATCTTTCAGCTCTGTTTATAGTTATGCCTTATTGTTGTAGTTGTTTCTAATTATTTCTGATAAAATTTCAACATAAATTACAAAGAGAACACAGGAAATGAGCAGCTATGTCTTAAACCAAAAATATTTCGAACCACCCGATGCTAAAATATTTTTATATTACAATTTTATCCAGTCTATAATTTCGCCATCAAATTAAATTTCTTTAATACATTGAAGAGGAAAGGCTATTCGAACCGCAAGTATGGTGAGGCAAATGGGCAGAAATTAAAGAAAATGTAAAAAGATCACGCAAACCATAACAGGCAATAGGCAAATATACGTCACCCAGAGACAACCCGGAAAGAGTCCATGGCCACGTTTTATAAACAATGAGGATATGTAATTATTAACTCAGCTTTGGGTACTCACTCTTGTTCCAAGATATATAGAATGCGCAGAAGTAAAGTAAAGTGAAACCAGTCTTCAAAATTCAAGTTATAAGAACGCTTGTGACACATTCATTGCGAAGTATTAATTGTGAGCTAAAAACCTTTATATAATAAGCGGAAAATAGAATGCTAGATATGTTTTTGGTGTAATTAATATTCTGTTTAACGCATACTTTTTGTGCTATGGTTTAGACGTTAATCTGATGATGAAGTTAAAATTATTGACTTGCTTCAGTTTTTTATGACTTTTCTCAACTGCAGTAATACCTGCCTCCGGACAAACCTGTACAATGTAGACAACTGCCGTCCAATGTTTCAGTTCCTTTTAATTTGCCTGTGGTTTCTATATAATAAGAACGAGGAGAATTCAGACCTCCGTATTCCGGCCACCGGACACCATTTTTCAGACCCAACTGTAGAATTTACTGTGTGAAAAACTGTTATTTATACAGACAGAAAATGAAAATGTGAGACATATATAGCTTATAGACAAAAATTATTTATGATATGAAGAGCCTATTAGTGAATTTTTGTCTGGTGTCATTTGTTTGTAAGCTCAGTACAAGCAAAACAGAGACAAAACAAATACGGGCTTACCTGTCCCCCGTGTCCCCCTGAGTAATAACCACGTCATCTTTATATTTTCTCTCATATGTACAATGCGCCACCAAGTTTATCAGGACATCTGTAAAATACAAAGCGGGAGATTTTAATCATAACCATTAATAAATTAGTCTCAAACAATGCCACGGTACTATATTTTGAGATAATTTTAGTCAAATAAGCGTGCTTCTTGGTGTGCGGTTGTATTGCCAAACACGAAGTCATCTTTCCACCCACCAATTTCTGTGCAAAATACCCTACCACCAGTTTGAATCACACCGTCACACGCCGTCTTCGCTCCCTCTTTACTTCAACCTGGCTACTCTCCATCTCAGAAGTGATAATGATTGTTATAATATATGTTGTAGAAAAACTTTGGGTGTATATTTTCAGACTGGAAGAACGGAGCAGGGTTGTCACGTGACGATTGCTTACGTAATTCTGTTCTTTCATTTCATGCGTTCATAAATACATCAAATGTATTATTGGGTGTATGGTTGATCAGATATCAATATATATATTGATTTGTAAATGCTTAAAATTTTGAAATGCATAGGATTTTGAAAAACCAAAATATTTTGACGACGTTGAAATATTCCATTTGTTTGTGGATTCATCTAATGTGTATAATTGACCTTTCTCACCTATTGAAAAATATTGGCGTGAATTAGTGTAATAAGAAGCACCTGCAGACGACACATAAAATGATTTCTAAAATTCCATTAAACGACTGCACTGCACTATATATATATATATATATATATATATATATATATATATATATATATATATATATATATATATATAGAGAGAGAGAGAGAGAGAGAGAGAGAGAGAGAGAGAGAGAGAGAGAGAGAGAGAGAGAGAGACAGAGACAGAGACAGAGAGAGAGAGAGAGAGAGAAAGAGAGAGAGAGAGACAGACAGACAGACAGACAGAGACAGAGACCCAATTTTATGTTAATTTCTGCAGATGATCTTTTAAGAATGTTTTGTAACCATTTATTGTTTCGCCTGTCTGTATACACCTATACGGAGGTGCACCCGGCTTTTATTACTGGGAGAGATCCTGACCAATGGAATATATTTCAAAACAACGAAACATATTGATCGGGCATCTGACGAAGCCTTTTTGTCTAGCGAGTAAAATTTAACCTTGTGTGGACTTTGCAAAAGCTGTGTTACGGCTAAATAAAGACCTCATTTTTCTGTTGTTTGGGTTCACAACCGATGTCTACGCGTCTATGTAGGGATTTGTGCACGTTGGGCCATTTTCATTAGATAACGTCGATAATTTGCAATGCCGAATAGAGAGAGATGAGCTACATTCTCAAAACTGCTCCTGTAGCTAACAAAACTGTTGAAAGTTGATCAATAAATTTTACTTTTATGTTAAAACATATTTTTGTAAAAACTGTTTGCGTAATTTAACTCAATCAGCTGATTTTCCTAGTGCGGTATATAGTTAATAACACAGCAAACTTTCGTGACTACCAGGGCAGAGGTTTATTTATGACCTAACTATATTTCAACTATTCTTGTACCCTTCAACGAAGCCTTGGTGATAAGATGAACATAATTTTGAAATATGTCTTTTTTAAAGTTCGATCCGAAACGATTAAACATTTTCGAGTAAAAGTTGAAAAGACGCCAATATATCCCGTCGCTTTCTCGTGTTATTATCATTTCCCTTTCGAGAACGAGCTTCTTTAGCTGTCTTCGTGTATTTTTCAGCTTTGTTATATTTTTTGCAATAAAATTTATTCATAAGAACCATCTGAACAACGCTCGAATTTCAAATATTCAGTCTTCAAGAAAGTGTTATTTTACCGCGCTCTGCTTTCTCCAGCAGCTCGCTTTTCTTGCGTAACCAAGGCAGCAGGACCTCGATGTCCGTTCTTCTCCTCATGTGTGGCGGTTTAGAAATAACGTCCAGTACTCGCTGAAACATCTGTGTCATCTTCGAGGCTTTGATTCCGGCAAGCCGGCTTCACGTGAACGCGGAGAGTTCTGAAATGATTCGGAATGATAGAGTTAGTGACCAGCAGATTCGGAACTCATCGTTGCGACTCCGACAGCCACGGCATTGTAATCGTAATGCCTGTACATCTGAGTACGAAAGACAGATAGTGCCAGGTTTTCGTTGATGTTATCACCAACGACGCTATCTCTGAATTACATTGATAGAACAGAAGTCTTCGAACTTAGTATCTACTAAGCCGGTGTTAGCTGAAATGTCAGTGTTATCTCATAAAACACTTTGCAGCTATCTCCGACAATGTTTTGGTTTTTTCTGCGACGTGTACAGGTTAGTAAACTGACATCCTAATTTTTCCCCAAGAGTTTTTTTCAAACAAATGTGTTTTTGTTTGGTTTGCTAGAAAAAAATCGAAACATGAGCAGTTTCGCACTTGAAAAAATTAGGAAACCAGTTTTGTAACTCCGAAGACTTCTGTTCTATCAACGAAATTTAGAGATAGCGTCGTTGGTGATAACACCAACGAAAACCCAGCACTATCGGTCTTTCGTATTTGACGCTATGCAGCGTCACTGTAATGATGCTGTTTAGCTGTATATCCGGCATGCGTCCATTACATGGTCTGACGTGTATTTGCCTTGAGGGGAGGATGGATTGGAGTAAAGGAATTGAAAATATTTGACAGCATGTAATCGACGAAAAAAGACAAAGCGTAATGTCCAGAAATATTTACACTTGCTCAAAAGACGGGTAGACCGTTAAAACATCAATAATCGACTCCTTAATATCCACTGGGCCGCTGCAATCTGACAAAACTTGAAATTTACCTGAGCCAAAGTTTTTAGACTTAGTTTTAGGAAACACCTCAGTGCTAAGGGGATGCGCATTTTGGCGCTAAAGTTCCGAAGTTCAAGGAGCATTCAGGCTTATTCAAACGCATATGGTTGGATTACACCGAGATAATGCTACCACATAAAACTGTTCGTATGGATATGTATTTTGTAAGGAATATTAATATCTCAAATGATCAATGTAGTTGGAGTTATTTACAAAATAAAGTTTTATTCGCATTTCTTGTAAACGGAAAGTTTGTAGATATCAAGAGAAAGTGTTATTTTCTACAGCTTGTAACTCATCAAATTTCTGCTGTTGTTTTTTTTGTTGTTGTTTTTGCGCACCTCACTGTGATGGCAGTCCACGACTTGTGAAGAAATGAGAGCCTCCGTCCATTGAGCCGCCTTCGCGAGTTGTGTCGGTGTCCGCGGGCGTAGTAGTGCCTGCCAACACAAAATTAACATTATCAAATAAAAGACTGCCTGGTTTAACACTTGACAAGTCTTTGACTATATGAATTTGTGCAGGCAACCTTTGATGCTTTTTTTCTTGACAGTAAAATCCATTATCTTGTCTCAGCTTCTTCTCTGACACGACATGTCCTAGGACCACAAAACTTTGTACTTTCGTAGAAGTTGAACTGAGGGTATGCATCCCGCCTTCTTTCGTCTACGATTTCGTTTTCATGCTTAAAACGCCATGCAAACACAGCTGATTTTAGAATAAATAAATACAGCGCTTTAAAAGCTCAGTAACGGTTGAGCAAGACAGCACAGCTTATGGGCGTTACGCGAGCTCTGCCTCCATTGAAAAAAAGTGCTAGTCCGTTCAATCAATAAAGGCGTTGAGCCAACATAACCAAGCAGATGAACTTTATTAAGCCGCATACGTGCTGCGCTATAAGCTCTGTACTTCGTTGCATTACAGACTATGCGGCTTGTGAAAAATGTTCATGTTGTTCAAGAAATAATAAGCCATTCAAAGAAATATTTTTATCTTTTAATGCTTGTCAAGTGCTGAAGATTTCGCTTGCGAAATACGGTTCTAGTTTATTGTTACATTTGATCCTTTTTTATCTTAAAGTTTATCAAATTTTACGTACACTTATCTACATGTGATAACTTGTGGGTTTTGAAAACGAGAACTCCTACTCAGATCTTTTCGCTGATGTTCTTATGAGTCACACAAAGTTTTTGCCATCTAGCAGAGAATTAATTCATATTTAGATGCGCATATTATCTTGTTATGACTGTCTATGACCACTGGTGTAGATGATTCTAACCATCAACTGAAAAGAAATTGTTTATTCTTATTACAAATGTCTCATCTTTAGAAATTTAGTCTTGATGAACTGCAGCTTAAAAAGACACGGTTTAATGAATTCTTGAAATACATATTTCTGAGGCCGTTGAAAGAGAGCCAGGTGTCAGATAAACGATGTGGTCTTGTAAAAAGCCATGACATTTGGGCTAGAGACAATTGAGTCAGCGACATTTGGGCATGAGTCATTTCGGCCAGAAGTGGGAAGTGTACCATTTGGGCCACTTCGGTTTTTTAAAGTTTTGACATTGGTCCTCAGACACTTTCGAACTGGACACTTTCCAACCGCATCTTTTTTCTGACACAAATTACGGAGTGTCAGATTTTTTATAAAATTATTAATTACATTTCAACTTGAAATTGGTGTGTGACTATTTCACCGAGATTACCGCAGCAATATTTGTTCATGGCCCATTGTTCATGGCTCCGATTATGTATAATCCATCTGGAAATGCGCCACCCTTGACTTGATTAGCTTCGATTAAGAACTGATATGATTGATATCAAGCAATAACAGATAGCTATTAAGATATTAGAAAATCAAAGTAGCAAGCCATTCATGTACACAACTGCACGGGTCATCCGCTGTTTATAATCCATATGGATGATGTTACTTCAAAGTGGACAATTTCAATATTTTACCAGTAGATGCAGTATCGACGTTGTTTGAACATTCGAACAAAATATTATTACAGCAAACAATCGAAAGCTCACATAATAAGACAATTTGTTTATTATGTAATAAAGTCTGGATAGTAGTAGAATTTATCTCATTTACAGTGTTCAGATGAAATGACGCCCGGATCAAATGCCACTCCTTTGTGCATTTTAGGATCAAATGCCACTCCTTTGTGCATTTTAGGATCAAAAGCCACTCCTTTGTGCATTGTAGGATTAAATGCCACCCGGCAAAAAAGCCACCCGGAACAAATGCCACATTTAATCAAGTAAGCCACTTCCCCTCTCCCAATCCCCAAATTTAATTTAAAATAACATACATTGTTTGGTTTCAATTTTTTCTTTTATTGTTTAAAGAAAACTTACACATATCAAGAACATATTTAATGAATGCTATGAAAGTCATTTAACGAAGATAAAACGCAATTAACCTAAACCGGAAGCACTTTTGAGCACGATAACTCCCAGTTATTTTCCCCGAGTTAGTTTCCTGAATATTTAAAGTGCAGTGGTACCGAACATATTCGGCACAATTGCAATTCGGGGTAGCATTTTTTTTGGGGGGGGGGGGCTGTAAATACAATAAAATAACCAATAAAATATGAAGTCTGGTAACATACAGAACTCTGTTCTCTTATCTGTTTTTTAAAAAACGTAGAAACGGATGTTGACCAGGCATATTAACTGATAATTGCAATTAGTAAAATGGACCATTTTTAAGTCAAGACCCAAGGACAAGGCTTACACAGAACGAGAGTTCCTGGACAGAGTGGCATTGAGGGAATTTCTATGAAAGTTCAGAAGAGATGTTCTTTATTTTTGCTTCGGTATTTGCGACAGACCCTGACACATCATAACATCGAAAGGATGCTCTTTCTCCGTGCTCTTTTTAGTAGGTTAAGCAACCATGATGAAATACACAAATTTAAAAAAACTCGTTGACTCTGTTCATTGATTGGTGCAATTTAAAAAGAAGGTTAAAAATGAATGCTTAAAATCCATCTGGTCCAATTGTGACAATTCCCACTCCTGGCCAAAACGACTCTGGTCTGAATTTCTGGATACCGTCTTTTAAATGTCGTGTTTAACTATTTTAGTTTATAGGCAAAACTTCTGCACAATTACAGTCTGAAAGGGGGTTCGTTTACACATAGCACTACAACTCAGCAATTAATGCAAACTGCTTCCTGTATTGAATTGATATAGGTAACTGCGTCATGAAAAAATACTGAAGTTAATGGATAATTTCAAAGAATAAAAACAAAGGAATGCCAATCATCTGCTGTCCTGTCTTCAGTCTCTGGTCAACTGCCCACCCCTCCCCCTTTTGCAACCCGGTCAGCTGCCCCTCCTCCGCCGATTAGGAAGATGTTGTGAAAGTGCAGAGTAGCATTCTTGTTTTCGTCTTGCAGAAGATAATACCTTTACTCATTTACTCACTTATTGAAACTTGAAAACAAGACTGGTCATTTTTAGCAGTTTATTTAATATTTGTTTGCACTACATCGCACATGATGGCTAATCACTAAAATGTCTAAATCAGTTAAATACTAAACTGTGCTGTTACTAGTGTCCATTAAAATCGTTAGTCACTAAAATACTGCAGTCCATATACACTAACTCAATTACAATCCTATATAATTGCAATCAACCAAAGCTAGTCGTATTGCAATTAATGATCGAACGATACATGAATGAATTTTTTGACTTGAACATTTTAGATGTGATTGTGATAAGGTTAAGATAAAGAGGTTAAGATTCCATTCTTAAATGCAATTGAAACAAAATAAAAGTGAAAAACTTGTCATTGAACAGCACTTAAAAAGAGGTAAAATACCATCAATCTTTTCAATTTGCTTTTGAACAAGGAGAGGGGAGGAGGGATGGGGGGTTTTTACTGGGTGCGCAAAAATAAAGAAGGAGGGGGGATTTGGCTGACGGGGGGGGGGGGGGGGGCTTGGCCGGGGGGGTGCTTTTTGCCTAGAATCGTTACAAATAGATCAATTATTTCTTTCGGTGGAGAGAAATCGTCTGTTACATCTCTTGTCATATGTGATAATGAATATTTCATTTTAAACGAAGGTGAAGTAAATCAGTCGTTTCTTGCAAGTTTATGAGGGGGGGGGGGGGGTGACATTACCACACTGGAGGGCATGTAAGGGGACAGTGGACGGGGTGGGCTGATGACAGAGAGGCAGATCAACCTCCATCAAAACAAAGACATAATCTCTTAAAAGATTTTTCTTTGTTCTGAAACTGAACCAGTCCATATAAAGTGAACACAACGAAATCATAGGCTACTTTTTATTTCTTTATTTATGAAAAAGTGTGTACTTACGGAAATTGTACCAACTACTCCCTGTTATTTGCCCTTTGGCACTGCATTCAAAACATAGAATGGTCTTATTTGTGACTGTTATTTCTGTGAAAGCTTCATTTGACATATACTCGCTATTGTTTCCTTACAATAGCAGTAAAAGTACAGAAACGTCAGATAAGGCATGCCTGCTCACTCATGGCAAGAACTACGCAGATCTTTGCACGAACTCAGTATCTGGGAAACTATCGACAGTTAATGTCTCAACCATGTTTGCGATAAGCAAAAAATAAATAAATAAATAACAATAAAAAAAGCGGTATCTAACAGTGAAAGTAAACCATGGCACTTTTTCTTCCTCATCAAACATTCATGTTTTGTTCATTCCATTGTTCTTTGTGGGGTGGTCTCTGTTTGTCAATTAGTGTACGCAAAAAATATCCACTCCAAGCAAACAAAGTGAGTCGAAGCAGAGCGCTTCCCGTGAGAAGTTTTTTGGTGTAGACATACAGAAGTTTTCCCATACTTGATGTACCCCGGGGCCATGAAGTAGTCTATCTGGCATGAAGTATGGATGGTCGCAAAGGGATTGAGTATGGGAGTTTATCGGTCGGGGTGAGTATGGGAATTTATCTGTCTCGGCGGGTGTGAGAGTTTATCCGTCGGGGTGGGTGTGGGAGTTTATCTGTTCTGGTGAGTGTGGGAGTTTATCTGTTCTGGTGAGTGTGGGAGTTTATCTGTGAGGGTGGGTGTGGGAGTTTATAGTTAGGGGTGAGTATGGTAGCATACTATATATAGGGGTGAGTATGGTAGTATATATTATATACTATATATAGGGGTGAGTATGGGACTATACTATATATAGGGATGAGTGTGGGAGTATACTATATATATTACATATTAAGCCATGCCATTTTTTTATTTATTACTTTGTTACAACGGTCTGCAAGACGCGTCTTTTGATCAATTCAATCCTTCTGGGGCCACGTGGATAACATGTGGTATAACCACGTAGTTCCTGGTTTTACGTATAGCTTTTAACATCGCAAGATTAGAGGACAAATTATTCCCGCCACAACTTCCATGCTACAATCATCTTATAGCTTTTGGTGCTTAAGATGAAAAAAAAATGCACTGATCTTTAACCATTTATGAGAAAAGACATATCAGAGATAATTTTGAAAGCAAAAGTTGCAATGGCACATGACCACTACAATATAGGAGACTTCGCCGTTGTTGTTATCGCCGTTGACAACCGCAGTGCGCCAGACTTCGCAGTTGTTGCTATCGCCGTTGACCACGGCAGTGTGCCAGACTTCGCCGTTGTTGTTATCGCCGTTGACCACGGCAGTGTGCCAGAATTCGCCGTTGTTGTTATCGCCGTTGACCACGGCAGTGTGTCAGACTTCGCCGTTGTTGTTATCGCCGTTGACCACGGCAGTGTGTCAGACTTCGCCGTTGTTGTTATCGCCGTTGACCACGGCAGTGTGTCAGAATTCGCCGTTGTTGTTATCGCCGTTGACCACGGCAGTGTGTCAGACTTCGCCGTTGTTGTTATCGCCGTTGACCACGGCAGTGTGTCAGAATTCGCCGTTGTTGTTATCGCCGTTGACCACGGCAGTGTGCCAGACTTCGCCGTTGTTGTTATCGCCGTTGACCACGGCAGTGTGCCAGACTTCACCGTTGTTGTTATCGCCGTTGACCACGGCAGTGTGCCAGACTTCGCCGTTGCTGTTATCGCCGTTGACCACCGCAGTGCGCCAGACTTCGCCGCTGTTGTTATCGCCGTTGACCACCGCAGTGCGCCAGACTTCGCCGCTGTTGTTATCGCCGTTGACCACCGCAGTGTGCCAGACTTCGCCGTTGTTGTTATCGCCGTTGACCACCGCAATGTGCCGGACTCCGTCGTTGTTGTTATCGCCGTTGACCACCGCAGTGTACCAGACTTCGCCGTTGTTGTTATCGCCGTTGACCACCGCAGTGCGCCAGACTTCGCCGCTGTTGTTATCGCCGTTGACCACCGCAGTGTACCAGACTTCGCCGTTGTTGTTATCGCCGTTGACCACCGCAGTGTACCAGACTTCGCCGTTGTTGTTATCGCCGTTGACCACCGCAGTGCGCCAGACTTCGCCGCTGTTGTTATCGCCGTTGACCACCGCAGTGTACCAGACTTCGCCGTTGTTGTTATCGCCGTTGACCACCGCAGTGTGCCGGACTCCGTCGTTGTTGTTATCGCCGTTGACTAGCGCAGTGTACCAGACTTCGCCGTTGTTGTTATCGCCGTTGACCAACGCAGTGTGCCGGACTCCATCGTTGTTGTTATCGCCGTTGACTAGCGCAGTGTACCAGACTTCGCCGCTGTTGTTATCGCCGTTGACTAGCGCAGTGTACCAGACTTCGCCGTTGTTGTTATCGCCGTTGACCACCGCAGTGTGCCGGACCCCGTCGTTGTTGTTATCGCCGTTGACTAGCGCAGTGTACCAGACTTCGCCGTTGTTGTTATCGCCGTTGACCACCGCAGTGTACCAGACTTCGCCGTTGTTGTTATCGCCGTTGACCACCGCAGTGCGCCAGACTTCGCCGCTGTTGTTATCGCCGTTGACCACCGCAGTGTACCAGACTTCGCCGTTGTTGTTATCGCCGTTGACCACCGCAGTGTGCCGGACTCCGTCGTTGTTGTTATCGCCGTTGACTAGCGCAGTGTACCAGACTTCGCCGTTGTTGTTATCGCCGTTGAACACCGCAGTGTGCCGGACTCCATCATTGTTGTTATCGCCGTTGACTAGCGCAGTGTACCAGACTTCGCCGTTGTTGTTATCGCCGTTGACCACCGCAGTGTGCCAGACTTCGCCGCTGTTGCTATCGCCGTTGACCATCGCAGTGCGCCAGACTTCGCAGTTGTTGCTATCGCCGTTCACCACGGCAGTGTGTCAGACTTTGCCGTTGTTGTTATCGCCGTTGACCATCGCAGTGCGCCAGACTTCGCCGTTGTTGCTATCGCCGTTGACCACGGCAGTGTGCCAGACTTCGCCGTTGTTGTGATTGCCGTTGACCACGGCAGTGTGCCAGACTTCACCGTTGTTGTTATCGCCGTTGACCACGGCAGTGTGCCAGACTTCGCCGTTGTTGTTATCGCCGTTGACCACGGCAGTGTGTCAGACTTCGCCGTTGTTGTTATCGCCGTTGACCACGGCAGTGTGTCAGACTTCACCGTTGTTGTTATCGCCGTTGACCACGGCAGTGTGTCAGACTTCGCCGTGGTTGTTATCGCCGTTGACCACCACAGTGTCCGAACTTCGCCGTTGTTATGATTGCCGTTGACCAGCGGAGCTTGGCGAACTTTGTCGTTGGTGCGATTGCCGTTCAGGAAACCTTCTAATTACGCTATCACACACACATTTGCCACATTTAATTATTATTGTTTTTCAATGAATGAATTTAAAAAGAAAACAAGCATTGTTGCCTTACCTTATATACACAAAAGTGAAAATGATCCAAAGAAAATGAGATTACAAACACTATCCTTTTGATAAATATCAATGTGTTAATTATAAACTCTTAGTGCTTTAAAATAGTGTGCCGATTTTCCCTTAAGATATGAGATATATTATTTCCCATGAGTAGTATTTACACTACGACTGATCAAATCTCAATTTGGCGACCATTCTTTGGAATGAAATGAAATGAAATAAGACTTAGTATAAACAAGATATAGTTCTACATACCGTCGTGAAGGTCTGTTGTAGAAGTCAACGCTGATCAAATGCAATTCCACTTGAAGGCTCGCAAAGCTAAGCTTGTTTTGCCGTGTGGCTTCGTCTAAGTGACTGTCAATATTTACGGTCCTTTCACAGCGATCATCGTGCTTTGAATACCTGGCAAACTGAGGATCGCTTACACGGATGAAGTTAGCAAGTTATACACTTTTTCCCTAAAAGGAGTTTATTGGTGTTTTTAATCCATATTCATTGTTGACGGAATGCAATGTAAAAACGTGTCTTTCTGGAGGGTCAGATATCATTTTTATCTATTACGTCACTGGTTAAGTGCACTGCATAAACACAGGATCTACTTTCCAGACAGAAAAAAAAATCCACAAAGTTCCCAAATAATCAGTGGCACAAGTCTTAGGGGGATAATGTGTTTATTTTCTCACTTTTTTTATTCCTTTTCTGATTCATGTTTTAAACAGATCTTGAATCAGGTATATGGGCCCCGCCCAAAACCCCTCCCTCTGATATCTCTTATATCAACCAGCCAAATGACTTTATGAAACCTATAATTGAATATCTCTGATCCATTAAAAATATACATAAATAATGTCGAACTAGATATATTTTTAAAAAGATATCAGAAATGCATTAGATATGTCTAAATCAATTAGACTCTTGGCTAAAATGAATACAGAACCGATGTTGTAAGGATGTGCTGGAACACTAATTATTCCGTATTCGGAGGTAAAACTGGCCACGTGATCTTCATATATTCCTAAACAATTAGAGATACCGTTACTTTATTTTATAATAATCTCTAATCACTTGGATATTTAAAAAAAATGAATGAGAAATATCAGTGCAGGAGGGGGAGGGTGGGGGAGGACAGTGGGACACCATTTCGATTGTTTTATTGCGCTTAGAAAATCTCACTTTTCCAGTATTTCCCTTAGATCTGAGATCCTTCACTTAGATTTCACTTAGATTTCACTTAGATTTTACTTAGTAACCCGTCTCATCAAAGTAGTCCAGCCTTGACTGGCATCGAGATTACGACTTAAATGTTGAGAATACGCCCCGGGAGGGGGAGGGGGGAGTGTTTGTGGTATCATGTGTTACCATACGTGTCCCCCCCCCCCCAAAAAAAAAGAACGCCCAGAAAGGTAGAATGTTGAGCCAGAGTGCAAATTTCATAAAGAAAAGTGAGCGGGAGGGTAATTTTCATTCCGTGCTCCACGTTTTCCACAAAAAGGGGTTCTTTCGGAATTGCACTCCACATTTGGTCAAAAGGGTTAATATTTCAAACTTGGCACTGCACGTTTAGGGGCCATTTTAAAAAGTCATGGAAATGCATGAGTAAGGGAAGGAGACTTCTGGACGGATAGGCCAGAAGTCTCCTTCTCCTGTGATTCGTCTAGAAGTCTTATGAGATTTCTAGCCGGTCTACTTCTAGCGAACGTTTTTTTTACCCCCCCCCCCCGGTGGACCGATCTCCCCTCTGGTGGACCGACTGACCCCCCCCCCCCCCCCTCCGGACGGGAATTTCTAATTTTAGCATATTTTTGTTGTTTCAGACCATCCTGATTATTTTTTCAGTTTTTGACCCCCCCATAGGCGGGAAAAAATTCTGATTTTGGTATATTTTTTCGTTTCAGACAATTCTGAGCAGTTCTCATTTTTTATAGCTATCTGGCTATATAGCTATACAGTGTATAAGGCCAACATGCCAACTTCAACATAGCATAACTTCGAAACTGCTGGACCAATTCACACCATTCTTTAACTAAGTGTTCAGCAGGTATTTTTCTCTAATGGAGGGTGCAATGAACGTTACAATTTCACATGTGAAAATTGCAGCGTTTATGATGTTTGGAAAGGAATTAAGACTTTGTTTTCAAGTAAATGAACAATTCATTAGCAAGAGAATTCACATTATTCTATCTCTTGAAGGTCAAGCTGTAGTGAAGGATCATTTCAAATCTTTATTAATACCAGGATTTCATCTACAAGTGTGAGAAGATCTTAGTATAAAAGTTATTAAATCTAGTGGTGAACTCTGTATGCAGTTTCAGCAATATGATAAACTTACTGAGGGCTAAAACTTCAACACGCTCGGTGAATTGGATGTATGATTACATGATGACTTGCACAAAAATTTTGTGTCAAGAAGAAGCAACTGAAAGTATATCAAGGTCACAGTTTTATTTCAAAGATAAGATATAAAAAAGCTTTAAAAATGTCTAAAATCTTAGTCATTGAAATGTTGAAGACCTAGTGACACTGTCTTTGTTGCTAGCCAATTTATTTTTTTTTTGTGAGATTTTCAAAGGAAGAAAATAATAGAAGAGGTGGGAGATATTTTAAAAGAAGTTATATATGAACACGCTATAAAAAAATAAGTGATACTCGCATTATGTTACAGGAGGAAGAAGAAAGGTGAAAAATGTCAGTATCTACACCGACGTATAGAGAGATTAGATGATGTTTTCAAAGTGAACTATATTGACTTTGTGTTTTAAAAGCTTCTTTGTTTTTAATCGGATTGAGTACTGGAAGTGAAGACTATGCATAAACACTGGGAAGCACTTGGAAGGACAATTCCAAGAAATCGTTTCATCCATTCTTTTCTGATTGAATGTAAGAACTAAATTTGCCAGGGAATACCTATGACATTGATTCAGGATTTATCAACGCCAATACAATTTAGGCAGCTGACCTGATGCAGGTTGTAGCTGCTGGAATAACTTCACATTATGACGATAATGTTTCATTTGAGTTATCACCAGAATATAATGGCATTGTAGTACAACGATGACATTGCTTTGTGTTCAAACTGAACCGAAGATGTACATTTTTGGCTTTGTAAATGAGAGACAGAAATATTCATCAAAACATACAAAGGGCATAGTGGTTCGGTATTCAGTTGTTTTGGTCTGGTTGAATTATGTTCTTGGGTTGTGTTCTTGGGTTAAGTATCGCTGCAGGTTATGCTCGTCACTGCAGGAATTTGTATACATAACTTTTATAGGTCAGTACACCAGTATTAACACTGCTGACGCGCCAAAATTCAGCTGCCGCAGGATTTCTTTACGGTATTACGAGATACTTACCGGGAAGAATCAACTCTTCATCCAGCATGATCTTTCGCAAGGTTTTTGTAAGCGCCCGCACATCGAATGCCTCTCTTGTGGATGCCCCGCACGCGGCCCTGTCTGAGCTTCCCTATCGGTCAATTTGGGAGCGACCTGTACCCGGCGATTCCATAGTTCTAACTCCATCTGGCAAGAGACGTCGCACTGATGCTGCGAGACATCCTCCATCGGTATAGATACCGTAAATTTATCGGGACTAGAGAATCGGAGGGGCAATCGGTCCCTTGGTTTTACGGCATTTCACGGTCGCGCGACCGGACTTCGACCTCTGTGCTGCAAACTATCACGTGTGCGTACAGCTGAACTTGCGCTGCGTTGTCGAGTTGCAGTTCTTGGTCGTAGAACCGGACTTCGACTCCTAGAAACAGGCTTCATAGATCGGTCACCCGGAAATCCGCGCATCAGATTTCTGATTCGGTGCAAGAGTGGCCTTCCCTGGTGCGCGTACTGTACCACAGCAAAGTGGACCAGTCACACCGATCACAAAAACACATTGCTGATTTCCGTTTGTGTGCTTCCGAATGTGTCTAGGAAGGTAAGAAGTCTCCCTTACGCACACAATACACACATTACGACAACGGCCATAGATAAAGACATTCATATAGCTATACACATCTACGAGATACACATTTCAATACCCACACCCCCAGAAAGATAGCAGCAGCAGCATCTAAATAAAACCTATATATAATGGCTTTGTTTAACAACACACACACACACACACACACAGAAACCACTTCAATATCTGACGTGGAGGTAGAGACATCAAAATAGGTATTCGATTTGTCGCACATGTTTGAGCAAATGCATTCCTTTCCAGCACAAGAAGTGTATCTAGATAACGCATCAGCATTACCATGATTAACGCGGAGTCGAGCTGCTATTGCTGCCTCAAATTCCTCGAGCGTTTCTATCCAGCGACCTAGTTGGGTGTCCGGATTCTTAAAATTGGCATGCCATTGCAAGGCACCATGATCCGTTCGAACCAGAGGTTTCCTACCCCACAAACGCTTTCGAAAATACTTAGATGTGCGAAAATAGACAAGAGTTCTTTCCTGGTTACGCAGTAGCGACGCTGCTCCTTCGTTATCGATCTACTAGAAAATGCTATAATAATCTGGCGCCCATCCTGCTTTTGACTAAGTACTTTGCCAAAAGCATAGTTACTGGCATCACAGTCCACATTGAATTGTCCGGAATCACACGGGTAACTAAGTATTGGTGTGCTGGTTAGAGACTACTGTAGGAGAACAATAGCTTTTCCACAGTCATCTGTCCATTCAAATTTGCTAGATTTCCGTGTGAGATCGTGCAACGGTTTAGCTTTGATGTAATAGTCCTTGACAAAATGACGATAATAACTACGGAGACCGGGAAAGGACCTAACCTAAGGCAAGGTCAAAAGTTGAAAAAACACGCACCCCTGACGAAGAATCCAAAGTGTCGTCGATGCGCGGTAACGGATAAGCATCACTCACCGTTTTGGCATTCAGCTTTCTGTAATCGGCACACGCGAGTGGAACCATCCTTTTTCTTCACAAGAACTATTGGAGAAGGACCAAGGACCGTTACCCGGTTGGATAAGGTTGTGCTTAAGCATGTCATTGACCTGATTTTCTGTTTCCCTTTCTTGCGCTTTGGCAAACGCCTGGGTGGTGTTTAATTGGGACTTTATTACCGGTCAATATGTCATGTTATGCTACACTTGTTAGGCCAAGATCGTGATTGTTTCAACGTTTTTGCATAAGAGATCTGCTACGCGTTTACGTTCCTGTTCGGGTAGATTGCTTGTTGAACCTTCATACAAGTCTATCAGATGTCGGGGAATGGTATCGTTTGTTTGTTGGATGCGCTTAATTTTTTGTACCGATGTTTCCTGCGCTTTTATAATGTCAGTAGTTTGTGCCGGTACCTAGATGGGTGCCAGCATATATTGTAACCGGTTCTGGCATTGGATTGCATACACCAGTAACTAAATCTCGACCCAGTACTGTAATAATGCGAGCGCATATTACCCTTTGATTTACTCCGGGACCTTCCCTATCAAAACAAATAACTTTCGTTTAATTAATGATAAATTTGTTCTTCACAAAATCAAGAGTACTATTGCTGCTATTTAAAAGGGTAAACCAAAGATTCCGTCATCAGTTATATCGGCGATCACAAAAATACTGGTTATTGTGAGTTCACCATATTTAGCTACTTTTACCACCAGCTGACAGCAACGTAGCTCTGTGAGACTTGAGGTCTAACTTAAATTCAGAGACTGAAGCACCGGTATCTAGAAGAAATTTAAATTTCTTTGTACCGATTTCACCATGCAAGTATAAGCCATCGTCAAGGTTGCTGGTACTTTCATTTGAAGTCTGTGTATCCGGATGTGTACCTGTTTAGCGCCAATTATCGGAGTAAGATTTTCAGTGTACAATTTGGTGGGTATAATCTGTGGGTAGTTTCTGTAATTGCGACTGCTCGAGTGATTGGCAAATATAGTGAAGGATGTATCTACTGGCGTTCAAACGAACGTTCTTGTCCGTCCCGCCCTGCCCCGTTTAAACAATCTCTGCGAAAATGTCCGTACTGCCCACAACCCCAACATTTGATGTCTTTCATTGGTGTAGTTTTTTTTTTTTTTTAAATTCATTTTCTGTTTTTGATTCGCAGTTTGCTGTGGTTGTGCAGTATTGATCGTTTGCTGGCTGCGTTAGCAATACTGTGGCTGCACAGTGTTAACCGCTTGCTTGTTAGGTTGTCAATATTGCGGTGCGTAATATGTACGCCCCTCATAGACTTGTGGATTGGATGAAAAAGGTTTGGTTGTTAGATGGTTGTTGATATTGTTGTTGGTATGGTTACTGTTGTGTCTAAAAGTCTTTGATTTGTTCGGTTAACTCTGTAATAGAATCTTCAACGGACGAATTTGCCGTAAGCGGTTTCACGTGGCCAGTAAAGTCAGATTTTCTGTCGCACTCCCTTGACCTGATAACTTCAAACTGCCTTGTAGCCGTCACTGCAACTCAAGGATCCGAAGGCAGTTGTTGAAGAACAAACTTTCTACAATCTTTAAAGTACAAAGAATCTATAAATGCATCACAAGCCATGCTCTACCAAGAAGGTTCAGGTAAGTCCGGATAAGCAAGCATTGTAACCCTTCGAATGTCTTCAGCTAACGCTTGATACGTTTCACCCTTACGCTAACGGCTAGTACGAAGCTCTGATTTACAACGGGCGGCTTGTGCGGGGCCATATAGACTTTCTAAAGCTTTGCATAACCAGTATGAGATTCATCTGTATTCCCTACAAGTATACTTGCAGCAGAGCCGGAAAGTGGAGCGGCCAAGAAAATGCCTTTCTCGTAGTCATCCCAGCCATTTATTTGAGAGCAAAATTCAAAGTGACGTATATATATATATATATATATATATATATATATATATATATATATATATATATATATATATATATATATATATATATATATATGTGTGTGTGTGTGTGTGTGTGTGTGTGTGTTCAAATGTGATTGCTTGTTTTCAGCTATATTTTGAACAGGTTCCGCAGCGGCAGGAAATTGTCCCTGTTGTTCAAGCTTGTAAGAATTTGGTAGAATTTGCTTGTTTTCGGGAAAAACACTAGTTCAGGTGGCCGTTTGAAAACGTGTATTGCTATGAACATGATGAATAGCTGAAGGTTGACCATCTGTATGAACAAAGTTTCGGTCAGTGTAGCAAGACAAGTTGTCTACAATCGGCGGTTGCTGAAATCGAATACCTCTACCAATTGCGTTGCAAAGACTGTCGAAATCAGGTTGTTTTAAGTTTTTTCAATACAATACAACAATCCTACTTAATTTGCAATAATATCATTCACTGAATTGAAAGGATTACATTAAAATTGTCAAAATCTATTTCCACAATCATTCTTCCCACGACATGAATCACATACAACAAAATGAGAACAGTGTCACCTTGCGGCATTTTCTATTCGAGAAAAGTTTTATAGAGTTTGAAGTTTTTAAAACAAATAATCAGGTTTTTCTCAATAATCTAATATATTTGCATTACTGACTTCCTAAATTTTATCAAAGGATACGTTGTTTTAACCGTGAGTTTGCCTTCTTTGTATTAGCCTTTTAACATGTTTAGCCTGTACCGGAAATATCAATGATAGCCGCCAAAATAAATGAATTTGTAATAAATTTCTTTCCTTCCCCTTTAGCGCTCACACAGTCCTGTTTCTGGTTCTCAAATAAGTTCACGAAATAGATACCAAATGAAACACCACTCAAACAGGGCAAGTAACTTTTATCACGCCGGAAATATCTACAGCGGATCCAGAAAATCCAGGAATCATCTAAAATTTAAAATTCGAAGAAGACATTTGCCTTCGAATCCCACTTCTGACACCACTATTGTGAACCTGGGCTTAATACAGGAAAAGCTTTAAGCTACTGTGGAATGAATAAACGAACAAACAAAATAATCACATCAGACTAATATGTTTTACTACTTTGCCATTTCCATAAAACGGTGAAAACTGACCTCCTCGAGCACTAAGTAGAGTCATAAACACTGGTTCACGCTGCGATAGTCGAAGGCACTCTGACTTGATCTTGAAGACAGGTGAATTAAATATGCGCGCATTATTACGTCACAAGCCTTGTTGAAAAAAATAATTATAACGAGACTTGTACCCGAAGATATATTAAAATGACAACACATAAAAATAAGTATATCAAAAATAATCCAAAGTATCATAATTTCTTTATAAAGATTACTTAGCGCGTTGTTGGTAAAGTTCCGCGAGATCGCGGACTTCCTATGTAAACAACAATGGCCGGATATCACTGGTAAGTTTATTATTTGATTTCTTTCATAAATTTCATAGCAATTTTAATTTGTTAAACAGGTTAAAGGCATTAATTTACTTTCGGATGTTCTCGTTGCCAACGGGCCAATTAACGGAATCAGTTAACTGTACAATTAAATCAAATTTGGCAGATACATACTTCAGCGGGACTAGGTCAAAACCGTCAAAAATTTAAACTGCCTGTGGCCAAATGCATCAAATTTTTAAAGACATTTGAGCCAAGCCATGTTATGCAACGATCAAGATGCTACATCATTTGAGTATGGACGGCAAGTACAGTCAATTCCTCTTATACGTCTTAGCTTGGGTCCGAAAGGCAACGTTAGCAATGCAAGGAAGAAACAAATAAGGTAAACATAACAAAGCAATCTTTTGCTTGTACTATCTTGCGTAACTAGGAGGAAACGCTTTATTTATCTTTTCTTGATTATCAATCAAAGAGACTCGACACGCATGGACTAACAAAGGCAGCAAAGTTAGATTCATTTGAAACTATCGTTTGAATAAGAAATAACTCAGTATTTAAGAAAGAATAAAATAGAGATAGAAATTTTGGGTACAAATAAAGGAAATCCAGGACTGATGTGCGCTGGATATCACTATCGTCAAGCTTATGTTGCAAAATAATGGAATTATATCTTGGCGCCAAAACAAGCGGAACAAAGTAAGGCTAAAAGTCAAGCGCAAAGCCTTATACGCCATCAGTTCACGATCATTTAAGGTATTGAGATCTGTTCTTGGCAATGCCACTCAAGCACATTGGCATTGAGAAAACTTGATAATTCAGCATACAAATCTCGACGAAAAAAACTTTGCTCCCTTGCCAAAATGGGGAAATGATGTTCACAAAGCCCTTAAACAAATGGATACAAGGACAGGCAAGGGTTAGCAGTTTGTTCCTTACAATGCTGAACAACTTGGAATTATCATTTTTGCTAATGACACGGACTTAAATGTCTTTGTGCCGTAAAGGACATTTCATGGATGGCACCTTCCAATGACGAAAAGGGAATGACCAACCATGAAATGGTGCATGTTGATTTTGAGATGCAAGCTTTGAACGTCATTAAAGAATTGTTCCATGTTAGTTATTTGATTGGTTCAACGACACCTCCAACCTATTGCAGGTCATATTTTTTCATTCTTGGTAACTTTGACACATTTATACTTTACTAATTAAAAGTATAAGATAAAATCTTAAATACACTAAAATGCTGGAATTGATGGTAATCTATACATACGAATACAGGTTAATCTCTCCGCGCAGAATATGATTTTTTTGCAACGGCTGATATTGACAATTTGTATACCTAGCTGTAGGGCTCTAACTTCTGCAGAAAAAATAGAAGACCCATCAGAAAGCCTGGTTTTCAATGTATTATTTTCTGTGACAATAGCTGTTGCAGCCTTGTCCTCAAGTTTGGAGCCATCAGTATATATATGAAATGGTAAACATTATAATTATCCTTTAAATCTTCAAATTTTGACTGAAATACACCGGGATTAGTTTATTCTTTTGTGGACTCGGAAAGAGTCTTCAAGACAACAGGTTTCGTTAACTTCTAAGAGGGTTGGTTGGGGATTCTGTAATTTGCAACACATTCAACGATTATACCTGTTTCTTGCAGATGTGGTGTAATCCTAGTTCCAAAGGAGGGGGTGTAGCATTGGTACCTCTATCCGCGTAATGTGACCCGAAAACAATCTGATGGGAAGGGTAATTTCTATTTGCGTAAAGTTTTATAGAATACTGCATGGCAAGTTTTAATCACTGTGTACTGAGAGATTGTTCATTTGCTTCAACGTGTAAATTGTCTGCTGAGGATGTTCTAAAGGCATTTAAACATATTCTTAAGCCGTGATTCTGTATCGGTTCTAGCATCATGAGATAGGATGGTCTTGATGAACCCATAAACTATACTGCCATAGTCCAGTCGCGATCTGATTAGAGCTCTATACAACATGAGTTTAGTATCACGATCTGCTTCCCAGTCAGGGGGAAGAGATGACTCCCAGTAAATTTAAAGCCTTCTACACTTTCTTCGGAGATCTTTGATATGTGGAGTAAAACTGAGTTTATCAAAAATTAAACCTAAAAATTTGTTCTCCTTGACAACAGGGATTTCCACACCGGATATGTGTAAAACTGGATCGTCGTGTAGTTTGCGTTTTTTCACAAAAGTGCATACAAACCGTTTTGGTTGGTGAGAATTTTATTACACATTCTTATTCGCCCAAGTTTGGAGAGGATAAATACTCTGCTGAAGACGACGCTGTATTAAATTCATACTTTTGCCTCTACACGTTATGGCAAAATCATCAACAAAGAGTGAGCTATCTATCCTCTGTCTAATCCCTGACGCCAGACCACAACACTGTCGCTTTAAACTTGGACAAGCATGGTGGCGCAAAAATACAAAATACAAACCCTTGGATTAAGTGACAAATACAAAGGGGACATAGATGTTAGAAAGTGACTTCATTTTAATTTTTGGTCTCCATTCCCCTGCTCCAGATAAGCAGGATTTCCGTTGAAGACATCTTGCCAGAACTTCCTGAAAACCACCAATGTCAGTCATTTGCAGACTATCTCAGAAAATTACATCTGCCAGATGTGTTGGCCGAAGTGCCATGTGACCAACGTAGAACTAACGATGGACAGGAAGGATTTTACAGAAAATACAATGCGCTGCTCTGCCACCAAGCCTTCTATTTTCTTGTTTTTAAGCGCTGTTTGGAAGATTCAAACTTTTACCTATATAAAGAATCGCAGCGTGGACGACACGAAGCCTCAAACGAAGACAGAAACATCTAAAACAGAAGTCGCAATGGAGCGTTATAACACGCTTGCGAAGACAGAAATATCTGTTTTTGACCTGCAGTCTAAGGCCCTTTTGTCCTTTTTTATTTGGCGCTTTTGTACTACCGGTTGGCGCTTTTGTCCAAATCCGACTACAGCTTAGCAGAGGAAGAGGAAATTGTGCACACGTTTAGAAGATGACGAGGTCTCTGCGTCTCCGCACTTTTTTACCTTAACGGTCAAGGTCAAGTTCAAAATGCGGTCAAAGTTATTTTTCCATAAAATGGATTCCAGGAAACTTCCATCAGCGTTTGATTCAGCTTAGCTTTTTATTTGGTACACTATAGACAATAATTAGATCTCGATGAATCTACAAATATGTTTGAATTTGACTTCAAAGGCTGAGATTAAAGTGAAACACCTATAAATCACGAAAAGTGGCCATAAAAGTGCTCGAACCCCAGTTTGAATATATAAAACGTACTCGGGGTAACCTTCCATGCTGAATCTTGATCTTGAGGGTCAAGGTCCAAGGTCATGCGACTTCGTGAACCGTTAACGATAGGTCGACTTATGTAGAAAACGATTAGATTTTGAGCTTATTTTCACCCCTTTGGGCCTAAACAACGTCACATAAGAGATCTTTTAACTTGACAATGAACGAGGTCACCGAGGTTTCTCTTACATATGGCTTTAAGGCCCTAAGAGTCGAAAATAAGGTCAAAATCGAGATAAAAACCGGAAGTTGACCATTATCTCAAGACCTCTACTTCTTTCTCCAGACCTCTATCTCTGGCTATCTTTAGATCTCTTATCTCTGAATGTCTTATCTCTATATCTGTCCCGAGATCTCTAGATCTCTAGATCTTTAGATATAGATCTCTAGCTCTATCTCTAGATCTTAACGTCTAGATCTTTATATATCTATCTTTATCCATCTCTAGATCTCTAGATCTGCATTTCTGCAGCCATATCTAGATTTCTATCATTAGATCTGTATCTTTACATCTCGGTGTCGCTCCTACTGAAATCTCCAAGTCTAGATCTCTCGTACTGAAACTTCGTCTAGATACCTCTCCTACCGAGATCTCTACGTCTAGATCTCTGCTACTGAGATCTCCAGTCTACATCTCTCTCCTACTGAGATCTCCACGTCCAGATCTCTCCTACTGAGATCTCTACGTTTAATTCTCTCCTACCGAGATCTCCATCCCTAGTTCTCTTACCGAGACCTCTACGGCTAGATCTCTCTCCTACTGAGATTTCCACGCCTAGAACTCTCCGCCCGAGATCTCCAGTCTAGATCTCTCTCCTACCAAGAACACCACGCTTAGATCTTTCCTACCGAGATCGCCACGCTCAGAACTCTCCCTGAGATCTCCTCGTCTAGATCTCTGCTAGTGAGATCTCTACGTCCAGATCTCAGAAATCATGGAATAGATCTCAACCTTCTACAGACCTTCTCTAGATATGTCGCTACTAGACTTATCTCCATCTCCATCTCTCTTTAGATCTATCTCTTCATCGCTAGATTTCGGTCGGAACAGAGATCTCCCTTGATAGATTTCCCTCTTTATATCCCCATCTCTAGATATCTACTGATATGTCTATGGACCGAGATATATTCTATACATATCAGGAGATAGCCACACACAAGATCATGTAACGAGTAAAGCTCGTGTGTAGTTGTGCGAATAACTCTTCCATGCAAGGCAATGTGTGCACAGAGCAAGCAGTGTGTGGGTTCGTGTAATATGCAGGACTATTTACCAAGCGGAGCAAGCGTGTTTTGTAATATGCAAGCGTTGTAATATGCAGGACTATTTACCAACCGCAGCAAGCGTTGTGTATAATATTGTAGGACTATTTACCAAGCGGAGCAAGCTGCCAATCGGAGCAAGAGTAATATGCAGGACTATTTACCAAACGAAGCGAGCCTTATCTGTAATACACAGGACTACTTGCCAAGCAGGGCGGTGTGTGCAATATGCAGGACTATTTACCAAGCGGAGCAAGAGTTATGTGTAATATGCAAGACTATTTAAGAAGCAGAGCAAGCGTTGTTTGCAATATGCAGAACTATTTACCAAGCGTTGTAATATGCAGAACTATTTACCAAGCGCAGCAAGCGTTGTGTGTAATATGCAGGACTATTTAACAAGCGGAGCAAGCTACCAACCGGAGCAAGCGTTGTGTGTAATATGCAGGACTGTTTACCGAGCGGGGCAAGAGTTGTGTAACACGCAAGACCATTTACCAAGCGCAGCAAGCCTTGTAATATACAAGACTATTCACCAAGTGGAGCCAGCATTATGTGTAATATGCAGGACTTTTTGCCCAGCAGATCAAGCGTGGTGTGTAATTTGCCAAGAAGACCAAGCGTGGTGTGCAATATGAAAGACTATTTACCAAGCGCAGCAAGCGTTGTAGGATACAGGACTAATTGACCAAGCGCAGCAAGCGTCGTGTGCCATATGCAGGACTATTTACAAAGCGAAGCAAGAACTTTGTGTAATATGCAGGACAATTTACCAAGCGGAGCAAAAGTTACGTAATGACAAGACTATTTACCAAGCGGAGCAAGAGTTTTGTATAATATGCAAGACTATTTACCAAGCGGGGCTATAGTTTTGCAATATGCAGGAATATTTACCAAGCGGAGCAAGAGTTTTGTATAATATGCAAGACTATTTATCAAGCGGAGCAAGAGTTTTGTGTAATGTGCAAGGCTATTTACTAAGCGGGGCAAGAGTTTTGTGTAATATGGCATACTATTTACCAACCAGAGCAAGAGTTTTGTAATATGTAGAACTATTTAGCAAGCAGAACAATAGTTGTGTGTAATGTGCAAGGCTATTTACCAAGCGGAGCAAGAGTTTTGTAATATGCAGGACTATTTCCCAAGCGGAGAAAGCAGTGTATTGTGCAAGACTATTTACCAAGCGGAGCACGGGTTTTGTAATATGCAGGACTATTTACCAAGCGGATAAAGCAGTGTATTGTGCAAGACTATTTACCAAGCGGAGCAAGAGTTTTGCAATATGCAAGACTATTTACCATACGGAGAAAGTGGTATATTGTGCAAGACTATTTACAAAGCAGAGTTTTTTGTAATGACAAGACTATTTACCAAGCGGAGCAAAAATTTTCTGTAATGTGTAAAGCTATTTACCAAGCGGAGCAAGAGTTTTGTGTCATGTGCAAGACTATTTACCAAGCGGAGCAAGAGTAATGTAATTCGAAGACTATCTACCAAGCGGAGCAAGAATTTTTCTGTAATGTGCAAGGCTATTTACTAAGCAGAGAAAGAGTTTTGTGTAATATGGCAGATTATTTACCAAGCAGAGAAAGAGTTTTGTGTAATGTGTAAAGCTATTTACCAAGCGGAGCAAGAGTTTTGCAATATGCCAGACTATTTACCAAGCGGAGCAAGACAATTTGCCAAGCGGAGCAAGAGTTACGTAATGATAAAACTAGTTACCAAGCGGAGCAAGAGGCTTATGTAATGAGAAGACTATTTACCAAGCGGAGCAAGAGTTTTGTATAATATGAAAGACTATTTACCAAGCGGAGCTATAGTTTTGCAAAATGCAGGAATATTTACCAAACGGAGCAAGAGTTTTGTATAATATGCAAGACTATTTATCAAGCGGAGCAAGAGTTTTGTGTAATGTGCAAGGCTATTTACCGAGCGGAGCAAGAGTTTTGTAATATGCAGGACTATTTACCAAGCGGAGAAAGCAGTGTATTGTGCAAGACTATTTACCAAGCGGAGCACGGGTTTTGTAATATGCAGGACTATTTACCAAGCGGATAAAGCAGTGTATTGTGCAAGACTATTTACCAAGCAGAGCACGGGTTTTGTAATATGCAGGACTATTTACCAAGCGGAGCAAGAGTTTTATGTAATGAGAAGACTATTTGCCGAGCGGAGCAAGAGTTTTTTTTGTAATGTGCAAGGCTATTTACGGAGCGGAGCAAAAGTTTTGTAATATGCAGGACTATTTACCAAGCGGAGAAAGCAGTGTATTGTGCAAGACTATTTACCAAGCGGAGCACAGGTTTTGTAATATGCAGGACTATTTACCAAGCGGATAAAGCAGTGTATTGTGCAAGACTATTTACCAAGCAGAGCACGGGTTTTTGTATATGCAGGACTATTTACCAAGCGGAGCATGAGTTTTATGTAATGAGAAGACTATTTGCCGAGCGGAGCAAGAGTTTTTTGTAATGTGCAAGACGATTTATCAAGCAGAGCAAGGGTTTTGTGTCATGTTCAAGGCTATTTACCAAGCGGAGCAAGAGTTTTGTATAATGAGAAGACTATTTACCAAGCAGAGTAAGAGTTTTGTGTAATGTGCAAGACTATTTACCAAGCGGAGCTATACTTTTGCAATATGCAGGAATATTTACCAAGCGGAGATAGTGTTATAATGTGCAAGACTATTTACAAAGCAGTGCAAAATTTTTTTTGTAATGACAAGACCATTTACCAAGCGGAGCAAAATTTTTTCTGTAATGTGTAAAGCTATTTACCAAGCGGAGCAAGAGTTTTGTGTCATGTGCAAGACTATTTGCCAAGCGGAGCAAGAGTAATGAAATGACGACTATTTACCAAGCGGAGCATGAGTAATGTAATTCGAAGACTATTTACAAAGCAGTGCAAGAGTTTTTTTTGTAATGACAAGACCATTTACCAAGCGGAGCAAGAATTTTTCTGTAATGTGCTAGGCTATTTACTAAGCAGTGCAAGAGTTTTTTTGTAATGACAAGACTATTTACCAAGCGGAGCAAGACAATTTACCAAGCGGAGCAAGAGTTCGTGATGACAAAACTAGTTACCAAGCGGAGCAAGTGGCTTATGTAATGAGAAGACTATTTATCAAGCGGAGCAAGAGTTTGTGTAATGTGCAAGGCTATTTACCAAGCGGAGCAAGAGTTTTGTAATATGCAGGACTATTTACCAAGCGGAGAAAGCAGTGTATTGTGCAAGACTATTTACCAAGCGGAGCACGGGTTGTGTAATATGCAGGACTATTTACCAAGCGGAGAAAGCAGTGTATTGTGCAAGACTAGTTACCAAGCTGAGCACGGGTTTTGTAATATGCAGGACTATTTACCAAGCGGAGCAAGAGTTTTGTAATGTGCAAGACTATTTGCCGAGCGGGGCAAGAGCAATGTAATGAGAAGACTATTTACCAAGCGGAGCAATAGTTGTGTCATGTGCAAGACTATTTACCGAGCAGAGCAATAGTTTTGTGTCATGTGCGAGGCTATTTACCAAACTGAGAAAGTGGTATATTGTCCAAGACTATTTTTGCAAAGCAGAGCAAGAGTTTTTTTGTAATGAAAAGACTATTTACCAAGCGGAGCAAGAATTTTTCTGTAATGTGTAAAGGTATTTACCAAGCGGAGCAAGAGTTTTTGTGTCATGTGCAAGGCTATTTACCAAGCGGAGCACGGGTTTTGTTATATGCAGGACTATTTACCAAGCGGAGAAAGCAGTGTATTTGCCGAGCGGCGCAAGAGCAATGTAATGAGAAGACTTTTACCAAGCGGAGCAAGAGTTTGTGTAATGTGCAAGACTATTTACCAAGCAGAGCAATAGTTTTGTGTCATGTGCAAGGCTATTTACCAAGCGGAGCACGGGTTTTGTTATATGCAGGACTATTTACCAAGCGGAGAAAGCAGTGTATTTGCCGAGCGGCGCAAGAGCAATGTAATGAGAAGACTTTTACCAAGTGGAGCAAGAGTTTGTGTAATGTGCAAGACTATTTACCAAGCAGAGCAAGAGTTTTGTATCATGTACAAGGCTATTTACCAAGCGGAGCAATAGTCTTGTGTAATGTGCAAGACTATTTACCAAGCAGAGCAAGAGTTTGTGTAATGTGCAAGACTATTTACCAAGCAGAGCAAGAGTTTTGTATCATGTACAAGACTATTTACCAAGCGGAGAAAGTGGTGTATTGTGAAAGACTATATGCAAAGCGGAGCAAGAGTTTTATTTAATTAAAAGACTATTTACCAAGCGGAGCAAGAGTAATGCAATTCGAAGACTATCTACCAAGCGGAGCAAGAATTTTCCTGTAATGTGCAAGGCTATTTACTAAGCGTAGCAAGAGTTTTGTGTAATATGGCAGATTATTTACCAAGCGGAGCAAGAGTTTTTTGTAATATGCAAGACTATTCCCAAGCGGAGCAAGAGTTTTGTGTAATGCGCAAGATGTGTGAATAGCCAGTACATGCAAAAAGACAAAGAAAAATTAAATTGTGCAGAAAATTACAGACAGCTGCCCTTTTTATAACTCTCGGCAGCTTTTTTTTTTTACTTTGCCCAAAGACGTGATGTGGGCAACCTTTTTCTCTCTACCAGCTGTTCACACTAGGAGGTATTTTTTTACATTCTAGCTACCAAGCAGAGTATCACTTGTGCAGAAAACTAAATTAAAAAAGGGCAGCTATAATTTTCTGCACAATTTAATTTTTCTTTAACTCTCGGCAGCTTTTTTTTTTTTTCACTTTGCCCAAAGACGTGATGTGGGCAACCTTTTTCTCTCTGCCAGCTGGTCACACCTAAGGTACTTTTTACATTCTAGCTACCCTTTTTAACTCTTGGTAGCTGTTCATTTTCTTTACTTAAGCTACCCTTTTTTAACTCGTGGTAGCCGTTCATTTTCTTTACTTAAGCTACCCTTTTTCAACTCGTGGTAGCTGTTCATTTTCTTTACTTAAGGGTTTCTTTACTTAAGCTACCCTTTTTTAACTCGTGGTAGCTGTTCATTTTCTTTACTTAAGCTACCCTTTTTAACTCGTGGTAGCTGTTCATTTTGTTTACTTATTAAACTCGTTTTAGTCTAGGCAGCGGCTCACATTGAGCTGCATTAACGTCTGTGCAGCCCAACTCACAACGACAGTCACATTCTAGCTACCTACACACAGAGGTAAAATCCTGAAGCTATAATTGAACTTGACAAAAAATACTAATTATAAATACTCTCTGCGTTTGTTCATTTTGCTCCCGAGTCGATAAATCAAAACTTTTTTCACTGATCGAGACTGCTTTTTTCACTGATCTTTCACTGATCGACTGCTTTTTTCACTGATTGAGACTGCTTTTTCACTGATCTTTCACTGATTGAGACTGCTTTTTTCACTGATCTTTCACTGATCGAGACTGCTTTTTTCACTGATCGAGACTGCTTTTTTCGCCCGCCTTTGACTTCTTCAGCTTGTTGTCTTTTGCTTCTTGTCTTGAATACACTTCATCCACACGGATGGAAAGCCTGCAATAAGAAATGCAAAGCCTGCAGCAACATTCCAAAAACATTGGCGAGAAAATAATATTTCACACTTTCAAGACTTCATCCACACGGATGGAAAGCCGGATGGAAAGCCTGCAATAAGAAATGCAAAGCCTGCAGCAACATCCCAAAAACATTGGCGAGAAAATAATATTTCACACTGAGCTGAATATTTAAAATGTTACTCGAAGTTGTACTATAAGATTTTTTTAAAACTTTAGCTTGATTTTGATTCGCTTTTCCTTTATAAACAAGAATTTTCATAAACTTTAGCCTGATTTTGATTCGCTTTTCCTTTATAAACAATATTCCGAAATCTTCAGGTAGAAACATTGCGACCAGCCGACATTTAGTGAATCACGTAACAGGCGGCTTGTATGGTCGCCAAAAAGTGGTAGTCATATTGCAAAACCCAGTTGTTGAAAACTGAAAATTCGAACAAAAGTACAAAAATTTTACAGGAATCCGCCCAAAACTTTGGGAGAATTTTGAGAAATGGCTATTAAATATTTTTTACATGCCCCCCCCCTCCCTCCCCCATTTAGCAAATTTTTGGTGGATCGCGAGAAAAAAACCTCTTTTGAAGGCAATCTGAGCAAAATGCTGCAAGAAGCTCTTTTTGCTACTGAAAGACTTCATGAGACAGGATAGTGAACATTTTCCACGATTTTGATCCAATTTCGCATAAAAGAGCTTTGAAATTGACTCCATAAAATGCGCCCCCCCCCCCACCATTTTTGGTGGATAGTCAAACAATTGTGGAAAAAGAGCTTTGAAAATGGCTACAGAAAAATATTCCCCTGCCCACCCATTTCTGGTGGATCGCCCAAAAAAAAAACTTTTCAAGAGATGACAGGCGTTTGAATATGATGTAAAGATATTATGCAAATTTTGTCTACAAAAAATGCCCCCACCCCGCTTTTGGTTGCTTTCTTAGCGATCCACCAAAATTTCCACCAAAATTTTCCAAAAGAGAACCGCCTAGGGATCAATCGTACAGAACCGCCCAGGGAACAATCGTGCAAAATTAAACAGAAATCCAATCGAAATTTTTCGAGAAGCATTTTGAATTGGCTACTAAATATTTTTAAATGCCCCCTATTTAGTTAATAAATAATAGAATTAAATGTTTACTATCAAGGCCTCTTGAAAAATTGGGGATATTTTGGTGGAAATTTTTTAATTTTTGGTAGCCAGTTTTCCAAAGGTTTGGTGGGTAAATTTCCAAAGGTTTTTTCCAACAATTTTTGCATGAATGTTCAATGAACGATCCGCTTTTGAACAGTTTCTCTTTGGCGCACTTAATGGGGCGTATTTAAAAATTTTAGTGGCCAATTTTCAAAATGCTTCTCCCACGAGTTTGATCGAATTGCGAACTATTTTTCCTTAAACGGCTCTGTTTGTGCCTTAAATGGCTCTGTCTTTGATGACTGGCTAAATGGAGGGGGGTGCATTTACAATTTTTTGGTTGGCATTTTTGACAATGCTTTTTCTTGCACAATTTTGATAGGATTGCACAATCTTGAAATTTTGCAAAAATATTCATTACATGGTCCTTCTTGATAAGTTTTTTTTTTTTTTTTTGGCTATCCACCAAAAATTGACTAAATGGGGGGGGGGGGGGGGCATTTTTTGATGGATCGCCAAAAATTGGTTACCAAAAATTGATATCGATTTTTGATGGATCGCCAAAGTAATTTTTCATGAGAGGCCTTCCTACCTTCCTAGTAAACATTTATAGAAAATTTGAAGACAATCAGATCAAAATTGTGGGAGAAGCATATCGATTATTGGTAACCAAAAATATTAAATGGCCCCCATTTGGCTAATTTTTATAATATTCGTACAAAATTGGAAAGGAATCCGATGAAAAGTGAAGGGGAAGCATTTTTCTAGAAAAGGTTTATATACGTACACACGTACATACGTACCTCGAGACGACGGAAACCCTTCCCTTCCCATCCCTCCCCCCTCCCCCAGCACCAAGAATAGCGCGTAACTGAAGCTAATAAATCATACGAGCATTTCACATAAAACAAGAGCAATCAGTAATTGCCATATCCCTCGCCGTGGGTGTAATTAGTAAGGCGGGTGCTGGGTGCTGTACCTCGCACTTAAACTAAGTAGATAAAACATCAGTTCATAAATAAATGAACTACGTGGGATGTGCAAAAGGAGAAATTCGAAAATTACCAGAACCCAGTGTCGTTATAGGAAATGCAGTTTCCGGTGTTTTGCCATGCATACGAAATAAGAACCGAATCCGGCAAATATTTTAGAGTTATCGTCTAGAAAACAAAGTACACATTGAGATCCGGATTTTGGGATTCTAAGTCCCAATACAGATCCAGATGGGCTTCGATCCGATCAAAACCCCCAAAAGGTACGTCTAAATGTCTTGGTTGTTACGCATATCAAATATGAACCGGATCCGCTCACTAGTTTCGGAGATCATCTGGAAACCAAAGTATACGTTGACATCCGGATTTTGGGATTCTTACTCCAAAAACAGATCCAGATAGGCTTCGATCCCATCAAAACCACCAAAAGACATCTAGATATCTTGGTTGTCAGGCATACCAAATATGAACTAGATCCGCCCACCAGTTTTGGAGATATCGTCTGGAAACAAAACTGGCGACTGACGGACGGACGGACAGACGGACGGACGGACACAGTGCATTTTTATATCCCCCGCCACCGGCAGGATGACGGGAGATAATATATATGAGCGTTAAAATATATACAAGATTTTGCATCTATGCGTCATTATAACATCAACACTGCTTCATTAACACAGGTCACGCTGCAAAGTTTCTGGTTCCTACTACAATAATTTCTATGAGAAGTCGGTCGGACAAAACATCGCGTCACGGCTAAGTTCAAGCCCAAAATTCACCATATTTGACAATTTCCCACGACGTCAAGTTTTAGCCGATTTTGACAATCAAACCACGTTGCACATCTTCAATATATATATTTTCACCAGCAAGGTTTCAGGTTCCTACGACAATTCCTTTTATGAGAAGTCGGCCGTAAAAAACATCGTCTAACGGCTAAGTTCAAGCCCAAAATTCACCATATTTGACAATTTCCCACGACGTCAAGTTTTGGTCGATTTTGACAATAATGCCACGTTGCACATCTTCAATATATATTTTCACCATGCAAGGTTTCAGGTTCCCACGACAATTCCTTCTATGAAAAGTCGACCGGACAAAACTTAGTACTTTTTGTGGACAGACAGACGGACGGACGGACCAGCTCATAACTATATCCCTCCGTTTCACGGGGGATAATAAAGCATATCATTTATGTAATGCAGTGTACCTGTTAGCAGATGCAAGAGGCTCGTGCTCAAATTCTGCTGCAGACCTTACTCCGTGCATTTCTTGAGAAAAAATCTTTTTTTTTTGTTTCGAAAACAAAAAGCAAGGTGCATAACTTGAGATAAGTGCCCCATGTGCGAAATGTGGGAGTCCGAGGGCTGAACATGAAGAAATGCTTGTGTTGGCTTTACCTGAACATTTTAGGTACACTAAATGGTCACAAACTTGAGTCTCAGTGAGACAGGATCCCCCGTGCAAGGTAAATTTATACAGTAAAACCTCAGTAGTGAACACCTTCCAATAGTGAAAACCTATAACATACGACTCGACTCGGTCCCAAATTTCCCCAGTCACTTTAGCATGGACATTTTAACTGAAACTGTAGTGAGCTAGTACCTTTAGAGACTAATCCCCGATGAATGCACAAGTGCTTAGTACGGACAAAACATCGCACAATTGTTTGGTGCGGACATAAAATCGCAAAATTGCTTGGTGCGGACATAAAATCGCAAAATTGCTTGGTGCGGATAAAACATCGCAAAATTGCTTGGTGCGGATAAAACATCGCAAAATTGCTTGGTGCGGATAAAACATCGCATAATTGTTTGGTGCGGATAAAACATCGCATAATTGCTTGGTGCGGACAAAACATCGCAAAATTGCTTGGTGCGGACAAAACATCGCAAAATTGCTTGGTGCGGACAAAACATCGCATAATTACTTGGTGCGGACAAAACATCGCATTATTGCTAAATCTAACGTAATTTTTGACAATTTTTGACAAGTTATAATTTTGTCAATCTTTCACCGATTTCAAAAACTAGAGCAGTGTGCATAGCCCACATATTCCCCACAGCTCAGTTAAACACGGCCATCAACAGTCAATCAAGAGCTGAAATTTACAATACCGATCTGTGTTTGTTCCCATAGAAGCTACACACCAAGTTTCATTAAAATCCCTGCAGTTGTTCTTCAGATGTCGTGTTAACAATAGTCAATCAAGAGCTGAAATTTTCTAAGTCCAGCTGGTCCATTTTCCTTGGACGAACCTGACCCATTTTCATTACCGATCTGTATTTGTTCCCATAGAAGCTACATACCAAGTTGAATTAAAAATCCGTGCAGCAATAGTCAATCAAGAGCTGAAATTTTCTAAGTCCAGCTGGTCCATTTTCCTTGGACGAACCTGGCCCATTTTCATTACCGATCTGTATTTGTTCCCACAGAAGCTACATACCAAGTTGAATTAAAAATCCGTGCAGCAATAGTCAATCAAGAGCTGAAATTTTCCAAGTCCAGCTGGTCCATTTTCCTTGGATCAACCTGATCCATTTACAATGCCGATCCATGTTTGTTCCCACAGAAGCTTCATACCAAGTTTCATTAAAATCCTTAAGGCAGTTTTTAAGTTATCGTGTTAACAAACTCTTGATAACAGACCGACAGACCGACACGCGGTCGATCGCATATATTCCCCAGAGGTTCTACCTGTGGGGAATAAATAATACAACGATGCACATCTACAATATATATATTCACTGTGTAAAACATCAGAACCGTACCTTAAACAGTTTGTTCCCTACCAACATACGGTTTTGTCCCCGCAAGTTCTCACAAACAGACGGACATGCTCATAACTATCCCTCATTTACACGGGGGGAGGATAAATGTCAGCTTCAGTTACTCACTATTCTTCACGGGGGTGGGGGTGGGGGGGGGGGGATTTCGTTTCATAGAGTAAGTAGCAACGCTATGTTTTTAGAAAGGATTCGAACTGGCAAAAAAAATTATTTCGAAAGGTTTCGGAATATGAAAAAACATTGTCTTGTCTGTAAAGGTAAAACAAACCAAAAATCAAGCCAAAAAGTGTTTAATATTTCACCTTTGAGAAATAGGCCGTCGTTTGTTATGGTTCATCCTGCAAGGAAAATTTTAAACGTTTAATTCTTAGGTGACTTATGACTCCAGATCCAACTCCCATTTCATTCAAAATTTATTGTACAGATCAGCATAATATTTTAGAAATGATGGGTTAAAAATTGCAGTAAAGGAATGCGTAAACATCTGATACTGTGAAAATCTAGCTCAAACCGTTTTTTAATCAATTTAATCTCATACCTGAATAGTGGCGGTGCTCATGTCCAGAAGCGTTTGGGACGGTGTCGGTGTGTACAATCAGCATATGTAGCAGCCCATCTGCTAGCCATTCCTTCTGCGAAAAACACTAAGAGCAGCGTACGATAAACACACAGACACAGCGCCATCGCGCCATCGCGCCATACCCCCACCCACCCACCGCCCCACACCCCCAGCCAACGCACCACACCCCCACCGACCGCACCACACCCCCACCCACCGCCCCACACCCCCAACCACCGCCCCACACCCCCACCCACCTCCTTCAATGCACCCCCAACCCCCGCCCCCAACTCATCACGTTATTGTTCTTTTTAATATTTAATACTGAATTGCTTAAAATACATGCTTTTTAAAGAACAATTTCTGTAAAACACTCACGTTATTGTTCTTTTTAATATTTAACACTGAATTGCTTAAAATAATTGCTTTTTAAAGAACACTTTCTGTAAAATACTCATGTTATTGTTCTTTTTAATATTTAATATTACCTGCTTAAAATAAATGCTTTTTTAAAAAACACTTGCTTAAAATGCTTAACTTCGATACTGACAAAATATTTTCCATTACTTTATTTTGAACACAAAACACAAATGTTAAATATTAAAACCACACGATTAACAGTCAATGGAAATTTAACTACTTAGAATTAATATAACAAAATTAACAGAATTAATACAACAAAATTAACAGATTAGTAACTTGTTAAATGGAAATTTAACTACTTAGAATTAGTAGAACAAAATTAACAGAATTAATACAACAAAATTAACAGATTAGAACTTGTTAAATGGATATTTAACTACTTAGAATTAGAAGAGCAAAATTAACAGAATTAATACAACAAAATTAACAGATTAGTAACTTGTTAAAAGGAAATGTAACTACTTAGAATTAGTATAACAAAATTAACAGAATTAATACAACAAAATTAACAGATTAGTAACTTGTTAAATAGAAATTTAACTACTTAGAATTAGTAGAACAAAATTAACAGAATTAATACAACAAAATTAACAGATTAGTAACTTGTTAAATGGAAATTTAACTACTTAGAATTAGAACAAAATTAACAGAATTAATACAACAAAATTAACAGAATAGTAACTTGTTAAATGGATATTTAACTACTTAGAATTAGTATAACAAAATTAACAGAATTAATACAACAAAATTAACAGATTAGTAACTTGTTAAATGGAAATTTAACTACTTAGAATTAGTAGAACAAAATTAACAATTAATACAACAAAATTAACAGATTAGTAACTTGTTAAATGGAAAATTAACTACTTAGAATTAGTAGAACAAAATTAACAGAATTAATACAACAAAATTAACAGATTAGTAACTTGCTAAATGGAAATTTAACTACTTAGAATTAGTATAACAATATTAACAATTAATACAAAATTAACAGATTAGTAACTTGTTAAATGGAAATTAACTACTTGGTATTAGTATAACAAAATTAACAGAATTAATACAACAAAATTAACAGAGTAGTAACTTTAAAGAACTCTGGTAAAATTGTAGTGACGGCAACTCCATAGAAATGATACGGTTGCATACCTTCAGATTCACCAATTCAACCCAAAATACAGCGAACTTCCTGCTAACGATAGAAATACCCCTAGCTCACCCCCGAGACTGTATGCGTGGAAGTTAGGAAACTTCACCCACATCAGCGGTGGGTGGCGCTCAGTCAAGTGAAGCATGGCAGCTGAAACGGTTCCCCATCCCCCACCCACCTTCTTCCCCATCTCCCACCCACTTACTTCCCATTAGGCCCAATCGTAGATCTTGCTGACCCAGAAAAATCTCAAATACAAATATTGGATATGCTGTCCAGTCTGGAAGTTTCCAAGAAAATACCTCCAAGGGGAGAATGAAGGCTTGTTAAAGAATGTCAGCGATTTCGGTTATTTTACTAAATTCTGAAACTGGTCAATAAATTGTAGCTTTCCAAGAAGGCACGAAGTAGAACGAGTGCCAAATACATGTCAAAGCATTTTGAACGTGTCAGATCGTGTCAGAACATGTCAGGACGTGTCGAAAGGTGTCAAAACACGCTATTTTCTTTTGTTGAAACGAAAGGATGCGATGCGTTGACACTCTGCACTTCACGTACAAGTTTAGGGATAGGGCTGGAGGGAGGAAGAGTGGGCGCAACACCTTTTTTAAGGGAGGTACGCCAGGTCTGAGAAACGCGAATGCCAACTCAGGATCGCAAACTGACCAAAAATCGCAAGTGAATGAGTGAAGTTGTTTCTTTCGGGAGTTTCTCTATGCAGTTTTATGCACGTTTTTTAAAGTTGCGTGGTATAAAGAGATAGCCTTTGCTAGATAATGTCTGACTGAAACAAAGGATGTGCCACAGCCTGTCAGTGATACCCAACCAGTCCCAAACACGTCCACAGAATGGTAGCATACGTCAACAATTATAATTAAAAATTACAATTTTCGCCATTTCTTTGTTCATCTGCATGCAATATAATCAATTACTAGCTTTCGCAATGCAGTGTATAAGTGTTCTGCATTATCTGAAGCGCTTGAATGAACTGCTTTAATAAAGTACTCTCTTGAATGAACTGCTTTAATAAAGTACTCTCTCGGGCTTAGCCGGGCTTTAAAACTCATCAGGAATGATTGAGGGGCCTGGATTAGTCCAAATTTGTAAGAAAAAAAATCACAGAAATAGACAGCCTGGCCAAGACCGGTTGACAAAGTATAGATAGGTGCACAGATCTTTGTACTGTACAAGAAAACTGTTAAACATTGAAAAAAAAACAATAAAACTAGACCGTTTTCACTACCGAGTAACGAAAATTACACTTGGGGGTCACAAAAATAGGATTTTGAACTCTTAACCTCTTACACATGGTCTTTTAGGCCCAAAGGGTCAAAAATAAGTTCAACATCGTTCTATATCTAGCCGCTTTCGAGATAATGGTCCACTTCCGGTTTTTTTTACTTTTACCATGGCCGAGGAGGTCAAGGTTACCAAGGACCCCTTACATGTGGTCTTTTTGGCCGAAAGGCCGAAAATAAGCTCAAAATTGCTCTATCTCTAACCGTTTTCGAGATAATGGTCAACTTGCGGTTTTTGACATTGACGATGGTCGAGGATGTCAATCGTCCGCTAATGAAGCTGAGACAAGAAAATGAATTTTCACTGTCAAGAAAAAAGCACCAACGGCTGCCCGCACAAATTCATATAAGCCTTGACCAAGTCAAAGACTTGTCAAGTTTTAAAACACCCAAACGCTGCAGCCAACTTAAACTTGCACACGCATGCTGTGATGGCTTTCATTGAGAGTTTGGAGATCAATACAGTGAGGCTGATATCATGCCAGTTTAAACTACTGCTCTCAGCTTCTTGCCGCCTGTTTCGCAAATTTGTTTTGTCGTTTTTTAATTGAAAAATCAAGCGAATTTTTAAAAAAATACGGGAGGATCAACTAGACATCGTGAAATTTATCATTCTAGCCCTAACGGCCTCTAAGTAGTACCACGGACAAACTCGAAAAAACGGGAAAAACATGCCACAACTACGGCTAAAATTTTCGTACAAATTCAATACACTAGGGGATTTTGGCAAATCTCAAAGTATAATAATCACCCATCTGAGACAAACCACGGGTTTATAAGAGCCACAGCGTACTTGGCACTAATAGAGTATGCATTATTGCCATATGGCCGTTGTATGAAAGTGGGAAATGTTCGGTGACCAGTGTTATATGGCTCTATATAGGTTCTTTTTAGTTTCAGTTCAACTATGGAAAGACTTTGTGCTCTCAGCACGTGGGACAGGGTCTCGTTCATTTGCTGGTCAGACATAGAACCAGTCGTGTTCATGGATATCACTTGGTAGATCTGAAATGGTTCTGGGGTCGTGCGAACACTATTCGGAAAAAGATATCATCGCGTAAAGATTTGCCATGCCGAAATCGCAAGGTCACTTCACCTTGCTTTAACGCCCAAACTCGATCCGTTTTTTTTTTTTTTTTTTTTTTTTTCGATAATCGTGACATTACCTCAACTCGTTTGCGCAAGTCACTCATTGTGTCGTAATTAATTTGGTGCACCAACCCTTCTATGGTTCACAAACATTGGAATTCAGAGTGAGAGTCTTAATTCTGGGATTTGTTATTTTAAAACATGCCTTGCTCGCCAATGCGTGGCTACAGTAAATTGTTCGGGCGTCAAATGTGTTTGGAAGACATAGCGGACTTTAACAAAGTGCAGAACTTTATCACAGCTAAAAGATTAATATGAATTTTCCTACATTTACGAGTGAGACTTTTTTTCCGAGTTTCACTACATCCTTGTCTTAAATATCACCTATGACTTAAATGTTTCCCATTTGTTAACATTTTTACATCGCCTTGCTTCATGTGCAGATCAATAGGAAACGATATGAACATTTATGAACAATGATCGAAGACGATGAGGAATGAGAATCAACGAAAAACCCATCGACTACTCCAGTAGTTTGCGAGCTTTTTATCACTGCGCCAGTGACTATTGGAGAATTTAGATGCAATGAGAGATGACGGTTCCAGGCAGCGGGTGAAGTTTTATGAGCTGGTGCCGGACCTTTCCCAGCAGCCGGCCGGTTTTTACGCCGTCGCCAAGACAACTGGGAAAAATGTTTATCTATTACGGTTCAGTGATTACATTCACAGCAAGGCGAAAACGGCAATAAAAAGTAAAACTTGAAAATGAAGGAAAATGCTTGTTAATCTTTTAACCGTGTTGAGTTATAAATTTAGTGAAAATCGCGATGTCGCCAAAACATCAGCCGCCGAAACAGGTTACTATAGTCAAGCAGAAACGAGCAAGACTTGTTAAGAAAACACAGGCCAGAAAGTAAAAATCGCGCTTTGAATTACAACGCCAGTGAACTAAAGAAGTGTCGATGTTCCTAATCAAGTTATGACACTTTGTGCCACGGAATGTTGTGCAAAAAAAGTCAAGATAATGCTAAGTTTATTCAATAAGGATCAAGCTGGAGCCGAAGCTGGGTAAAATGATCTCGTAATTTTCAGTATGTCGGGTGTGTTGATCAAGAACATACAAATTGGCGTTCCTTGAAGCAAGGAATAAGTTGCAAAAAAAGGCAATGAGATGCCGTCAGATCTAATACTAACGCCATAGTCATTTAACAATAAGCTGCTTCGTTTTTCACAAAATAAATATACGTTTATTCGAGCAGAGTTTGTAGCTACGATATTCAGTTGCGTAACTTTTACATCTGAAGGACGGCAATAAGTCGAGGGTGGGGGCTTTGGGTGGTGAAGGTCAACCGACAAGCTTTCATCAATTGACATGCAAAAACAAGACTGGCACATTCAGTTAACCAACGCGCATCTGCTCCTCGATTTGCAATAACTGTCCGTTAAGACGGGTTTATATATTATTACACTTGGAGATTTGTCAAAATCCCCTAGTGTCTTGAATTTGTACGAAAATTTTAGCCGCAGGTGTGACATTTTTTTTCCGTTTTTCCGTGGAACTAGTCAGAGGCCGTTAGGGCTAGTAAGATGAAATTTGGATATGATAAGCTTCAGTATGTCTAGTTGATCCTCCTGTATTTTTTAAAATTTGTTTAATTTTTTCAATTAAAAAAAGTCAAAACAAATTTACAAAAGAGAAGCTGAGAGCAGTAGTTTAAACTGCCATGATATCAGCCTCGCTGTATTGATCGCTCAACTCTCAATGAAAGCCGTCACAACATGCATGTGCAAGTTTAAGTTGGCTGCAGCATTTGGGTTTTTGCCAATTGCTAAAGAGTGATGAAATCTGGCTCACTGATAGAGGGTGATTAGACACCGTAAAATCCGCATTTTTTAACCATGGCCTTAAGAGTACGATTGACATCCTCGGCCATGGTCAAGGTCAAAAACCGGAAGTTGACCATTATCTCGAAAACGGTTAGAGATAGAGCGATTTTGAGCTTATTTTCGACCCTTTGGGCCTAAAAGACGATATTTAAGACGGACCTCGCTGACCTTAACCTGCTCGGTCATGGTTGAAATAAAAAACGGGAAGTGGCACATTGTCTGGAAAACGGTTAGAGATAGAGCGATTTTGAGCTTATTTTCGACCCTTGGGCCTAAAAGACCATATGTAAGAGGTACCGTGGTTACTGAAATTCGGCCATGGCCAAAGTCAAAAGCCGGCAGTGGGCCATTATCTCGAAAACGGTTCGAGATGGTCGAAAATACTTATTTTCGACCATTTGGCCCTAAAAGACGATATGTAAGAGGTTAAGAGTTCAGAAACGTTTTTTTTTTGTGACCTCCAAGTGTAATTTTCGCTACTCGGTAGCGAAAACGGTCTAGTTGATTCAATGTTTCCCGCAAAAAAAGAGCACATCTGTCTCCACTAAAAACTCCCGCAGAATTCAGTCTCGTTTTACCTACTTTTCAATAGCTATAGCTGACCCGTTTTTGTCAAGGACTCCAAGCCTCCAGGTCTCCAAACAAAATATGTAAGTGCGTTTTTGCACGTTTCAACACTACTACATTTTGATTCACTACATGTTTTGACATGTTATGGCACTATGGGAAGCTTAGCACATTTTGACGAAAAGCCATCCTACGAGACGCCGGGCAGGTGGGCGACAAACCCGTACATTCTGGGGTATAATTTTCCAGGGAATAACAAGTTTGACACTGGGAAAGCCGTCGATACGCTTGATTCGTCTTATCGTCAGTATGCCATTCTTTAACATGGCTACATTTTCTGACGAGCTTTGATATGCTGAGACACACTAACACACTTCGACATGCTAAGACACGCTTTGACAACTATTGATAATTTTGGCACTTTGACACGGAAGGACACACTGACACGTTTGGACATTCTTCGATACGTTATGGCACGTATCGCGTGTCGCGTTGTAATGTTTTAACATGTTTTGAGACGCCCTGATACTCCCTACCATATTTTAAGAGGCTATGCCACGCTATGACGTGCACTGACGTCATCTGACACGTTATGACAAGCTTGGCAGGTTTTGGACATACTGACACGCTATGATGGATTTTAAATGGCCATGACACTGAAACTATACGACATGCTGACGCAATACGACACGCGTCGAACATTTGGTACGTTTTGATTCATTTGAATGTTTTGATGTGGTGTGACGTGATATCACACGATACGTTCTGACACATGAACATGATGACACACTACGACATTCCTCGACACCTTTCAAGACGCTTTGACGCATTTTAACAGGATATGGGGTGTTTTACACTTCTCCAGTACGGTAAGAGTCTCTTGGGGAGGGTTCTTGTCAAACTGCAAGGCGATTGGACCGCGTTGTGTTTAGACAACCCCTCTCGCTCCCACTCCCATCGTCACACCAAAAAACCAGGTCCCCTCACAGCTCCCCTCTTCCTCCCAACCCTGTCTCAATCCTTTAGCTTGACCCCATTGATCGCCAGTCACGGCTGATGTTTAGTGAAGTCTCCCCCCCCCCAACATACACCCTACCCAAGTCCCTACCCACCCCCTCCTACCCAAGTCCCTACCCACCCCCTCCTACCCAAGTCCCTACCCACCCCTCCCACCCAAGTCCCTACCCACCCCCTCCTACCCAAGTCCCTACCCACCCCTCCCACCCAAGTCCCTACCCACCCCCCTCCCCCCCCAATGCATTAGCTTCACTTGACTGATCGCCACTCACGGCTGATGTAAGTGAAGTTTCCCCTTCCCCACATACACCCTCGCGGTGACTAGGTAGTAGATCTCCCGCTGGTAGGAAATTTGCTGGATGTTGGGATGATTGATAAATCAGAAGGCATGAACCGATCAATTCAATGAAGCAACTATCGGAAAAGATTATGTAAAGAAATAGCAACCACCAGTGGCTGTATTCACAAAAGTTAACTGCACAGTTAACCGATACCGTTAACTGTTCCGTTAGCACCAAAAATGTCCGAAAGTAAATTAAAAAATGTCCGAAAGTAAATTAAAAAATGTCCGAAAGTAAATTACAAAATGTCTTAACGAAGAAGTCCTTCTGAAAATTATTTCCGTTATAAAACTAGATCAGCTGAATTTCAGTTCAAGGGGTACAGGGAGCTGTGCAGTTAACTTTTGTGAATACGGCGGCAGACAGTATAGGTTAGTCAGGAAGAGATAGGTTAGTCAAGAAAAAAGATAAGTTAGTCACGAACAGAAATATGTTATTCATGAAAAACAGGTATGTCCGAGGACATTATGTTCAGCCGTAAAAGAACGACATTGCGAAGAGGAGAGCAGAAAGCTATTAATTTTGACATTATAAATTTGATACAAGGCACTTTTTTGGAGTGCCACCTGAAGAACATCGCAAATATTATAAAAACATTATAATTTCGAAGAGAGTATTGCAAAAAGTAGTGTAGCAAAGTTTTAAAGAATTTAGTCTACGTCGTGTTCAGTTATGTACAAAAAAAACTGCAGAACGCCTGTAATAAAAATTCAGTCAATCATTTTTTTTAAAATCTCATCATTTGGCACATTTTTGACCGATTAAAATCTTTACAAAAGTATATCGAAACAAATTTCTGTTTTTTTCAGGAATTTTGTCGACTTGGGCCAATATTTAGGATTATTTTAGAAAACCTCAAAAAAAATAGCATGGTAGCATTTATATTTTACCGACGCACACACTCAGACGGGGCATATACAGACGCACGCATCAACGAACACCGGACGCATAAAGTGATGGGAATACCCTTGCACCGAAATCAATGCGTATGAAACAAAAACACTTCAACTGCATTAAAACGTTAAGGAATAAAACTGCTATCACCTTTCCGGAAACGATCGCATGCGAAAATTTCTTATTCGTATTCGAATTTAATCCCGACTGCCAAAAATTTTAACGCTTAACATAATTGAATGCATTAATCTTGCCTGAATACTTTACGAGGTAGCGACTTTCCCCAGTATTACAGCGTCGCGTTCGGTCGGTCGTGATGCAGCGGTGCCGGTGCAAAATCGTGAAATTATCTGAAAAAAAATGCAACGAATTTCCGTCAATGCAAGGTGTTATAGATTCCGGTTTTGCACTGTGTACAAAATCAACTTCTACATGTCAGCTAGAGTTCCGCCTGAGTGTGAAAACGAATCTGGGTTTGGAATAGCGCACTGGCTTCTTATAAATTCATCATCTAAACGCGGACAGTATTAAAATCGCCTCTTTTCGCCGTTATAAATTGACGCGTTCAAGCAGCTAGAAAACGCATGGCAGAATTACAAACCGTGGTCGAGGGCATAGCCAGTAACTGGGTAGTGATCGGGAAGGGACCGGGTGGTGATCAGGGAGGGACCGGGTGGTGATCGGGGAGGGACCGGGTGGTGATCGGGGAGGGACCGGGTGATGATCAGGGAGGGACCGGGTGGTGATCAAGAGAGGGACCGGGTGGTGATCAGGGAGGGACCGGGTAATGATCAAGGAAGGTAAAAGACATTTAAACGGAAGTCGAACACTCCTTGTATTTTTTTATAATTTAAAAAAAAAAAAGCGGATGAAATGCAAGACGGCGGATCAAGTTAATTACTTTGACGAAAAATCAAAATCAAATTCAAGTATGTGGTTTTTTTTCATAAATGGTGAAGCCCTACCTTAAAATTTAGTGAGGATCAGTCAGTAGTGTTTGTGTTACCATGATGACAAATTGGGGATGGAAATCGAAGATGGCGGCTGGAGACAATCTGGAATTCTTCTACTTTACCGAAACCAGCAAGGAGTGCGATTTTCAGACTATGCGGGACGACGAAAAGATTGAATTTTTGTGCGTCACTATTTCATCGTCTGCCTATGGAATGCCATTTTCACATTTATTAGGGAATTATTGATATCAAGAATTAATTTGATCTCAAAAATTGATTTTTTGATATCAAGAATTAATTTTTGATCTCAATAAATCCATATTTTGATATCATGAATTCATTTTTGCTATCTGTAATTGCATTTTTGATATCTCTAAATGTATTCTTGATCTCAAAAAAGGTGAAAATTTTTGATATCAATAAATATTTAGAGATAGCAATAAATATTTATTATCTGTTTCCCCCTAAGGGAGACATATATAACATTTGGTGTGTCCGTCCGTCCGCAGTGAGTTCTTATGAAATTAACGAGTCGATTTTTCTCAAAACATACATACATATTGGGGCACATGTCTAGATAAAGCCCGTGTTATTTTTTTTTCGTTTCTTCAAAAATTCATTTTTTGGCAAATTTTTGAACATAGGGGGGGGTCGTGCATTTTTTTCACTTTGGCAGGTTATATCTCTAAAACAGCTAGTTGGATAAGGCTCAGATGTCGCAAGAAGAACACACATGTAGCGCAAATGTATAGTGCCAAGTTTTTCTTAATTTCCGCTGAAAATGTATTTTTGGCGAATTTTTAAATTTTTTATTTTTTCCTTTTTTGGGGCATATTGTTGCGATATCTCCGAAAGGGTTTGTTGGATTAGGCTGGAACGTGGCAAGAAGAACCCACATATAGTGCAAATGTTTACTGCGAAGTTTTTCTTCATTTCCATTGAAAATGTGTTTTTGGCGATTTTTTTAATTTTTGAACTTTAGCTTTTTTTGGCCATATTGTTGCGATATCTCCAAAACAGTTTGTTCCATTAGGCTGAAACATGGCAAGAAGAACCCATATGTGGTGGAAATGTTTACTGCGAAGTTTTTCTTAATTTTCTGTAAAAATGTATTTTTGGTGATTTTTTTTCAATTTTTTGGGATCGCCAATGTTGTACTTTTAAGCAAGGAATTTTTTTCCACATGACTGATTGGGGGCGGGGGAGACATCCGTTTTTTGTTTTCACAAAAACACTGGCCAGTCTAGTTGATATCAAAAATGATTGAATGATATCTAAAATTGAATTTTTGAGATCAAAAATTCAATTCTTGATAGCAAAAATGAAATATTTGAGAGCAAAATATCAATTTAGAGCTCAATAATTCATTTTCTTTACATTGATATGAAGAATCTATTTCAGATATCATTATTTCAGACTGATACCTTTTTAATTTTTTTTTGAAATCTGCAAACGATTTTTGATCTCAAAAATTGATTTTTGATATCAAAATATCAGTATTTTAAATAAAAAATTCAGAAAGACACATCTGTAAATAAATAAATAATGAGTGTCCTTGTATACAGAATCTTTATTTTAATTTTTACTGTACAAAAAAGAAGCAATTCTTGAGATCAAAGATTGCGTTGTTAATATCAATTTTAAGCTCAATCATTCATTTTCTTTATATTGATATGAGGAATTTATTTCAGATATAATTATTTCAGACTGGCAAAAATTTATTTTTGAGATCAAAAAATCAAATTTACAAACTTAAAAAATCTTAAGGGAGGCGCACATTTACACAAAATTTAACGAATCGTCAATTAAATTTTGGAGATGAAAATTTGAATTATTGAGATCAATAACAACAACACAATTTATGATCTCAAAAATTGCTTCTTTTTTATACAGTAAAAAATGTAAAGAAAGATTCTGTTTACAATGACCAGTCATTTTCAATTACAGAGGTGCACTTCTGAATTGTTATTTAAACAAGTAAGTATTTGTGAAACATAAGCAGGCCCCAACCGCCCCCAAATTCAAAGGGGTATAAAGCGATGACGGACAGACAGACGGACGGACGGACAGACGGGCGGACACCCTAAACCTATAGGCCCCAATCCGAAGGGTTGGGGCCTAAAAATTAGACCGATATTTTGAAATCAAAAATCAATTTTTGACATCAAAAAATTATTTGCAGATTTCAAAATACAAATTAAGAAGTGTCCTGAAATAATGATATCTGAAATAAATTCTAGATATCAATAAAAGGAAAACTAATTATTGAGCTCAAAATTGATATTTTACTCTCAAATATTTCATTTTTGCTATCAAGAATTGAATTTGTGATCCCAAAAAATCAATTTTAGATATTAAATCATTTGTGATATCAATAAATATTTCTTGATATCTCTAAATATTTATTGATATCAAAAATTATTTTTTGAGATCAAGAATACATTTAGAGATATCAAAAATACAATTAGATAGCAAAAATTAATTCTTGATATCAAAATATGGATTTTTTAAGATCAAAAATTAATTCTTGATATCAATAATTCCCTAATAAATGTGAAAATGGCATTCGAGAGATAGCAAAATATAAATTAATGAGATCTTCTTTGATTTATTGATATCTCTAAATATATTTTTGATACCAAAAATAAGCATTAAATGTTAAAACGGCATTCCATATCTGCCAGTGTCGCGTAGACCGAGAAAAAAAATTTAGACCAGTTGCCCAGTGACACGATAGTAGAGAATCTAATACGGGCATGCCATCACTGACACGGGCGTGCCATCACTGACACGGGCATGCCATCACTGACACGGGCATGCGATCACAAATTACTGTCAAAAAGATCATAGAATAACGCTTTAACATTGAACTTATTCGACAGAACATTTACAAGCTTCACAGCAACAATGAAACTTCATAAATTTTACACAAAGAAAAATAATGTCTCACCGATTGTGCCGGACTGACGACCGAAATCCTTTAAATTCACACAGTTTACATCCGTGCTGACCAGCTTAAAAAGAGCATTTGCCGCATGCGAGGCAGCTTATATACGTGCAAAACGCCACGTGCAAAGATCACCCGACAGACAAAGTACAGGTGGATTGGGCCAATGAAAACGCGGAATGCCACGTGCAAAAATCACCCGACCGGCAAACAACCCAGGTGAATTCAATCAATGAAAAACAACAACCCTCAATTAAAGTTAATACTGAAGGGTGATATAGTAAACAAACAAGACCGGGGAAAGGTTTACCGTCTTAATACGAAGGACTTGCAGTCTGCAAAACAGATGTCTGACATTTGATGACCATCCCTGAAGTTGTTTAGGAGTTCTCATGTTTTAAGGAAGCGTCCAACATTGCGATGGGGGAGGGGGCTATTTTGCATTTTCTGGTAGATTCTTAAATCAACCCTAATCGTGATTTTGAAATGATAAAGTCGTACCTAAAATTTGATGATGATCGGTTAAGTAGTTTTTCAGTTATCGTATTAGCAAAATATTGCCAGTGTGACCCTGACATAGGGTAAATGATCCAATAAAAATGACGTGTATCTACCCACTATGATTGGTCGATCTATACGTCAAATAACGCAGGAAACGTACTACCACTGAGAGTAACCGAGAAAGGACAGCTCTATGAACGGATAGGCAGACAACAGCAGAATCTATAATCCCCCCTCAGGCCTAAAGCATAGCACTGAATTTTAGAGTTTGGTATGTGTGGAATTTTAGGTCCCCTTTTCTCTTTGTTGCAGCTCTAGAAAAAAAACCCCCTCCCCCGATTTTTAGTGAAAATGTGTTTAAAAATTTAAAATGTTTAAAAATTATTACACGTCTGAAAAGTGAATGTGTGGAAATGTGTTTAAAAATTTAAACTGTTTAAAAATTATTACACGCCTGAAAAGTGAATGTGTGGAAATCCAGTCAATCGGATATGCGCTCGAACGCAGGCAAAAAAGAAAAATACGTTTTGCAGCCGTGCCATAAAATACTAAACATAAAGACAAAGTTCTGTCCAGATGGGCGGATTGGGATCTGTGGCAGTGGGGAAAACTTTTTGGAACTTAAAATGTTAAAAATGATAAAGAGTGACCATTTCGCTTCATTTTTTGACCAAAAATCAATTTTCTGACTGAAACAGTATTCGCACAGTCGGTCTTGGAATAGGGGCACCCTCGCTCAAAAAAAGTGTACACTTTTTCAATTTCATTATTGCTCGTATGATTTATTCGTTTAACTGTGAACGCTGTGTAAAACGTAAACGTAAGAAAATGTTACTCACGCTTGACCATGTCTTATTGTAATGGGCATTTCTTATGACTTAATTGTGGGTGTATCCACCACGGCTCTGTCGACACTCCGTATATGTCGTAGTCATTAATCGTGTTATCGTCCTAACACTAACCCCCGTGTCGTTTGCGGCATCGGCCTTTCGCTGGCCAGCCTGGATGCGCAATGGCTCCTTGTTTGTTTGTTTGTTTGTTGTTTTTTTTTCATTTAACCGCATGTTAACAAGTGATTATCTACAATAGGATAGCTAAGGTCAATACTGTACATGATGGGGGTAATTTGAATTTTTATTCAAACAAAAGGAACAATCACCCGCTTGACCGCACAAAGAAGTCAGACAGTAGACAAAACGTGTACTTTTCTGAGCGAGGGTGCCCCTATTCCAAGACCGACTGCGAATACTGTTTCAGTCAGAAAATTGATTTTTGCTCTTAAATGAAGCGAAATGGTCACTCTTTATTATTTTTAACATTTTAAGTTGCAAAACATGTTCATCAGTGCAACAGACCCCAATCCCCCACCTGGACAGGACTTTTGTCCTTATGTTTATTATATCAGCCCCTCTGCCTTTCACTTTTTGCGAACCACGTCTGGCCTAAAAAATAATCTTTCTTAGCGTTTGAAAACGCATGGTAACAAATACTATCAAGTAACACACCTCTTCACAATACATGCCCTGCGTCAAATTCAAGACCGGGATAGGAGGCAAAATTGGCGACAACTGGAATATTTTTCACTCTACGATACCGTTTCAAAACCTAGCTTTTTCTGTAAACAGTATTTGCAATTTGCTCGTAGCTTTACATAGGAAAGTGCATTTCTGCCTTCAAACAATTTCGTTGCCAGAGAAAACCCCTAGCAATTGATTGGCTGGTTGGTTGGAAAGAACGATTTTTAAAACGATCCCGAAACGCGGAGTGCAGAATTTTTTGAAAAACATCCCTTTGTCAGCCAATGGCGGAGTCCACTTCAGAAACAGTCCCCTTTTTAAAAAACGCGGATTATTGAATGAAAATCCCCCTCCTGTTCAACAAAATTGGCACTCAGCGCGGAGCGCGTCTTGCCTTAAAATCAACCCCATTTCTCGGCGGTTTTCTGAGCACGCATGGCCACACGGTACCCTCGTATCTGTGAGGTAAAGGATATGGAAATGACACGGCGATGTGGAAATGAGACAAATCTAAACCCCAGTACCTTTTCGAACCCTAAAATATGTCAATGACTTTCTTCACTAAAATATAAGAATTGGTCTCTTGCACCAAATTATAAAAGTTTCTCCTTTAAAGAAGGTTTTACGTGCAAAATGAAAGTATAAGAAACGTCTCATTTGCCATCGCTCGGTACTATATGCCGTTCCCTCTGCGATACGACCGGTAACTTCCTCAGAATGATACGAACTGCCGGTTGGTATTTTCACACAAAAATTCAGCCCTTAAAAGATTGAATATACGCTATTTCTTGAGTTAAACTGTTTTCTATGTTCTATGTTGCTTACCTTTGTTACATTTATTAAGATCTATTCCTTCCAATCGTGCACATTTTGTTGATATTTCTATATCATTTCTCTACACACCACAACAGCTTTTCTTCCATTTTGTGCACTCGGTTTTAGAGACGTGTGCAATTCATCAATACCCTCTCGGAGTTGACCGTTTTACCAATTATAGACGAGAGGGTCTCTCGATACACATTACGAGTACAACCGCATGAGAGGACAACAAGGTTGCCCTGTTACCAGTTGGTCAAGAACCTGGCTGGAACGCCAATGCATGGAGAGATTTCTCCAAAAGACATCAGCAGGATTTGACAGATGGCAAACGTTTGGAATTTATTACAGCTTTGAAGCAGATAATCTATTTTTGGTAATATATCGAGATGGTAACTATGAACTAAATTGTCTGGTGTAGTTCAGTAACTTATTGGTAAATGACGCGTCACAGGCTTCGTTCACATGTATCACACACATACATAAGGGGCCAGTACAAGACCATCGGAGGCCAGATGCATCAGAACATCTTCCCCACGCCCCTTCCCACCAACCCAATCCAACCCCCGTTTTCCAGGAAAACATACCGAAAAATATATTGGAGAAAACCCTATGACAATTGGGCACTCAGGTAAAATATATTCAATGGAAACTTTGTATACTTCTCCATTTTCGCGACGGCAAATTCTTTCTTTAGCGGATAAATACATAAAAATTTGTTTCATTCCATATGTTTGATTTGATCAATTTTGTTACCTTACTTTCTGTTTTTAGAACTTGAACATTTTATTTTTGAATACAGTGGTGCACACTGAATTTGGCCAAGGTTAGGGGTTTAACTTCAAGAAATCACCTGAAGTTTAACAGTCTATTTTTGGAACATTTAGGGGCGGGGTGCAATCCCTGAACCCTCCCCCCCCCCCTACCCAGAATTGCCACTGAAAAATGCAGGACCACTGTATCGTTTCAATTCGTGTTCATTTTCAATATTTCATGTGTGAATAAGAATATAAGTTTCCCATCCTCTACTTCTATATTTACTAATCAACATAAAAATACAAGTAAATGTCACTTAAGTACAACAGAATAACGCACAATGTGATTTGATTAATTATTCATATGTAAAATGTGTGTATCAAAAGCTTGTTGGTCTGTAGGAACTTTTCCTATCCCATCTTCCTATCCTTTTTTCCTATCCTTCAGGTGTTACATAATGTGGTCTATATCACAAAGTTAGTTGCCTGTCATGCGACAGATTCTATGCATTAATTGATTTCATTGACTGGCAGAAAATTTACAGAAAAACACAAAGAAGAGGGACCCACATCGATTAATCTGCCACATATCACATCCCTTCATAGATACCTACAAAATTGAGATCTAAAAATAAAACAACAGCATATGCTATAAAATTCGTGCTGACAGAAGATTCTAGCTAATCCATTTGCGAAAAAGCATCCAGAGATTTTCCAACCGTCAATCGCAAACTGGACTTTTCCAACTTCACATTTTCCGTTAACATATTCCGCGGCATTTATATTTTAATTTCAAGACGTGATTGTTTACTAGTTTTCTTATTATTATTTACTGAAAAGAGTGCAAGTTATTAACGCAAGAGTTCTGTTTAAATTAATGAGCTATTTTTTCACTGAGATTATCACGGACACATTTTTCACAAGTAACGCACGAGTCATTCATACACGATTGGCAGGGTTATTTTAAATAAAAAATATTTTTGACACAAACAGTTTTACAAAATTGAAAAATTGTAAAGGACACACACACGCTGAAATGAATTTTAACGATTCGTCAATCAAATTTGGAGATATAAATTGAATTACTGATATCAGTAATGATGACAAAATTTTTGAGCTCAAGAAATCTTTCATTTGCAAAATGAAAAGAAAGAATCTGGGGCAGGGGCCAGTCATTATTTCTTTCACAAACAATTTTAGATATCAATAAATAAACTGATATTTTGATATAAAAAAAAGCAAACAACTTTTGAGAGAAAAAATCATCTGCAGATTTCAAAAGTATTTACTGATATAAAAATTCATATATTTTTTATTAAAAAGTATATTTAGAGGCATAAAAAATAATCATGAGATCTAAAATTCATTTAGAGATATCAAAAATATAATTACAGATAGCAAAACTGAATTCTCAATGTAAAAAGTGAAATTATGAGATCAAAAATTAATTTTTAATGTAATTAAATGCTTCATAAATGTGAAAATGGCATTTCTTATGGAAGGTCTGTCTGTGGACGTTGTGTCCTTGGATGCTCTATCCGTGGACGTTTTATGCCCGTGGCTGTTCTATCCGTGGACGTTATGTCCCTGATTTCTGTCAAAAAAAGGCGAAGAATGCACAGTAGAATTTTAGTGTTAGAAATACAGTAACCCATAAAAACCATTATACCCACGTGCATAACATTATGTATTGTCCTTTTGTTCCCGGGAAATCGACAAGTGCAGTTAATACACATCGCCTGACAAAAACCTTAAAAATTCCATGTGGCCGGGGAAAAATATGAAAAATGATGCAAGTCCCAGGAAATATCGCGATAGTTACTCTAGTGCTGTGTAAAAGTCATAAAGACACACACACACAAAAAAAAATAGAAAACCCACTGCAGAAAGCTAATAGTTAAAAACTAGCGAGAAACATACAGCGGTGTGTCCATTCTTCCAAAGACTGTTTATAGTCTTTGATTCATCCTAGTCGTCGCATGAAATGCAAAACCGTAGCAAAGCAGACTATCGCTTTAAAAATCTGAGGGTACACTCTGAAAAAAAACCTGCATTATTCTAAGTAAAAGTGAGTGAGAATTTTTTTACACAACTTTTGAAATATTTAAATCCAGTTAATACATATCGATAAAGGATAATACCAAATGAACAATATGACAATAAATCAGATAACGATGAACATAAGCAAAAACTCAAGACGTATAAGTATTCTTTGTTTTTCAGTAGGATATAACCTAGTACTTTCTTAATAAGCATACAAAAAAAGACAAAATAAACTAAAAATTGCGCTGTATCAAAAACCCTAGATATGTTTGGCAAATACACGTGCAGTTGGTTTCCATGAGGGATTTGACATTTGTGATGACAGCAGCGTTTCAGCTGCCTTGCTACATGTCCTACATTTTATTTCAATAATAGTTCAACATTACTCAAGTATAAACATGCCCTTTCAAATGCGGCTCATAACGAGCAGAGTAAAACGGATCTCGTACAACAGCCCGGTGTAATGAAACGTTTTGACCCCCAAACAAATCGACCCCCCGGTCGATTTGTTTTAAAACAAACAGACCCCCCGGTCGATTTGTTTTGGGAAAACCCGCCATAACAAACAGACCTCCCCCATAATAAAATGACCCCCTCCAAATAATCATGTTTAAATATAAAATGGAAGTAAAAAAGGTGCATGTGGTTTTTAAATACTATTTTAAGCATTTTCTACCTCTTGATGTAGAAAATTATTATTTTGAGCCTTTGAAATGCCGTTATTGAGCTTGGAAGGATTTTTTGGTGACTGTATGTTAGTGGTATTGGAAGTGTTTTCGTGTTTGAAAATGTTAGTTGCTAGATAAATTATTATTCGTGGATATAGTTTTTATTTCAATTAAAGAAACTAATAAGGTGGCCATATGTGGAAAGAAATAAAGAAATCAACAAAAAATAAGAGGGTTAAAACATTTCGGGAGGGTCTGTTTGTTTTAAAACAAATCGACCGGGGGGTCAATTTATTTTGGGGGTCAAAACGTTTCCTTACACCGGAAGAGAGTTGTAGCGTGAACATATGCGTGTCCTGCCAATCACCTATTTAATTGTTTATAAAGTGATACGTGTTTTGTTTCACGGGAGGCTCGTGTTACGAAACTACGGCTTAGAATTGTTCTAAGCCGGAAATAAGTGGAGTGAGAATCAAAAGAGCTGTTTGTGGGAAGTGCTCAACGCCCATATTCAATGGCCTAGCTCATACTCAAACGGAGTTTGAAGCTTGAGTTTGAAACTTGTTTAAGCATTTGCCCCAAAATTTGAGCTTAAACCATTCAGCATCGAAAACTCAACTTGGTGCCAGGTTTGAGTTTGTGAAACTAGAAGAAAATTTGTGTTTTTATCAATTTTTATTAAAATTAATGGAATTTACATGGAAATTTTTCATAGTTTCTGTGAATGACTACACTGATGCATGCGGTCTTGGGTCTTAAAGGGAAATGAGGGTATCTCTGCGCCATCTAGCGACCGAAATGCGCATTACATTGAATATCGCTGAGTCTGAATCCATGTTTACACAGTATAAATAACTGTTAAATCCGTCTAGATCGAAAAATTCTTTTCAAAGACAAATAGGGTCGTGTCCAGAAATGGTCTGTATTGATATTTTGTTCCTAGAAGGGCCTGTGTTGATGTATTGTCCATTTAAATCATATTACACTGTTTTCACCATTTACCAATTGAGTCAATGGGATTTTGTCAAAAAGATTGTATAGTTCTCTTATTGATACGGTGACATATATTTTTTATTTGCTTAAAACATTTCGTATGACAGGTTCTTCAAACAGGAAAAAATGAGGCAATTGTCAATTGTGATTATGTGTGATTTTTGCATTTTGATTGAAATTTTTGGGTTTTCCCAATGGTTTCTATAGTAAAAGTACGCGACCTTTCAGTGTCTTTATTTCTCTTATAACATCGGTGACCCCCCTTTCCTTTTCAATTTTTGAATATATACGCTCAAAGCATTAAACTGTGAAAGTATGAAGGAAATGTCAATTGTAGGTGAGATACCCGCATTTCCCTTTAATAGGTTAATCAAGCAGACAATAAATCGGTTGATTTATGGGGGGGGGGGGGCGGCGAGCTACGACACCTAGTCGGGTTTATTTTTGCCGTTTAACGACGCCGAGCCGATGTGTTTTCAACGTAGAAGAAAACGTTGAATTCACCTCTTTCGTAGAAGCAAAAATCACCAGCAATCGAACTAGTGAAGACCAGCTCGTAGCGGTATCACAAATGCGACATCGATGGGAGGTACAAAAAAAAAAAAAAAAAAAAAAAAAAAAAAAAAACAACTAAAAGGTCGCGGCCACAATGGCGAGAGCAATGTCATTTCCCCTCCATCGGACATTTCTCCAGTTCTAAATGCTGCTGAGACGCAACTTGATTAAAAATGCAAAAAATATGTCTTCGAAAATTTGACTTAAAGTGGGATGATGTCAAAGAGGATAAAAAGCGATCAAAAGGTTTATACTTAGTCGTTTGAAAGCTAGAATAGTAGGGTTAAAACAAACGATTTGAAAGCTAGAACAGTGGGGTTAAAACAAACGACCTAATCAGCCATGCGTCCTAAAAGAAACAACGTCAAAACGACGAAATAACAGCATTCAGAGCTGAATCCCCACAGCGTTCCAATAGCGTCGGAGGAACGTATTCGACAAACGTGTCTGATGGGTTTACCCAGCGCTTTCCAATGTGAAAATGATCAAATAATGTATTGTAGAAACTTTGAGGCTATAAAATATTTTGCCCTGTGGGCATTTTTTTATTTCGACGTTAGATTAGACTGTGAATGCAGCGAAAATACCTCCACCCCCACCCCCAAAAAACGAAATATAAAAAAACGAATTTAGTGAGAAAACCGGACTTTGCTTTCTTCCCTTTTCACCTAAGTTCACCCCAAGGCTACGAATTAGACTCAGAATTAGCCAGACTCAGTGAAACCAGACTCCCTGTTTTACTTGATGATAAAACAAAGCCAAATATTTGAGATTTTTAGCTGGGCGTGAGTGCAAGTTCGAGCCACATAACTGAACGCTCGTCCAGGTTTGCCGGGTGCGGTGTCACAGGGTTTACGATTGCCAAAATCATGTTATTGTCGGCAGTTTTCGATCCGTTGTGAACTTATCCTGGCCTCATTCCCAGTCTTGGACAAGGCTTCGTTTGTGAACGAGAGTTTCAAACATAAAATCGCCTTGAAATATAATGCAATATGCGGAGTATCTTCTGTTAAAATGTTGCTTCAGACAGAGCATAAAATAAAGAAAAAAAAAGTGTGTAACGGAGCAAATTGACAAAGAACATTTAAATAAGCAGGCAGAGGTGTGTCTTTGAGGACATGTGTGACTAGAAAGTCAAGTCCCCAGCTAGTCATTTTAAGTGTCGTGGATGCTCACAATTTTGTACTTTATAGATAAGTCAATTGTCCTTTAGGGAGCCGTTTAGCTAATGTAAGGAAATGTATGGCAGCAAATTAGGCTTTTCTCAGATTAAGTTTGTGTCAAATGACATGTTAGGCAAAATGACAACGTGATGAGAGGAATACTAAATATTCTCCGTCAACAATCAAATAAAGCCCGCTTTTTCCTGCACTGGCTCTTCGTATCCACTGACGCTTTTGCGATTTCTTACATTTTACTTATTTTGGTTCGTAACCAAATGTTCAGGCATGATAAAAATTTAAATCCAAACAAAAGAACACTGTTTTTATTGATCATTTTGGTATCAATACATTTTTGGGCGTCACTTTTTTATTTTGCGGAAAATACTTTGTTGCAAGGCTTAATATCAAACTGACTAGCAGGTCCGTGTATTTTATTACAACACTTTCTGTTTTCAGTTTCATTACAAAATATCTGATGATTTGCTGTAGTGTTTGCTTTGTGCTCACGAATAGGCGCCTATGGCCGTTTTGAATCTGTAGTCGGAACTGAAATATCCAGCAGGCCGTCAAGTTAAGGTGCTCAGGGGCCGTCAGTTTACCAAAGCGCGAACTGGCACTGTGCTAAAAATTACCTTTTGCACCTTTTGTGTATCCTCAACATCAATATCTAGTTTGTGGTCATTTCAATAGCGACTTCATAGCTAAACAAGATGCAAAGGTGCCTCCGAATATATATATATATATATATATATATATATATATATATATATATATATATATATATATAAATATTTATATATAAAAAAAAATATATATATATATATATATATATATATATATATATATATATATATATATATATATATATATATATATATATATATATATATATATATTGTGTGTGTGTGAAGTAAAGCCTTCTGGTTTCTGATAATTTTTCTTGACAACCCGACCCCGACCCCCGAGGGCTGATGCGTCAATGTCTGCAAAATTTGAGAAACAATAGGACTGCAGTTGCACAGTTCTAAAGGGATGAGCTTTGTAGTTTCTGACAAGGTACCATTTTCAGTTGAATTCGGAAATAATGCGACGTTGCTCAGCTGTATTACAGATATTCGTACCAACTGGCCACCGGACAAGTGGCCACCAAACTACCGCTCATGAACTGCTGGGGAGCCGACCGGACAGTCGACTGACGCAAAAAGGGAAAAAGAGAAAAGGCAAGAAGATGTAACTTTTTAAACCCAAGGATTAAGCAATGGTCATTAAATGTCGCCGGTGACAGTTGTCCGGTGGACAGTTTCGCTGGTGGCTGCTTAACCAGTAGCCATTTGTCCGGTGGCTGCTATGTATGGTGTCCGGTGTCCAGCTTTCCTAAACCCGTATTTCACTCTGTAAGCTTTCCAAATGCTGGGCCTTATACATTCTGGACAAAACTTCTAAGTATCGATAAAAAAGTCTAAATTTTCACCAGCTCTTGACAAAGTTTAACTGTTAATAAAAATTTGGGGGAAATAGGAAAAAATAACGCTTCTATAAATAAAATCATAATTTTATTCAGCTCGCACTGGTGTACAAGAAACTCTACCAAATGAAGTTTCCAAAACGTCAACCATAAACTCGCGCAGAGAATGGCGTACTAGCAACTACCATCATAATAATAATAATAATAATAATAATAATAATAATAATAATAATAATAATAATAATAATAATAATAATAATAATAATAATAATAATAATAATAATAATAATAATGAACAAGGCGCAGAAAAAAACACCGAATGAGAGGTATGCATTTAGTTAACGGATTCGGCCAAGCCTCCTAATTTCTCGCTGTGCTTACGCCTCAAACAGATACACTCCACGCAAGAAGCAAACAAATTCGGCCTGTTTTCACCAGTTATGCCATCATAATTAAACAAAGGTGACTTTCGCTTAAATAGCATTTTTTTAAATCGCAAGCGGAATATGAAATAAATAGATAATAATTAAATAAATTTGGGTTTAGGATGAGGCAGAAATGAACTATAAGTCGCTTGTCTGTCTGTGTGAGAAAATCCAGTATCACCAAAATGATTCCACCTTTTGGTCAAAAACACTCATCATATTTTTTAAATTTTATGTACTATTATTTGTCATTTTAGTTAATTTAAGGGCTGGGTGTTAATCCAAAGAGATACATTTAAGAAAATATCACTTCATAAGAAGGAGGTTCTGTTAACCGAATGCACAGACATACGAGTCTATATTTCACAGGAAACAGTTAAGCTAAAATTTGATAATAAATTTAAAAACCGAGATAGCTTTGTTTTCATTGTTTATGGCAAAGCGACCGAACAACATACGATATGCATCTACACTTCAGCAGTAGTTGCAGCAATTGTACGTACCAGCCACCGTACGTGTTCATATAAGCATGTATATATGAATATGTATACGCATATACACATGTACACACGCATACACGTACGCATACACACGTATATGTACACATACACGCATATGTGTACGCATTCCGAAACCGCGAGTTACTTTAAATTAAAGTATACTTTTAATTATTTTTTAGAAAGAGTAGATAATTTTTCTTGCCTAATTCTAAACAAGTTTGCTTGGTGTCCCTAATCACAGTTGTATCTTCTACATTTTGACCAGACCGATAGAAAAGACAAACCCATGGGTTCGGAAGGCGAACATCTCGCACTGCTCGTTTTAAAAGTAGTAACAGCTCAAAACAAAATTAACAAAATCGTTGTCATAATAAACGGAATACAGCTTTCATTCTAACGTCAATATGACGGTATCTATCTGACCATGATTGCTAAAAGATTTGTTTCGGCAGATGCGCGAATTCAGCCACACCTCTCGCTTACCGTTTGAACAGCATGGCATAACCCGGCTGAGGCTGGTCGCCTTGGTAACCCGGCTGAGGCTAGTCGCCGTGGTAACCCGGCTGAGGCTAGTCGCCGTGGTAACCCGGCTGAGGCTAGTCGCCGTGGTAACCCGGCTGAGGCTAGTCGCCGTGGTAACCCGGCTGAGGCTAGTCGCCATGGTAACCCGGCTGAGGCTAGTCGCCCTGGTAACCCGGCTGAGGCTAGTCGCCATGGTAACCCGGGGCTGAGGCTAGTCTCCGTGGTAACCCGGCTGAGGCTAGTCGCCGTGGTAACCCGGCTGAGGCTAGTCGCCGTGGTAACCCGGCTGAGGCTAGTCGCCGTGGTAACCCGGCTGAGGCTAGTCGCCGTAGTAACCCGGCTGAGGCTAGTCGCCATGGTAACCCGGCCGAGGCTAGTCGCCGTGGTAACCCGGCTGAGGCTAATCGCCGTGGTAACCCGGCTGAGGCTAATCGCCATGGTAACCCGGATGAGGCTAGTCGCCATGGTAACCCGACTGAGCTAGTCGCCATGGTAATCCGGCTGAGGCTAGTCGCCATGGTAACCTGGTGGGGTGTGCTGTATCGAGAACAGGCGCCATCGCCCAGATCAGTCCAAACCAAACACAAAATAGTGAGACGGTTTGGGCAAAAATGACAGTTTGCAGCCAATTTTCATTCAAGTTTCCATTTTGACAAAGGCTACCAAACAGACCGCTTAACATTTTAACAACTTCATGTCGAGAATGAATACTACAACTAACTCCCCCCCCCCCAACCATACACACACACAAGATGACCAACCCTGCACAAACCTGTCCGGAAACAAAACCCTAATCTTCTTGCCATCATCCCGGATAAAACCCTGCTGGGTTTTCAAGCAGTTTTCAAGCAGTTTCGCCACTACTACACAATAGATTCAAACCGATACTGTCCGTAAAAGATTCGCCAAAAAATAAATCATAATACTGATTTTTTTTTTCAAAGTCACCAGAAGTGGTCTCTTTGACAGAACGAGATGGAAACTGGTTCATTGTGGTAAAATATAGACCTGCTATGCTGCAGTTAGCGCGGACCCTCATGCATGGGACTGCAGTCTCTCCCAAAGCAAGCGCATCCTACACCTCCCAAAACGTAGTAACAGCATGTCATAAATTATACACTTATATTTGAGTGAAATATGAACACAAAATTGAATAAATAAACTTGCGTTATTTACAATAAATAAGTAAAACACTGGCATTATAGACTGCCTGCACAAACGCGTGAGATATGCTGCATTTTCATAAGGAAGCCCCTGTGACAAAAATAAATTATAAATAAATGGGATTAAACATTCTTATAATAAAATAACTAACTTTCTAACATCACTAAATGACAACAGTTATTTGATAAATTATTTAAATAGTACTGTCATGCAATATACATAAATACAATTTGCAAAAATGAGTAACAATGGCGATTAACCGCCAAAATAAAGGGTTACAACTAGTTGAAAAGAAAAGCACAACATTGCTTTTATACGCCTGGAGATAAAAGATAACCTGGTGCTTCGTCATTTCGTATTCATAAACTCAACAAAACAAAAGTCACGGCGTGTTTCCCTTTTCTTGCTTTAAAGTAGACTTATGCGTTCTAAATTAACCAGAAACACATAAAAAAACTTGTCAAACCAGGCATTTTTGTATAAATCTTCCCATAAAAACAACTCACATACACAAACGGCTCATTACCCACCGAGCCTCAGCAACTCCATTCGACCTTGCCCGGGCTGGTTTTAACTTGCACTTGGCAACCGGTGGAGGTTGTTAAATGGCCTCCCTCACCCCCCCCCCCCCCCACCGCTACATGTCCTTATAGCTTACGGCTTGTCGATTACGTTTTATACTGTTCATAAATTACCGAAAACAAGACATGACACTACCTGGAGAAAAAGCATGTTGTCACTTAAGGCAACAACATTAATGACTCACTGACAATAGAAAGAGGGTTGTTATTGACAATCCGCCGGATAAGCAACTTGGCACAGCCAGTGCGTCACCAGTTATGCGTTAGTAAGTTGTGTCCCGTGCCCCCATACCACAAAGCGACGCCATTACCCGAGGATGAGGGAGGGGGAGAGGGGGGCACTCACGCACCAACTGGTGACCATGAGTGGCTGCGGATGGTCATCTCAAAAGACCTTCTCCAATAACTATTCTACTCATCTTGATACAGTTCAAAGGATTGCTTTCAATTGAAAAAATTGTTCATGTAATGTTCAAACACCTTGTGACGGATAATGAACGAACTAATTAACAAACAACATACATTTTAATAATATACGATCATCGGTGACATATCAACCAGCTCAGCAAATACATGTGTGTCAAGGCAAAGTACGATTTTAGCGTGATTTTACAGTACAAGTGGGTAACTCTCCTCGAAGCAGGGAGAATGGAGAGGCGCTGCTGACACGAGGCCACGTTATAGGAAGAAAGGAGGCGCGCTGCTAAGACGAGGCCTCGTTATAGGAAGAATGGAGGCGCGCTGCTGACACGAGGCCTCGTTATAGGAAGAATGGAGGCGCGCTGCTCAGACGAGACCAGCAGTGGCCTGAGAGGGCGATAAATGGCGATGCAGATTCTCGTTCTGACTGTGTCGGTTTCGTGATTTACGTGTCGAGAAAATCTTCTCACATCCCCTGATGGTGCAGTGGTACATCTCTTTTGGGTGGACTTTCTCAAAATGTTCTTTTAGCACTAGATTGTCGCGGAATCGGAACCCGCAGACGTGACACTCTGCATCGCCGCTTGGATCCGGAAGTGGGCTGTTTTCTGGCAGCGTCATAAACGCATCACCATTTGTCCTAACCGAATAGTCTTTTTCATTGTTGTCCTCATCAATACAACGATCCATCTCCGAGCCACTGGCGTCATCTCTTAACTCATTCTGTAGTCCATTTTTCACATAATTTTGCGCTGAGAACTTGACCGGCGAGGTTTCAAATTCTTCGTTTTCATTCGTTGCCTTGTTTTCCTTATCCACGCCGTTTGTGTGGACGACGTCATTACTTTCTGTTGTCTTAGCGGCGTGTAATTCTTTGGTGCTGTTTTCTTGGGTGGGAAAAGCGCCCGTCAGGTGGTGAGGTTCATAAATCCTTGCCAGGAATTCATCCCGGAGACTTTGGTTGACAGAAGCTTTATGTCCAATCAATACGTCATCCACGGAAGATGTGGAGAGCAACTTCCGGTGTAGATTCAGATTGGAGCTATGACGATCGCGACTCCGCTTAGACGGGAAGGCGGCATTACAGCCGTCCACGGTACATGTGTGCATCAACTTGAGGTGGACATTTTGGTAGTGGGTCTTCACACTGAAATGGTTCTGAAACTGTTTTCCGCAGGCAGCACATTTTTTCGGATCTTCCGAATCAATGGGAATGTTAAACTCAGCCATTTCGCTATCTGTGTCGCATTCGTCTGTTTCTTTAGCCTCTTCCTCGCCCTCTGATATGTCGCCATTCTCGGCTACGATGAGATTGTTGTCCTCCGACTCCCTCACACTCTCCTGCTTCTCCTCACCCCCACCCACATCCACGGCCTTCTCCTGCTTGTTGGTGAAGTCCAGTGCCTCTTCATAGATGCCATCCAGGCCAACGATAGGCGGGTTAGTGTTCGTCTGTAAGGCAGCCTCCTTCTGGTGGTTACAGGCGAGATTGCGCATGTCTATTATCCCGCGTTCGCGTCTTTCATCAAAAGCACTTTTATCTGTATCCATCGATGGTACTCGCACTTCACCTTCTTCTAAAGGCTCTCTGGCGGGTGGGCTAGAAGGAGTGACATCAATTTCAAGGTCATCGTGAGAAATGACGCCATCGGTTGTGTGAGACTTGACTGAGCCTAGCATAGGGTCATCCTCAAGGTCAGACATGGCTATTCCGTCGATTGAGTTCTCGTCGCTCGTGGCATACATGTCATCGCTCTGTGCGATCCTTGTAGGTACGACACTTTTGCGCTTTTTACTCGCTGACCGTGATGCGAAGTGTTCTGTTTTATCTGCATCCACATCTACAATCTTGCGCTTCTCCCCTGGCTCCAGTTCGTCAACAGTGTGTGGCATCAGGCCGGCTGATTGCAGCGGCAAAGCGAAACCGAAACTCTCAGCCAGCTGTCGTTGCTGCGCGGCCATGTCAGAGAGCAGCGGCATGACGGGGATCGGCTTGATTTCTATAGGCGTCATGCCTAGGTTTGCAGACATCGAGGTCGGTGGTTGCTGCAGGCTGGGCATGCCCCTATCAGACGTGGGTGACTTCTCGTGGTCCAGAACGATGGCTCCGTCAGGCAGCTTGCGTCTGTTTTGCGGCACGTGTAGCTTCGGGTTAGGGTTGGCACTGTGGCGATTCCTGCTCCTTCGGGAGCTGAACATCATGTTGCAGCCTTCCACCGTACATTTATGCATTTCCTTCAGATGCACTGCACTGTAGTGAATCTTGAGTGCACCCTTGTCACAGAATGTCTTGTTGCACGCCGTACACAGTACACGCTTCTTACCACTGGGCGACACCAGCGTACCACCGTAGCCCGGGGTTGGTGAGTAATTTCTGCGTTGCACAGAAGGCACTGTTGGTTTTCTGATATTGTTTCTCGCTCTCTGATCGTCATAACTGCTGGCATGTAGCATCATGTTCGACCGGTTTGATATGGTGGCTGCAATGGCAGCGGCCGTCGTAGCCGATATACTCGCATCCTTGTTGCTGAAATCCAGCGCGCCACTCGGGTCCTTCGGTATATAATCACTTGCTTTAGCCGGCGATGTAGCGATGTTGCTTTTAGCAGCGGAGATGCTGTCACTCTTGATATGCGGCATTTGAGGACTGGTGAGGGATCCGGAAGACGACACGGACAGATTCTGTGGGCTTATACTCTCGTGCGGCGTGCCTGCCACACTCTTGTCACTATTGCTTGGGCTCAACATTTGGTTCAAATTTCTACGACAGTGGAAAGGTTGCATAGTTTGCAAGCGGCTGAGAGGTGATCCGGTAACGGGGCTGCTGTTGCTGTGACCTTTAGCTGGACTGTCTTTAATGTCCTTTTTCGGAGTAGTAGCCGGTGACGATCCATAGACAGGCATCATTGTGGGACTCAGTAGCTTTGCGGAAACACCAAATCCGGGGAACGGCCGGATCGGGTAGCGCATCTCTAAGGGCTTCAGAGGCGGGCTAGCGCTGCCCGTGCTCCGATCGCTACTCCGCTCTAAGAACTTCTTGATTTCGCTCTCACTCTTGGGGTTAGGCACCAGGTGGCGCTCTTGCTGTTCGCGAGCATCTCTCAAAATGATGTCTTGGGCAATGGCCTTTGTTTCACCGAAGCGCAGGAACTGTTGTAGGATAACTTGTTCCTCTTCTCTGCTGCACAGATTCCACTTGTCCAGCACTCGCCCAGTCGCTTCCTACAACATACACCAAATAATCTGGTTTAAAAAAATGAGAACAAAACAACCCTCTTTCGTTAAATAAAAAAAAATAATAATGCTTAAAGTTGTAATGTGTTCATAGTGCAATATCTAACATGGACCAAGAGCTGCATGGAGCAGCATGAACATGTGTGTATAACTGAGTAACTTTGCCTGTTCTTGGAAAATCTGAAAAAAAGCCGAAAAATCTCATATCTCCCCCATGAATGGAATCTGTATGAAAGTAACGTTTCTGAGGTTTGTACACGCTTTTCACATTAGTTTTTAAGGATATTATTTGCAGGCGGCGATGACTAATTGACAGGCGGTGTTTGCGCTCGGGGCCTTCCCGCGTGTTCCCAGTCCCCTTATCTGCCTATTCAAACAGTCGTGTCGGCGCTATGGATCGCAGTCTCAGTTCCAATCATCTGATTCTGGATAAAAAGTAGCAAATCTATGCCTAAGCACTATAAGAGAGTGAATACAGGTTTAAATTACCGTATCCTCATTTGTTTCCGGATATGTCGCGTCTCTGACAATAGTTTTTCACACGAAAGTGTTAAAATGTGCTTTAATTCGAAGGGTATCTATATTAATTTATTCACTGAAATATTTTAAAACAAGCTTTATCCACTAGAATACGCTGGGTTAGAAGTGAAGCCTCTGATTGGCGTAGAATTACCATCTTGGACGACTACGAATGACCTTGTTCTTCGCATTGCTTTTCAATATTCAGGGTCAAACCAATGTTTTCTCTAAAACGTTCTTTTTAAGTCCTGCGTTAACTCAACATACCTTTAGTACTGTTTATTTTGAATTTTCAGATTTCATAAATTAAAAACAAAAGTTTCATAGTATGTAGAAGTACATGGATTCTGCCTGGTTTATTTTCTAACACACCAAATTTTCTTCAGAAAATTAGGTCTGAGTATCCTTAAACAGGCTGGGGAATGAGAGGTTAATTTGAGAGCCTTTCTTGAAAGACGACACGGATCACTTTCATGTTGGTTCTGTCCAAAGTGTTGAGACAAATGAACCGCAGTTTTTCCCCTTTGTAGTCTTGTCTACCACCGAGCAATCACCAACTCCCTAAGTTATCCGCTGAATTTCAAGCCTATTATCTAATTTTCTAGGTGCCATGTCCAATAAGTTATGAGAAAACGGCTGGAAGAAAAGTGTCACAGCGAATTCTTTTAAGGTGACATAGCCCCAAGAGCCTCTCTGATGTGATTTGTTATATTGTAACAAGGAGATCTTTTCTTCTAAAACTGTCTACACTTCACAAGTCAGACCCGCTACTCTTCAATCACAATGCTCATCAGGCGCCCGTAAGCATGAGCGCTGGGACCCAGGCCCCCGCCAGCAACACAGAGGTCCAGTCAACATTTGTGCAACTCATAACAGATTTAAAATACAATCATATCTAGCACCCATACATCACAGCTTTGCAAATTACTTTTGTTCCCATGACAAAAACCGTGGACAGCTGACAATTATACACAGATTCCTGTGTATGTGGCTTTTGCATTGTGTGGCACTCCACCACATTCTACAATAAATATCTTTTTTTTTTTTTGCCCTAGTAATTGACAATTTTAAGAAAAAGAATTTTAGTGTAAGCAGTTCAACTGTCGCTAGCATCTATTCTTGCTGCTTTCTGGCTATCTGTGAAACAGAAACAGAAAAAAGTCCCACTACGCAAAGACAGTTTCTGTGACCTTCTTTATGTTAGCATGTGCGACTTAAACATACACAAAAAAACCGGGATAACGGAACCGCGAACTGACGACCAACCCGGAATTAAGACCGCCCCGGAAATAAAACTACTTTGAAACACTCTCGTTTCAATTCACTCATATTATAGGTAATAACTGAAATAAACCGAAAATAAGATTACTTGTGACCAGTCCGAATGTACGGTCTTATTGCCGAGGTTCCCGCGTATCTTTTTTACAGCCAGCTTCGATTTTAATTGTATACATAAATAGATCCACAAACGTATGAAATACGTTTTTTTTTTACATAACTTTGACATTTTAGGGAAAAATTAGAGGAACAGTGAATCTGTCTCTGTTGTTTTAAGATATTCTTGATATCATATTCGAGGTATCTTTAACTGAATTATGAAAGCAGCCGTGGACACAAATGTCGTTATTAAGCTTTCAATCCCAAATCTGATACAGTATCTAAATACTTTTTATTTAGTATTTAAATATGAAGCCTTATTTCAAGTTTTACAGAGAAACGTGCTTAATTTTAAACAACACACAAATAAATTGCTATCCCGGTTATTTGGCATAGCACCTTTGAAGTATGTATAGATGAAATTGGTTCATCGAATAACCAGTAGAAGAGTTCGACCACTACTACTAACCAGATAATCGTATAATCTGGTTAGTAGTAGTGGTCGAACTCGATTATAAAGCAGCAATCGATTATTTAATCGACTATTCCCGAAAATATGTGAGATTGCATGCTAAAAGAAAACGTATATAACTTTTCAAATATTATGCTTTTCAGAAGTTACGCCCTGTTATCGCGTGAAGTCCCCGATTCTACGCCCGCCGATATGTGACGCGCCTCTGCCGATATGTGACGCGCCTCCGCCGATATGTGACGCGCCTCCGCCGATATATGACGCGCCTAGACAGCAGTAAACGTATACGCTGTCACAACTGCCGTACATACGTCCGAGGACGCAGTACCTGTTAAACGTTAAATCCTCATGCTCTCGTTATAATTCGAAAAGTTGAAATAAGGTCAGAATTTCGATTAAGTCGATTACACAGCAAATAATCAATCATGCCAAAAAAAGCGGCCATTTAATCGATATATCGGAAATAGCATAGCAAGTACAATCAGTCGCCGTTCTTACCCGTTTAAAATGTACCTGACAATCACTCCGACCGGATAAAGGTAAAAATTCCGTTGGAAATGGCAATGCAACTTCGGTTGTGGCAGCACGGTCCCAGTGACTTTCAGAAATACATCTTTTTATCAACGCAAAGGTATATATTAACTCTCCCCTGCTCGATATATTCCATATATTAGTATCTGTTCAAATATCTGTTTAATCTATTCAAAGAATAACACCATTCATATACAAATTTCACTCATTTTGATGCAGAAAAAGTGCTCAAGGGGGGTCGTTGTTGAGAAGAAAACTTGAAGACAGTTCAATAGTTGCTGTCAAATCGGAGATACGAAGTGAGTGGCGGAAATGTGACAATTCCGGGGCTCATGTCGTGATGTCATTCTGAGACCCGGTGATGTGACAATTTGCTCTTTTGCATTACTCTCTCCTTTAGGATGTATTTTGTCTGGTAATCAATCAAAACATGACTCAATACAAAGTACGCGGAGGCAACGGGATAGAACAGAGACGTGCCAAGCTCCGGTGGCCAGCAGAGACACCGTTTAAATAAACTTACGCCATGTTTTGCCGGCTTGTCAGATAGATTTAACATTACAAGTGTTGCTGATGATCATTACCATGCAGTTTTCCCCCCTCGTGGTAATTGCCCGTTCCTTTGATTGGGTCTTGATGACAAGCAAAAAAACCGGAGAAAAATGATGACAAAACCTTTATTCGCTGGATAACTGGAGATGATCATAAGAACAGTTAATACTTGCCCCCAGTACAAAAACTTTGAAATTTATGAAAACCAAAGCACTGTGCAAAAAAAAAAAAAAAAAGAAAAAGAAAAAGATATAAAAGCCTGCGGAACGATATTTGCCAAAGACACGGAGTGGCTTTTTTCACATATGTATATATAACGCTCAACGTGGTTTATGCGAAATATACAAATATGCACAGTCCTGATCGCAGCGACGCAGTGATAACCACGACGTCCCAGGCTCGCGGCCACTTAAATGCCATCCCAAATCCGATGACAATTCAATAAGAAGGTGATAACATTTAGTGAGCAACCCATTTCATCTTAGTATACAACACTTAAGCAAACACACCATGTGTATCAACCTGGGAATTCACTACGCAGCGGTTTTTTTTCCTTTTTGTAAACTTAACACAATGGCAGTTGCATTTATATGTCGGGAAAACAGCTTCGAGTTGTTTTCAAAAAATGGGGATTCCTATTTCTGCTAAAGTTGAAATGGTCACAGGTAACAAAATGTTTTTTTGTAAAAAAAGTCTCATCACGTATTTGCTCCAAAACTATAGCGGCCACCGTTTTCGAGATATTTCATGTTGAAATTTTCATGACGTCATAAGATGCTGATGATGACGTCAGAGGCGAACAATTTTTCGCGCGGATCCAGATCTCACAGCTCTCTATATATATGTGCCAAGTTTCAAATTTCTATGTGTCACCGTACTGGAGGAGATGCGTGGAAACAACATCAAAAAGATTACAATAACACCAGATCTTGATATAATTCGATCTATTTAATGACGTACTGACTGCAATGTTTGACTGAAATCTTTCATTGGCATCATTAAAACAACACCCGATACCATAAATGCAACATGTAACCGTTCCTTTTCATACCACAAAGCGGATTTAATGAATCCTTTCATGTTGACGCCAACCACTTGCTCGTGTCCCCACGACAAATTACAGTCACACCAAAGTTACGACATAACACCACACCACGTAAAGCGACCTAATTGGCTGCAAAGCGTTGTCACAAAATTAGCCTAATGAAACAGCTCGCTTGGGAAATGGTCAAATAGAGTAAATGGGTGCTTAACGGCGGCCAACAAGGCGTGGCCATAGGCGGTGAGCCAAAAGAGGGCTTTTAGCACTCTGTCAGGGGCTGTGTCTCAAGTTTATCCCCCTTATACCTTCTGCCGCATACCCAGCCGCACCCGGGCACGACTCCAGACTCTTAAAGAATTCAAGAATTCAAGATCTCTTAGTACGTCACGAAAAGGAGTCAAGATCACGTCACGGATACCTCTGGTAACTAAAGAAATCTCTAATTACTAAAGGAATGCAAAAACTGACCAACATAATGATTTTCTTAGATTTCACTTATCAAGGTGAATGAATAAAAAATACTTAGATTATGCGTACTTCTAGACACCTGCACATCAAAGAAGTTGTTTTCGATGTATTTATTTCAGTCGAGATTTTATGCCATTTAGAAATATCTGTAACTATTATAAAACTAAAAATATCTCCTAATTTAGACTCATTATACATGCAAAATATAACCCCATTGTTTTTTTGGTATCGGCATTCGATTAAGCGTAATGGCGCCACCTTTGAGGGGGGGGGGGGGGGGGGGGGTCTGCTGCAGAAAAATGAAAAAAATTGTGATATAACTGGAATTTGAATGTTAACTTTCGAAAATGCAGACACATTAGATTTCAGTTATAATGTGGTGAGGCAGCACGCGTTAATCGATAGATTTCATTCACAGTGTGAAGGAACACACGTTAATCGATAGATTTCAGTCATAATGTGGTGAGGAAGCACGCGTTAATCGATAGATTTCATTCACAGTGTGAAGGAACACACGTTAATTGATAGATTTCAGTCATAATGTGGTGAGGAAGCACGCGTTAATCGATAGATTTCATTCACAGTGTGAAGGAACACACGTTAATTGATAGATTTCAGTCATAATGTGGTGAGGAAGCACGCGTTAATCGATAGATTTCAGTCATGATGTGGTAAGGAAGCACGTGTTGATCGATAGATTTCAGTCATAATGTGGTGAGGCGTGTTAATATTGATTCGTTCAAACACTTGACAAAAATATTACAAATCATTACTGATAAATATGAATTAAAGAGCATGTTTAATTAACAGATGAAACTGGGTTTTTCTTAAGACCACTTCTAAACAAATCCCAGAAAAAATCCCCCACGAACTCCCCCCCCCCCCCCCAACCACCCTCCACCCTTTGGCAACTGCAAAAAAGACACAACACAACGATGTTTGCTAAACTTGGAGAGAATGTCCCTTGTATAATATTTTTGAAGTGATACTTCTGGGGGGAGGGGGTGGGGTGGGGTTAACAAGGGCTTTGGTTGGGGTCATGGTCGACTAGGTCAGAAAACAGCATTTTGGTTTGAATGATTGCATGGCGGATTCGCAATGGCTCGAGTTAGTAATTAAAAAACCTAACTGGAATCTGAATGTTCCGAAAGTAGTCAGAGTGGGTAACAAGTTAAGTACATTGTCACAGCAGTACTCCATTAATCCACAAACTATATTTTAATGCGTATATAATTTCTAAAACAGGGGGCGTGGGGAGGAAAATCTCTAGACTTCTTGGATGTTTTCCTACAGTTTCCTGCAGTTGCCAAAAAAGGGATGGATTTTCTCATTTTCAGGGAGGGCGGCATTCTAGAATCTATCGTAATAAGTCATGCTTCAACCCATTTGTCATTGTGAAAAACTTTGAAGTGTTAAATGCATAATTTCTTTGTATACTCCAAATATTGTGATTATATTGCGTAAAAGTATAGAAAGTGAGGGACCCTCAATATACGGACACCTCACTAAAACGAACAAATTAGCTCAGTTCCGTGAATATCCGGTTTATTGAGGTTTTATTGTATATAATTTAAATTAAGAATTATGAAAATTTCGGAGACCTTTGAAGTTATTTAAATAGATAATGAATAAAACAAAAACTTGTATTAAAAACAAAAGTAACATTCCTGGCGTCTCAGGGATACGTTACACTTCTCGGGAAAACGTTACACTTCTGGTGTCTCAGGGATACGTTACACTTCTGGTGTCTAAGGGAAGCGTAAGACTTCTGGCATCTCATGATAATGCAAAACCCCCGGGGTCTCAGGGAACCGCAACACTCCTGGTGCCTCAGGGACACGTCTGGCATAAAGAAACATAAACTAATACCGGATACGGAAGGTCATGAAATACGCGACTGGCAACAATTTGAATTCGCCCTAGCCACGGGACAGCTGATAATGTCATCGGTGTTGATCCAATAAGGGGCCGGCACATGACAAAGATTAATCAGGCACATCCCTGAGACACCCGTGCATAGAATAAAGTTTGATCCGTCACTTCAAGAAGATGAATAAGGGGTGACATTTTTTCAGTAAATTTGTCCACAGAGACGCAACTATGGCGTTTTATGTTTTAGCTACTCCAGATAATCAATTAATTGGGAGAGCATAATTTAGCCATTGGGCAACGAATTCTGATGGTATGCCATTCTTCTGAACAGTTAACTGCATTGATGATTATGGAAGGAGTGCAGTTATCTTAAAATAAAACTTAGGAGCAAGTAATGGAGTACAACTAGTACTCCCGATTTAGCCCCCCCCCCTCCTCGGTTTAGCCCCCCCCCCCCCTTGGTTCAGCCCCACCCCCTCTGGATGATATACTTCACCCACTGGGAACCCTCGTCTCAGTAAATTACAACAGATTAGAACTAAATAAAAGTAAAGCTGAAAACTTCATTTGGAAGGGGTGGGGAGGCAAGTTCCTCGCCCTTTCGGCCCAGAATTCGGAAGGCACACTAGGCCGCAACCGTTGGTGGTAGGGGGGTGGGGTAGTAACTGTAGGGGGGGGGCCATGTTACCCTTGGGAAACAACCATTAGATGTGCCCCGGTTTGATGCTGACCGTCTTGGAGTTTTGCTTATTAATTGCAGATGTGACTTTCAATTAGTTTGTGTTACAGCGGTCCTTTGTGTTAACCATTTCATGAAATTCCTTGTTTTCAATTACTGAGAACGACACTTTTGGGAAGGCATCGGCGAGAAAAGACCAACCACGGTTACACGACGATTTATAGAAAACTGTAAGAATGCGGTAATTTATAGCTGTATTCGGTCTCTGGTCGTGCTTAGGTATAGATTTGCTACTTTTTGTCAAGCATGAGATGATTGGAACTGAGATTGAAACTGAGATTGAAATCTATACATCGTTGACACGACTATTTGAAAAGATGAATGACCGGAATCGGAATACACAGGGCGCGGAGCAAATGCCACCTGGTCACGTGTTGGTCACAGAGCGCGGAGCAAATGCCACCTGGTCACGTGTTGGTCACAGAGCGCGGAGCAAATGCCACCTGGTCACGTGTTGGTCACAGAGCGCGGAGCAAATGCCGCCTGGTCACGTGTTTGTCACAGGGCGCGGAGCAAATGCCACCTGGTCACGTGTTGGTCACAGAGCGCGGAGCAAATGCCACCTGGTCACGTGTTGGTCACAGAGCGCGGAGCAAATGCCACCTGGTCACGTGTTGGTCACAGAGCGCGGAGCAAATGCCACCTGGTCACGTGTTTGTCACAGGGCGCGGAGCAAATGCCACCTGGTCACGTGTTGGTCACAGGGCGCGGAGCAAATGCCGCCTGATCACATGTTTGTCACAGGGCGCGGAGCAAATGCCGCCTGGTCACATGTTTGTCACAGGGCGCGGAGCAAATGCCGCCTGGTCACATGTTTGTCACAGGGCGCGGAGCAAATGCCACCTGGTCACATGTTTGTCACAGGGCGCGGAGCAAATGCCACCTGGTCACGTGTTTGTCACAGGGCGCGGAGCAAATGCCACCTGGTCACGTGTTTGTCACAGGGCGCGGAGCAAATGCCACCTGGTCACGTGTTTGTCACAGGGCGCGGAGCAAATGCCGCCTGATCACCTGTTTGTCACAGGGCGCGGAGCAAATGCCACCTGGTCACGTGTTTGTCACAGGGCGCGGAGCAAATGCCGCCTGGTCACGTGTTTGTCACAGGGCGCGGAGCAAATGCCGCCTGATCACCTGTTTGTCACAGGGCGCGGAGCAAATGCCACCTGGTCACGTGTTTGTCACAGGGCGCGGAGCAAATGCCGCCTGGTCACGTGTTTGTCACAGGGCGCGGAGCAAATGCCGCCTGGTCACGTGTTTGTCACAGGGCGCGGAGCAAATGCCACCTGGTCACGTGTTTGTCACAGGGCGCGGAGCAAATGCCGCCTGATCACCTGTTTGTCACAGGGCGCGGAGCAAATGCCACCTGGTCACGTGTTTGTCACAGGGCGCGGAGCAAATGCCGCCTGGTCACGTGTTTGTCACAGGGCGCGGAGCAAATGCCACCTGGTCACGTGTTTGTCACAGGGCGCGGAGCAAATGCCACCTGGTCACGTGTTTGTCACAGGGCGCGGAGCAAATGCCGCCTGGTCACGTGTTGGTCACAGGGCGCGGAGCAAATGCCGCCTGGTCACGTGTTTGTCACAGGGCGCGGAGCAAATGCCGCCTGATCACGTGTTTGTCACAGGGCGCGGAGCAAATGCCGCCTGGTCACATGTTTGTCACAGGGCGCGGAGCAAATGCCACCTGGTCACGTGTTTGTCACAGGGCGCGGAGCAAATGCCACCTGGTCACGTGTTTGTCACAGGGCGCGGAGCAAATGCCGCCTGGTCACGTGTTTGTCACAGGGCGCGGAGCAAATGCCACCTGGTCACGTGTTTGTCACAGGGCGCGGAGCAAATGCCACCTGGTCACGTGTTTGTCACAGGGCGCGGAGCAAATGCCGCCTGGTCACGTGTTGGTCACAGGGCGCGGAGCAAATGCCGCCTGGTCACGTGTTTGTCACAGGGCGCGGAGCAAATGCCGCCTGATCACGTGTTTGTCACAGGGCGCGGAGCAAATGCCGCCTGGTCACATGTTTGTCACAGGGCGCGGAGCAAATGCCACCTGGTCACGTGTTTGTCACAGGGCGCGGAGCAAATGCCACCTGGTCACGTGTTTGTCACAGGGCGCGGAGCAAATGCCGCCTGGTCACGTGTTGGTCACAGGGCGCGGAGCAAATGCCGCCTGGTCACGTGTTTGTCACAGGGCGCGGAGCAAAAGCCGCCTGATCACGTGTTTGTCACAGGGCGCGGAGCAAATGCCGCCTGGTCACCTGTTTGTCACAGGGCGCGGAGCAAATGCCGCCTGGTCACATGTTTGTCGTCTCGAATGTTAGAAGTCATGAACTGACGTGTATCGCAAAGGTTTATTAGGGGAAATCTGTTCTCATTCCTGCCTGTTTGTTAATAATAATCGACTTGTGTGATTTGCGTTGCCGTGTAGTATGGCATGAGCAATTAAAGTACATAAGAAGATTTAAATACTCAAAATAAGTTTAAATTACACTTCTCTGTAACAACGCTCTGTCGGATTACGCTTCACTTCCTTCTTATGACAATGTTAATCACAGATTCAACTTGCTTAAGCCCCCTATTTAGCCCTTATATCTAAAACTAGGGTTAAAAGATGTGGCTGGGTATTGTAGTGCCAAATTCGGAAAGGTAAACGAATTTAACATCTTAAGAGTCTTACTGTTTACTGCTGATTCTAATTTTATTAAAACTTTAATTCTTCATTTAGCTCGTTTTTTGACTGTTTACTCTCCTTTTAGTAGAAAAAGTAGCATGCACGCACACACACAGCCACGCGGAGCAGGCACACGGCCACACGTGCGTGTACAAGCACGTGCGCACACACAGAAGCACACACGCACGCACAGATACACGGCCACATGTGCATATACCAGCACGTGCGCACACACAGAAGCACACACGCACAGATACACGGCCACATGTGCATGTACAAGCAAGTGCGTACTCACAGAAGCACACACGTACGCCTAGTGAGTGCGCACGTACATGTACAAGCACGTGCGCTCTCACACAAGCACACACGCACGCACAGATACACGGCCACATGTGCACACACAGGCACGTGCGCACACAGAAACACGCAGACACACACACACACACACACCTGTAGGATATAGCCGCGCGCATAGTCCTCGTACGACCAGCCGAATCCGTGCAGCACTTGTAAGACCTCCTCATGCTGCAGCACACTGAAGAGACGATCCAGCAGGATCTTCAGCCGGATCGGCGTCGCTTGGGATCCGTACAGCATAAGACTGGCAATGTCAAAGACGACCGACGGCTGCACGATTTCTACTTGCATCCCCATTTGGTACATGGATCTGAAACCTAGCTTGTCCAAAGCTGGAACAGAAGAACCAGAAAACTGGCGAAATAAAATAGATATTTTAGTCGTATCTGAAACATTATTTTGCAATTAAAATTAAAAACTATTTATAACTAGTTTTATATTTTCAGAGTGATAACACCGCCCACTTTATCCGTGTCAGCGTGAACAGTTGCAGGTCGCATTAAACCACCTTGTTGCCATCAGGAGCTTAGTCTCTTGTGTCAACGAAATAGTGAATTATTGCTTCAAAATTTGAAAGAAACCTTGTACACAAGTCCATTAATCGAGACAAATGATGTAGGGCTACCTTAGAGGTCAACCTTATTCATCAAATAAGTCGGGGCAGGAAAACACCCCCAGTGACTTCGCAGATCAAACTGGACACATGCGGTTTGCTTTTCACTCATCAATTAAAAGCTACAGAAACTGGAGCTAATAATTCCTCATAGCGGCTTCTGCACAGTCGAAGCAATCTGTGACGCTTTACCTAAGAAGGGTGCCTAAAGTGCCCATAACCCCCAACTCGAATCTAAAATAACCAACATCACAGTTGCACAACGATGAGAGTGGGAGATGCACTCAGGATTAAATATTGAAAAATTACTAGCTCATAACTACGTTTTCCAGCCTCTTCCAAGCAGTACAATCTTAACTGCAGTTTTTGAGCCCTGCATGGCACTGCCCCTATGTCGCTTAACATATGGAGTATGACTGCTTTTTGTAAATTAATATCATAAAATACAATAGTTTCATAGACACTTTCAATTTTTATTTCTGTTCGACTCTTTTCCCGATTTCGTTGCCAAAGTATTTTACCATTGCTTAAAACATTTCAGTACTATGTCTGTGTTTATGACGCACTGTTCGAATCAACGGCCTCAAGCCTCTGAGAATCGTTTGGCTGGTTCTTCAGTATAACAGTTTACTGAGCTCATTATGTATAAATTACTCGAGCTCATTATGTATACGTTTTAAAATGTTCCAATACGCCCCAGTATTACTATATTACGGTCACATGCCTATTTTTTTCCAAGATTATTTGTGGAACTTTAAATTTAAGCTCTATACAAATAAAATTAAAGTTTCTATATTAAATGCATATTGTTTAAATGCTTGCTGTCCCTTGTTATTGTAGAATGCATATTTTTCCTTAACATTTTTAGCGATTACAACATGATTTTGGAAAGTGATAGCGTTGGATGAAATGTTGCCTGATGAAAGTCCGAGGAAGCAATGTCGCCTGATAAAGGTCGCAGGGAGCAATGTCGCCTGATGAAGGTCGCAGGGAGTAATGTCGCCTGATGAAGGTCGCAGGGAGCAATGTCGCCTGATGAAGGTCGCAGGGAGCAATGTCGCCTGATGAAGGTCGCAGGGAGCAATGTCGCTTGATGAAAATCGCAGGAAACAATGTCGCCTGATAAAGGTCGCAGGGAGCAATGTCGCCTGATGAAGGTCGCAGGAAGCAATGTCGCCTGGTGAAGGTCGCAGGATGCAATGTCGCCTGATGAAGGCGCAGGAAGCAATGTCGCCTGATGAAGGTCGCAGGGAGCAATGTCGCCTGATGAAGGTCGCAGGAAGCAATGTCGCCTGGTGAAGGTCGCAGGATGCAATGCTGCCTGATGAAGGTCGCAGGAAGCAATGTCGCCTGATGAAGGCGCAGGAAGCAATGTCGCCTGGTGAAGGTCGCAGCAAGCAATGTCGCCTGGTGAAGGTCGCAGGAAGCAATGTCGCCTGATGAAGGTCGCAGGAAGCAATGTCGCCTGATGAAGGTCGCAGGAAGCAATGTCGCCTGATGAAGGTCACAGGGAGCAATGTCGCCTGATGAAGGTCGCAGGGAGCAATGTCGCCTGATGAAGGTCGCAGGAAGCAATGTCGCCTGGTGAAGGTCGCAGGATGCAATGCCGCCTGATGAAGGTCGCAGGAAGCAATGTCGCCTGATGAAGGTCGCAGGGAGCAATGTCGCCTGATGAAGGTCGCAGGAAGCAATGTCGCCTGGTGAAGGTCGCAGGATGCAATTCCGCCTGATGAACGTTGCAGGATGCAATGCCGCCTGATGAAGGTGGCAGGAAGCAATGTCGCCTGATGAAGGTCGCAGGAAGCAATGTCGCCTGATGAAGGCGCAGGAAGCAATGTCGCCTGGTGAAGATCGCAGCAAGCAATGTCGCCTGGTGAAGGTCGCAGGAAGCAATGTCGCCTGATGAAGGTCGCAGGAAGCAATGTCGCCTGGTGAAGGTCGCAGGATGCAATGCCGCCTGATGAAGGTCGCAGGGAGCAATGTCGCCTGATGAAGGTGGCATGAAGCAATGTCGCCTGATGAAGGTCGCAGGGAGCAATGTCGCCTGATGAAGGTCGCAGGGAGCAATGTCGCCTGATGAAGGTTGCAGGAAGCAATGTCGCCTGGTGAAGGTCGCAGGAAACAATGTCGCCTGGTGAAGGTCGCAGCAAGCAATGTCGCCTGGTGAAGGTCCCAGGGAGCAATGTCGCCTGATGAAGGTCGCAGGAAGCAATGTCGCCTGGTGAAGGTCGCAGGAAGCAATGTCGCCTGGTGAAGGTCACAGGATGCAATGTCGCCTGATGAAGGCGCAGGAAGCAATGTCGCCTGATGAAGGCGCAGGAAGCAATGTCGCCTGGTAAAGGTCGCAGGATGCAATGCCGCCTGATGAAGGTCGCAGGGAGCAATGTCGCCTGATGAAGGTCGCAGGAAGCAATGTCGCGTGGTGAAGGTCGCAGGATGCAATTCCGCCTGATGAAGGTTGCAGGAAGCATTGTCGCCTGATGAAAGTCGCAGGAAGCAATGTCGCCTGATGAAGGCGCAGGAAGCAATGTCGCCTGATGAAGTAATGTAGCGGGTTCAGGCATAAGACGTTGCCATAAAAAAACTGAAAATTTTACAAGGAAGAAAAATTATCCACATCCTTCCAAATACGAGTTAATTCTTTGCAGGGGTGCGGTGTCATTTTGTACTGACAATGTCATTACAACTGTTTGCAGTCATGTAAACAGTTCAGAGATGTCAACACTTAAGTTTCTTGAAAACCATCGTGGGCAAAAACTTGGCTTGTTCGCATCCACACACACTTTTTTAGATGAATCAGTCAAAGAATGGCCGTGATGTTTTCTGCCATTCACACAAATTCGCGACACTTGAGAATTCGGTATTTCACTGAGATGTGAGCGTCATTTCGGCGACAGGCTACGCCTTCAATATCATATCTGCTCTAAAATCAAGGAAATTCTATGAAAAAAAAGAACCAAAAAAAAAAAAAAAACCTATGATATCACCACTTATGTTTCGGATTGATATTTGTTGGCTTTATATGCGAGTTAAGGGGGATGCCCTCACTCCAAACCTTATGAAATTCAAATATTGACCCGATGCAAATGGAGCGCACAGCATTGAACCCAAAAGACATCGGCGGTGCAGCGAGGCTCCACCGGGGACACATCGGGCCACTGAGGCCTAAAGGCCAGCCCTCCTACAAGAGAGACTTGCACTGCCGAGGCATGGGGCACCATGTGTCTGAGCACTGATGTAATTTGTTGTTTGCCATTATGCATTGTTACAGCTACGAGACCCCCGGGGAGGGTACCCATATGTTATTGTGGTTTTGCCACCTCACCCATGGGGGCACGAACGCATTATCGGAAGGTGTGTAACAAAACAGAAGATGGCAATTTCAGACTTCATCAATATTGCATAGATAACAATTTAGATGTATTTTGACACTGGCTGCAAAGTTCTGCCGGGGTGACAACTAGGACCCATATCCGTATGCCCTTTGGTCACCACATCACTTTATATCAATCAACAAATATTTCTACGCCAATAAGCAACCTTGTCGCATTAGAACTGCACCATTTGCTTTCACATCTATTTTAAGTCACACGGCGTCAAAAGCCAGACACCCTTGTGAATGTTCGATGTATATTTTTAAAACAAAACGAGAGCAATGGAGGGTAATTTTCAGGTGAAAAATGGGCTTTAAAAAGATTACCATTGACAAGCATTTGCGAGCACTTAAGAGAGTTGTGAAAGTTTCATAATTAATGAAACATTGGGAATGAAAAAATCCGTTTAGTTTCGTTCTGAAAGACGCTAATTCCAATATGTTGAGAGAGAAAAAAACTGCTGAATTTTGCTCAGGAAACACAAACAAAATGCCTGGAAAGTAAAATCAGTATAATATGCACATCAGAGAAGTAACATTGTTGACACAAGAAAGAGAATAAAATAAAATACAATCTATTAACGTTATCTGCGAGTGAAAAATCCCAGAGTTACACCATAGTAACGCGACTTAAAGCGATTTGCAGTAAATCACTCCGTGGTCATCTTGATTTGGGTCTTGTTTTGGTCGCACTGTGCTGTGATTCGGTGCGTCTCGGGCTGACGAACGCACGATCAAAATCCACTATTCTGTGTCAGTCATGAGCACCTCATGATCAATAATTTCATTTTTTTTTAAATTTTATTTGAATTGTCACCTTCATAATGAAAGTGACTGGGTGATTGCGACTTTGTGTGGCTCGATTGGGCATTGGTCAACTAGAGCAATATGACGCTATCATTAAAATCATTTCTTTGAAGCGGATTACATAATATTCTCCATGACAGAGCCTTGGATTTGCTCCTGTCCTTCACCAGACTGTTTTTCCTTAGCGATACTGGCAGTCAGGCGTTGCCACGCTTCCCAAAGTGATGAACAGAGGCATGATGGCAGACTCTGTTGTAAGCATCGCGAAATTGGTTGCGTGGATGCCAAGTCATCTGAAAACATTTTCAGCAGGCCATGCCAGGTAGCTAATTAAGACCGTGTTTCATCATCTCCTCTTTGATATACCCCTTTGTTGATATAAAACAGTTGTGGCCATAGTAAGTGCTGGAACAACTTATAAAAGTTAATCATTTAAATAATGCGGTGGTTAAACATCTGAAAGCTTGATACGTTGGGGTGTGAATTCCGATTACACCTTCATTAATACAACGGGAATAGGTTAGATTTTAAGATTTTGCACTATTTTAATTAAATGGCATATCATTTTGCTGGCATAAATTTACAGGCACGTGCGCATGAGTTGAATATTTCATGCTAAGAAATCTCGGTAATAACCAGCTCACCCTGGAGTAAATAAAATCTGGTAAGCCGCAAGGCCAGAGAAGGCACTCAGCAGTGACGGGCAGCCTTGTCTTATACCACTACTTGTTATTAGAACACGGACAACTGCAAGAAGCAGGTCCGTAAAAGGCCACCAACTGATCGCTCACGCAATTGTCAATTCGCAAACAATAGCCAGGAACACAGGAATTTACAGTTCTTTGCCACCCCTCCGCCTTATGTTATTGCAGTAACATGGAACCACGTCACATTGCTCTCACTGAGGCCACAGCCAAAGACGATGCTGTGCTTAAATCGGGCTCAGTTATGCAACAATTCCAGCCATAGACAATCGCTTCCAAAGGTTCCAATAATCAAGATATTGGTAATATCACTTGGGACCGTGAAAACCAATGAAGCGTGGACTCCTATTGACAGTTTCGCCGACTTTTTCGACTTCTCGTCATGCGATGTGGCACTCATAGGTAAATTAATTAATCACACCTTGGGCCGTTGTCCTATTGGTAACAATGCAATTGACAGTTTGCACATTTGAGGTGTTCAATTATGAGAGGGATTCATGTAAAGGGCACAGTAGTTATTGCTTTATACTTGGGTTCTTTTGTTGGGCGCCTGTGCTACTTGGTAAGACAATGCATGGCAATTGGGACTTAACATCACATAACATACACTCGAGCGGACATCCATTATTCCCCTGTATTTCATGATTGGATGATTAAAGGTTATTTATTTTTCGGCGAATGAAGAGGGTATTTTCAGCACAGCTGTCATGCAGTAATTAAATACTTTAAAATGACAGGAACAGGCTTTAGCTTCGCGGACACTGTTCAGTCAATGCCCATAAAACCAATGCTGTTAGATTTGTCAGCAAAGGCATTATTCTGATAGAAATAGCATTCTCCGACATACTAAGCACACCATATGACGCAGCCGTGTCAAGGCCTTGCCCCCATTTAATTCCAATAATTTTATATATCATTTTCAGTTTTTATTTATTCCCCAGAATCATAACACATAATCACAGGCTTCTACCCAATCATTGTGCCAATACACAATCACCATGACGACATCGGCAATCGGGATAGCAGAATGACGTCACTTGCAAAGTCACCCAAGCGTGAGCTCAAGTTGTCATTCATCCATCGAGAACAAAATATGATGAATTTCTATAAAACCTTTTTAAAAAAAAAATAATAGTAATATGTTCATTATATATTTAGTGACTTCATTTACAGCAGATGAATTGGTGATCTTTTAAGGAATAATTTCACAATTAATAGTAAAATGGGACAGATCGTGTCCAAAATGGCGGCGTATGTACCAAAAAGTTAAGCCAGATGTCCTTGAGACAATAACAGTCACCTTCCCTCCCCTTAGTATTTTTTTTTTCAATTTTTCTTTAAATTCTTAAATGGCAAAATAACATCTTTCATTGACAGGAGGATCAACAGTAACAAACGCGCTTCGAGTCTCTAGTTGGACGCCAAGCACTACCTCGTATTAAATCCGGCAGTTGTTGTTTTGTCAGAATCAGTCTATGGTTCCCACAACGTGATATCACCGAAATCGTAACACACCTACATTAAGTGCACAAATGCTTATTCTGATAATTTACTGTGATTAGCCACACGAATTGCCGTGTTTTAGGAGCGCCAGATTTTGTTTAACGCAAAGGTAGAAATCTTAAAAGTTGGTGATATTTATACAAAGACTGCAAGAAAAATAAACGGGGCATTAAATTTAGCCTCTTTTCAGCCACACATTTTTGTCATATTCAAATGCCAAATGTTTTGGTAACATTTCTCCACAGATTCGGCGATTTGGTTTTAAACACATGTCAGCCTTGCCCCGACCCCGCCCCTGCTCAGGCTTTTATGAAATGGTTCTGATGCTATGCCTTGAAGCAGGGATCCTAGCTCCACCCCGCCTCCCCCCTCCCCCCTCCAGCCACCCCACCCCCTCCCCCACCACACATATCAGCGTCGTCTGTCCTGTGAAAATTTGGTTGAATCACTGGCAGGTGTATGGCAGGTGCATGGACGCTACAGCATCTGGAATCTCAATCGCCCTCTTAGTTTACGAGCATTTTTCTCATGCACCTTTTCAATAATATTGTGCTTGTGTGGGTGTTTAACACTACGCTCGCACTTCTGTGCCTGAAACTGCACGGTTGCTTCGCTTGTTTACTCCGTCCCGACATGCTAATCCGACATGCTAATCCGTTCATTCCGACCCTAACGATCCCCATGCAGTGCCCATGGCTGGTGTGCGATGTCTTTCGTTATGGGAGATTTTATAGGACCTCCCCTCCCCCTCCCCCTCCCCCTCCCAAACCTCAGCAAACGATCTGTAACTAAATTTGTCTAAATTGGTTGTTTGTACAGCAGAAAGAGGGACAATTTTGGCGATTTGCTATTTGGCAATGCTTATACCTTTAAACCAGTATATAATAGAAATAATCAAAATATGTGAAAACAGCGTTTACAAAATATGCTTAATTACATGTAGTTGAGTTTCCCATGATGTCCCCAGCCCAACCATCATTTTGCAGGCATGACCAGATGATTTGCCTGGAATCTCTTTTTCTGCCACTAAAGGATCTTACAGTATGGTATTTTATAATACTGTTAACATTTCCGTCATCATCCAGTAGAGTTCAATGTCACCTTTTTCAGTTCCAAAGCGGAGGGACAAATGACCTGTTGGCATCGTGACTTAATTTTTTTTAACAAAGACACTATCAAGACAACGGCCAAAATATTGAAGATTGGTATACTTGTTAAAAAAAACAGCATCAATATTAGTGGTGTAGATCAGTATTTTGCGACTTACCATGCGCGACCCAGCCGTGCTTGCAGGTATCACAGGTCCTCACTAGGCTTTTGCCGGGCTGGAAACAGTCACAGTGACAACTCGGTATAGTACAGCGGATAGCCTGCAAAGTAGCAAAACACGACATCTTCAGCAGAAATCGCTCATAATCCAATGCTAAACTTTGATTTTTCGCAGTGTTTTCCATTTTTAGCATATCAAGCCCATTGTATACTCCAAAATGTCGACAAAATTCCACATTGAATATTTCTTAATCCAGCGCCCTCAACTTGCAGATACGTTTTTCGACGCAGTGCTTTTGATGTAACGTCCGTTTATTTTTTCTTCTAAAATTAGACTTTCTCTCATAGACGCAATACAACCATTGATCTAATACATAAAGTGAACAAATCTATGGAATAAATGCAGAGAGACTGTTGGGAATTGTTTTGTCATGTGATCAGATAGACAACTGGTAAAATACACTGCTCATTTAGCGTTTTGTTGATTTTAAATCCAAAACACCACGGTGTATGCACAGGTGTGAAACACAGATGCACCGGTGTTGTCAATATGCGTGCTTGTTTGTGCCTCCAGTGAACCCCCAGTGGTGTGCAACCTCTGGATATTGTGTATATATCTTAAGACAATGTGTGAAAGGGAGACTACACTCAAACTAAAGTCACTTATTGGGGGAGAATTCGGAATCACCACACAAAATTAAAAAACAAGTTCTAACGTCACGTGTAAAAATGTACGGAGTCACTTTATGTTAATAAATGTCAGAACTGTATTTCACAATCATTTCTGTCATATATTGTGATACACCAGTTCAGGCCTGGAAATTATTTTTCGTTCAGTTCTCCTCTCTCTCTCTCTCTCTCTCTCTCTCTCTCTCTCTCTCTCTCTCTCTCTCTCTCTCTCTCTCTCTCTTCTTTCTATATATATATATATATATATATATATATATATATGGTCTCAACGCACGGCAAAATAAGCCGAAATCAGGCGGCATCGAGCCACCGCCCCCTCCCCCATCCCCGTTAATTTCCAACCCTGCGAGTTGCATCCTGAAAGTTCGAAAAGCAATAATATGCTTCGAGACAATCGCAACTGCGACAAAACGTCTGAAGACGATTGACCCGAATTGCTGTGCATTTAATGATTAAATTTTGTATCCATGGGGTTTATATGGAATTCCGTTTTCATAGGTGTTTGTATTTTATGATATCTTTATTTGACGCTAGTAGAATAAATGGCATTTAAAATTGAATATGAGATGTAATTAATTTAGGCCTATATATCCAAAGCATCAAGCTTCAAACTACACCTTATTCAAGTTGTTGTCAGCAATTTATACCACGTGACCATTTTCAGCCAATGTAATTGTTTCTACTCGTAAGTTCCAAAAATCGTAGTTTCAAATGTGAAACCTCAGGCATCTTTGCACAATTTCAGGATATTCCACACCTTCACACATATATTTTAATGAACAGTTACCGCGATTTGGCATGCACAAGAAAACAGAACGCACAGACAGACTGGCAGATGGAAATCTAGCCATCACAGGCGAAAAAAAAAATCGGCAACGGTCAGAGCCAAATTTCAACGGAAAATGTGGAAATGACTGAAACAGCTTAAGTTTATTACTGAAATAACTAAATATATGACATTAAAATTAACAGCAAAGTTTTTCATGTTGTCACTGATGTGTTATTTGACTGAAATTCACTTGAAACAATCTCTGATGATTATTGCCAATAAGTTCGAGTGAACAAAGGCAACACTAAAAAAAAAAAAAGAAAAAAAAAACGAAAAAAAAAACGAAATAACCTTGGTGCTATTAAGAGATCCAAATAGTATTACTTCTTATTCAAAAGACTGTTACCTATTCCTACAGCCGACACACCTGTCCACTTTATATCAGAAATGGAAGGAAGGAATCGAAGCACACCATGTGTGGGCCCGACACAACTGTACAAACACGCAATCCGTCCCTTTGCAGTAAGAAATGCTGCCTACCGCTGGTCGGGTCTCGGCGTTGCCTCGTCCCTTTAAAGTTTAAAGAGCCAACGGATATTTCAAAGTTCCGCTGGAAGTACCAAAATAATTACCTGTTCAACTGGCGAGCATCTGTGTACCATTTCGCTTATATTCTAGTATCAGTATGTCAGAGATTTTATCCGTTGCTTTTCTGGATCGCCTGTCATTTGTGAAATACTAAACACACACTCCTGGCGATAAATCCTATAACCCTTGAAAATAATCACGCTTAACTGCGGGGTCGCCGTAGCATGGAGTTTCACCCTGATTTTGAACAGTCAACTACCCTGATGGCATTGCCGTATGTTAACAGCAGAGTTTTCCTGAGTTAAAGTAATAACTTCTGCTGTAGACAAGGCGTTTCAAAACTTAGAAAATACACCACAGTTGTGACTTTATGGAGTCATCAGATGCCTAATTTACCGTGTAAATCCCCATGGGTAATGTGTCCCTTCCCCAACCACAGTGCTGTCCTTTTCAATAACCAACAACCCAATGAATAAAATATGGCAAGGTTCGACCACCTTCAACAGCTGTCCACGTATTTTTGTCCAGGTAATTTACTTCTGCTAAAAGTAATTGCACGCCAATACATTCTCGGTACTACATTCTCGGACGCAGAGATTTTTCGGCTTTTGACGTTCTCGTTGCCTCTTTGGTACTTGAAGTTCAATATATATATATATATATATATATATATATATATATATATATATATATATATATATATATATATATATATATATATATATATATATATATATATAAATTTTTGGAGGGGGTATTGATATTCTAGTCGCTTACTCAAAGTACGCAATAATGGCTTGATCTCTTTACTAATTGAACTATTAATTGTTATCAAGGTCAACCCCCGCCCCGGTAATACCGCACTCCGTTCTCTCCTTCCATTTTGTACATGTGGTGAAGAACCCGACCCCTCATTTGCCAATATTTTACGATGTTCTCTTTTAAATCTGTTTAGTTCAATTGAAATGAATGATCAGCGGCAGTGAGTGAAAACTGATCAGTATTTTCGGCCTTTTTTTAAGGGAGGGGTGGGGGGGGGGGATGGGTATCGATTTTCTAGACCCCTTTTTTTATACTGGACATTCTTGCCACATTTTCACCACTTGATATTCACTTTTTACTGCGGAGGGGATGGCGGGGGGGGGGGGCGGGGGGTGGTTACAGACGTTCTCGTCACTTTTACGGTACTTGACACTTGGTTTTTATTGTTTTTTTTTTGTTTTTTTTTTTTTGGTTCTTGACGTTTTGTCGTTTTTTCCCGTACTTTCTCGTCGGTTTTTAGAATACTTTCTCGTCAGTTTTTTCTGGTACTTTCTCGTCGGGTTTTTCCGGTACCTCACATCCTCCCGTTCCTGCCAGACTTTCATATTTATGCGTTTTCCGGATGCCGTGATTGATATGATTATGAGTGTTCCATGTGTTGGTGCGGATGTTTGCTGCAAGCTGGTGGTCAAGGGGTAGGATCATTTCATAAAGCTAAACAATGCAAGTACAAAGGCTTGAAACCTCCAAATGCCACCTTATCTGTCGCTCCAGAAAAAAAATACGTATAGGCGTATGCAGACAGCAGTGTTTGTCATCTCGCTGATATATGACCCATTCTTTTTCGTTTCTCCCGCAACACCACCACAGGGTCATAAGGGCGGGACTCCAGCTTTCATTGTTAGCAAGCGCGGCGCCATAGTGAACTTTGCAAGTGACATCCGGATTAGGTGAAAAGCTGCTTAAACTTCAGTAATAGAAGTCATAACACCAATTCGTAGGAAATACGAACTGTGCAAGCACAACAAAATGCTCACAAAGATAAACAAGTTTGCGGGTACTGCAATTCAAGCCATATCCGTATCGCGTTTAATGCTGAATGACAGATGCAAGGATAAGATAGTTGGTGACTAAATGTACTGAGGTCTCAACTCAAAACTCTGTGCTCTGTTCGTTTTCCAAGGGGTCGCATGCATTTATTTAGGTATTTACCAGACTTTACACCCTTCGCAAGAGCACCATTTTTTATAGAATTCAGGTTGGATCTTGTATTAAAAACAACTGGACAAAATGAAAATGTCGATGTGCAACTTGCTGATTACAAAAAGATACATAATGGGAACAGTCACTGAGGTATTTCTTGCGTACTGATGTTCAGGGGCTCTGGCCACTCTTGTTTGTTTATATGTTTGTTTGGCTTTACACAACGGGTAGTAATTATTCTACACAGAAAGAGGCGCATTGAATTTTCATACCAAACTGCACGCTCGATTTTATTTTCATAACCCGGTTAATACTTCCATGATTGTCCTAGAAGTGTGTCTATCCATCCCTTCCTCCAAACCAAACAGCGGGTCCCGTCCCCCCCCCCCCACACACACTTTGTTTTCTTGGTCAGACAATGTCAGTTGCCTTTCTAAAAAGTGTATCACACTTGTGATTCATGTGTATACTCATTTCCTGTGACGTTGGCTTGTTCCTTGTTGCTGTTGTTCATTTCTCTCCAACACGTAGAAACCCTGAGTATACAGTTGTCATGCAGTTGCCATAAGACTTCACATCAAATTGCCTCTCTCCCTCCTTTATCGCCTTAGTCAAGGAATGAGCTCAATCCTACCCAACAGCACATAAATAACGGCAACATTGTGAATGAAGGCGAATTGCCGCCAAAAATCATTTGAAGTGTCCTTCCTCGTGAAGCCCGGGGCTCCAGATTCCCGAAAATCGTGATGGATATAGATCTAAACCGGCAAACAAAACTGAGAAAATATCACTCACCAAAATATTAATTAATTTTGACACCAACTGCAAGTCGATTGTCCGTTCATTGTGATGTCACACAGGTTCGCGATGCGTGCATATTTCTGTCCGCTTCGTTCGCATCAATGACAATCCTGGGTTTGCACACGCGGCAAATACGGAGAGATTAACGAAAAAACTGAGGACTAATTAACAGGGGAATTTTAAAACAAATCAGAATACATTTTACACATTTTCAAAATGATTTTAAACAATTTTAGGAAACTCGGGATTTTTTAATTCTCAGGTCCTTCTAGGCGATTATTTATCTTTATTTATTTATTTATTTATTTATTTTTTTTTTTTTGTTAAATCTACAAAAGAATATTCATATAAAATTCAGCAAATATACCCCGCAACTTTTTGAAATACAATTACGAACTTCCGGATTGTTAACTTTTTATGTAGGAACTTGTATGGGTTATTAAATATTTCCGTTTATTATGATCGGTAATTAACTGTCCCACGTCAGGCAAATTCTTCTTGTGCAGCGAACTTTGAGTTCAGGCTTTTCCTATCATTCTTGCCAGATAAACTTGAAGGAATGATTTGACAGGCAGTTGTGGGATGTTTAGATAGTGTGTTTTTGTGCGTCAATTCGGACAAATCGAGGCAATTTTGCAATGTTATCCAACTTGAAGCACACACAAATGCAAGAAAGCTATTTTTAGATGTCCATACTAAGGGAAAGGAAGTTATTCGAAGCGATCAATAGTCTTTTTTCTGCCATTCTGGATAAGTTTGTCTGGATCCTTGAGCCTCATCTGCTATGGGCCATGGTCTCAGGTCCTTGAAGATTAGACCTGTCAGCACTCATTGCTAACACTCCCTATCAAAGCCAAGTGTTTTGCTGCGCTGTGCAGCCACCTTCCTTACCTGGTTGCTATGGCAACCGTGACTTGGGGAGTATGGAAGTAGTCGTGTCTCCCATCACGGCTGCTTTATCTGTTATCTATCTGCCTCAACTCAATCCTGCTGCAAACAGCGGTGCCAAAGAGTTACAGCACAAGATTTCAGCCGAACACAATGTGGGCTGACAAGTCTGGCGTGCTGCGCAATGTGGAACATTTGGAAGCAATCGGTCATAATCGCGCCTAGTTGCTATATATATCCAGAGCTGAATATGGCATAGCATCCCTTCATCCCAAAGGCGACTCATAGTCAGTCATCGGCAGATTAAACTGGTCCTCAATGCAATAAAAAGCAATGCTGCTTGCGACACTACTGGCCAGTTCTATCTGTTCAGAAGTTAGTTGTGTATGGTTACGTCTGGTGTTCTCGTAATTTAAGCCAACCCTTTCTTAAAATGGCCAGCCTCTTGGCATGACAGATTTCGAGGCATTGTTGGGTGTGGCTTATCGCTCTTTCGAGTTCAACACAAATTTTTAAATAGATGGCTCCTTTGTATGATGTTGCTGTGAGTTTTCGTGTTTATAGTAAATTTATAAGCTGCTCACGACCCCAAAGTACCAAATTTTCGTAATAGATTTGATTCTTTAGCGCTTATGTACGCAAGTTGTAGTAACGCCCCACTCCACCCCATCCCACCCCCTAATCCGCCTTCATTGTGTGCCCCGGTCCCCAGTCAAGTCTTCAAATGCTCTCTGTTTGTCTGTCTGTCTGTCTGTCTCTCTCTCTCTCTCTCTCTCTCTCTCTCTCTCTCTCTCTCTCTCTCTCTCTATATATATATATATATATATATATATATATATATATATATATATATATATATATATATATATATATATATATTTGTTTTTTTTTTCGGGAATTTTATTTAGCACGGCCGTATTCAGGCATGCCTTGTGGGGGCGTAACGCTATATAACGCTGTCTATACATTCTCTCTCTCTCCACCGTCTGAGAATATGGCGCGTATTGTAATTTTTGCGCTGTCGAAACTGGCCAAACATTTTACTGCCATATGTGGATTCCGGTATTTCGATAACGGATTGGGGCTAGCAGTATAGGAATGGTGACTAGCTGTGTAGCAGTGGTGAGCCTGAAGGCAAACGCTGACGAACAGCTGCCCCGAGCCAAACAATCTCACGACACCATCTTATCGCTGTTCCATTCGCTTTCTCCGCCTTGCCTTATCCTTCGTTAAAACGAGGCATAAGTACGCCACACACGCGCGCGCGCCATACGCGCCGATCTGCTTTCAGTAAGCTATTGACTCAAGCCAGAAAATAACAAAAAAAAAAACTACTCTGCGACGATAAAACAACAAATGTAAAATGCGCTCACGTCAAAGGTAAAATAATTGGGCATCACTTAAACCTATTATCGGAAAAGGAAAATACGGTGATAAAGCGTTTTAGGCCTGACTGTGTTTAGAGTCATATCTCTTAGTTCTAATCTTAATTCCAACAAATTGTAGCAATTACAAGCCAATATCAGAGAGTGGGCACTGTTTCGGTTTGATTTCCGTGGTTCAGCACCGCTCTTCTCTTCTCCCTCAAAGGTTGTCGTTTTTGTTTTTGTTTTTGTTTTTTTTTTCATTTCAATTGGGCAGTATATTCACAGAAATGCGATGTCTTTTGCTGGAATGCAACGATGTGGCAGTATAACTACATCACATTAAAAAGTGAGGTTTTCTTCTTCCCAGTTCAATTTCTTCTGTCTGAATTGTTCCGAGGATATTCATTTGATATAAAAATTGTTGTAGTAATAACATAAGCTTTCACCTGCGCGACATGTCATTTTCATGCAGACCAGTACGGCAGCCAGAATTACGGCCCATATCACGCCGTGGCTTTTTATAGCGTATTATAGTGTGGGATTTATTTCGAAAATGAGGTCGAAATCGTCCTGTCAGTAACAGTGTCCTTGATACGCAGGCCACTTCTTCTATGATTGGGCAAGTCAAGGTCGCCATCCAGATGGCGAAGCTGTCCCATATGTAATTTCGTACGAGGTGGGGCCGGGGAGGGGGAAGAATCCGAAATTAAGCGGTATCTCTAACGGTTTTCGAGACACACATGTGAAGACAGTCGTGACAGAAGTCGAAAACTTGACAAATTAATAGACTCCAACGGAAGCAAAAGTGTAAAAGATCTCCAGGTCTCTGCCGACCTGGCAACATTTTTCTCTAGCTATGTTGAAGGTGTAAGGTGAAAGGAAGCCAACGTTATCTGTGGTAAAACAGCGAGACTATATTGACATATGTTCAATCATATTGACTATACTAACGCCCGATTCAGGATGCAGTGTTTTAAAATGAACAAAATGAACAGAAGAATGTGAAAATAATATATGCACATATATATGGGGATTTCAAGCGATAATTTTGCATCTATGTCAAAGTAAGATGATGACATTTTTATGATCTGAAACTCCTCCGCAGCATAGTTGTCTGGAAAGTGTACAGAAAAGTTATAAAAACAGCGCAAAATGTCACCGCAAAGGCCAGATGCGACATACACAAAAACAAACGCCCGTCCAAAGGGGATTTCAAACCGAAAAAGTCGGTGACGCCCTACCTGTGTTTCATCAACAATAACCGGATTGGCAATGTAATCGAAAGCGATTACACATATGGCTTCCCAAACAAACAAGGCTTGCTTTCTGATTAAGATCACTCTTTTACTTTGTGTGCAAACTCTATTGCCACACTACTGCATAAAACCGTCGCACAGTCGTCATTGCAACAAACTGATGTACAGGATTAATTAGGTATTCAGACACTTTCCAACTGGATATTTTCCAACCGGACACTTTCCAACCGACATTTGCCAACTGAACACTTTCCAAGCGGATATTTTCAAACAAGACATTTTCCAGCTATTAGTCAACTGGGCATTTTCCAACCACGGCATTATTTTTTTTAAAATTTCATGAGTGTGTTTGACTGATTTGAAATAAAGATTTTTTTTCGCTGAGATTACCACGGAGATATTCATTAAGGTCATTCATATAAAACAATGCAGGGTTCTTTATTATTCATAATTCACCCGGTAATGCAGTCACGTGAATCCACATCCTTGAAATGTATTGTAACAAGAGAACATATTCAGTGTGTATAGAATGGGTTGTTTTTAGAAACAGCCATAAAATCATGCAAAATAACTTACCCACGATTGTAAATTTCGGCTAAACGTCAACTACCAATTGGAACTAAATATTGCCCGGCTAAATGTCGCGCATTCGCTATGAGCATTCGAAAGAGTCGTAATAAAGAATAGCTTTATTGTTAGAACTTTCGTTTTGGCCATTTCTGTGTGTGGTACAGAAAGAGGTACCATTTCTTTCATTTCCTTTATACACTCTTTAAATTTTGAAGAAACAATGCCATGGTTGGAAAATGTCCAGTTGCCACTTGTCGACTTAGAAATGTCCGCTTGGAGACTTTCAAACTGGAAAGTGTCCCAGATTCGATTGAGTCCTTCCACACAACTAGTTTTTAAATCACACCCTGTTGCATGCAATGGAAGTTTTCCAAGCCACAAGCACAAAAATCTTTCTACAGACTTGTCTCTTAACCCGTTTTTCCGAGACCAGTATGGATGGAATGCTGTTTTCACTTGTGTTACTTTTTTCTCCATTTTGGTATCAAAGTAATTTTTCCTCATACGGATCAGAATTCTGTCATAATTAGCTGTGGGTATCCTGACAACTGACCTAGCGACATTTGGTCTAGAGACAATTGGTCCTGTTACAATTGATTTAAATGGACATTGTATGACAACTAATCTATTTTCTCAAAACTTTTATTTGCCGACTTATAAACTCAAATTTATATAAATTCTCACTTTATTTGTTTTAACACTTTTTAAAATTAAATTTAAGGATCAACTACTCCGGAGTTAATTCCTGACCAATCCATACCAAGCTGGTTCTCAACCTTCATTGCCCTGCACAAAGGATAATACGTACTTGTTAACGCCAAGGGCTGCCTTGCCTGTCGGAGTTAGAGGGGCGGTGATCCTGAGACTTATCTACCACTTCGGAGTTCATCAAGATCCCTCTGCACGGAGCAAGTTAACACATTTTATTGTTCTGAACAAAAGTAAAACCCCTTAATTTTTCTCCATACCACAGCCGTCGTAATTACTGCGCCATTAATTCTGGAGCTTATACTAAAAAATAGGGTTTTGAAAACTTAGATCAGTTGTCGTCCTCTGTCCATTTAGGCAAATTGTTACTAGATGAATAGTCACTAGACCAACTGTTGCTAGATCAATGGTCGTCAGACCAATTGTCGCTAGATCAATGGTCGGCAGATCAATTGTCGCTGGATCAATAGTCGCTAGACCAAATGTCGCTAGATCAACGGTCCCTAGACCAATTGTCGCTAGACTAATTGTCACTAGACCAATGGTCGCTAGACCAGTTGTCATGGATTGTTAGCTTTGATATCAACAATTGTAGTTTGTGTATTTACACATATTAAACCTTAATTACAGTAACCTGGTCAATCTGGACAACACTAGGACCAATGAAAATTGTCTGAATCATCCAGGTTATATTATAGTGACTAAGGCATTATAATGACCAAGGAATTATAGTGACTAAGGTATTATAATGACTAAGGTATTCAAAAGTTGGGGAAGGGGTGGTAATTGACCAGATTTCCTGCTTTCCTAACAGTCTCATTTGTAGCGGCGTATTCTCGTTGACATAATATCACACACACAAATGTAGAAGCCCACCCCCCCCCCTCAAGGGGAAGGGGGTTAGGGAGAGAGAGAAGGGCTTTGGCCTAGCGTTGCAAGGTGGATTGGCTTCTGTACGTTGGAGAGGGGGATTCTGTCCCGGCAGTGGGGGCTTCTGTCCATTTGCCCACTTACAGCAACCAGCAGTAAAAGATCACGCAGTACCTTGTCCGAATTGGACGGGTTACTCAAACAGTAAAACAAACAGCTGGATCTGAAAAATGTGTCCGGTGTCCGGAATAGGGGTGTCCGAATTAGTCAGGTGCTTATTGTAGAGACACAAGCGGGAAATAATAAGGGACTGAAATATTTTGTCCGGATTATGGAGTTATCCACACTGTATAGGTTTGACCGGAGACAGGAATGGCTGAAAACGGTATGGAGGACATTACATGTAACGAAGTTATTTCTTAAAGGCGAAATAGTAAACACTTGGCAAAAAAATAAATAAATAACTTTCTCCCTTCGAGAAGAATTGTAAAAACTGTTAAAACAATTATTGATACAAAAAATGAGACAGTGATTTCCATTCTTGATATCAATATTTCACTGATTAATATCACTAACTGAATATATGATATTAGACATTAATAATATCAATTATTATTATTAATTATTAATATTAGTGTTCGGTTGACTCCCCGCAGGGGCTCTCCGGTTTTTGACCTACACCGCATTAGCGTAGAAACGGGGAGGGCAAGGGGGAGGTTTAGTGACGGTGGGGACAGAGGCTCGTACTACAAATAATTTCCAATCACTGCCCCACGTACCTTTGCTCGAAATAAAGGTCAACGGACCACCGAAGCACAACCCCTCTCCCCAGACAAAAGCTTAAATATATATATATTTATAAAGCCTAAAGGTATATACATATACATATATATATATATATATAACTTTGGCATTGGCTTACCTCCATTTGATATGTTAGCAACTAATTTTCAAGAACCCAGTATCCTAGACATCGCCAAAATTGTCTCGCGTCTCCTTCCAGTGCACCTTACTGTAGATCCAAACTTTTCCAAAGCGACTGCGCAGAGTGAAACTATTGCCAAGTAGCAGGAGAGCGGTACTGAAAACTTTTTTTTTTACTCCAGCAAACTTCTGACGAATGACAAGCCAGCAACGGCAGCCAATGATTCAAGACACCACAGATGTCCTTCAGTCCGGGAAGGTGCAACTATTTTTAGTGATTAGGAGCGGTAAACACATTGGTTCCAGAGAGCCAGAAGGGAGAGAGAAGTAAAATGTATGGTGTAAGACGCTGTACCTGATGGGAACAACTTCCATAAATCTCGCATCTTGAACACCTAAATGTGAATTGGTTTTTGTCTCACTTTGAGACGATTTAAGGGATGTATTTGAGACTGGCTGTAAATACGTCAAGTGCCAGGAAATGTGTGTGGTTGGGAAGTGCCGGGAGTCGTGTGTTTGCGTGTGTTGGTGATAGAGATTAGGAGAACAGCAGAGTGTACGTGGTACAGAGAACCTGCAAAAAAAGCAAGCGCAAAAGCAAGAGTACAAACAGAAGCAGGGGATAAGGCCACAAGTAACAGAAATGAGTGTATCACCAAGCAGATAGCGATTACATTATTTACCTCCAACGATCGCATTCTGTCAAACGCTGCTCCGTAAACTTGCTGGCCCGGGGGGAGGAAAGCCGTGAATCGCCTTATCGCAATCAACAGCCTTTTTTCTACAGCACTAATCGCTCCGGCCTGTCACTCGCTGTGGGTCACCATGGAAACTTGTCACGTGATCAGCAACTTTTTGGTCTGGCTTTGTAGGTATGTTTTGTCAGCCTCTAGGCAAGATTGATAGATACTCCAAGCGACACATCAAACCTCTCGTCTAAGGAACTCCTAACTTCCTATAAATAAACAGCATACATGATGTACAAACAGGTGCAGCTGGCAGACACCAGTTTTATTTGGTCACATAATTCCTGTACACGCAAAATAATCAACTGCAATAAAACGTTCTGTGCTGAAACCATTCATGTTATTTTGAAAACCACTCTGTTTTGAAAACTGAGCAACTGAAAGTGCACAAGCGATGGTGAAGTATTAGAGCCAATAAAATCGATGAAATGCCATTACCTGCGACATCATGATAAATGTCATCAGTGTGGCGAGATTATTGGAATTTTCAATTTTCTGTCACATATGTTGTGCAATATAATTGATCCAGCAAACAGTGAAATGCCGTTACACAGTACTGGATGTTGTACTCGACAGCACGCGCCCCACCAACAACGCAAACGGCAACTGGGCAGTTAATAACAAGACAACTCGTTTTTTTGAGTGCCGCTGTAAGGAAACGTTTTGACCCCCAAAATAAATCGACCCCCCGGTCGATTTGTTTTCAAACAGACTCCACCTGAAATGTTTTAACCCTCTTATTTTTGTTGTTGATTTCTTTATTTCTTTCCACATATGGCCACCTTATTAGTTTCTTTAATAGACATAAAACTATATTAATGAATAACAATTTATTTAGCAACTAACATCTACATTTTCAAACACGAAAACACTTTCAACACCACTAACATACAGTCACCAAACAATATGTCCAAGCTCAATAATGGCATGTCAAATGCTCAAAATAAAAATGTTCTACATCAAGAGGTAGAAAATGTTTAAAATAGTATTTAAAAACCATATGCACCTTTTTTACTTCCATTTTATATTTAAACATGACTATTTGGAGGGGGTCATTTTATTATAGGGGAGGTCTGTTTGTTATGGCGGGCTTTCCCAAAACAAATCGACCGGGGGGTCTGTTTGTTTTAAAACAAATCGACCGGGGGTCCATTTGTTTGGGGTTCAAAACGTTTCATTACACCGGACCAAATGCCACCCGGAATAAATGCCACACTTTTTCACCTGGTGGTTTTTTTCCCAGGTGGCATTTGAACCTCCAGTGTCAAAGGGGCTGGTATTTATTCCGGGTGGCATTTGCTCCGGGTGGAATTTCATCCGTACACCGTCGTTTTTATTTGATTTGCCATTTGCTTTATTACTACCGCGCCCCCTGTTTTTGGCCAGTCGTTCATTCGCTTTCTACAGTATCTCGACACTACGCCTCGCGAGGATTGACCTGAACTGTTAACTGTCACAATTCGCTATATTTTTAAAACTAGGACTTGGACCACTTTGAAGAAAATAAATTTTTCTGAGTTCCGTCGAAAGAAGAAATACTTATATGACTTTTAAATAGAAACGTGGCTGCACAAAAGTTCGGTCATTTCAAAATAGTGCTTGGTTGTACAAAAGAAGAGCTAATTTGTACGACTTTGATATTCAGGCGAACTGTCGCACTTTTCAATCCAGGCGAATCGTCGCTAAGTGTATTGTCGCTGTATTCTCGCCAGTATTGTCGCGAATTCACTTTGCAGCGTACGCCGTTTAAAGTCACTCGTCGTGCCAAACATGACGAAATGGGAGACAATGGGACAATATGGCCGTGGACCAAAAACGTGCCACTCGTCGTGCTAAACATGACGAGATGGAATGGCAGAGAATGGGATGATATGGCCACGGACGGGAACGTACCACTCGCCATGTCATACACGATGAAATGGGAGGCAATGAGACGATGTGGTCGAGAACCAGGACATGCCAGTGGCCATGCCAAACATGACGACATAGGAGACATTGAGACAATATGGCCGAGCAAAAGAACGTGCCCACTCTCATGACTGTCTTCCGCTTGAAGCAAATACTTCTATATTTGCACACTTAAAGCATTGATTTTTGAAATTTCTACTTTTAAAACCGAAAGGTCGACATCAGACAGTGACAAATGACTTGAAAAGGTGCGACATATGTGGTGGAATGTCATGCATTTGTCAAAGAAATTTGCCGCACGCAAGCTTGCGGAAAAATCTATCGTGCCCTTCTTATTGCTCAGAAGAAAACAATTAATCAAGAATTTCATAGCACGTATATTGGAATAATAAAATCGATAGTGTGAGCAGGAAATAAGAGATGTTACTGGCGCTGTCACTGACACTGATGGCATTCTCATTGACGCTGATGGCGGTATCACTGACACTGATGGCGCTGTCACTGACACTAATGGCGATGAAACTGATACTGATAACGCTGAAATGGACACTGATAGCACTCTCACTGACACTGATGGCGCCATCGCAGACACTGATGGCGCTCTCATTGACACTGATGGCGCTCTCACTGACACTGATGGTGCTGGAGCAGTGTGACGTTGTGGCGCTTTTTCTTATCCCAGGACACAATGATGGAGTGATGCCCATTCGAAAGGCGAAACCGAAATTGTCCTTTCTTTAATCGTTTTTCTGATTTTTCAACCAAAAATTCTATGATTGAATTTCATTGATTCAGGTCATACTTCGAATGAAATTTTAGGTTATTATATCAACACTTAATAATATGATATCAAGAACTTAAAACACATATCGATAATTAATTTTAATAAATAATAATAACAATAATAATAATGTCCAATCTTGAACACCAATTCATTTTATATCACATTTGTTATTCTACCATTTTATATCAGAACTACAAGTTTGGTTTCAGTCACTGAGAATCGAATAGGCTTGACTGAAGTACTGAAACTTTAAATAGTATTTGATTCGCTGTTAGAATTTCATACTTTAAACTTTATAATTATCAATATCACATCTTTGTGGCACCTTAAAGGCGACGACAGAAATTGTTTTCTAAGGTATTTAATTATTGTGAGTCTTAATAATTAATCTTTTACGACAACAATTAATGTCTTTATCATACTATGACTTTTAACCAATATATTCAATTTATCAAGAGCACTCGAATATAAATCATTGCCAATAAATTTTGTCGTACCTTCCAGCAAGATCGAATTTTGTTAAAGCTTAGTAGATGAAGTCTTACAACTTGCCCCAATGAAGTTGTTTTTTTGAATGTGTGAAATCTGACCTCAAAGGCCAAGGCCGCAATCACAACTTCAAGATCGGTAACCACCGGGTGAAAGTTAATTCGCCACTTTAAAATTCGCAACTGGTCAACTAAATCCACCTTATTTTTAGAAAAGGTCATATTGGCCACCAGTCTGCATGTACTGCCGTCAAGTTCACTACGTAACATAAGGAGGCTTAATACTGTTGATAGGCTTAATACTGTTGATAGGCTTGTGTTCTGTTGTTTGAGTACTGCTGCCCAGCCGTCAATTTTCTTATTTGTAGTAATCAAGACTCACATTGGGACACATTGTTTCTGCCAATAAACAGTCAAAATATTGAAAGCGTTCAGGCAAAGATTAAAAAAAGGTTAGCCAAAAACTGCCAGATTGTCCATACATTCCAGATTTTTTTAAAGGTTTTATTTCTATTTATTCATTACTATATTTAATTATTTATATTTTTATTAAACCAATCTTATAATTGGTTTTTATTTTCTAACAAAATCTCACGAATGGAGAAAACAATAGACCAAATCCAACTAGATAATGGAATAAACTACAAAAAAATTCTTTCTAACATTATACTGTAGTTGGTTTTCGAGATACAGATGTCCCCGACTTAAGGCTTGGAACTCAAAATCCCGAGAGAGATCACGTGGTTACCCCTAACTTCACACTGCATATGGGTTCCGTTCTCCAGACAATGTTCGACTTCTGGTTTTCGACCTTGACCTTGACGGACAAGGTCAATGTCATCCAGGTATCTCTTATGTAGCGTCTTTAGGTCGGAAGGATTGAAAACTAGCTCAAAACGCCCTATTTCTAACCGTTTCCAAGACCATTTTTAACTTTCCGACCTTGACCTTGACAGATACGGTTATTGTGATTGAGGTATACCTCTTATATAAATTCTATAAGCTTCTAACCATTTTTTGGCTCAAAATTATTCTATTTCTACCCGCTTTAGAGATAATAGCCAACTAACTGTTTCCGTCCTTAAAGCTTCAAGGTCAAGTTCCCCGGGGTACCTCTAAGGTATTGTCTTTTAGGCACAAAGGGTCGAAAGCGAGCACACATAATTGCTCTATCTTAAACAATTTTCGAGCAAAAATCGGGTTATTTTTTCAAGAGAGAGGTCACATGGCATTTGACCTTGACCCTCAAGGCCAAGAACAAGGTGGTGAGATTTTAAACTATTTCACAGCCAATTTTTAGGATAAATCTTTTTTCACATTTCACATTTACACCCTTTAGGAATTTTCAGGAAACCAATTTAAGTAAAATAGCATTGACCTCAGTTTGACATTGGCCTTAAAGGTAAATGTCGTTTTTGTGGTTTATGGCTAGATCTTAATATCGTCCGTTATAGGCCTGCTAAATTTTGCCATCGTCCATCAAAAGTGCAGTTGGAATTTTCTGAAAGCCTTCCAAGAGAAAAAAATGGAGAAAAGGGAAGAAACTTTCGGAATATCTCCTAAACTATTCACAAGGAGAACGACATCCCAAAATGGGTACTTCGACGATTCATCTACATGCAATTTATCAAGCAGAACCAAGGCATTAATGCCATAATGGTCCAGGAATTCCGACGCAAGGCAGCACATGCATCTTTTTGGAACAGATGTGAAAATATATCTGATATATTTTCTGATGAATTTCGAGTGATATTTTTCCCGAGAAGAAAATTTGGAAAAATTGCACGAATTGTCCCTAGATAAATTGTTACCGAGTGTTAACAATATATAGCACGATGTGTGATCAAAAAAGTCGTTTGAAATTTTAAATAAATTTATATGATAACCAGGAAAATCTATTGAGATTGTGACCATTAGGAAAATGAGGTTTGTGGCGGGGTTTCGGTGAGCCCATTTGTTCGATGGCATTCTTTCGGTGGCATTTCGTTTGATGGCATTCCTTCGGTGGCATTTCGTTTGGTGGCATTCCTACCTCTGGCATTTTGACCGATGGCGTTTTGACCTACAATTGCCGCACATATCCGTTTAACCAGTATACGGCAGTAGCACACGCTTTGTGCAAAAGCTTTCTTTGTGACGTGGCCTGTTGTTATGGTAACAATTATGGGTTCTATTGATCTTGTTGATGTACTGGCTGTTAGGACATCTGGAGGCTTGCTATGATCCAGAGGCCTACGCATCTGTTGTGAGTGACTATATATCTGATGCCGTTCTCTTCCCTAATGACGGCTGACATGTGCTTGTCTTCAGATTGTTTTGAACAAATGCAAACTTTAGACATAAGGATCTGGGCCTCAGGCTTTCCGCAGTAAATTCTTTTTGTAAACGAGCTAATCCTTCGGCAAAGAATGATAGAACTTAATTAATCAAAATCAATGAACAGCGATGGAAGAAACATATGCATTACAACATTATTTTATATGCTTAATTATTTTTTTTTTATAAAAGAATTACAACTTTGTTTGTCTTTAATGGTTCCATGCTGCAGTCTCATTGGTCGAATCGCAATCATTTTTTCAATGTCGATTAGACCACAACGTCGGCAGATATTTCAGTTTTTTGTAATATAAACACGAGTCACGCCATGTAACCAAATTAGCATGGAGGTAATGTTGACCGAAAATGGGGACAAATATTCTTACAGTTCAATAACACTCAAAACAAACAAATAACGGTAACTTTTTTCACAAATTGATTAGAATTAATATCACATCCTTTATTATTATTATTGTTATATTTATTATTATTATTATTATTATTATTATTATTATTATTATTATTTGACAAATGTGCAACAACCTCACTGTACTAATGCATTTGAACCTTATTTTACTTCCTCAATTTTTTTAACAAGTATTTTAGTCAGAGTATCCACCAGATCGATATCATGTTTCAGATATCATTTTTCGGATACCAGTCATTGTGTTTAATTACGGACATTTTAATGAATTTAAAATATTGAGATGCTGTTAGAAATATCGTATAATAACCAATTTCAATAATTATAAAGTATAAAGACTGAGTGGGCGAAGAAAGAGTTAAAGCTTCTGCTCTGCCTCAGGTGACGAAGCCCCTCGTACTGTGTCAACTGTGAGGTGTGGTGTGCATGTTTGCAGCTAAAGATCTCCACCCAGTACCAACTTTTTATGGTTTTCACAGATCTTGCCTATTTGCGGTGACTTCTGAGTTACCCGATATCTTTCTCTGTCACCGGACCCCTCCACCATCCCTGCCCCGCCACCTCTTTCAGTCACCCGGCCCTTCAACCATTCTTGGCCACCACCTTTCTGTGTCACCCGGCCCTTCCACCATCCTTGCCCCACCACCTTTTTCAGTCACCCGGCCCTTCCATCATCCTTAAACCGCCACCTTTCGCACTCATCCGGCCCTTCCACCATCCTTGCCCCGCCACCTTTCTCAGTCACCCGGCCCTTCCATCATCCCCGCCCCACCACCTTTCTCAGTCACCCGGCCCTTCCACCATCCCCGCCCCGCACCCTTTCCCAGTCACCCGGCCCTTCCATCATCCCCGCCCCGCCACCTTTTCCAGTCACCCGGCCCTTCCATCATCCCCGCCCCACCACCGTTCTCAATCACCCGACCCGTTCACCATCCCTGCCCCACCACCTTTCTCAGTCACCCGGCCCTTCCATCATCCCCGCCCCACCACCTTTCCCAGTCACCCGGCCCTTCCATCATCCCCGCCCGACCACCTTTCTCAGTCACCCGGCCCTTCCATCATCCCCGCCCCATCACCGTTCTCAGTCACCCGGCCCTTCCATCATCCCCGCCCCACCAACTTTCTCAGTCACCCGGCCCTTCCATCATCCTTGCCCCGCCATCTCTCTCAGTCACCCGGCCCTTCCACCATCCGCGCCCCACCACCTTTCCCAGTCACCCGGCCCTTCCATCATCCCCGCCCCACCACCTTTCTCAGTCACTCGGCCCTTCCATCATCCTTGCCCCGCCACCTCTCTCAGTCACCCGGCCCTTCCACCATACGCGCCCCACCACCTTTCCCAGTCATCCGGCCCTTCCATCATCCCCGCCCCACCACCTTTCTCAGTTGCCCGGCCCTTCCACCATCCGCGCCCCACCACCTTTCGCAGTCGTCCGGCCCTTCCATCATCCCCGCCCCACCACCGTTCTCAGTCATCCGGCCCTTCCACCATCCCCGCCCCACCACCTTTCTCAGTTACCCCCCCCCTTCCATCATCCTTGCCCCGCCACCTTTCGCAGTCATCCGGCCCTTCCACCATCCTCGCCCCACCACCGTTCTCAGTCTCCCTGCCCTTTCATCATCCTTGGGCGGCACTAGACAAAATCAGCATCCACCACTACGACAGAGCGTCAGTCCTCTCAGCTGACATAGGTTTCGCTATCTATCTTGTTGTTTCAGTTATCCTTTGAGCCACTGAATCCATTTACCAAGAATGTTGAACAAGTGGTGCCGCTATCAATTTATGGATATCGAAATAAATTTTTAAACTGAATCAACACTGTCAACTGTTACATGACCTGGGGAAATGTTGCCATTTGATTGGTCGACCTCCATGTCAGTAACTTTTCAATGTTGACCGAAAAATGGATCACAACACCAATCAAGTTCCGTAACAAAGCACATGTTGACTTAATTCGAGTCAACATGAGGATATCATTGACCAGATAAAGGTCACCATTTTCCTACTGGTCAATAACACTTCATGGTCGCTCAGAATAAGACAATATCTGCTTATTTTCATATTCATGACATCGAAAGTGATCACAGCACATTTCTTGACATCGGTTATTGAATTTGTGCTATCACTAATTCTTTTTTTTTTTTTTTGGAACCAGTCTTTTTTTTCGCAAATTGTGTTCTTGTTTCTGAACGCGGTGACGTAGTAGGTGTTATTTAAGTGTCGTCTGTGTTTTTTAGAGAATAATTTTCAGTCTCACTTTCACGACTTGTTCGAGCTGATAGGAGGTGTTAAATTCGACATTTTCTCATCTTTCTCGCAATTTAAACCGTAATTTGATCTGTAAAATCAGCAAGGGACAACCATGGCTAACATTAACAAATGGACAAATGTCCTAAGAATAATTTGATTAGTAACTATCAAGTTCTTTGACATGCTTTTACAGCATGAGAGTTATTATATTTTCTATCAAGGCGTCTAAACAAGCCGATAAGATTTTTTAATAGGTTAACATGCCAAAAAAAAAAAAATGCCGTTGTTTGCTTCAGCTGAAACACTACACGGGCACCCAGTGAACTGTTCCTCAAATGCACAAGCCAACACGATAACAAAAAAGTTTGTTTGGCAGGACAAGCCAGAAATATACAGCATTTCACTTCGACGTGTCTCCTGCCACCAATGGGCTGCCACGTCATCGCCGACACCGTGACAGACGATCGCACACCCAGCAGACATTATCCAGGTTCTGGCACCCTTCCAACATCTGGCAAAGAATAATTTCTGATCTCAACATGACGTCGATTCGATGTCAGCAATATAAAGACACGAATCCGACTTCAAAATGACATCGAAATGACCAACCAAAGGCGATATTGGAAATCAAAGACCAAGGATAACCTGACACTGCTTTTATTTATTTATTCGACATCGGTTCCAACATCGATAACTTCCGTCGTTCTCACGTTAAACAAGTGGCTTCGAATCGCTTTCAAAAAGAACTAGAACTACACGAGAAAAACAGAAGGATCGGATAGATTTTTTGTTCTTGGTAGATGTTTTTTTTTCATTTGTCAAATAGCCAAAGGGACCATTCCGTGACCTGGGGTGAAATGTGAAGGGCATTTATGTTATATATATATATATATATATATATATATATATATATATATATATATATATATATATATATATATATATATATATATATGTATGTATGTATATATATATATATATATATATATATTAATGAATGTTGATTACATTTTCGTTTTATTAACTGATACCTCTTTGGGTCACTATTCCGATATCGAAATCCGCCCCCATATTTCTTATATGTGAGACAAACTTGAGCCAAATTTCCGGTGCCGTTCCGAAATTGCAGTTTCAGTTCAAGTAAAAAAAATTGTGTGTTCCATTCAATTATTTTACACTTTCACACCTTGTTATTGCGTATAAAAAACTTCTCCGTTATAATTTAAGATGACATTTGTTGATAATTTCAAAATTAAATTATTATTGTTCTATCCTGTTTGCATAGATACACATTTTATTCCTCGCCATTTAGAGAAAAATTAGTTAACAACATACGGATTTTGTGGAAAATCTTCTAACTCCATAACCGTAACAGTGCGATATAATAAATGCCAAATACCGAAAAAATCTCCAAAGCTAATCTCCACACTTGACGAAACTTAACGTAAAATGAAATTATAAAAATGGGGAACGAACTACCACCGCGGAGTGGAGCGTCGAGCAAATGGCCGGTGCAAGTCTCACCCTCTTCCCCCGCGGGTTTCCGCCACGGAGAGGGGACATACCGCGCCAGCTTGACCCCCCCCCCCCCCACACACACCTTCCCAGCCCCCCCCCCCCCCAATTAATTTTGTCGATGCATGTCAAAAACCAAATAGCTGATATTCAGTTTATTGTTTCAGTCCATCGATCCGTAAAAATAAGTAAAAAAAAAAAAAAAAAAAAACAGCTGACTTTTGAGTGTCTTTGGTGCTTCATTGCTATGCTAAGAAAAATTGATGAGCGAAAAAAAATTTCCTGAGTAGACATGTGCAGAAGAACTACTGAAGCGCCTGCGGGGTGGTTGAAAAATCAGGATTTAAAAAAAAATCACAGCACTACCCTCTTTTACACTTAGACCCGATAAGAAGTTCTGTGATGAAGATTAACTTAAGCCAGTAGTTACCATTTACGACCTCTGTTAATTTTTTTCACTATTTTTTATTACATTTACTCAATGACGCGTCGTTTTCACACCAAGTGCGTCATTTTCGTCGCTGGCGTGAGTGAGAATACGAGTCCTTATAGACTTCAAGAACTGTTACCTCCGAGTGATTATGTATCCCGGTCTTGCAGTATATTCTGTCTTTATATCCAAGAGTGAATCAAGGCAGATATATCTACAATTTAGACATGAAGATCGACTAAGTTAAAATCAGCGATTTTTTTTCCGGGTTCAAATCTAGGCTTATTAAGTAAAACGCAACATTCGTGACCTATTTTAAAGCACATGGAGTCCAATGAAATAAAGAGAAGCATGAGCCAGCTAACGCTTCCGTTAAAACTACACATTCATATGACGTGACTAATAATGGTGTGACCATTTTTATAACTCCCTGGCACGGCAGAGTTAACATCAAACTTTCAACAACTTTGTCACCAATTTCATTATTGCTCTTTCATCTTTCTGATCTTGCATGATAATCGCTTCCTTAATGATGTAAAACCACTACAAAAATTACTAACACATTGGCCGCCAGTCAAACTGGGACATGGGCCTTGGAGGAACTTTATCCATCAACTCTAAAATCACTCAAATCATGTCCTCACAAGTCACATACTAATCGCATAATGTCGCTCTGTTGACGTTCAGATCAGTACCAGGCAGCCTTTTTTAACCATTTTTTTTTATTAAAGCTAATGTTTCACTTTTTTGGGGTAAGTAAAACATTGAAGTTGCCAAAGACATGTCATTGAAAATAATTTTCAACCGTCAACTTTAGAAAGAAAACTGATTCTAAAGTACTCATATAGAGAAGCGTACCTTATATTCCTGTTCTGTCACCAACAAACCTCACATGTGTTGCTAAATGATTTTAAATTGAACAGGCATACGCTTTTTATTTGAAGCCGTTGGTGTTTCCTGTCACTCCCCCCGGCTTCTGCTCCAGATCTGCATCCAGCACTGGGCTGCTTGTTTTGTGACAGCGCCAGGCCTGTCGTGTCACACGGCTAAGATAACAGACGCGGGAAACAGACGCAGGAAACTCGCTGCTTATATGCTCAAACTGAGCGGCTTTGCACTTGAAAAGGCTTAACCAAATGCGTTCAAACTAGATAAAGACAGTGCATTTCCATGGTAACCAAACATCCTTAATCTGAGAACAACTACACGGCCACGCGAGGAGGAGGAGATAATACAACAACATAAAAGCACGAGTGTTGTCCAGTAATGAACGGTGCAGCGACAAACATCTGCACAGCGGTATACACCTGGTATTGGTGGATCTCTGTTACAAGTCTAAATTTATCACCACCTTCCAGGTTTGTACATGCAAGTAAGCACAAAGAAATGCTCCTGTTGACAACGCAGACAATCGCAATGTGTGATTCATTTCATATTCCTCACAGGGATGCTTGTATTCCCTATAGTCGGGATAGTTTTGGACAATTTATTTTTCATTCTCAAAATGATTTGGACTAGCTGAACGTATCATTTTATATTTTTTATCAAACACCACTCAGTTTCGTCTGCATTGTTGAGATCAGCGGGATGTACCTCTCTCCGGGGCTGGTAAATGAAGGGTCCCCTGAAATTTATTTCAATCTCCCAGCAAAGTCATAACCTTAACTTTTTTTGTGTATATGCCACAAAAAACATGCATTGTTACTGGTGCGAATTCATAAGTTTTGATGCCCCTTACCGTTCCCGCTCGCTTCAGGCTACATCAAAACCTGGGGGCAGAGAGGGGGAGGAATGAAAAGTTTAAGCATCTAATTAGATGCTAAAACCAGGATGGGCTACGCGTAATGAGCTTGTTATCTGGATGGCGTCCATACGACAGTGTCACATCAAAGCCAGGCTAGTGTGAAGAAGGTGAGCGATCCAGCGGAGCGGTAGTGAGGAATGTCCTACAGCGGGGGAGGGGGGAGGGGGAGGGGAGGGGAGGGAGGGGGGCGAAGGTGAAACTCAGGTCTCTGGTGGCGTACAGCTGGATTCAATCTAACAGCGCATGCCCCACAGTGGTTGGTATGACAAGCAAATCAAGTACAGATCTGATAGCGTTCTTTGTCTCCCAGGAGAATGGCAGGATGGGTGACAGACATCTTGAATAAATCATCCCTTTGTTGACATGTTCAGTCTGGAGTAAGTTGAAAACCGCTGTCACACTAAGGCCAAAAGTAATCCACTCGCGTGGCTTCAACCTGGCGACACCTCCACATTCACATTCATTCTTTAAATGAATATATTAGCAACGAAGCGACCATTTAACCATCATTCTATTAATTTGACCACCGCCAGTGTACGAGTGCAGCTTCTCTGTGTACACTCCCTTTGTGGGAAGTTTTCCTATCTTCTCCTGACCGGTGTATGCATCCTACTTCATTACCCCCCCCCCCCCCCCCCCTCCTGCAGACTGCCACCAGCCAACGAACAGGTCTTTGTAGCGAATATATACGAGCAGAATACAGCAGTCGATGACATCTGGATATTCAAATTTTAAATGCACTTAAGAATATGCAAACTACATAAACTTTCTGTTGAACATTAAAAAAAAAATAGGTGTAAAACGGTCGTTCCGTTTGTGTTATTTTGCAGGGGACGTTATGAACAAAATTTGAAAAGGTACATGGATGTATGAGAAAAATGTATACAACATCCGAATAACGCTTTCTGGCAAAAACAATAAATGCAACTGGTAACAGTATGGTAGATGAAACGTTGGTAGTTCTGAAGTATTTTTTTTTTCAACTGCGTTATATTGTCTAGAGTACAACACACGACTACAGCATATGACATCATCACGTAACAATGTATATTTTGATCTTGTGCGCAAATTATCTCGATAACGGAAAGACGCATAGACTTCAAATTTAACATTGGTATTCTGGGGTTAGTCGTATGGCTCTCTCTACTTTTGACGTGTACGTCATTACGCTAATGTTTTATGTAAGACTTCTCAGCCGCTGAACATCGGAGAAAGTTCAAACTTGGTGAAATTGATGCTTTGTAGGCCCAACACATTCTGCCAATTTTTTTTATGAGAGTAGGACGAAAGAAAATGACATATGACGTCATCCCGTGAAATATGTACATAATTTGAAAAAGATCTTATGTGCAAAGTATCTCGATAAAGGAAATCCGTATGGACTTTAAATTTTATATGGATATTCCTTGATCAGTAGAACGGCTGTGTCAGCTTTTGATGCGTGTAATGAAATTAAAGGCGTATGACGTCATTACCCTAAAATATTGTATGTAAGATTCCTAAGCCGTTGAACATTGGAAGATTATGTCAATTTTGTACAGTAGAAAAAACGAAACGGCATGTGACGTCATTACGTAAAAAAATTATCAGTTGTTGAGCAAGGTATCCCGACAGCAGAAAGTCGAATCGAAATCATAGTTATTCTTTGCATGATTGGTACGTTTTTGTTAAACATTAAACTCGAATAGAAAATTAAGAAAGGCGCATGACGTCATTAGATGAAGAGATTACATAATATATTATGCAGTCTCTTAATTTATCCCCCCCCCCCCCCCTCCATCCCACCTTCCCCATTTTGTCGGCTCTTTTGCTAAATAAGCTGGAGATTTGGACATGGGGGAGGAATATGAATGCCCTCAAGACCTTACCCACAATTAAGAAATAGAACGACTCGTCTTGGAATTTGCAATCCTCAGCAGGTCTAACCCTTGATTTTTTTCACCGCAAACTTGTTTTCATTTGGTTGCTAAGCTGTTCCATATATGAGGGTTATTATGTAACGGCCAGCATTGTTTACAGTATCTGGAAGCATTTTTCATTTTTAAAGTGGGTCATCTGATATCTTGTGCTATAACCATCAGCCCACCGGTCAGCAAAAAAGTCACCGATAAAGTAGAACATTTATGTAATGGCCCCCTTCCAGATCCGAATTAAAAAGACTGGAGTAAAACCTATATGTAACAACCACCTTCAAGAACCAGATAAAAAGACGTAAAGTAGCACCTGTTTGCAATGACCACCTTCCAGAATCGGATAAAAAGATGCATTGTAAAACCTGCCTGTCTTGACCACCTTCCAGACCCTGATAAGAGAGTACGCACAGTGAAACTTCTGTAGTTACCAACTTTCAGACCCGAATAAAAAAGATATACAGTAAAACCTGTTTTAGAAGACACCTTCCAGATTCGGATCAAAAAGACGTACAGTAAAATACCCTTTAATGACCATCTTCTATACCCCCCCCCCCCACACACACACACACAAAAAGACATAAAGTAAAACCTGTTCGTATTGATCAGTATACGGATATGAATATAAAAAAACAAATCGTATAGTAAAACTTCTTTTACTGAGTACCTTCTAGAGCCAGATAAAAGACCTGTACATGAAAAAAGAGCATTGAGATACCCACAAGTCAAGTTGTGTACCCCCCCCCCCCTTCAATAATGGGGTCAATCTGACTTCTGTGCACGTGGGATATATTTATTCTGATGCATTTATGTTTTTGAATTTTTAACAATGAATTATGATTATGTTTGCAGAAATGAATCTTAGTAAAATTTCTTAGAATTATTAAAATTCTTAAAATGAATCTTAGTAAGTAAAATGGAAAACGGTTATTGGGGAATTTTATGTATTTAGTCGGGGATATCTATGTTCTTTTTTACACAAACAAGAAACTAAATTGGTGTCGATTGAAAGTGTATGATATAAGCCTGTACGTTTATGTTTTGTGTACACTGGCCGCTCTAGTTCCCATTGTTGTTTGGCTGTGATCCCGACGTCTGTGCGATGTTGATTGTTCGATTTCAGTTTCTGAATTCTGGGAAAATGAGACATATTTAGCATCAGCAAGAGCTTGTATTGTCATAAATGACTGGGTAATGTTTGATAAGTGTGGTCTGTCACACTGAAGTCGATGATGAAACATCTCAGACAAATTTCAAGGAAAGTACAAATCGAACTAAATGTTCTTCGACCAAATGTCATCGTACCACATGTTGTCGGACCAAATGACCAAATGGAGTCGAGTCGTCACCACTTCTAACCAACAAATTAATCAGTCCCAAAAGCATTGTGGGCGCTACCCATAGGCGCTCTTTCGACCTCCGGCAAAGTGATGTTTTGTCCACTTCCCCCAGTATTATATCAAATTTTATAACTATTCATTTTTTTTATTCCTGATTCATACTGATCGTTATTGAGAGCGTTTTGAACTAGAGCGGCAGTTTGCTTTATCTAGCCGAAATGATACACTTGGAAATGTGTAAAACTTTCTACATTGTTAACATTTTCATAAAACAAGATTTGTAACGGATTATCGCAATTGATTATAATATTCAGTGTAGGAAACTAAACGGGGTGCGCGGAAGGGCTCGTAGTCTTCAAAGACATGCCAGAACAGTCGCCTCATCCTCTTAAACATTGTCCTGTCTGTGAAATAATCTCGATCTGTGCACACAAAGCAATATTTTTGTTTACACTTAGCAACACAAAATATGCATCTTGATCCTCTCAAAAAGACAAAAAGACAACAAAAAAAAAAAAAAAAAAAAAAAAAAAAGAACAGTTGGTGAAGGGCTCACCTTTTTTCTTTTAGTACTGATCCGATAACAGGTAGTCGAATGCTGTGAGCTTCTGTTAACAAGCTAATCATAAAATTCAGATAACCAGATTTTTGTATGGAAGGTCGTTTTCACTCTAACCCTGCATTTCCCACGTTAATGCTTGATGTCAAAAGCTAAATTAGTGATATCCCATACTAACTACTGACCTTTAATTTTTTATCCATTATTTTACATAAAATTGCTTTATGATATCAAGAAATGATTTCTTGCTGTCATATATTCGGGTCTTTTATTTACATCACTAATTGAACTTTTGATTAAAGATGTTTTATTGGCATCAATGAAATAACTTCGGGCATCGCATATTCAGCCGAGTTCTTCACACAAGTAACTGAAATATTGATACAATAATTCAATTTTTAAAAGTTGAAACTACAGTTATCTTTTAAAGCTGTAAGTTTATTTATTAAATGATTATTGTTATCAGTTATTCAGTTTTGTATCTCAAAAAAAAAAAAGTTGTTTTATTGATATCATTATTGAGATGATGAAATGAATTACGGATATCATATATTTCGTCCCTTACTGACATCAATAAAAGAACAGTGACTAAAAAATCAATTTCTTACATCGAATCATCCGGATAAAAATCGATATTAAGACATCAGTTTCAGTGGCGGACCCCAGGTGGGATGCAGTGACCCACTCCAAAATAAAAAATACTAATCCTGTTCAAAAACTTAACAGTTATCCAAAAACATTCCGATGTAATCACAACTGACGATAACCCCGCCCTACAGCCTAGAATTATTTATAACAATATAATCATAGCTATTTTAATATAAATAAATAAAAATGTGATACTAAAAATTTAATGATATCAAGAATTCACTAGCATCTGAATGGGCAATTGTAAAAATTTGATATAAAAATCATTTTAATAAAGTAAACGAACAAAAATTTAGATACAGAAACTTAAGTTATTTATATGAAAATAAAAAATTTGATAACAAAATTTATTCAGTTTTTTTATGTCAAGCAATTAATGTCTGATATCAATATTTCAGCTCGTGATGAAATTAATTTAATTTTTGACATCAAAATTAAACTCACCTTTACATTGAGTTTCGGTTTCTACAAGCCAGGATTGTTCACTGGCCATATGCACATCGACATTTTGCTCAACAGTAATCGTTGACGTTATTGTTAAGTTACTATAAGGTCCAAGACGATATTTTGTCTTTTTTCGTGACGAGAACTTGCTGTTATATTTCTACTAAATTCAAAGTTCACCAGTTGGTGACATATCTCCAAAACGTCGTCGGACGACATGTTGAGAAAACGACGGTCAGACAGGCAGGTGGATAGGCTCAGATTATTCTACACTGGAAGGCCTAGAAAATCGGCGGCTTTGGAACCTACAAAATACACTTCCTTCTCACGGAATTATGGATTTTTGTTTCGTTTGAAGGTTATTTGAAAATCGGCAGGGACAATATTTACTCAAATTTAAGTGCACCTTACTTTTAGGCAAGCGCCTTAAACCCATTATACTGTTGGGAAAACCGCTTTGTTACCGATGTTTGTTCGATTTCACGCCTTTTCTTCACAGATTTACACTTGGGGATTTGGGTATCTCCAAATGTTATAAATTCATTTTCAATTCGTTCTCTGAGACTATTTGTGCAAGAGCCCGTTGAGAACTACTCATACATAGCATCCCTAGATATAACGTCCCCGGATAAAACGGCCCAAATAAAATTATGGACAAACTGGCTCGGTGACAATACAAAACGTATCCGGGTCGAATCATACACAACACAGAGCGAACCCGGGTCAAACCATACCGAGGCTTCAGCGTAACTGGGACAGAGTGAATCAGTCAAAACCTACACAGGCCATATAGAGGGTGTGCCAACCGATAGTCAGACTTCAACTAAGTGGGGCACAGCGAATCCAGCTAGAATATGTACAAGTCAGAACGCACATATTTTGCGAAATTAAAAAAGACGACTTTGAAGACTGAAAGTAGGAAGTGGTGGGGAGGGGGGGGGGTGTCACCTCTTGTCAGTTGGAAATGCCCCCCCCCCCCCTCGCAAATGAATAAAGCAAGATGAGGACATTGTTATATCACTACAATGAATCGTATCATGTATTCCTGGATTTGCAAAATGAACACCTTAACACAGTCTTTCTACAACTGCAATTGATTCTAATTTTAATTCCCACTTGCAAACATAGTTTGCAAATGGGTATGCTTTGCAAAGAATTCCGGCATTTATTCCTTCCTTTTTTTTTCCGTCCTGGAGGTTTCCAGAAAACTCCTCCTACGCTATTTGACGTAGGACGATGAAATTTGGCACAGAGATAGAGGGCGATGAGATGTCGTGAAATCCGCAAATTTTTTTGACCTTGACCTTCAAGGTCAAGGTCAAATTGAGGTCAAAGTTTTTTTACCTCAAATTGGTTTCCAGAAAACTCCTCCTACACGGTTTGTAGTAGAAAGACGGCATTTGGCAGAAACATAGAAGGTAATGAGTTGTGGTGCAATCCGCAAAATTTTTTGACCTTGACCTTGACCTTCAAGGTCAAATTGAGGTCAAAATATTTTTTCAAAAACCTATTCCATCACGAAAACTTGCTGGAAATAGCGCTCAAATCCTTGTTTCAACACGTGTACAGTGTCAGTAGGCAGTAACATCATTGATGGAATCTCGACATTCAGTGTCAAGGTCAAGGTCATGTGACTTTTGTATATTGAAATCCCTTACAGACAAATTGTCCATTATCTCGAATACGGTTAGAGATAGAGCGATTTTGAGCTTATTTTCGACCCTTTGGGCCTAAAAGACGTTAAATAGGAGGTACCTCGGTGACCTTGACCTCCTCCGTCATGGTCAAGGTCAAAAACCGGAAGTTGACCGTTATCTCGAAAACGGTTAGAGACACAGCGATTTTGAGCTTATTTTCGACCCTTTGGGCCTAAAAGACGTTATGTAAGAGGTACCTCGGTGACCTTGACCTCCTCCGTCATGGTCAAGGTCAAAAACCGGAAGTTGACCATTATCTCGAAAACGGTTAGAGATAGAGCGATTTTGAGCTTATTTTCGACCCTTTGGGCCTAGAAAGACGTTATATAAGAGGTACCTCGGCGACCTTGACCCCCTCCGTCATGGTCAAGCTCAAAAACCGGAAGTTGACCATTATCTCGAAAACGGTTAGAGATAGAGCGACTTTGAGCTTATTTTCGACCCTTTGGGCCTAAAAGACGTTATGTAAGAGGTACCTCGGTGACCTTGACCTCCTCCGTCATGGTCAAGGTCAAAAACCGGAAGTTGACCATTATGTCGAAAACGGTTAGAGATAGAGCGATTTTGAGCTTATTTTCGACCCTTTGGGCCTAAAAGACGTTACATAAGAGGTACCTCGGTGACCTTGACCTCCTCCGTCATGGTCAAGGTCAAAAACCGGAAGTTGACCATTATCTCGAAAAGGGTTTGAGATAAAGCGATTTTGAGCTTATTTTCGACCCTTTGGGCCTAAAAGACCACATATAAGGGGTTCCTCGGTGACCTTGACCTCCTCTGTCATGGTCAAGGTCAAAAACCGGAAGTTGACCATTATCTCGAAAACGGTTAGAGAAAGAGCGATTTGAGCTTATTTTCGACCCTTTGGCCTAAAAGATGTTATGTAAGAGGTACCTCAGTGACCTTGACCTCCTCCGTTATGGTCAAGGTCAAAAACCGGAAGTTGACCCATTATCTCGAAAACGGTAAGAGATAGAGCGATTTTGAGCTTATTTTCGACCCTTTGGGCCCTAAAAGACGTTACATAAGAGGTACCCTCGGTGACCTTGACCTCCTCCGTCATGGTCAAGGTCAAAAACCGGAAGTTGACCATTATCTCGAAAACGGTTAGAGATAGAGCGATTTTGAGCTTATTTTCGACCCTTTGGGCCTAAAAAGACGTTATATAAGAGGTACCTCGGTGACCTTGACCTCCTCCGTCATGGTCAAAGTAAAAAACCGGGAAGTTGACCATTATCTCGAAAACGGTTAGAGATAGAGCGATTTTGAGCTTATTTTCGACCCTTAGGGCCTAAAAAGACGTTATATAAGAGGTGCCTCGGTGTCCTTGACCTCCTCCGTCATGGTCAAGGTAAAAAACCGGAAGTTGACCATTATCTCGAAAACGGTTAGAAAACTGAATTTGATTATTTGAGATTACATTATACTTCGATGTCCTTGTTCATGATAATAAGTCGGAAGCTGACAATTATGTGGAAAGACTGAAAATATGTCTTTAACCAGATAGATTATACCATTGCAAGTGGGTGTCATTTCGCTACGTGTAGCGAAATTCGGTCTAGTTTAGTTCCAATTCTCCATAATCCTCCCCTGTAGAGTATATTATAAATGACATAACTGCGACAATCTCAACAGCCGGTCTTTCGAACTTCTGTTAATTAATAATTAACAATGATAACAGCAAAATATGATAAGCCGGTGCGGTAGATTTTTCAGGGAATGGACAAAAACACGCATCTTTCACCAAGTGAAATCGGACTGGGCACTCAACGTCCAATACATTCTGATGGCACATGAAAGATCCTTCCTTTTCGTGTTTTTTCAATATTCAAAATATTTTTCTACAATCCCACAGCTTTTGTCTCATTCTTCTTTCCGTTAAAAAAGCTTATTTGTTTCTTATCACTATGGAGAATGGGTATAAAAGAAAGAGTTGTTTGTAGAAACGCTCGTTCCGTTCTATCTCTTCTGTACGTTATGATCCGGATACTTTTTTCACTTGTGTACGTCACGATCCGGGTATGGTTTTTCACTTATGTACGTTATAATCCGGATACGCTTTTCACTTGTGTACGTTACAATCCGGGTGCGTTTTTCACTTGTGTACGTTATTGTCCGGTACGTTTTTCACTTGTGTACGTTATGATCCGGATACGTTTTTCACTTATGTACGTTATAATCCGGATACGTTTTTTCACATGTGTACGTTAAGATCCGGATACTTTTTTCACTTGTGTACGTTATGATCCGGGTACGTTTTTCACTTGTGTACATTATGATCCGGATACGTTTTCACTTATGTACGTTATAATCCGGATACGTTTTTCACTTGTGCACGTAATGATCCGGATACGTTTTTCACTGGTGTACGTTAAGATCCAGATACTTTTTTCACCCGTTTGCGTTATGATCCGGGTACGTTTTTCACTTATGTACGTTATAGTCCGATACGTTTTTCACTGGTGTACGTTAAGATCCGGATACTTTTTCACTCCTGTACGTTATGATCCTGATACGTTTTTCACTCGTGTACGTTAAGATCCGGATACTTTTTTCACTCGTGTACGTTATGATTCGGAAACGTTTTTTCACTCGTGTACGATATCCCACGGAAGTTCGTAGAACAAGGCACATTAAGCAGTGTCTGAGAGGCATGGGGCACTCACACTTTATCTGGAACGTTTTCACTCGGGACGTTTTAATCCGTGATTCGTTACAATTCGCTTCTATAATGTTATCTTACCCCATTTTTTACAACATTTTCCCAGATTCCATACCTGTTACACGTAAAAATTAAAAATATATATAAATAACTTACCTCGTAGAAAAAAATAATAAATAAATAAAATAATAAATTAAAATAAATAAAAAAAATAAACCTACCGCCGTAGGGATAAAATCTGCAGGTGTAAGTATTTTAATCCTTTAATAGGAGCTTGACCCGTCACTAAAGAAAAGATGTCTTTTTTACTCATGCCAGCAGCTGTACGAAGGACATCTGTGCGTTGTCAATAATTATCACTTGGTTGTTGCAACCCAACCGTACTTGATCAATTACAGTTGTACGCCGCAAAAGGAAAGTGTATGATACATATCCTGCGTGCTTGCATCCTCAAAATCTATAAAATATAAGTATATCAAACGCAGCGATACAGACTCGATGTCACATCTGGGAATGTCATTTGAATATCAATTTTACTCCTAAAGCATTGCATGTTAAGCTTGTGCAATTAAATCGAGTGCAAAGGAATGCACAATTTTATGGGCAGAGCTGAAGATCATTGGCCGTCTGACTGTGCTCAGATGGAAACCCCAATCAGCCAAAAGTGTACGACACTCGAGCGTGAGTTCACATGTCATAGGCCCAATGATCCCTTAACCTAAAGACAAAATACACTCCACTCAACAGATGTATCCGCCGGAAAAAGACGTTCACATAATCTATAAGTTCTTGCTTGTTAAAAGGGTCTAGTTAACTTCTCAGGACTTCGGAGGGACAGAAGGCTTCACCAGCTAGCCTTAGAGCATTTAATCTGGACGCAACAGGACAGAAATATCCACGGAACCTGTTTAATCCTTAGCACGGTATGGAAAACCGGGCGGAATTCTGCTAGATAACGGAATGACTTGCAGAAACCACTGAAGAAAATTTTTGTATTTAAATTATGATCGAGGAGGCAAAAGTCACGCAGTACTCCCTTTTTGTAGCGGTTTTGGCCAAACAGTTTAAAAAATAAACCCGAAATCTCTCACCGTTTTCAATAAACTGGTCAACTTCCGGTTTTCTTTATCGTGATTTAGAAAGTCAAGGTCACCGAGGTAGCTCTTACCTAGCATTGTTTGGATCCAAAGAGTCGAAAATGAGCTCAAAATCGTTGTTTCTAACTGTTTTAGAGATAATGGTCAAATTCCGGTTTTTGACAGTGACCTTAACCGAAAAGGTCATGGTCACAGAGGTACCTCTTATGTAACGTTGTTTAAGCCTAACGGGATGAAAATGAGCTTTACAGGTAAAAACTCAAAAGCGTAAATTTGGGACGTAAAGGCGCAAAAATAAAGGACGCAAAAGCGCAAATAAAAAAGACGTAAAAGCGAAAATCTTTTTCTGTAGCAAAAGCGAAAAAAGTCACATGTTAAGATACAACTGCTAAAACGACAACGATTGTTAACACAGTTGGCACAACCATTTAACCCAAATCTGAGAGTCAGTCTACGGGTTAAATCACAAACAATTGTCTTGAGTGACTTAAAATACTACTTCTTTACATAGTGACTTCAAATACTGTTTTCATCTTAACAACGTGACTTTAAAAGACTACTTTCATCGTTACAAACTGACTGCTCGAAATTTATGTCCGATACTTCTAACAAAGTCTTTGCGGGTTATATGTGATTTCTCATCTTTGTATGTTGTTTCTTGAGAAACTGGAGTTTTCTTGCTCTTGCTTTTGGCTGGTTTTGGCGTATCCAGACTCCGAATGGTGAGGTAATTCGTGGTTTGAATACCACAAGCCACTTGCAGAAATGCAAAATTCGATAGATAATTCTCAGCACAGCGCGTCTGCACGGCGCCGTTTACCACAGTAATTATTTCAGGAATACAACTGTGTTAACCCAGTTTCCTGGTGTATTGAAAAAATCACCCATTTTACCAGGTTAAAGAATTTGTGCTTTTGACTATTTTCTTGTTGTGCTTTTGATACTTTTTTCTGAATGTATTTTTAGCGCTTTCACGTCCTAGGCGCTTTACATGGCTCTGTCTCTAACCGTTTTCGAGATAAGTCGGTCTATCGTTAACGATACACGAGGTCAAGGGACCTTTGACCTTGGCCCCCAGTGTCAACATTTGCAATGGAAGATTACTTCCTAATGAGTACGCTTTATATATATATATATATATATATATATATATATATATATATATATATATATATATATATATATATATATATATATATATATATATATATATATATTCAAACTGGGATTCGAGCGCTTTTTATGGGCACTTCTCATGACTGATAGGCGTTTTTTTTTAAATATTTTGACCTCACTTTGACCTTGACCTTTGAGGTGAAGGCCAAAGATATTGGGGGTGCCGCAAACGTCAAGTCACATCAATATCAAGCAATGTTAAAGTATCGTTCTTGTTTCGAGCATCAACATTTTGGTTTCACCAACAGGCCAGCAAAAGGCTTTCCCGGAACATCAGAGACCTTTTGTAAGAAGTTACCTTTTCAATTTTACGTTTCAGAAGAGTTCTGAAATGAGAAGCAAAATCTTTTGGCGAAAAACTGTTTTGTTAGAAGTAAAATTCGCTTTTTACTTTCGTCTTTGTTTGTACGGAGATCAGTTACGCATATTCTTGGGGAGCTCTTTAGGAGTGGGGGGGGGGGGGGGGGGAGATGTCCTTTCACAGAGCCGAAGAATATTATTTTTTTCTAGCTAGATTCCGAACTGGCAAAACAGTTTCTTAGAAAGGTTTCGGAATCTAAAAAAAAACACTGTTTTGTCTGTAAAGGAAAAGGAAATCAAAATCAGGCTAAACAGTTTTTAAAATTCTACTCAAAGGGAGAAAGTGATTTTGAAAACATCATTTTTTGGCTAAGTTTTCAATATTTCGCTTTGAGAAATAGTCAATAGGTCCTCGTTACTATCATTTTTCAATTTCAGAGACCCGGCACTGGCCAGAATTCTTGAATCGTTTTTTTTTTCTTTCGCAAAATATCGCTTGTTTTTATAAAGCGTCAGGACGGCAAGATCTATATTATCACTTTATAAATAGTTAATTGAAGGCCTTGACAGTGTTCCTTATATAAAATAACCGAGAGCCGAATATTTTAGGATAAATGTCTCCTCTGAAAAGCCATTTTTATTACTTTTTTGTACTCCGGGTAAATCTTTTTTAAACTTTACAATTTTATACGCCGGGCCACCCAGTCTTTTTTTTTTTCCTCAACATTTTTTTATACCTGACCGGGTCACTGCTTTTTATTTTTTTCTCGATCTGTATGAACAGATGCACTGTTGAAATTTTGACCAAATTTGCCAAAGCAAACAAAATTCAAATTTATATTTTGCGTTATAAGGTGTATGATGTAGAATTCAGGCGTGAGGCCCAGTTGCAGTTTCCTAGATGAACCTTTTTCAAAATTTAATCAAATTAGGCAGTGTGATGAAATTGGCTCAGACTGGATACTTTTTTATCAACAGTTCTACTTGTGAGGAATTCGGGGAGGAGATCAAAACGCCACATCTCTTAAACAGTTTCTGAAATAGCCACTTTTTGGCAGATTTGGACCAAATTTACCACTTTTCCTAAAACTGAACAGTATTCAGCTTTAACATTTTATTTTAAGAGTAGGTAGAAAATTCGAAAATTAAATCCAGATTGGCGTCATTCTTACTTTTTAATTTTTTTCTCGAAATACAGGCAATTAGTTTGTGGTGGATCTACAATGGGTGGATCCACCCATAGCATCAAGTTTGTAGAGAAATCAACATCAAATGTGAAAGCGTTTTGGCAAAAGGTATGTGAATATTTGTTCCCCATTCTGCCAAATTATGGCACATCCCCAGAAAGTTTTAGCCTAATGGCGGGCAGTATGAAAGAGATTCCTGTATATTAAAATGTAATTTCACAAAAGGCGTAGGATCAGTTAAGTTTTGAAAAACAAATCTAAAATTGCGACAGGTTTTGGTACATCAAAACAAACACAAATAAAAACTAGAACCTCATTTCGCTGGCGAAATGTTAAACACTTGACAAAAATTAAAACGCAGAAATACTTCCTTCAATGGGTTATTTCTTGAATAATGTATTGCAAACATCACGGCTTGGATACGTCTTATAAGCCGAGTAGTGTTTGGTTTTTGTTGGCTTAAGTTTTTATTGACTGAGCAGGCAGGCATACGCTGTGTTATCTATTTACGCAGTGAGAGCTCGCACAAAGCTGAGCAACTGTGTGTTCTGTTCTCTGCGTCAAATGCTACGCATTTACTTGAAAATATACACTCTTTCACATGGCGTTTTAAACAAGAAAACGAAAGTGAAGGCGAAAACAAAAAGTGTCATGCATACGTTCATGTCAAGTTCTACCTAAGTCCCAAGTTTCGTGGCCCTAGGCCCCGTAGTGCCAGTGGAGGAGACGACACAAGAAATCCGATCACTGTCAAGAAAAAAAAGATACCAACGGCTGCTCGCACAAATTCAAAAAATCTCTTGCAAGCCAAGGGCTTGTCAAGTGTTAACAAAACAAAAGTATAATAGTTTCACAGCTGATCATGACTGAAATATTTGTTTGTGTTGTTTGTGTATGGTTGGATCGAACTGATGCTGGAAAAGTATCGTCAACATCTCTGACTTTTCCTGATCCTCCTCATAATAACAGCCTTGTTCTCTATTCGTGTTAAAAGGGAGGAGCTGGCCCGCGACTGAGTATCTTTAAGATGCAAGCCAGAAACCTATCCGGAAGGGGGAGGCCCAGCGTTTCGTCCTCACTGGATGGGTAGTCTCTCAAATGCATCGCCGAGCATGTCACTGCCGACGGAGTGGGGGTGGGGGGGGGGGGGGGGGGGTGGGTGGGGGACGTTATGCTCTTGCATCGTAAGGGCATGAAGCCTGTGTTTGTTCTGGCATGCCTCTCATTGCGGCAGTCCCTTGCGCCCAGTTCTAATCAGTTAGGGTCGTATCGTTCGGATTCGAACTTTGTGCTGTCACTTTTTTTGATGTTGCTCTTGGCAGTGCTGCTCTTGACTGGGGATACGTGGAGGGGTGACTGAAAAAAAGAGTCACGGCTCCTATAGTACCATCTTTTTCTCAGTGTCCGATTCTGCGATAGTCTCGAACACCGACCTGTTTAATTTGGTCCTCTTCGGCTCTTGCTTGACTTGACCCCAGTCTTCTGGACACTTGATGCTGAAGGAGCCGGGGCAGATTCGGCGAGGGTGCCTTGTGGTGTCTGCGCTCCTCACATAACTCTTTGTAAACAAGGCTGATTCTTGAAGCAGTTAGAGTTAATCGCTTTCCACTCCATGGAGCTAAGGTGCTCACACCCCAAGTAGATGTTATCTTCCTCACACAGTACTAAGTTCTCCGGTGTACGACACGTGTCGTGCAGTGAGTGAATTACTGGTGAGCGATTGGTGTCCACAGACTGCAGTGTAGACAGAGCCTTCTGCTTCTGCCGTACCTTTAACAGAGAAGCTTGATACGTAACTGTCCAAAACCACGCAGTCACCCTAACACAGATATGCACCACTTAATAAATAAAGCCCCTCTCTCCTATCCACGACTATGTTGTGTGCGGAGAATTACGAAAACATAAATTCCGTATATAAAAACATAACTTTTTGGTTACGAAAACATAAACCTACGAAAGCATAACTTTTAATGACCATCATAAGTGGTAAGTACTTAAGTGTTCGAAAAGCAAACAATATGACTTCCTCAGCAGGACAGCTAAATTCTGAGTTCTACTTGCCAACATATTTAAAGACAACCAGTTCGTACATAAACTGCCTCCCATTTTAAATGCACATTACACTGTTTTAACACATACAGTCTCAATTCTAGGCATCTACTGGTAAAAATTTGAAAGCCATTCTTCTAACATACTGTTTTCTGTTCAAGTAAAAATACATATACTGGTGAAAAGTGTCATCCAAGAAGTTTGCTTTTGCCTGAGTTGCTGGATTTGCGTATCTGGGTGCATTTAAGCTCTGAAGCTTGACGTAGGTTTCTTCCTGTTGCATCTTTAGCTTGAAAGCAAAGATGTAAATATTGAGATGCGCACCAGTAAACTGCTTTCGAAAATGCTTATGAAACGCTTCAGCGGCATTTGTCGTGCGAGGCATGTTGTCACCAACGTTGTCCAGGCTTGGACTAGCGGCCCACAAGTAAGGTGGAAACTTGGCATCGTCAACTATGTATGTTTCCGTCATGTAGTCTGCAAGCTGCTGAACCCTTTCATCATGGCACTGTTATATAATCCACAGCAAGCCAGAAGCGCAACCTTTGATGTCGCTATGCTAATGAGGTAGCTCATTAAATTTTATGTTTTCGTAGGTTTATGTTTTCGTATGTGTTATGCTTTCGTAAATTTATGCTTTCATATAGTTGCCGTTGTGTGGGGTGGGAAGAGGCAGTGACAACCCAGGGGGAGAGATTGCCTAGTGGGGATACCCGTGTGCGAATACCCGAGTTTTAATACTCGCGTGTGTATACCCAAGTAGGCTAGCCTGAATGGGAGGGAGGAACCAGCCGAAATAATCTCGTTTTTGTAGGAAACGCGAACCGAACCGTCGTAGAGGTTGTTTGTTGGACAACAACGCATTGTCTGCACGTGTCGAAGTTTCGTTCATAATTTATGTGTAAGGTAATATAAATGAAGGAAGTCCCGTCTAAGGGCGGAGATGAGCGAACGCTAGCTTTCGTGAAGTAAAAACTAATTTTGGTCTGTGTTCAAGATTTTGCTTTCACCAAAATATGTTCTCTTTTCATTGTAACAATGCGTTGTCGACAGACGGAGAGACGGATGACAAGGTGAACTAAACAAATTAAGAGAAACGCGTAAATTGTATTGTCCTACTACACAAATTTTCAATGTATCAACATATTTATTATATATTTTTAATTTAAATACCATTTTTTAGAATCGTTGTTTGAATTTTACCTCAGTCTAATCGGCGAGATTTAGCTGCCGGTGTGAGATCAAATCTTCACCCCCATAGAATATTCACCCCCCCCCCCCGGTGAAGATTTGATTATCAAATATTCACCCCCCTTATCAAATATTCACCCCCCTCCCCATTATGATCAGTGCCAACGTAATTTTTTGTTTTATGTTTTATGTGACGTTAGAAACAAACAACCATGCAAAAAATCCAAAGTTTATTTTACAACTTATTCTACTTTACATAACATGGTAATTACACCACTAAGCTAAACTTCTGGATTCTAATTCCTATACTTAATTGCACCAAATAGCGAGTGAAAATTTGATGCCACACCGGAACCAGAGACAACAACGGAAAACAATGAAATTGTGAGTGGGTCTGTGGATTGGAAAGAATCGGTGATTTGGCACTTATTTACTGATTTGAAGTACCATAACATGGAAATGTCCCGGGACCGTTCAAGGATGCAATCGCTCTCCGATGACTTGAAGACAACCAGCGACATGGAGTTCGCTATGTATAATTAATTCTCGTATTGAAATAAAAAAGGAATCCCAATAATCTAATTAATTTTAATAATTAATAGAGTGGTGGCTTGCTGGTTCCAAGTTAATGCTTTCCGATGCGTGACACAGCCATCTTGGCCTCAGGATAGAGAATCACAATCACCCAGGGTCGGAAATCACCGGGGAAACACTGTATTGGTTCTGTGCAGCAGCCGCGCGTACTTTTGCCAAGTGACCCAATGGAAAGTTAAATTTCGACCCCCATAATATTTCAACCCTCCTCTGGTCAAAATATTATATAATATTTCGACCCCCCCCCCCCCTCCCGGTTAAAGTGTTATATAATATTTTGACCCCCCCCCCCTATCACAGTTATAACCCCCTCTTGCTTTGTGTTCAGATTATTAATGCCAATATAGTTTGTTAGAAAAACAAAAGCGAAGAACAAGTACCAGCGAGACAGAGCAGAAATGTTTGTCCAACTGGAAATGCGTTTATATAATTTTTGTAGTTTTCCTAAGGATTTCACCAGTTCTGTTTTCTTATTCAGTTTAAATACATTAACCTGGCTTGATGTTACACAACTGGAGTTTTAGCTGCTTGTCATATATTTGCTTTTTTAAAGGCATTTAATCCTTTTATCTCCTTTACTCAAGTATCTGAAACATGATTCGAATCTTTTAAAATAGAAAATAGTTACAGGTATCTTTTTATTCAAGCAGAACTAATCTTATCGGAGTATTAACTTCATTTCTTGTCATTGCGAACAATAAAAGACAGATGAACATCTTTGCGAGGGGGGAGGGGAGACGGGGCGGCGGTTGCACACATATTAACAAGAATGTCCGTGGACACTGCGCTCAGCCGTAAAAGCGAAGACATTTTAAAAGTGAAAGGAAAAACCTACCAAATTTGAGAAAATTTAAATTGGTAGAAGACCTCATGGGCAACGAACAATAGGAACGGATCCGTGGAACCAACAACATTGTTTGTGGGTCTCTCAAAGTTGTCCCGAACCTTTAGCAAAAATACTACAACTCCACTGAAAATCTGTCTAAGAGAAAGAAAGAAAGAAAGAAAGAAAGAAAGAAAAGAAAAGAAAAGGAAAGGAAAGGAAAGAAAAGAAAAGAAAAGAAAAGAAAAGAAAGAAAGAAAGAAAGAAAGAAAGAAAGAAAGAAAGAAAGAAAGAAGGAAAGAAAGAAAGAAAGAAAGAAAGAAAGAGGGTTAGAAAAGTTTTTATGTACCATTATTTCAGACAATTCTGCTCAAGCCGGTTTACAATGCGCTCGTATATTTATCGGCATCATTGATCATTTTAAATCCGGGATGAGTATAATTTAGCGCATAGACCTTACAATTCTGAAACACAAACAGATAAATTAATGCAGTGAGGGTCTATATATATATATATATGCGCATGTACTGCTTCTGTGGGAGGCGAAATTTTTTCTTAAATCTTGCCTGCAAAGCCTACCAAGGAAGACAATGAAAAGTGCGCCTTGAGTGGGGCTTGGACTCACAAAATCCTGCTTCCCAAGCGACGACGCAAACCACTAGACTAATCAGACCACCACACATTACAAATTGGTGAAGAAGCATAAAGTACCAGCATTTTGTTGTTTTTCTGCAGTTCGACCATGTTTGGTTAATGTTTTGGCCAATTTCTGCTAAATCGTCAAAGAAAATATGAGCCTGTAGCAGGAACTTGAGTTTAACATGCTTGTAAAATTTCAACGAAATCGAAACAGTTGGATTTTTTTCTTAAGTTGGCCAAATTTTGGCCAAAGTCACCAAAAAAAAAATACAAATTGCATGGAGGACTACCAAGCGGACATTCCTACCAAATTTCAAAAAGAATGTCAGAAGAGTAACATTATGAAAAATTGCTTACACACACATACAATGACACGCAAAACGGAGGACGGATGCTCAACAAATGATTGGGCCCATTGACGAAAACTGGTCTAGATAATCTGTCAGTATACTTGGGATTGATAAAGGGATGGAAGAAAGTGAAGGAACGAAATTCCAATAATAAAAGACAATGTTTTCATTGAAATGCCATTTGAAGCACATTGATTGCACACTAGTGTTACTTTCCATGATCGTAGATCATAGGACTTTAATTGCAAGCTTCATAACTTGTGATCTTCTTACAAGAAAACAGTCGTACATACTATGATTCTATTGGAGTGGTATTTGCTGAAAAGTAATTGAAGGGTTCCGTGCACAAACCTGTTATGTAGGGTTAACAGCAGTCGAGAAAATCGCTCTTAAAGTTCGGAAAACTGCAAAATCTGAATTTTAAGTCTGTGATTGTTATTGTCTGACCGATTTTAATAAATGAGGTATCTCCATGTTGGTCACTGCTTGAGAAACACGATAAGCTATAAAAATGCAATTTTTATGTGTAAATGTGCCAGAAAACTAAGAAAAACTAAAAAAATCAACATGGTATTACGGCATAGCATTCACAATGTAAATGTCTTTCAGGGTGCACAATCCTGTTATTCCGACTTAACATGTAAACAAATGTCCAGATAACATGTAAAACGTGTGTTTTAGTTAGGGTGCAAAAACATGCATATTTGTATGCATGACCGAAAGTAAGCTGTTTTACACGAGTCGCCCCACAAATGATAAAAGATAATGATTTCCAGTTACTGGAAAACACGTTAGACACGTATTCGTTGGTTTTAGACATTTAAAAGGCATATTTTGAGAAAATAATCACATTTACTCTATAGTAACGTTATTTCACTACCACCCCCCCTAATCCCCATCGCAACCAAACAAGTTTAAGTAAATTTTTAGACCCGAACCGGACGAGCCCGGGGCAGGGGGTCTATAGGATTGCCCTCTGTCCGTCTGTCTATCCGGCTGCCCGTCCGTGTGTCACACTTTGGATGTTGTTTTGTTTCCACGCAAGTTCTCCGAAGCTATTTACCCTAGGCATATGCAACCTTGCACAGTGAATATATATATATATATATATATATATGTATATATATATATATATATATATATATATATATATATATATATATATATATATATATATATATATATATATATATATATATATATATATATATATATATATATATATATATATGTTACAGTAAATCTGTGTAATCAGTAAATTCACGTAATTACTAAAAGTTTTAGGAATTACATGAAATTACTGTCGGGGCCAGGAATTACGCGAAATTCCTAAAATCTTCAGGAATTTCATGTATTTACAGTTTTCAAAGGTGTTTTATTTCACAAATTTCCTAAACATCAGTTAGTAAATATGCGTAATGAAAATTGAACAAAGTTAAACGATGGCAAAAATGGAGGAACACGCTCACATGAACTTTGCTTGTCGTAGATTATTTCGACCATGGTGAGTCCTTTTTTATCTTGAATTGCAATTCGTGAACTCACTCACCTAAGGTGACATTTGGTGTCATTTGCCGGAGTTGGAATTACATATTGAGTCTTTTGCTTTTATCTCGAATTGCAAATGTTACAAAGCTAAGATCACTCGTGAGTCCCTATTTTAACCCATGTTTTAGGTATCACACATTCAATTTAAACTGAATTCAGTTTTGGATTTCATCAATGCACTTTCTGTCGTTTTCGCATATTTCGCGTAAATTAGGCCTCAGTTCTATCAAAAATTCTATATAAATAATCAATAATATCTAAAAGATATGTCTTTAACCCAGCCCAGTCGGACTGGGTTAGTCGTATCACTGTAGGGGCTTGAATGTATGTGCGTATGTTAACTTTTTCTTTAAAATGCTACTCATCCCACACTTTTTGCTCCAATCGTTTTAATATGACACAGGAATGTTCCGTGGGTGGTCATCCACATGGCTATTACTTTTTTTTTACGATTGACGAAAAATTGACAAAATGACGGCACTTTTTGTGCCCTTTTGACCCATTTTTAAAATGCTACTTCTAGTTTTACACCAATCGCTTAGATGTTACGCAGGGATGTTCCCCAGGGGTTCGCCTACTAGGCTATTATTTTTTTCGCGGTTCGCCAAAAGCTGCCGAAATGGCGGAACTTTGAAATTTGGCAAAAACTGGAATAAATGGTAGTCTTTTTCAAATACAGTTATAAAATTTTATTCAAGTTTCTTAGGTGCTTCTCCACTTGGACTTTGCTTTTTTCGCAAATGACAAAAAATGCCGAAATTGTGGAATTTGAAAAATTTTCTAAAATTGTGCAAATGTCGGTAAAAACGTGAATCGTCAAAACCCAACCTCACCAACATCTCTCTTCGGGAAGCTTCCAAATTCGAATTAAATGCATTTTTCATACTTCATTTTTTGGCCTAACAGTATTCGTTTCAGAGTGTTTCTCTTTTTCCTTGTTTGGTAACTCGCAGGCTTGCCGGAGGTTGTTTTCAAAAAAAAGTACGCAAACTGCTAAAAAAAAGAACGCTTGATGGCAAAAAAAAGTACAAAAAAAAGAACGCTTTAGAAAAAAAGAACAAAAAAAGTACGCCAAAAATGTTGAAAATAAAAAATATAAAGATAAAAAGTGTCCTAAAAAAGCCTCAGAAATAGTTTGTATGCGTTTTTCTTGAATAAAGAAGAACGTCTGTCAATGGCAAAAATAATAGATGTACGTATTTCAAGAGGCGATAAAATTACCAAAACAAGCATGTCCAAGGACATGCCCCAGCCGAGTTACCGAATAAGGAAAGAGAGAAAACTCTGAAACGAATACTGCTAGGGCAAACAATGAAGTATTTTGTTTCTGAACGTAACTTTTTCATAATTTTAATACACAAAAAAGTGTTTCCCCGGGTGGAAGCTGCCCGAAAAGGGATGTTGGAGAGGTTGCGTTTTGAAGATTCATGTATTTACCGACATTTACACAATTTTAGAAAAAAAATATTAAAATTCCCCCATTTCGGCATTTTTTTGTCATTTGCGAAAAAAGCAAAGACCATGTGGAGATGCACCTAAGAAACTTCTGATTAAAATTTTATAACTATTTGAAAAAGACTGAGAAAAATTAATAGTTTGACAATTCAGTTATTTACTACCATTTATTCCAGCTTTTGCCAAACTTCAAAGTTCCGCCATTTCGGCAGTTTTTGGCGAACCGCAAAAAAAAAAATAATAGCCTGGTAGGCGAATCCCTGGGGAACATCCCTTCGTAACATCTAAACGATTGGAGTAAAACCGTAGGAGGAGTAGCATTTTAAAACTGGGTCAAAACGGACACAAAAAGTGCCGCCATTTTGTCCGTTTTTCGTCATTCGTCAAAAAAAAAGTAATAGCCAGGTGGGGGACCACACAGGGAACATTCCTGCATAATATCAAAACGATTGAAGTAAAACTGTATGAGGAGTAGCAGTTTAAAGAAAAAGTTAAACATACGCCCATACATTCAAGCCCCCTATAGGGATACGACTAACCCAATCCGACAAAGTCGGCTGGGTTATAAAATCACATAAGTACTAATTTCCGCCCCAATAGTTCAAAATTTTAAGAAGGTAACATTATATTCCTAGTAACGATTTTAGTAAGAATTGGTTTTTCACCAATATTTCCACCATTTTTCCGAATAACGCAAAAACAATAACTAGGCAAGTACCAATGACCACTATCTTAAACAAAATTTCAAGACAGTACCAAAGACTGTTTATACTAGTAGTTGAGTCTTTGACAGCATCGCCATTCCTGTGGCATGAGTTTCATTTTTCGTCAATATTTGCGCCAATTTTTCCAAATTACGAAAAAAGTAATGGCCAGGTAAGTACCAATGATGGCTATCTTTATCTAAAATCGGAAGACAACAATAGCCAGTTAGGCAGTACTTTACGCTACTTTTACTTGAAATTACAATGCAATGAGGCTATTTTCCCGGAGTTCGTAAAGAATTTACTGAGAGTTTTTTTTTTGGTTGTTCGCCAAAATTTTCGCCGATTTTTTGGCCAATCACCAAAAAGAAAGTGATAGCAAGTAAGCCAGTAATATTGCCGGCCACCTTTCCATGAAATTTCAAAAGAGTAAGACTATTTTCCTGGAGATCAGATTTTAACGGGAATCTTCTGAGTTTTTCGTCAAACTATTCGCCAATTTTTGGCCCATCACCAAATATTGTAATAGCTAGCTAAACAGTCAGATTTGCTGCCTTTACTTGAAATCTAAAGACAGTCAATCACCAATCACCAAAAACGTAACAGTAGATATTAAGGCTTGCTACCGTCAGTTACAATTTCAAGACATTAATACTATTTTCTAAGAGTTAGTTAAGGTTTAACACTTTTCAAAATAAATAAATAAACATTACGTTTTTTCTCCAATATTTCTGCTAATTTTTGGTGAATCCCTTAAACAACTAATAGATCGATCGATGCTGCCTACCTCCCACCAAAATTGTAGAATGTTTCCATGAAAACCCTAGGAGATACTGTTTACAGAAAATTGGTTTTTGGCCAATATTTCTGCCAAGTTTTGGCAAATTCCTAAAAAGGTAACAACCACTTAGGTAGTAATGTGTGGTACTGCTATTTAAAAGCACAAAGCAAGGAGACTATTTCCTTGAGTTCTCCAAGATTTTACTGAAATTTTTTTGTTTTTTCGCCAAAAATCGCCGCTTTTTGCCAACCACTAAAAATTCATATCCAGTTAGGTAATATTGATTACTGCCGTTATTTAAAATTTCAAGGCAGTAACGTTACTTTCCTTGAAATGGTCAAGATTTTACAAAAAAAAAGTTTTTTAGCCAATATTTTCGCTAATATTTTTTTGCTTTGCGCCACAAGCTTAGCCAATGTTTGGCCAATCACCCAAAAAGTAATAGCCAGGTAGGTAGTACCTCCGGCTACCTTCACTTTAAATGTCAACACAGTACGACTATTTTCCAGCAGTAAGTAAAGTTTTTGCTGTATTTTTTTTGTTTTTCGCCAAAATCTGCATCAGATTTTGACCACTCACCAAACCAAGAATGTCCAGAGCCATTGGGACCAGCCGAGATCTAGTGAATCTATGAATAAGCTTGTTTGGTTGTCGAAAGTGGTAGTCACATTGTACAAGTTTGTCCAAGGACAAAGCCCCAGCTAACGAAAAGCTATAAAACTAAATCCGGCGTGCTTGAACAAGGCAATTTCCCTGAAAAATTGGGCTTCAAAGGACAAGATGGCAATGAGCTAGCTAAATAATTAATTTAGCAACGGAACCGAACATAGACCGATAAAAACATACAAAGATTTTTTCCCAGAAAAATAACTTCTAACAACGTATCGAAATTGCATCTACACATGTGTACTGCTGACATGTACTGTCGGACATACACAATTAGTTCAAGCAGCAGAAACGATCAAAACGACCAAACACATGTGCCTTTTGAAAAGAAGAAAACACCGCGTCTAAAACATTATTACTTAAGTTTAATTTTTTTATATGTATTATTTTGCTGGGTTTGCAATTTGCGCATGTTTATTTAACTTGCGTTGATAAGCGGTTCGCATTTCGGACAACTGCGCAAGTTTATTTAACTTGCGTTGATACGCGGTTATTATTTCGGACCACTACGCATGTTTTATTTAACTTGCGTTGATAAGCGGTTCGCATTTCGGACCGCTACGCATGTTTATTTAACTTGCACTGACGCGCGGTTTGAATTTTGGACCAGTGCGCACATTTATTTAACTTGCGCCGATTCTCGGTTCGATTTCGTACCAGTGTGCATGTTTACCAAACTTGCGTCGATGCGAGGTCCGTATTTCGGACCAATGCGCATGTTTATTCAAGTTTTGGCGGATCGCCTACAAAATTAATTTTTCAAGGGGGGGCCTATCTGGAGAAGAATCGTACAAAATTGGAAAGGAATTCAATAAAAATTGTCGGAGAAGAAGCATTTTCCAAATTAAACGCCAATAAATTAAAAAATACCCCTCATACCCCAATTTTTGCCGGATCGCCAAAATGAGGAATTTTCCAAAAGAGAAATACCTGGAGAATAATCGCACAAAATTTGAAGAAAATCTAATCAAAATTGTGTGAAAAAAAGCATTTTGAAAATTGGTGACCATAAAATCACAAATGTCCCCTATTTGGCCAATTTTTGGCAGATCACCAAAAAGAGTAAATTTTCACGACAGGCCAAGCTAGAGAACAATCGTACAAAATTGGAAAGCAATCCAATCAAAATTATGGGAGAAGAATCAATTTCAAAATAAGATACCAAAAAATTAAAAAATGTCCCCCATTTGGCCAATTTTAGGCGGATGGCCAAAATGAGTAATTTTTAAAAAGAGGCCTACCTGAGGAATATTTGTACAAAATATGAAGAAAATCTAATCAAAATTGTGGGAGAAGAAGCATTTTGAAAATTGGCAACCGAAAAATTTCAAATGTCTCCCATTTAGCCAATTTTTGGCGGATCGCGAAAAACAGTAATTTTTCAAGAGAGACATAATTAGGGAACAACTATCCAAAATTGGAAATGCCTCCAATCAAAAATGTGGGAGAAGAAGCAATTTGAAAATTAGACACCAAAAATTTTAAAAAATGTCCCCCATTTGGCCAATTTTTAGTAGATCGCAAAAATGAGTAATTTCTCACAAGAGGATTACCTAGGAAATATTCGTGCAAAATTTGAAGAAAATTTCATCAAAATTGTGGGAGAAGAAGCCTTTTGAAAATTGGCAACCACGAAATTACAAATGTCCCCTATTTGACCAATTTTTGGCAGATCGTCAAAAACAGTAATTTTTCAAGAGAGGTCTAACCAGAGAACAACTATCCAAAATTGGAAAAGAATCCGATCAAAATTGTGGGAGAAGAAGCAATTTCAAAATTAGATACCAATTTTTATCGGATCGAAAAAATGAGTAATTTTTGAAAAGAGGCCTACCCAGGGAATATTTGTGCATAATATAAAAAAAATCTGATCAAAATTGTGGGAGAAGAAGCATTTTGAAAATTGGCAACCGAAAACTTTCAAATGTCCCTCATTTAGCCAATTTTTGGCGGATCGCCAAAAAAAAAAATTTTTAAAGAGAGGCCTAGCTAGAGAACATTCATGTAAAATTTGACAGGAATCCAATCAAAACTGAAGGAGAAAAAGCATTTTAAGTAAAAGTTTACACACGTACATACATACGTAAGAACAGCCCGACATTGTCGGCTGGTCTAAAAAGTAATAGTCAGGTAGGCAGTAAGGCCTGGTACCTTCACTTAAAATTTCAAGACAGATTGCCTTCCTGGAAATGCTTAAGACGCTACGAAAAAAAAGGTTTTTCACCAATATTTTCGACATTTTTTGGCGAATCGCCAAAAAAGTTACAGCCAGGTAGGTGGTAACTCTTGCTACCTTCACTTTAAATTCAAACACGGGAAGACTATTTTTCAGCAGTTAGTTAAGATTTTACTGAAAATTTTCTCCAGCTGGCCAATCACCAAGATTAAGATTTTACTGAAAAATTTAGCCCGTTGGTCAATCGCCAAAAAAAGTAATAGCTAGGTAGTAGTAAAGCCTGCTAACTTCACTTAAAATTTCAAAACAGTAAGATTAATTTCCCACAAGGAAAGGATCTGGTTTTTCGCTAATATATATTTTCGCCAATTTTTGGCGAATTGCCAAGAAAGCAATAGCCAGGTGGAAACTTATATGCGCCCTACCTTGCACCAAAATTTCAAGATATTAAGGCTAAAATCCTGGGAGAATATACGATTTTTCAACTTAAAAGCGTTTATTCGCACATACTTTCAACAACTGTTATATTCCTGCTTCTCAAAAAAAAAAAAAACGCTGGGGCTAAAAAAAAAAGAACAATAAAGTACGCTTGTGGAATAAAGGTACGTTTTGAGGCAAAAAAAAGAACGATGCGAAAATAAAGACTAAATCTTTAAAAAAAGTACGATCCGGCAAGCCTGAACTCGGCTAGGTCATGTCCTTGGACATGCATGTATCTTGAATTGCAATTTGTGCACTCCCTCGCCTGAGGTGAGATTTGGTGTCATTTGCCGGAGATTGAATTGCATATTGAGACCTTTGCCGTCATCTCGAATTGCAAATGTTACAAACTTAAGATTACCGCCTTTATGAATTAGAATTAATACTGGAGCTTCCTATCAATTATTGCAAGTATTGTGATTTAAAACTTGAAAGGGGATTATCCACGGTATTTTACCTATCAGAACCAAAAGGTAATAGCAGATGTCACAGCAGTTTGGCATGCAAAAATAAATAACTTACCTCATATCAGCATTTGCTTACACTAAAGACATGTGTTTCTGTATTTGAAACATTGTTAGAACTCTATTTGACCATGATGCGTTTGTTTTGATTTGAGTCAAGACATGTATTTTGTATTCGATTTGAGTGAAGACATGTATTCTGTAGTTGATTTGAGTAAAGACATGCATTCTGTAGTTGATTTGAGTAAAGACATGCATTCTGCATTTGAAACCATGGTAGAAACGATGTATTTGATCACTGCAGTGTTGATTCAAGTCTTGAGGTTTATTAAATAAAACACATTGTTTTCGTTTAATTCACAGTTTAGTAATTTCGTGTAATTACTGACCTCCTGTTTCAGTTATTACATGAAATTCCTGCAGATTTTAGGAATTTCGCGTAATTCCTGACCCCGACAGTAATTTCACGTAATTCCTAAAAGTGTTAGGAATTACGTGAAATGACTTATTACACAGATTTACTGTAACATATATATATATATATATATATATATATATATATATATATATATATATATATATATATATATATATATATATATATATATATATATTGAGGTTGTACAACGCCGTGTTATTTTTCAAATCGGCCAAAAATTGCTAAAATGGCGACTTGTCAAAAACTGTGATTTCTTGAGATAACTGCAATATAAGACTTGGGTGCTTTCTACGCAAGATCTAGGCATAGGCTACCTTGCACAGTAAAAATATATATATCGAAGTTGTGCAACGCCATGTTATCGGTATCAAATCAAATATCAAATCGGTAAAAAATTGCCAAAATGGCGACTTGTTGTGTCCGGTTGGGGTCTGCGCCTTCGACGATGGCTTGTTATATATGTTTCTGAGTTTTAATGCGTACAGCACTCCCCCCTCCCCCTCATCACTGACCAGAATCAAGGACCGACAAACAGTTAATTCTAATACAGTGGAACCCTTTAAGCCGACTTTGTGGAAGGATCAATTTACGTCTGTTTATCCAACATAATTTTTTATGCAAAACTAGACCGAAATTCGCACAGCGAATTAGACCCCACTTGGAATGATAACTTAAAACGGAAGGTAGATGATATTGCTATTTGTTAACAATTTTCACATGTCTGAATGTAGAACATCCTCCTAAATACTACCAACTATACCTGTAAGGTCAATGTAAAAATTTTTTATCAGGTGCACCACTTCAGATGACCCTCCATACATGTGTCAAGTTTTATTGGTCTAGCTTCAGCTGTCTTGGAGGAGATGTCTGGAAACCGATTGCTCTATCTCTAACTGTTTTCGAGATAAAGGCCAACTTCCGGTTTGGAGCTCGAAAGTGACCTGGAGGTCAAGAATACCGGAAGTTATACCTTACGTAACGTCGTATAGGGGGTGGAGGTCGAAAATGAAGTCAAAATTGCTCTATCTCTTACCGTTTTCGAGATAAATCATTATTTTTCTTAAATAACGTTTTTCGCGATTTGACCTTGACCATCAAGGTGAAGGTCAAAAAATTTTAACGGGTGCCTCAGATCACATCGTCGTTTATGTATGTGCCAAGTTTGGCTTTTCTAGCTTCAACGGCCTTGCAGAACTTGTCTGGAAACGGATTGAACTTTTTCGCGATTTGACCTTGACCAGTAAGGTCAAGGTCAAAAATTTGTATCAGGTGCACCACAAACAAAAAACTAGACCGAATTTCGCTACACGTAGCGAAATGGTACTCACTTACAATGGTACAATATATCTGGTCAAAGACATTTTTCGTTTCTCGACATAATTATCAGCTTCCGAATTATTGTCTTGAACGAGTACATCGAAATTAATGTAATGTAATCTGTTTTGGGTACAAATAATTAAATTCAGTTTTTCTAACCGTTTTCGAGATAATGGTCAACTTTCGGTTTTTAACCCAGCCGACTCGGTCGGACTGGGTTAGTCGTATCAATATAGGGGGCTTGAATGTATGTGCGCATGTTAAACTTTTTCTTTAAAATGCTACTCCTCCTACAGTTTTGCTATAGTCGTTTTGATATTACGCAGGGATGTTCCCTGGGTGGTCCCCCACTTGCCTATTACTTGCCTATTTTTTGCCTATGTTTTGACGATTGACGAAAAACTGACAAAATTTGTGCCCGTTTTGACCCATTTTAAAAATGATACTCCTTCTACAGTTTTACTCCAATCTTTTAAATGTTACGCAGGGATGTTCCCCAGAGTTTCGCCTTCTAGGCTACTTTTTTTCACGATTCGCCAAAAACTGCCGAAATGGCGGAACTTTGAAGTTTGGCAAAAACTGGAATAAATGGTAGTACATAACTGAATTGTCAAACCATTCATTTCTCTGTCTTTTTCACATAATTATAAAATTTTATTTGAAAGTTTCTTAGGTGCTTCTCCACCTGGACTTTGCTTTTTTTCGCAAATGACAAAAAATGCCGAAATGGTGGAAATTTGAAAAATTTGTGAAATTGTGTAAATGTCGGTAAATATGTGAATCGTCAAAACCCAACCTGTCCAACATCCCTTTTCGGGTAGCTTCCACCCGGGAAAACTCGTTTTTGTGTATTAAAATTATGAAAAAGTTACGCTCAGAAATAAAGTTCTTCATTTTTTGGCCTAACAGTATTCATTTCAGAGTTTTTCTCTCTTTCCTTGTTTATTAACTCGGCTGGGTCATGTCCTTGGACATGCTTGTTGACCTTGACTATGACGGAGGAGGTACATCTTATATAACGTCTGTTAAGCCCAAAGGGTCGAAAATAAGCTCAAAATCGCCCTATCTCTAACCGTTTACGAGATACTGGTCAACTTCCGGTTTTTGACCTTGACCATGACGGAGGAGGTCAAGGTCACCGAGGTACCTCTTATATAACGTCTTTTAGACTCAAAAGGTCGAAAATATGCTCAAATCGCTCTTTCTCTAACCGTTTACGAGATAATGGTCAACTTCCGGTTTTTGACCTCGACCATGACTGAGAAGGTCATGGTTACACGTGTAATGCGCGATAATTTTTAACAGAAAAATATCAGCAGGTGAAGTATTATATGTAAATATTTACATTTCAACAAGGGATAACATTTTTGTGCACCCGAGAATTCTGCATTGTTTACATTTTATCTCTGATATTATTCACATGTTAACACAACTTAACAGGATTGTGCAACCGGGAAAATTTCAAAATTTTAACGGAAAAGACCTGTTATCTCGGCATGTCATTATTGTGCACCCGATTTCTCATTTCAAACAGGACTTAACATGTTTTGATGACCATTTCTAAGCATATTTCATCGGTGGAAACTTTACAGATGATAGATCTGGACTCCAGGAACTCAAATATACCTCAGTGCACACACATGTTATCTCTACATAACAGGTTTGTGCACGGAACCCTTCAATTGCAATTTAACAATGCAATGAACATAAATACACTTAATTCGATCTGCTTCGGGTTCTCTGGAGTATATGTCAAGACTCCGAAAATGTTCAATAATACAACATTTGTATAATTTTTCAACATCTATTGGTTGGTGTTTTGGTGCCCTTAATTTACATTGGCTTAATTTTGTACTCCGATCGTTTGTCAATTCACTATATAATGGCACCCATAACTCAACTTTTTATCAAATTAACAATTAATAATACATCTTTACAACGACTGTAATGAGAACGTGAGAGATATGGTGAGTGACTTTGAAGCTCGCTATTACAGCAGAATTATTTATTCTCCACAGGGGGGGGGGGGGGGGATATATGCGATCGACCGCATGTATCTGTCGGTCGGTCTGTCACCAAGAGCTTGTTAACACGATAACTTAAAAACTCCTGCAAGGATTTTAATGAAACTTGGTATGTAGCTTCTATGGGAACAAACACAGATCGGTGTTGTAAATGGGCCAGCCTCGTCCAAGGAAAATGGACCAGCTGGACTTGGAAAATTTCAACTATTGATGGATGTGTTTAAGTGATGGGGGGCCTGTGGGGAATGTGGACTTGTTCAAGCAGTTCTCATCTAGCCTAGCGTGTACAAACAAGATGTAACCCTCCTCAATCGCAATTGGAGCTTCATTATTGATGAATGAGTTTTTCCAGAGTTGCTGATTATAAGAGTAAATTTTGCTTTTAAGAACTAGTTCTAGTGCTTCAATGATCAGCTTCCTTAATTGCAGTTGGAGTTCCATTGTCGATGAAAGGGTTTCCTAAGCGTTATTGATTGCATGAGTGAATTTGGCTTTTAATAATAATCACAGGTAGAAGTTAGTACTTGGAGCAGTGGCTTATAGAATTCTTTTATACCTATTTTTGCTGGGTACTATAACGCCAAACATCATAAGTTTTAATGCAAAACAGATCATAAATTACTTATTTGTATTAATAATGTGGTTGTGTGTTTGTATTAGCAAAGCGGTTGCAAAATAACGTCTTGTTGCATTAGTAACAACAGCACCTTTTACACATTAATACTGTATATTTCGGTAATACTACTCAATGTCAACAGTACTTTAGCTTCTTCAATCATTTCAGCGGATCTGTAGAATTTTCTTGGCCCAAAATCAGCGGATCTGTTAGATGCGCTAAAATTTTCAGCGTATCTTTAGATTCGCTGAAATTTTCAGCGGCTCTACAGATTCACTGATTCTACAGATCCGCTGTAACATATATATTACATATCTACAATATATATGCCAGGGATCTCTCATCGGTTTCGATGAATGAGGCAGCATGTCTTGTTGGCGTGGAGATGTGATGTCCGTCCTATTTTGGATGCGCACATCTTCCCAAACGTCTTGCACTTATGGCGGTATATTTGAACAAAAAATCAAAACGTACATGCTGTATATTTTATTTTTCCTCGCGTTCATTTGAATGGCCGCGCGGCAATTTTTATAGCCGCGCAACATTTACATTTCATATGTTATTTGACTATTCAGGTCGCGCTCTTCAATAACCATAATTAAATCTCTTGTGTTTTAAAGAACGTTTTTCTGAACATGTGTTTTTTCATGTAATTTAATTTTTTAATTTTGGAACGCGAAAAGTTAATCATAGGGCGCGATAAATTTGATTCATTCTATCATTTATTGTTTTAATAAGAAAAACCACGTGCAGAAATTAAAAGCGACTTGGATAACAAAAAGTGGTTCGCGGAAGAATTAAGTATTTTCTCATCTATTAATTGCACATAAATACCATTGTGATCAAAAATAAATGTTGGAGAGCGAACGCCATGAAATTTTTGCACGAATAAACCGCCATATACACTTGTATCTGTCTGTGATTTGAGTCGGTTCGGAGAGGCTCTTCTCCAGTCTTCGCTTCTCTGCCAGATCAAATGTTCTTCTCTGTTTCCACTTCCACATGGCACATGTCTTCACAAACCGACGTGAGTGTCCTAGTGTCAGCTGAGTAGATGACACAGGAAATTCGTTCACTGTCAAGAAAAAAAAGATACCAACGTCTGCTCGTACAACTTCATAAACACCCTGCAAGCCAAAGGCTTGTCAAGTGTTAATGAGTAGATAACCTAACCTAAATCATACTTTTAAAAAACAAACAGCCGACCGACATCCTTTCTGTATTTTTTTCTCAAAAAAATAAATAACCAGGCCTGGGTAAAGCCTTTTGTAATTTTTAACATTTCGGTGACCAGAATTTGATGTGGCATAAGCCATATTATCAATTTAAAAGCTGCTACTTTGAAGCGTTCTAACCGGTATTTTGGTAGGAAAATGCTCGCTCCAAAGGTTAGAACGCAAACGTTTTAAGATATATTTAGTCTCCGAAAGTCCATTTTCAGTATTTTTCCTGCATTGTGTTATGTGATGACTTGTGAGCACCCTAAATTCTCAACAGTGAAAACACACGATGTCCAGGGTTGAGATTTCGCGGTCGCCCGGTCGCCCGTGGCGACCAACTTTTGGCTCGGGCGAGCAACTTTTTCGAGTTGATCGCCCGAGTGAAGACTAACTTTTTTTCTGAGTATTTTCAGGTAAATGCTGTTGATTATTTTAAACACCATTTTGTTGTTGTTTTTTCATGTGAGGCGGGCTCGACAAATTTTGCAAAAATTGCGCCGGGCGACTGACTAATGTGTCGGGCGACCGGAAAATTTTACGAAGTCTCAACCCTGGATGTCCACCCCAGATATCATGTCGCCATTTCGCCATGCCGCTAGATGTCAGGCCTGGTGCTCATTGCCCAAGCGTCTACTCTGCTAGCATATAAATCAACCCTTCTCACGCTTTCTTTACTAAATTCAGCCATGCAGTCAAAGTGATAAACGCCCTTTGGACTTTATCTTTTGCACAGTAAATGGAGTATCATGCGACATAAACCGTTTTTGACATCGCCTTCGTAATACAACCACGTGCGACCTATAGTCACGTTAATATACAGCGAGTCGTAACTTCAGAACATCACATACTTTTTTTTTCACCTATCACCAATGCGATGGATCAGAACCGCAGGCAGGGATCAAATTTACCACAAAGTGTTTCTTTGACAGTTCGCACTATCGCAAAAATTTTTCCACGCCCCAGTGTAGTGACATAACAGTACTCAGAATTCGGCGCATCATAGTGCGGGTGACAACGGTCTGTGACGGTGTTACGCTTTCGGTGGTGTCTTTTTATTCAGACAACAGCAGGGCTGTTTCAAAGCCCACTGCAACAAGTCATTCTTTCAAATATATTTAATAAGATAAGACAGAGGTGAATGCAACATTGGCTGAAACAGTCGCACTTCCGTTAAATAAAGAACAGTTTGTGCGACTCGAACACAATGCGAACGTCAACACTGCGTTCGCACCCCGAGCCGCGCAGGTCCTGAACGAAGGAAGTTTTATTTTTCCTACCGTCTTCCCTGCTAGCCATGGATCTTCTCTTTTCAGGGACTACATATGTGTATCGTTTCTAAACACTGGTCTAAAGACAATTTTTTTCTGGACAAAACTAAAATTTAATTATTATTATTTCTATTATTATTAGTACTGTTTTATTTATTTATTTATTTTTATTTTATTTTTTTTGTTTTGAACTGCGATGACCATGGAACTGGATATGCTTATAATGTAATTTTGGTTTCAGTCCCCAAAAGCCGGGTGTCCCTAATAAAGAAGTTTACACACAAAAATAGCGGAAGTGGGAGGGGGGTGGGGGGGTGATCAACAAAATAAACAAGGCTTCGCTCTTTATCTCTTTTATTCCAAAGCGATCCAGCTTCCAGGAACAACCTGAAATGAAATAGCCATAATTTTCAAACACTGTTCGCATCACTTTGAATGTTTGAACTGTCTTCGAAAAAGATTCTTCCATACTCCTTCAATGCCTCAAAGCCACTGGCATTCTCAGACACCCGCGGAGCTGCCTTACTATTTATATTCTGCATCTGTCCATAATACCAATTCTCTTTTCCATCACAATTTAAGACTCCCACATAAACTTGCTTCTCTTTCCGTACCCCGGTAACAAAGTCAGCTGTGGGGAAGGTTCGTTTTTCCTCGCTGAGGCATGCGCCATTCCTCGTGCACTCCTCCGCTATGGTCAGTCAAACAGCGCTGCCATTTCCTCTGCCTGCTCCTCCAAGAAGCGCTTATAAATGGCCATGAATTTGGCTACAAACGCCTCCAAGTGAAATATAGCCTTCTGTCCCAGCTGAAGTCGGTGCTCATAATACGCTGCCATTTGGGTGACCTCGGACTTGAGCTGTCCGTCAATGCTGACCACCAGCTCATGCAGCAAACCCTAGAAAAAAACACACGACGTCATAATCATATCCTTGTTTGCTTTGCAGTATTCTAAAAAAAAAAAAAAAAGCTTAAGGAATGACCTTAGAGGTTCAATTTTTTCACGTTGAAAGGCCGATTTATCAGAAGAAAACGGCCAACTGATTACGTGGATTCCAACAAAGCACTAAAGAAGTCCTATTTCAAACAAATTTTTTATTCGTATGTCATCAAATTCACTTAAATCTTACTTCATACACACAGGTTCTCAAATCTGTTTCCTACTTTTTTTATAATTTATTTATTACTTTATAATCTATTGACGAGACTACAATACAACACATTTTGGGAGACCATGAAAGCTTCAGCAAGGACCGCTTCAGCAAAGGCCGTATCCTAAAGTAAGCGAGCAGCATTGCAAAGAGGTCACGTGTTCGAACCCTGGCCGCACTTCATTGCCTTTACCTTCATTATAATCTCGGGCGGAATACAATGGATGAGTAGTTCATACAGTCTACCCCGTACTTCCAACAACCTGCAATAGAAAGACAATTTCCAGTAGTTAAGCAGTAGACAACAGCCCCAGCTCAGGGAATGTAACTTTTAATCAGGTTGGCCACAGAATTTCTGGCATCACTTTTCCTGACTTAAGAACCTTTTTTCGTGACTTTTCAAGCCTTTAGATACCGTTCTTCCCGACTCCCCTGATATTCCTTACTCATTTCCCTTCACGTCCTGTTCGGTTTTCCAATTGAAAGTAGATATGTATCTTATGGATGACCCCTGAATGGGAACAGACATACTCCAAACACGTCTCACTGATCATCGCATTCATTACAGCTTTCAATTCATACCATACCAGTTTCAAGCTGTTCAAACATAAAACTGTATCTGCAGTATTCTTTTCTGCTGATCTTTACAGAGAGGCAGAGCAAAGCATTTATAAGAGTAACTTGTGCCAACTGCCACTGCCGACTCGACAAAATCGTGTGTGGATGTTCTTGGCCCATTTGTGTGTCTTTCAGTTCCACACCATCGACCTCTATTAGCCGTACTGATAAGTTTTGTGGACAGGCATAGTGTTTTATTAATCTGACACATATATGGGTGTCTGCCGTATGTGCGTACCTTTTTTGGGACTGTTTATGGGCAGGCATAATGTTTTACCAGTGTGACACGCACGAGGGTGTCTGCGGTAGGTGCGTACCTTTTTGGGGACTGCTCTTGTATGATCATGCTGGCGGTTTCTCGGAGATACAACTCCCAGTCAGCCTCGGCCACCTCCTGCTCGCTGCTGAACGGGTAACTGCAACAAATCACACAGCCATACGATCACTGAACGGGTAACTGCAACAAATCACACAGCCATACGATCACTGAGCGGGTAACTGCAACGAATCACACAGCTATACGGTCACAGAACAAGTAACTGCAACAAATCACACAGCTATATGGTCACAGAACAAGTAACTGCAACAAATCACACAGCTATACCATCACTAAATAGGTAGCTGCAACGTATCACACAGATTTCTTGACCAATCAGAAAGGAGCTTTTTATTTACGAAAACAACAATCTTTGTTGCTACAAACACAGCAATGGTTCTTTACAAATGACAACGAAAGTCCAAACAAATGCACATCAAAGACATGTTATATCAATTATGAGCTCGAAAATCTCGGCATTTATTTGTATGAAACTTATTCAGAAGTTGTGTTGCAGATGTGATAGCCATTTTCTGATCACAACGATCAGGGCTGGACTTTCTAGTTGGGAGCTAATGGGGGTTTTCCACAGTATGCATACACTGTAATCCTTGTGTTAACTCCGAAAAAATGGTTAAAACTGGGGTTGTACTTGAAAGCCAGATCGTTTGGCGGCATGACAGAAACGTTGCGCGCTGACCTTTGCACTTTGCAGGCTTCACACATCAGTATTGCTCTCCGTAGATTCCTGTTGCTTTTTTCAGCTATTCTCCTGGCTAATTGTGCTGGCATATTGAGGCCCTCTTTTTTGCAAGTCTTCACCAAAATCTCGGCAATCTAAAAAAGTAACGAATTAAACTTTATTTGCAGCTTCGCAAAGTCAATGAGTGTATGTGTTTTGGGAAGGAGGGCGGAGTATGGTCAAAAACTTGGCTTCAGCAAATAACTCAACACGGCTCTTCAAACACAGCCAACATTTTGCCTTCTAGGAAGGAACTCCAACACCGATCAGCAATAAACCTTAGTGACATCATTATTTTTGTGGCGCCTAATTTGCATGACCTGAAGAGTCACATATAGGGTCTTGCTTCGGCAGAGAATACTGATAACCCATCTGGAAGCCTTATCTTCAGGATGTTTTTTTTTTGTGTGTGTGTGTGTAACAACAGAAGCTGCTGCTTTATCGTTAGGTTTAGAACTGTCTGTGTATAAAATGTGATAATTTTTGTACTCTCCTGTCAGCTCCGCAAAATTTCTCAGAAATATGCAAAGATTTTTGTCTCCTTTTGCGCAATGTGAAAGGATGTTAAAATTTAGTATTGTATCGAGAAGGTCTGCGAATGCGCCAAGTGCTTCCATAACCCAGGCTTCAAGTTGCCTGCCAGTTGGGGATGCAGTCCACGGCGATGTGTGTGACGGTGTGAGGCTGCGGACTGGCTTACCTCGTCGTGTGAGGGCGCAGGCACCCTGATGCCCAGGCACCTGCTCCTGATGGCCGGGATGACCTTGCTCGTGGAGTTACAGCAGAGTATGAGCCGGCAGGTGGCGCTGTACTTCTCCATGGTTCTCCTCAGTGCGTGCTGCGCGTCCTTCGTCAGCCGGTCCACCTCTGTCAGTACTACAACTTCAAGACAACAACATTATCCATGGACAGTGCCCAGCTTAGGAATAGTGATGTCAGGAGTGGTAATTTGCTCTGTCCTTATATTTAAGGACGTCCTTATTCTTGAGATTAGATGGTTCATCCTTAATTTTTATCCTTATTTTTAAAAGACTTTGTTAAGTTTGAGGATACAGCAGAATAGCTTTTTTTATCCTTAATTTTGAAAATAAGGACGTCCTTAAAAATAAGGACAGAGCAGAATACCACTCCTGGGCTCGCGAGGTAATAATAAGAGATTTCTCCACACAGCGCAATTATTTCCGGTGTGCGTTCGAGTTCTCGCGGCGATACCCTCGAGCAAAAAGTGGTCACATTTTTATGACAGCCCGAAAGGATATATACATATCACTGAAAACGCTGCTGAATTTGTTTAGCGTTTGCACTCCTCTTACACTGTTCTGGTTTGTTATGGTACGAAACAGGCACAATCGTAAATGCTATCCGTGAACCCTGACAAGCGAGATAGGGGTCGCAGAATAAGCATATTTAATAACATTCGGTGAACATGAAAAAAACCTTCGTATGACTCGCCTTAGACTACTACTCAGTCTTCTAATTACAACAATGATGAAGATAAAGGCATATTTTATAATTCAAGTAATATCGCTCACTCTAAAATTGTTAAAGAACTTCCAATGCAGCAGTGTCCGTTTTATCCGTGTGCGAAATTTAAAAAAAAAATCAGAAAAACAGTTCTGGAGAACAGCCAAATTTCAAAATACTGTCATACCTTACAATTTTCACTAAATCGAACAAAAATACGATGCAACACACCCGCAATATGTGCTCTATCCGTGTGTGAGATTTTTCAATAATTGAAAAAAAAAAATCATTCATTTTGAAGCTTACCCGTCACATTTAATCAAAATTTCAAGACAGACAAATAGCATAGAAGGAGACACAAGAGAAAGAAAGTCAACAGCAAACTCACGCACATATTTTTACCGAATGCTTAAAACATGGAATAAAAATGCATTACTCAGCAACTAGCCACAGCGGCTACACCAAAGACAGAGCTTCAGGAGAACTGCCAACCGTTGCAGGTATTTAAAACGCGATCAGCAGTCCCCAGTGATCTCAAACAAAACCTTTATTGCAATTTTTTTTATTGAAAATTCTCATCTTAGATCCACTTTCTTGAATATACTTTTTTGAAGTCACTGCTTCTTCTTTTACCTTTAAAGTCTTTCTGAGAATCCCTGTCTAGTTGATGAACTTGAGCCATATTCTTGATCAATTCTTGAATAACAATTCTGTCGTAAATCCCAACATCACTGCAAACATATAATCAATGCTGTGTACTTAGACGACCAGTATACAGACAGAAGGCTTTGTGCTGGTGGTAATGGAACAGCAAGATGGGGGGGGGGGGGGGGGAGGCGGAGACGGGCGAGAGGAAAAGGTGAAGACAGAAACAGGAACTAAAGGATTACATGGAAGAAAGACGGGGTGAAGGCATTCCGCCAGTTCTACAGCTGTCTCCTTCACGTTTTGATACAACGCCACATGCCGCCTGCACTTACGGTAAATCACTAAAATTTTAGTACCGAATCCATCCACTGAACCATTTATTTAAACTGTTGTTGATGGTCCACCCAAAACTTAAAGAATTTATCGGTATGTGACATGACAGTTTCTTTTTTTTTCTCGATAAGTTTCGCGGTCAATTTCCAAATAACTCGTTTTGTCCCTTTATTCACGCTGGTCCTATTTTCATCTCGTTTTTTGTGTCCTCTTTGGTATTTTCAAAGTGTGCTTGCATTATATTATTTTAAAAGGGATGGCCGAAAGACTCGTTGGGCGATAAGTTGAAACTTCCGAAGGGGTCATCTAGCTTAATGTTGGCCTAAATGAGGCAATCGGTGCGGTGGTCAATGCCCTGCTTATCAACCCCAGTCGGATTCGAACCCCAGTCGGTTTACATGTGTGATACATCAATAAAATAAAACAAACACCACGGGAGACTTCAATGCCCCAATCTAGTTTACAGGTTAAGCACCGATTTTTCAAAGGCGGATCGGAAAGTTGTTACGTAACAGGCGACCTCTGCCGATACAAACTTGTTATACATAACACAAAGCGGGTCCATTTTAAAAGCATGGTTTCTCTCTTTCAACACAGTACTAATTTCTGTCCCTAAAAACAAACTGCTGAAGTCGGCACATACCTGGGATTTACCTCCACATGGTAGTTACTGGCAATAGTTGAGATGTCGAGCTTTTTATTAGATGGAGTCTGGAATGACTGGTGCTGAATTCGTAATTTCTCTACCCCAGCACCGTACAGTTCTTTCAACAAGCACATGATTCGTGTTTTCTTGCCCGCACCACTTGGTCCATACACCAGCAAATGAGGGAAATCGCTGCCTTGCACCTGTGAATGCAGCAAACGCTTGGTATTCACTGTCACAACGCTACCAATTATCCCAAATCAGTTAGTTCGTTAGTTAGTTAATTGTATAATTTTTCTAGGTTTTACTTCATCAAACAACTGCCTCATAGGGTCGCATCTGAAAGGACGTGAGCGATCGTCTTCGAGATCGGTGCAGTTTATTAAAATATGTTTCACTGCGTAACGTTCCTGACACCTGAAAAATCCAGTGCAAGCTCGCCTCTTAAACTAGAGCAGTGTGCAAGCCCACATAGTTGAAATTTTCCAAGTCCAGCTGGTCCATTTTCCTTGTACGAACCTGGCCCATTTACAATATCGATCTGTGTTTGTTCCCATAGAAGCTACAAACCAAGTTTCACTAAAATCCTTGCAGGAGTTTTTAAAGTTATCGTGTTAACAAGCTCTTGATGACAGACTGACCGACAGACACACGAGGTCGATCGCATATATCCCCCCCCCCTGTGGAGAATAAAAGATGTGTATGACTGACATATGGCTGTCCTATTCTTGCTGTGTATAAAAATATAGTACTTAGGGAGGGCGGTTTACGCCCAACTACAGGATTAATTTCAAACAGCTTGTTATTCCTGTGTTGACAAGGATTTTATGGTACTTAGTCATTCAGAACCTCCTTGGCCGCTCTATCTGCTATCTCGTTACCTCAAATTTCTGAATCCACGACAGAAGGTCCACGTCAAAACGTCCAGCGACATTAGACATTTGCTCAAATTCCTCAAAGTTCAACGGTAATCATATACAACTTCTGTTACGCTTTCTTTAAAAGAAAATAATAGGGAAATAACCACAAATCTCCCGCAATAATTGACATTTGTTTGTATACAGGGAGCATACTTTATAATGTGAAAAATTATTATTATTATTATTTTTATTGCAATTATCCACCAAAAAACTTTTAAATTGATATTTCAAAAAAGAAGGTAAAAAAAAAGTGGGTCAGTGGGTTCCCCGCCGGCGTACAATCTCCGTATTTGATTTTGTTAGGTTGGATTACAACCCTTAAGCAATTCGTATCATATTCGTGAATTTTAAAATTCCAGCTAGGCCAATGTCCTTGAGTCGACCTGGCTCATTTACAATACCAATTCTTGTTACCACCCATACTACCTATGTGTATAACATTTTGCCAATCGATCAAAAAAATGTAGGCTGGAGTGTGTTAACAAACCCATTCCAATGAGTAGCGATTGGGAAAATTTGTGAAGTTTAGCTGGGCCAATGTCCTTGAGCCAACATAGCTCATTTACCATATCCATCCTTGTTCGTTCCAGTACTACCCATATATAAAATGTCTTAACAATCGGTAGAAAAATGTAGGCTTGAGTGTGTTAACAAACTCATTCCAATGAGTAGCGATTGGGAAAATTTGTGAAGTTCAGCTGGGCCAATGTCCTTGAGCCAACATGGCTCATTTACAATACCAACCCTTGTTGGTTCCAAAACTACTTATCGTTAAGATATCTTATAAATCGCTGCAGAAATGTAGACTTGAGTGTGTTAACAAACTCATTCCAGCATGTAAGGGTTGTGAAAATTTCTGAAGTTCAGCTGGGCCGATGTCCTTCGGCTGATAGGGCTCATTTACAATACCGACCTTTGTTGGTTCCAATACTTCCTAAATGTAAAATATTTCAACAATCGATCCAGAAATGTAGACTTGAGTGTGTTAACAAACTCATTCAACTGAGTAAGGATTGGGAAAATTTGTGAATTTCAGCTGGGCCAATGTCCTTGGGCCGACATGGCTCATTTACAATACCGATCCTTGTTCGTCCCAGTACTACCCATATATGGAATATCTTAACAAACGGTCGAAAAATGTAGGCTTGAGTGTGTTAACAAAAAAGGTGTCGACAGACAGACGTACGGACAGACCCGAAAACTAAAGTCAAATATTGTGGGTGTACAAAATAAATTTATATGTCATTCTGCATCTATCGACTATTTTAGTACCAGTAACCTGGGACCGTCTGCCACTTTTCAATGGTTTTTGCGCAATAACTCTTGTGTTTTGGACGCGATCCGGTAATTCTTTTGTATGTAGCAAATACAAGATTTTACACGTGTTCTCTGTTATGCGCGAAGTAAAATGTCATGATTTACGAAAATGCCAAGCCCATGTATTTTTTCGGGTAGGATTTTCGAGCTGTAGCTCTCCACTTTATTCTACCATCCCAAAACATAAATTTTAAGTGCAAACTGTAAGACTACCAACTCGCTTTTCAAAATGACTGCTAAGAGCTATAAGGATTACATGTGAGCACAAACCTGACTCCATATGTGTATACTTTACTTTACAGTTTACTTATAGCAGCTCAGTGTTTTGTATTCGAGAAGCAGTGGCAGTTGTCGGGAGTTTCGGCAAAAAATATCGTTTCCGGGATAATTGCTGTTTTCGGGAGGTATTGACGCTACAGGCACAGGCGGGTTTAATCTATATTACTCGTATATATTTTACAAATAAACTATAACCCCTTTATTTAAATTTGTGGTCACTTGACTGGCCACGTGACATTTAAAGGTGGTGCGGAAGCTAACTTTTCTGCACTTTCATGAACAGATAAAAGATATACAGCTCCCCAAAAATTGTGCCTGTTTTACAGAAAGGGGGGGGGGGGCTGATATGCAGGATTCTAGTCCTAAATGACTCTTGCGGTCTTCCTATGACAGCAAGAGTCCTAGTTCCTACAATAGGAAATGTCAATGATGTCAATTTTCAAATCTCGGCGCACGACTGAGGCCAACGGCGTTATTTTAGAAAGGGTGCATCATATAAATGGCCCAATTATAAATTATGGCGCACAAGTTTTATGGTCAGATAACAATTTTTTACTGAGAAAAATATGTGTTTTCTTGAGATCAGGATATCGAATCCCTCATTATCGCCCACAACAACAGTAATCAACAGTTGCAAAACCACGCATTACTCTAGTTTGGGAGTTTCGCTGAGGTCGAAAATAATGCGTTAGGGTACTTCTCAGTGTGCTTTTAAAGAAAAAGCCTGCCAGTTCGAGCCTCGGTGTCCTTGAACGTGCGCCGAAGGATCCAGAGCCTCGAAAATTGAGATCAATGGCCATTTCTATTGGAGGAACTGTGACCCTTTCTGTCCTAGGAAGATAGAAAGGGTCCGCTGGGACTAGCAGGATTCTTGCCTCAGAACATATGAAGCTGATCCCTATTAGTGGAACAATGGAAGGCTTCGTAGCTATGACAGAGAGATATACGATGTTTTACAAGTCAGAGCTGACTCGAAGCTACTACTATGACATCGATATTTATATATATATATTAGTCCCAGTGGACCTTTTCTGTCTTCCTAGGTCAGAAAGGGTCACAGTTCCTGTAATAGAAATCACCACTGATCTCAATTTTCGCGGCTCTAGATCTTTCGGCGCATGTTCCAGGACACCGAGGTTCGGAGTGGCATGCCTTTTCTTAAAAAGCACACTGAGAAGTATCCTGGTGCACTATTTTCGACCTCGTCCAAACTACCAAAGTGGAGTAAAGAGTGGTTTTACAACTGCAGATTCATTGTTGTTGTGGGCGATAATGGGAGATTCTTTATTCTGATCTGAAGAAAACATCTATTTTTCTCATTACAAAATTGTTATTTGGCCATAAAAATTGTGCGCCATAATTTATAATTGGGTTATTTATGTGATGCACCCTTTCTAAAATAACGCCATTAGCCCCAGTCGTGCGCCGAGATTGAAAAATTGAGATCAATGACAAGTTATATTATAGGAACTATGACTCTTGCTGGGAAGCAAGAGTCATCTAGGACTATATATATATACAGTCGGACCCACTTAATATGAACACGGTTAATATGAAGTTCGCGTAATATGAAGTGATTTGCATGGTCGCAATGTAAAATGCCTTGGTTTCCATGGACAGAAATTCACATAACATGAATACGTCTAATATGAAGTTCACGTAATATGAAGTCCAGCATAGGGTCCCATAGCCCACATTTACTGCATAATCTGTTCGCGTAATATGAACTACATAAAAGGCCAAGAACAACAAACACAAGGAACACAAGTACACAGAAGATTTCGAGAAAGTGTAAGCATTCAATGCTATTGTTTATAAAAGGCAATATTGTGGGGCGATCACAGAAGGGTCGCAATTGCACTTTGGCAGTCTTTAAGCAGATAAAACAGTCGTTTGATTCAAAGCTATTGCGAACCAATACCGTAATCAAACACTCGGGTATTGGATGTTGTATTGCATTCTAGGGATTTTATATCTTGCTCCGGCCACTGATCTGTTAATTTGGTTTGGGAGTAATGGTTAATTGTACTTCGTTTGATTCAAAGCTACTGCGTTTCAATGCTGTAATCAAAATTCAGGGTATTAATGTAGTGATGCATTCCAGGGATTTTTATATCCTACTCCGGATATTGATCTTTTGTCGAGGTACACAGACTGGCTGCAGAAACGGAGGCACAAACTCCAAACAATCGAAAATTAATGAATATTTTTGGAAGAAGTACAAGGAGTGAAACATAAAAATGAACAGCACATCGTAATTGACAAAACTGAAAATACGTTCTTTTAATGTGAAAGCAGTATTTTCACCGCTTACTCCAGCCTTATTTACAAACTAGACGTTCCGCAACTCACCATGTGACTCTTATTATAAGTCATGATAATGTTCTGCCACTAACAGACCAATTTGTAATTTAACCAATTACGATGTGCTGTTCAATTTGAATGTTCTTTGCCTCGTAGATAGAATTATGCGTGATTTTAATTGTATGTAGTGTGACTCATTTAGTTCGATTTTATATGACAGTAGCACGTTCCAAAATGAGCAATAAATCTATGCCTATTGATTTTATGGGTGATTGTAAGTGTGATGTTAGCTCCAAGAAGCGGTGCGCTAAAAAGTTTCCAGGCACCGCTTCAAAGCCTCGCTATATAACGATAAGCAAGTCAACTGCGCTCGCTTTGAGGCACCCCTGTGGCTACTTTGTGCGAGTTTCAACGACCCATAAGTTTTTATTGCCATTTGCTAAAGGCCCTCAAAGTACAACGGTAATCATATACAACTTCTGTGTTACGCTTTCTTTGAAAAAAAAATAATACGGAAACAACCCCAAATCTCCCGCAATAATTGACATTTGTTTGTATACAGGGAGCATACTTTATTACGTGAAATAGTAACAATAATTTTTACAATTATCCATCAAAAAACTTTTAAATTTATATTTCAAAAAGAACATAAAAATAAAAGGTCAAATACTGTGGGTGTACAAACTAAATTTATACGTAATTCTGCATCTATCAGCTATTTTAGTATATATTTTACAAATAAACTACAATCCCTTTATTTAAATTTTCTGACCTTTGACTTTGGTCACGTGACATTTAAAGACCAGACTGTAAACAAACATTTGACAGGTGGATGCGGAAGCTAACTTTTCTGCACTTTTATGAACAAATAAAAGATATACAGTTCACTAAAAACTGCCTGTTTTACAAAAAGGGCATATTCGGCATGAGCTTTCCGTAGATATTTGAATATTACGGACTGGTATGCAGGATTCGTGCCTCAGAACATGTGAAGTTGACCCCTATTAGGGGAACAATGGAAGGCTTCGTAGCTCTGACAGAGATATATACGATGTTATACAAGTCAGAGCTACTCGGAGCTAGTGTGATGTGTAAAAGTTCGTGTAATATGAAGTTCGCGTAATATGAAGTATTTTGCTCGGTCCCAACGACTTCATATTACGCGGTAGCTCCATGAAGCGGTGCGCTAAAAAGTTTCTGACAGAGATATATACGATGTTATACAAGTCAGAGCTACTCGGAGCTAATTACGCGGGTCCGACTGTATATCATGAAGTTATTTAAGACAGAGCGGACTCAGGGCTACAGTAATGCATAAGACAGCGTGCAACATAAGCACCTATCTATTATTATTTACATGCCAAAAAGTGTGTATAGCGTGCATATGAGACAGATTCATTGCATATATACACGCCTGAGTATACATCTAAATTCGGCGGTCACAATCCTCAACTATCGCTCATCTCGCTCCAAACTTACCAATTTCTTCAAATGAACAGCTTGGTCTTTGTGGAAGTCAAGCTTGGATAAATAAGTGGGTCTGTGTTTGTCAACCCACAAACTCATTGCGGTGGTGTGTTGTTGTATTTTAATTTGGTTGTAAACTTCGCGCTGAAATAAAAAAAAACACACAACGGCTGTAAGAATTTTAATGGCGAGTGCGTGTGCACTCAGGTCTTCAAGCACGGTACTGCATATTGAGGTATTCCTCAGTGGCTGCAGGGTCGCCGATCTGTGTAGAATGCGCCTATTTACACTCTAAATAAAATTATGGAGGTGTTCACTAATAGCACTAAAACCTCGCATTGTGCCTAGTATTGTCGGATGGCCGGGAGGACGACAACTGAGTACGTCTCAACCGTTGTAGCTTCGACGGCTTTCGCAGGTAAATAGTTCCACACAGGGATGGTGCGTATGAAGGAGTATCGGTAAGTCTGGGTGACGGCGACACCTCCTTGTACTTGTATTTGTGACTCGCTCGGGTCCTGGTGTTAGCCGGGACAACCTAACCCGGGAACAGAATATGCGCGAGACAATGATGAACTTTAAAGAAAAATGTAAGGCACTTCATTAATCTGCGCGTTTCAAAGGTGTCACATTCTATTGTTCTTTGCATTACCGTCACAATTTCGGTCTTTTTGTAGTCATTACACACGAATCGGGCAGCAGCTCGGTGTACACTCTCCAGCTGCTGCTTGTTCTTCTGTGTGAAAGGGGAGTGTGTCTTTTTTAACAATATTTGGATTTGAAGGCAAGACAAGGTCCAAAGTGTTGTCAGACTCTGGTTTTGATATGTCTGACTGGTGTTGGTTCAAACCAAATTTTCCACAAATTTCCACTGATTTTGAAGCGTTTTTTTTTCGCATTTCTTTCCATTTTTATGTTTTTCCAATTTCTATCTGGTCCGTTGAAGTCAGATTACAGCGTTTTGAGTGTTTCAAGATTTTGTTTTTAATTAAAAATCTAAATTATTCAAATGGTCAAATGAAGATTTTGCAGATCGATAGAAAGAAACTAAATACAAGTTTTGGGAAGTTTCAAAGTACAAAGTTGCCCAAACAAATTCAATTCCGATTCAAACTCAGTCATCCGACAGCTGGTAGTGACTTCTTCACTGAGATGAACACGTCTCCCTTTATGTATTCTGTAAGGAAATTTTGTTATTTGAGGGTCAGAGCTGCTTTTAATATCGCCTGCCAGAAGCATGAAAAGGATTTCACATGATGAAGTTTGATGATTGGTTAGACCACAGGGGGATATTTGGCGAGAGTTCACAAATCGTGAAACGTTCTGGGCATGACATATATGTGTGTGTGTGTGTGCGCGCGCGCGCGCGCGCGCGCGCGCGTGTGTGTGTGTGTGTGTGTGTGTGTGTGTGGCAGAGAGACGCGCACGAGCTGTGCTTTTGTTTCTACTTGGAAAAAATGTCTACCAAGTGGCATAAAGCTAATACGCAGACCATAATGTTGAAATACATTTTGCACACGGTCCAATACCTCTTGACTAATAATAAATACTTTCATTGTCTACAAAGGTTACCCCCAATGGGTATATGATATATGGCTTTTTTGTTTACAAATATAAGGACCGCCAAATATTCAATTTTGATGATACGATATCCATGGAATCCTTCAAAACCGTCATAATTTAGCTTCTCCATACTCTATTTTCAACATCTGACGTTCTTTTCACATCTCTTTCGTAACTGTTTGTGCGTCGAAGAAGAAGTAAATTGACGATTTCTGAGAGTTAAGTAAGTGCACTATGGACAGATCAACATGGCAGTGTTCTTCTTGGAAACACTAAAATGTAAATCGGCGTAATGCAACGTCGCCGAAGCACACAAGTATACATATAATAATAACTTGTTCCAACCTCAAAATTCTATATATAGATTCCATTAAAACTTAAACCATTTTGACAAAGACCAGAATAACAACGTTTACATTCTAAAAAACATTTCTTATGGAAGTCAGAAGGGCAACGTTAGAAACTACTGCTTGTACAAGGGTACACCGTACATAAATATTACCATAGTGTATTTTTCTGTAAAAATACATATTTATGATAAACTAAAGTCCAAATTCAGTGTGTATAACTGTTAGGGCAGGATTACTGTGCAATTGTATATTGCTATGGTACGCAACACTCAATACTCAGACATGTGGTATTTCTGAAATTAGATGATAAATTGATATAGCAAATGTTACCCAAAACTGCAATAGCAGAACCACTGTACAGTTATACATTGCTGTGATACCAACACTCAGTACTCTGATATGATGTCTTTTTGAAGTTCTTTAAGCAATGAGTTAAAAGCCCTTTTAGAAAACTGAACTAGTTCAAACATATATGTACCTTGCCAGGTAACATATAGGGTTGGGCTTTTAAACATAACAATTGATGTTTCATTTTCCGAATTTAAAAAATTCACAATATACTTTTACTTGTTATCATTAATGCTATCAAATCTACATGAATGCTCGGATGGCATTTTCTGTAGCACAGAGGTTGGTTCCCACAGCCAATCTAGATTAGCTTTGGTATCGGGAAATTTTTCAAAACAGTGGACGGACTAAAACAGTGGCAGGCAATATTTTCAGGGTATGGAATATAAACTGAACGAAAGAGAGGTAAAATTCACAGAGATAAAATGAATGTGTTCAACTGCCGTTGTTGTAGTCAAAAAGGACTGACATTCTGGTAATACTGTAATATTACACAAATACTATATTATTGCCCACATTGGAAAAACCCCTATGACTTCGCCTTTTTAAACGGAGAGTTTATAAACTTTTTCAGTATGGATAACTATATCAACAGAGTCTTTTATTACTGAGTTTGTAACCTACCATATCCGATATACTCGTAAACATTTAACAACCGTGGATCTGACTCCGAGTTTGCTTCTCTTTACTGCTATCTCTTCGTCAGAACCTTCCATAAGCCAATTCGGGGCCTTTCCTATAGAGAAAATTTTAATTTCTTCTCAACATGGACACTTTTAAATTTAAAAAGCCAATGTATTATCTTACAAAACTACTTTACATATTATTTTACCTCTTTTATATCTCACTTGTGAATATGTTTCTCGCAAAATGAACTTTTGTTGATTTTGATAGTTTTTTCTATTATTTCTTTATTTTTTTATTCATACCTAATTCGATCGTAACGTCAAATCTTTTCGATAAAATTCTAAATACGAATCCGTTATTGTTCAATTTATGGGTCAGTTTTGAGGCCAGACGTATTCGTCGTCTGTATGTACGTGTCAACGTGTGTTAAGTTTTATCTAAAATGCCTCTTCTCCTTCAACCTTTGGCTCAAATTCCTTTCACATTTTGCACGAATGTTCTCTGGCTAAGCTTCTTTTGAATAATTACTTTTCTTGACAATTGGGCAAATGTGGGTCACTTAAAATTTTTTGGTTGCCAATTTTCAAAATGCTAATCTTCCATAATTTTGATCACATTGTCTTCTAATTTTGGCTAAATATTTATTAGGAAGATTTCTCTTTAAAACTTCAGGCTATCGAAAAAAATCACCAAATAAGGGACATTTATAATTGTTTGGTTGCCAATTGCCAAAATGGTTCTTTTTCCACAATTGTGATCAGATTACCTTCCAGTTATGCACAAATAGTCACCAGACTTTACTCTCTTGAAAGCCACTTTTGTGGTGAGCCAAAAGAAATAGGTTAATTGAGAGACATTTTAATTTTTTCGGAAGCCAATTTTCAAAACGATTTCTCTTCCACAGTTTAGATTGCATTCCTTTCAGTTTTTATGAATGTTTATTGGGTAGTCCTCGCTTAAAATTATTTTGGCGATCCACCAAAAATTTGCCAAATTGGTAAGATGTTTTCATTTTTTTGGTAGTTAATTTTCCAAACGTATTTTCTTCCACAAATTTAAAACGATGGCCTTCAAATTTTGCACAGATATTTACTAGGAGGATTTCTCTTTAAAAAATTAGGGGATTCACAAAATATGGCCAAATGAAGGACATTTATAATTCTTTGGTTGCCAATTGCCAAAATGGTTCTTCTTCCACAATTGTGATCAGATTACCTTCAAATTTTGCACAAATATTCACCAGACTCTACCCTCTTGGAAGCTGCTTTTGTGGTGAGTGAAAATATAGGTTAAATGCGAGACATTTTAAAATTTTTAGGGAGCCAATTTTCAAAATGATTTTACTTCCGCAGTTTGGATTGCATTCCTTTCAGTTTTAACGAATGCTTACTGGGTAGGCGTCGCTTAAACTTATTTTGGCGATCCAACAATAATTTGCCAAATAAGGGACAATTTTTTGTAGTTAATTTTCCAATAGTATTTTCGTCAACAATTTTAGAACGATTGCCTTCTAATTTGGCATAACTGTTTATTAGGCTGTCCTCTTTTGTATCTTTTCTTTTTTTTGCGAGCCACGAAGAATTAGCTAAATATGGGGCATTTATAATTCTTTGTCTACTACAATTCTGATCAGATTGCCTTGAAATTTTTGCACAAATATTCACTAGGCGGTCCTTTCTTGAAAGTTGCCATTTTGGCGATCCCTTAGGAATTGTCTAAATGGGCATATTTAAAATAATAGTATCCAATTTTCAAAATGCTTCTTCTCCCACAAGTTTTACTGTATTGCTTTAAATTTTGTACGAATGTTCAATGGCCGATTTTGAAATATGGCTAAGACTTTTTGGCGACCATACAAGCCTGATGATACTTGATTCACTAGATCTCGACTGGTCACAGTGTCCCTGGACATTCGTGTGTATGTTTTAGTCTCAACTATGCCAAACTGCTCTTATCACGTGAGTAGGGCATCCGTCGCCTGTATATTAGTATGTACAGTTTTACTTAAAATGCTTCTTTACTTACCAGGAGTGTGGTGATTTGTTACAGTAGATCCAAAATGGGGATATGAAAAGAGATATCTTCCGTGGTTGGAAACAGATTTCTTTTGTTAAGTACGGCAAAAAAGCTATAGTTCAGTCAAAGTTTACCAAATTCATAGATGGTCTAGTCTCAGTTGGCGGGAGGGGGGACACTCAAGTACCAACTCGTTACCATGCTTGCCATTGACTTTTTCAAACGACCCCTAAACATTGAGTACTACTTTTGAAATGATACCTCCTATTTTAACCAAACGCGGAGTAAAGTTCCGAAAGAACCACTTGGACCGACTCACCTCAAAATTACTCTCTTTCCCTGCGTTTTTTGGACACGAATGCTTAAGCAGATGATACAAAGTACCCCCAATGACCTTTAGTGGAGTAACGTAACATTTTGTTGTCACCAATTATGATCTACTGTAACCAATTCAATCTTCTGTCACTCGTTCCTCTCGTACATCTTTTAGCCAAGAAGACTTCCATCTCTTGTGGGAAGTCTGTCGTCTATTATGTGTGTTTGTGTGTAAAAAATTTTAAAAAATGCTATTCCTCCTACATTTTGGGCGAGATTGTTTTGAAATTTGGCAGCAATGTTCCCGAAATAGTGACCCACTCGGATTTTAGTTTTTTTGGCTAATAATAATATTCGTTGACATTGTGATTGGATCACTGTCGATGTGTCCCATTTGACTGCAACAAAAATTTAATCCGGTCCGCCAAAACTAAGTAAAAGTGCATTTTTATAATTATTTTGAATCTCTCTTTTAACATCTTACTACTCTTGCAGTTTCAATATTACACATTTGTTGTGTTTTCTACCTAAGTACCATCATTTGCTACTGCTACTGATGGTTCAGGTAATGCAAATAGACAAATAATTTTATTGCATTCCAATAATCATGGCCCTTTGTTATTGTAGGTTCGACTCTCCCAGAGTGCTTGCATAGCGATTTCTGATGCAAGGAATATGCGTTCTCCAGTGGAAAGAAGCTCGCACTAATTAGGGGAGACATATCATGTTTGAACGTTGTTTGTGTATGTGTATGTACGGATGTGTGTGTATCCGAGTGTGTCAGTCTGTTGTGACCAAGTGGACACACACACGGTTGTACGTTCTGTGTGCTTATACATATGTGGTTGAGGGTGTGTGTGTGTATGTGTGTGTGTCAGTATGTTGTGAACAAAATGTTGTGTGCAAGATATCTCAAGAAAGAAAAGTAGGTAAGACTTCAAACTTGATCTATTTATTGCTTAGGTAGATTGTGCGGTTCTATCAACTTTTGGCAATTTACTTAATTAGGGCAGGCGTATGATTTCATCATGTAAAAAACTTGTGTGCAAAATTTCTCAGCCGCTGAACATCGGAGAAAGTTAAAACCTGCTAGGACTGTTTCTAAAAGATGCTGTCAAACGAACAAATGAACGAGTGCGGGGTGTAGTCCTCAAATAAAATATGTTTGCATTGTGAACAAGATCTTGTTTGCAAAATATTTCAATAACGGAAAGTCAAGACTTCAAATTTTATATTGCTCTTGCTTGGTTTAGTCGTCGAAGTCGAAGAAAGTTGAAACTTGATGGAACTATTAGTTTATAGGTTTAGAAAGAATCTGTCGGGAGTACAACGGACGAGTGCTTCGTATGACATCATCACGTAACATATGTCTATATTTTGAACAAGATCTTTTGTGCAAAATATCTCAACAGGAAAAAGTCGGATCGACTTCAAACTTGGTGTAGTTATTCCTTGGATAAGTCGCACACTTTTTATAAAAGGTTAAACTTGTATATAAAATTAGGAAAGACCACATCACCAACAAAGCCTTCGCCGTTTTGTCGGCTCTTTCGTTAACTAAGCATAGTTGTTAACTAAGCAGTTTGCCAGAAGATTAGACTTCTTGTGTTATGACAAGCAACTCACCATTTTAGCAGCAAAATGCGTGCCCCTTTCCACCGATTTGAGTCATCTTGCACAGTTATGAAGAACACCTTTCTAGTGCTTTATAACCGACAGGAATGTACAAAGACAAAGAGAGATGACGGTTAGCAAAAAAATTCAGGCAACTTCAAGACCTGAATAAAAATGTAAAATAAAATCTGTTTGTCGTTACCCTTCCAGGTTCGCAAAAAAGACGTTTTAGTGATGAACGTCTATTTTTTTTTAATTTTTGGCAATGAAATTATGATTTTATCTGCAGAAATAAATCTTTTCTTTCAGTAATAAGAAAAAAAGGAAACTTGTTATTAGGGAATTATGGGTTTAGTCGGGGAGACATTACATTTGTTTTTGCTTACAAAAACAAGAAACTAAATAGGTGCCCATTTGAAAGTGTGTAACGTAAGATTGCACTGAGATTTTTATGTTCACTGGCAGTTCTAATTATACTTATTTATGTCATATGCATTACATATTCTAGTTAATGTTTATTAATGTGGTAAAGCTACAAGCTGTAATAGTAAAATCGGTTTCCAAAATATTTACATCTAATGCTTTTTAAGGGGCGACTTCCTTGGGCTGGTATTAACATTTGCATCGTCTGTATTTATGGATATACCTATGTAAACGTTTACTTAAGATGAGCCTTCTTCTGCGGTTTTGTTCGGAATCCTTTCAATCTTTTTATGAATATTCGCTAAGTGGTTAAGTCTTGAAAAATAACATTTTTGGCGGTTTGCCAAAATTGGCGAAATAGCAACGTTTTAAATCGTTTTGTGAGTTTTTTTTCAAAATTCGTTGGCTCATGCAGTTCGTTTCGATTTATTCTACATTTTAGGTTATCTTTGCTTTAATTTTTTTCTGCACACCCCAGAAATGACCTCATGCTCACGTTTGAAAGTAAGGATCAAATTTTTCAAAACAGTTTCTTTTCTGTAAATAAAAGATTACTTTAAATTTTAGGTGTGTTTTTTTGGATCCGTCAAAGGTTAAGCAAATGTCAAAAAAAACATCATTGTTTAAAACGCTACTCTCACTTTTTGGCAATTATGTAAGACTTTTGTACTTGGTCACTAGATTCCAGCTGGTCTCAATGGTTTTGCACAATCTATAGTTTTAAGATGTTAGAATTCAAATATTCCGAATGATTCGACCTAAACTATAGGTCAACTAGCATTTATAAAATTTTTGATGTTACAACTCCGTATCAGTACCACTTCTCTTGATAATATTTCTATTATGTGAGGAAATTTTGGTGGTATATGTTGAACAATTTACTGGTAACATTTTCTATTCTAATACTTATTTCACTGTTCTACCAACGGAGAGTGCCGGTTTATTGCATAAGAAATTGCTATACAAGCACTCAGCGGGAGTCGATCCCACAACAGCAAACAGCAAAAAGAACTGACTACAACATATATCTACGACTCTTTTCATTCCTTTACAATTTTTTCATATGACACTATTTTCTTTTAAAAATTCACCAAAAGGATCATTTAAAAAGAAAAAAATCATCTGATGAACATTCTTCAAAAATTTAGAAGAAGGTGCAGGTGAGACATGTCATTTTGGAACATGGCCCACAAAAGTTTCAAAATGCGTCCATATGATATATTTTCTAAATTGAGTAATTTTTCAAGGGAATACTTTATAGGCAACATTCTTACAAAATTTGAAAGCAAAACTGTACGCCAAAAAAATGTTTCGAGTAAAATTTTACATACGCACATACAGGCGACGGATGTCCCTACTCGAGTTCATAAACCAACCAACGTCAATTGATCTAAAACACACACATCACGGAAGGATAAAAAAGGTGGAAACAGTCCGCTGACCATAGTCGACTGGCCTAAATAATACACGTGAGCATTTAGCGTGACCATTTATTGTAAGATATCCTCGCCAGTCTATTTGTCATATTTGTCATTTGTCATAATGTAGGCATGACACTGTTAAGATGCAGTTGGAGCTCTTAGACTGTATAAGCCGTATTTAATGTTATCATTCTGTTTAATGTATATTGTAGTCCTGATAATAATAGTCACTTGTCATTCTAGTTTAAAGATGTGCAATTTCGAAAAGAAAGGAATTGAGCAAAGTCCCTATTTATAGGCTCATTGCGAGAAAAAGAATATAGAAATGTAGCGGTAAGGAAATGAGGCAAATATAAGCCTTATCAACTTACAATTTTTATTTTAAAAATATCGGCTTGCAGACTACGAATCCATCATTATGGGTTTTCCAATGTGTTTAACTTTGATTATTCTGCATCGTTGCTTAATCCTGTGCATTGCACAAGGCGAACACACCCTCCCTCCCCACTGCCACCTTTACTCCGGAATATTACTGGAAATGTAACCGGCTGTGTACTGAAACGGGCGGCGTGATGTTGCCCCTCCTTCCATGCAAGTCTTTTTAGAACTTATGTTTACTAGCAATGCAGACACTCTGCACTTAATCCTTTGATGTGAGGCAAACCCCTAGGCACGTTCTGCGTCGTTGCTTAATCCTGTGCTTCGCACAAGGCAGCCCCCCCTCCCCCCATTTTACCAGACTTTTTTAGTTACTGTTGTTTTTGTGTTTTGTTATTTTTTTGTGCCGATATCCTCAGCCTGTAGCGCTTTAATAAGAGATTGATGGTAAATTTTCATTTTTCAATAAAAACTTATCGAAAATTTCCCCCCCATCCCCCAGTATCTAAAAAAAATAGAAGCCCCGGGGCTCTAATTAGGAAACTGTTTCCTGATAGAAGCCCCGGGGCTTCTATTTGGTTTCTAAATGAGCGCCTGAAATTGGCCAGTTTCCAAATAGAAGCCCTGGGCTTTTTTTCGGAAACCCCCGGTATTTATCTTGGGTAGTAGATTTACGTGTACTGTAAGTTTCAGCTTATTTGGTTTGCGTGTTTCGATCTTGCTGACTTTGCTGATCCGTACAGGTAGTGGTTCTGGGTTTTGTGAAACTGGCTTTAGCTCGGTAAATGCTTCCCAGCTGTCAAGGACAGAGTATAAATTGTTAGTAATTCACAGCTAGGCGATTTTCTCAAAAATCCTATCTCGAGGTTTCTCCTCGTTCTCCGCAAATCGTTTGCATAGAGTCGGCTCTGCAAACAAGAAAGCATCAACTTTCCATCGTCCTTTGTCCCTTCTACCAGCAACAGGGCATTATAGGGTCGTCGGACGCGCAGTTATCCAAGGTTGGTGAAGTCATGTCTTCCACCTGGTCGATGATGCGGCAACTTTCCTTCTATGGCAACCATGCAAACGCTAATGTATTGCGGCGACTTGACACAGTATCGAGTAGTACAACTGCTGTTTTCCACCTCTGGTACGGCGTTAGAGTCGTTCACCCGATTGGCACAGCGGCGACGTACATGGGATGGGACGCCACCTCGACACTATGTCGAGTTATTGAATCACCCACACGGTGTAAGCATCGATCACGTGTCACCTGACACAACTACGAGGATTCAATTTATGGCTCGTCCTGTTCATCCTCCGCGGATAATTCCTGTGTGAGGAGGAACCAGCAGTCTGAAGTCAACAAGAGCAAATCCGGTCTACCCTGGGTACAGAAACAGCTTTGCATAACACACCCTCGTCACCGGTTTCCACTTCGGCATCTCACCCTGCTCTTCAGTCACTTACCCGAGCTTCGGCGCTGGCTTTATCGCAATCGATATCATACGATGCCGCTTTTCGTGTCATTACCCCCGGAATATTATAAGCCTTTACGGCCAGTACGCCTTCCTACTCCGCCGGTTGTTGACTTCGTGACTGTGAAGAAACCTCTACAGTCGATTTATCTGCATAAGATTTTCCTTTCAGGGATACCATTAAATTTATAGCAGACAATTGTGCAGCCTTACTCACCACTACAATGCCGCAAATCAGTAGACCGTCTTTTTGCTTCGCGACTCAGTAACAACCGCAACCGTGTGAAGACTTTTCTGGGGGTGTCCGCGGCTCCATACGTGCCTAATGTATTGCAAGCCAGGATGGAAGAGTTGCAAGTGCTACTGGATATAAGTCAGCACCAAAGGTCACGTCTCCTGCCGTCCAAAGTGTTACATGTCAAGACAGCTACATTATTGTCAAATGACGGTGTATTACAGACCCAACCGCTCACCTATCCCTTTTGCATGGGACCGTGGATCCCTAACTTAGGCCAAGAGTCCAGCGTTTCATTGGATGACGATGACTGTAGGTAGGAAGTCGCACGGAAGAGTTTGCAAACCTTACCCTTTCAAGATGCTGCCTTTCAGGCACTCAGGAAATTTGTTTATCCTGGCTCGAATGCATTGTTTGACCGTGTGTTTGACCGTTTGGTTGCGGCATCGTCGGGGTTATTGTAGCACATTGCTTATCTGTTCACATAATTAGTCGTTTTACAGCGAGATCAAACGCTGCCACACTCAAATATCAACACAGAAGACGCGCGAAAAGACAGACCCCATATGGCAAGAGGACCATTCAGCGTCAAACGGCAGTTCCGTCCATGGCAATGCCAAAGAGGAGGCCGGCTCCATCGCCAGTGTAGACACCGCAGGTCAGGAAACATAAGCTGGACACAGAAAAACAGACTACCTCTTCTAAGCAGAGGTAGCATCCAATCAAAGTATCCGGCAGATATCGCACGTCGATCACTGCCAGATATTTTGATTTTTTTCAGGCTTGGCAAACGTTAGGAGCTCCCAAACACATAGCCCGTTGGTTCCATTGGTGGTACCCCATACCGTTTGCAAGAAACAGGGCGGGTCGTCAAATCCTTCCACCGCTAACTAAGTTCCGATCCTTCTTTAAATGACGGAAAAGAAAGCCATAGAAAAGGTGCCCATGGGTATTCAGGTTTTTTTCAGTCGAGTTATCTTGCTCTTTTCTTTTTTCTTGAAAATGTTGGGCAGTTCGTATCTTGTCATAGACTCACATCTCAGCCAGTTTATACACTTTACATCTTTCAATATGGACATCCCACAATTGATCAAATCCACTCTAAACCAGGGCATGTGGACCATTTCAGTGGATCTGTTAAATGCATCTCTACACATTCCAGGGCGGCACTCGTTCACCGACGTTGTATCGTCTCAACCAACCATTTTAAATTCTGAATGCTGTGGCATTGTCATGCAAGCATCACACGTTGCAGGCAGTCTGAATATTTTGGCCGATCTAGCTTCCAGAATGGGCGAGATCGTACTCATGGAGCGGGCCTTAGCGAATTTCAAGTTTCACTGGATTGCAATTCAATCTCCGTGGTGAACGCCCCAGGTAAATGTCTTTACCAGTCGCGTCAATTCATCATCCTCCAGGGTACATTTATCCTCGTCCGGACTTTAGCGATCGATGCGTTGCTGTGTCACTGGCCTCCAGCGGTGTTGTCTGTGTTTCCTCCATCTTCTCTAATGTTGAAAGTTGTCGTGAAGATTTGGCACGAAAACAGTCTGTTGCTAATTGCTCTCGGTCTTCCAGAACTGCCTTGGTTTCCTTTATTTAAGCGGTTACCGTGCGTCAAGAGTCTTCCAATTCCTCTGGAGTAGTGCGTCAGCCGCATTGGGAATATTATCACCCAAATCCTCAGTTGTTTCGACTGAAACTATAGTGCGTAAATAAAAGCCAAGGCTTTCTGTCAGAGAGTGATGCAGAGAATGGACAGGATCCACAGTGATTCCACGAATAAGGTTTACTTGTCACATAGGCGGCTTGTCGAGTCAATGGTGTGTTGATAGAGGTAAAGATCTTCTGACAGTGGACGATTTCTTTCTTTACATGTTCGAAGTCAGGAAGGTTTCACATCGATTATGACATTCCGCTAGGCTCTCACATTTATTCTGAAGAGTGCATCGGGTTATTATTTGTCTTCCAGTGATGTGTTGTCGGATTTACTCAGGTCTTTTTAAGTAGAGCGTCCTCTTTCCGACAGAACAGTGGTGCCTTGAGATTTGTTCCTTATCTTGAAATGTCCAACGCCTCCATGTTTCCATCACTCTATCATCTAAGACAAGTTACTTACCTTGAAATGTGGTTTTCTCGTGGCAAACGCCGCGGAGAAATAAATGCATATCCTAGGTTGTTGAATAGGACAGGGACGAATGAATTCCACTTATCGCTGGCCCATCCATAAGCAAAACTGTAGGTAAACTGCAAGTAAACTGTTTCTTATGCTCACCAGTCATTTCAATGGGTTTTGGGTTGCTCAAATGATTCACAATGTAATCACTTTCATCCAAGAAATACTGTAAAACTTCATGGACAGCATTGTCTCCACGGTAAAGCACAGCATCACGCTTCTCATATTCGCTGACGACAACATAGGCAAAACTGTTGAACTTGTAATGTTGGTAACGATTAACTTTCTGTTTCCTGTACATCATTCAGAATAAATGCCAAAGGGTGTCTTTTGTTTTTTGCCCTTGCATCGAATGGATTGTATCCTCTGGAAATGACAATCGCTGTGCTCCATGCTACCCACAAACTTCACAATGTTTGTCCTGGCAGGTCTGTGTAGCCCCTTTAGATATACAGGGCCGTTACCATTAAGAACATTGAACGTTATTACAGCCAGTTTTAGGTTATCCTTTGGTGTATTGGTACCCAGTGGAGCTACTTAAGTACGTGACTAATATGGTCGCACTTTTTAAGGCGATATAATATTCTAGCGGCAGCATTTTGCAGGGCTTGGAATTTATCCAGGGGTTCTTCAGATATACAGACTAGGAGACGTACAGATTTATAGATCGTATGCGTCGAAGGTTTAGGTAGCACCTTTTGAGGATATGCTAACGTAGTCACTCGTTTTTAGAGTTTTGTCAAGCATGCCGCCAAGATCCCGCACGCATGAACTTGCTTTATTTGTGTTGTTATCTAGTTCAATACTAGTGAAGATGATTTTGGTGAGTTGCTGTTTGGTGCCAAACATGATGAATTCCGTTTTACTACCATTCAGCATCAGTCTATGTTGGGTCATCCACATTGAGACTTCTGTGAGGCATTTCTCGAGACAAGTTTTTGATATTATTTGTAATTGGATAGAGTTAGGTTTGAGCGGTTTGTACAATTGACTATTCTGCAGGTGTCAAAATTCTGTCTAAATGCATATCATGAGGGATTGTGTCGAAAGCGGCATTCAAGTCTAGTAGAGTTAGGAGGGTTACCTGCTGTTTGTCAATGTTACACAGGATGTCATTAGTGACTTTCAACAGTGCTGTTTCAGTGAAATAGCTGCGACGGTGAGCATTTAAGCTGTTCATGTCGTACTGGGTGAGCTGATCTCTCAATTACTACTACCCTCTCAATTATTTTGGAAATAAATGAAGATTTGATATTGGCCGAAAGTTTTGTATTCTGCTACAATTGGGTTTTTGGGAACAGGGATAATTAGTGGTATTAAAAGGGTCAGGCATCAGCCCTGAAGTAAGGGAAGTATTGACTATTTTAAGTAACACTGAGACACACTAATCAATACACTCCTTAAGTGTACTAGTTGGCAGCAGATCGAAGGAGCAACTTTTGGTTGAGGACGCTAAAATATAAGTCTTGAGTCGTTCAGGCGTTGCGTTGAATTGACTAGACAGCTCCCCATTAATCAACGAAAATGTTATTGACAGAGGTGTAGCGGCTGAATTCCGGTCGCTGAGATTTTATCAATTTTGTCCTTAAAATGTGTGGAAAATGTGTCTGCCCGCTTTTCATCATTACAAGCGTTTGGATAGAGCACCTAACCTAATATTCCGAATATTTTGAATTTGATCATCTTCGTGTTTAGATATGGCAGAATTATAAAAAACATCTTGCTTTTTCCTGCGTATAAGAGCATTCGTCTTGCTTCGAACTTGTTTGTAGGTTGCGAGGTCTGAGGGTTTTTTGTTGAAAGCGCGCTCGCACTTTCGACCCTGCAATTTAGCTAAATGAATGTCAGAATTGTACCATGGTTACATAGATTTGCATTTAACAATACTTTTCTGGATAGGTGTATGGTCGTCTATAATTGCTCGATTGGATTGGTAGTATGATTCCACAAGCGAATTTAAATCCAGTATGCATAATATATATGTCACCATCTGACCAAATCAGTTTCAAAAGCATTAAAGTTGATATCTTTGAGTTTCCTAAAACTTACGCACTTTTTTCCGTGTGGTATATTTTGAAACTCCACAAAACAAGTGAGAGCGAAATGATCGGAGAGCAGTGGACCTGTGGCACGTGGAATACATAGAGGGTCGTCTGCACGAATAATCACTCTAGAATGTGACCTGATATGTGGGTTGGTGTATTTACGTGCTGAATAAGGCCAAATGTTTCTAAAATGTTATTCAAGTTTTTCGTACGACTTTCTCCTGTAAAAAAGTGGCACATTTTGTAGACAAATATCTTCTAACAGGGTCACATATTCCCTAAGAAAACAGCTGATCAACTCGGCCGTCGGTCTATAGACATTCACGTGCTTGATGTGATACTGATACGGTTTTGCTGACTTTGCTGGTTCCTGGTTTTGTCAGACCAGCTTTCGTTCGGTAAATGCTATGCCTCACCATGCCTCACCGCAGGAGGAGTAAAAGCCCTTTAGGCCGGTGCGCACTCCTACACCCCCGGGTGTTGAGGTTGCACCGGAGGAGTGGGAAGAGGCGTCAACAATCGATCTTTCGGCAGCGGACATTCTGAAATTTATTGATGATAATTCCTGTGTTTCACTAACGACATCACAACAGCAGGCTAGTAGGCCATCTCTGTTTTTGCGGCTCAGTCACAACCACCATCGAGGATTTCATCGGCTTGTCGATAGTTATCTGCGTGTGTAACGTTTTGCAGGCGTGAATGGAAGAATTCCAGTCCTTGCAAGAGTCTCGTCCACGTCATTGGTCGCGATTACTGCCTTCAAAGGTTCTGCACTGGAAGACGACGGCTTATCACTCAAATGACGGGGTTTTGCCCATTCAACCACTCACATATCCCAGTGATATTGCTCGTTGGCTTCTGAAAATCAATCCAGATTCCAAGAATGTGATTGAAGCGGTACGGGCTGCATCATAAGATGCATTAATGCGCAAGGCTGTAACACCACGTACCTCTCAAGCGAAGCAGCGGCACGTGACCCTACCGTTTGCAAGGGACAGGTCGGGTTGCCAAATCCTTCCACCACTGATCAAGCTTCCCAATCCGTCTTTAGTAACAAAGTACGAACAAATGCCAGAGAAGCAACTTGTATTGCAAGGGATGGTTCAAGATCTCATAGACAAGAAAGCTAGAGAAAAGATGCCGATAGGCACTCACGCGTTTTTTCAGTCGCGTCTTTCCCGTACCGAAAATCTCGGGGAGTTGGCGTCCTGTCATAGAATTGCTGCAACTCAATCAGTTTCTCCGTCTCATATCGTTCACGATAGACACTCTTCGGTTGATCAAATCCACAATAAATCGGGGCATGTGGATGTCATGTGGCGGTGTCGACACAGCGTCTTAATGCCCCGTCTCCCTAATACGCACGTATATTAGACGATAGAGTACTTTTCGCAACACGTTACAGCGTCGTCTGTTTGTATCTCTCATGCATAGTATTCCGGTAGATCTTTCTAAAGCGTGTATTTGTAATTAGATCAAGAAAACCATATTGTTAGCATATGATGATATAGTTAAAGAACCCGAAGATGTAATTCAACAGAGATTGTAAATTAAAGCTCATCAGGTTAGACATGTGGCTCACTCCTTAAGTAATGCCAATGGTGTTTCAATGTGCAACTTACTACAAACTGGCTGTTGGGCCTCGCCAAACACATTTATTAAGCATTATTTGCAAGAGTATACAACTGATGTGCTGTGAAATTTGCATAGTCTTTACCTGTTTGTTGCTGATGAATCAGTGATTCATAATAGCCGTCTTTCTTGCAGGACTCCCAACAGTCCAATGGAAAGAAGTCTCACAAGATGAAGGTCGCTAAATAGACTTTGGGTTGAGGCACACCTCGGAACTGCAGCGACAACATTTCAACTTGCCTATCACGTAACTGTTCTGCTACCGACCCGACGCAGTGGCGTTTGTACCATGGGCCTGTTTTTTGGAAAGTGCGGTTGTGCACGTGGTATGATACGCTACTGCGACTGGTCGATACAAAGGTTTAGTTCGCAAATTATCTGTTTACCGCATTCCTCTTTTTGTGAAAAGAGGATGGGTTGGGGCGGGGGAACTCGCTCGTACTCGTATGATAATGTTAGTATGGTCGAGCTATGTATTGTTCACGATGGGCACTTCGTGGTGAAAGCCACTGAATATTGTTAATTGTTATTGAATGGGCATTACGCGGTGAAACCCCTCTGAAATTAAGACAAACTGGCTTCGTAGTCTACAAGCCGATTTTTTTTAAATTAAAATTAAAGTATCTAATGTCTCAGTACTCAATTTTATCTTGTAGACGTAGAAGCCATCACTCGAATTGTACCCACCCACCTCCCAATCAGTTGGGATCGTGGTGTTTGATAAGTTGGATGTGGATTAATCACATGACAGGAGCTGCACCAATTGTGTTTGGTCGGTTAGTTGACAAGCATTGTAAACATAGCAACAGGACACCTTTTAAAGGTACCCATGTAATGCTATTAGTTCCACAAAAGTTTTTATTTTATGGATCGCGATAACCAATGTTTAATGCATTGGAAAACCCATAGTGAGTGCTTCTACGTCTGCAAGATATTTTACTCATATAAATGAGTAGTAGAATTAAATGCTTCAGATTTATTGCCGCTTGCTGCCTGCTGGCTCAAGCAAGAAATGTAGCTGTATGAACTTCAATCTGGAGAATCTTATCCAGCACTCATCCAGATCCTTGACTTTCATGCTCATCAAAACTTGCTGAACAAATCCTTGAATGCATTTGGCAAATCGTTATCAAAATCTATCTCATTGAATGCTCTAGAAGTCTATAACTTTTTAGATCCCTTACGCAGTATTCAGAACAACAACAAAAAACCGGCTATAGTGCATAAAACGGAAATGCACTTTTATTACGAAACTATATGACGAAACGCTATGATGCTTTTTAGAGAGCGCACACACTGTCCATACATGGGTGTATGCTGACTCAAGATGCATTCTGACTCAGAGTTTTTATTACAGGTTTGAGGAGGGGGCACACGATGACATCAGGGCAGTCTACAGTTTTCCTATCATGTTTACCAATCCTATCGAAAACAGACTGCCTGTTCTGGATACGTACCCAGAACATACATAGCCAAAACAGATCCCCTCAAACATAGGGAGGGAGGCACGTATGCAGAACATACATAGTCATAACAGTCCCTCTAAACCTACTGGTCCGTCTAGAAGTCCCCTTCCCCACCTACTCCTGTGCAGATTTGCGTTAATAAACACTTGCTTTTTTCGGCTGTTTCGCTGCACATTTACAAGGGTTTGTGATAAAGCAACTGTGTTATGCGGTAGAACATCCAAGAAAGAGGAAAGAACAATCGGGATGGTAAGGGTTTTGTGCTGCATTTCGCAATAAAACTGTGATGCTTACTGGCATTTGATATTTTTTTTGGACTTATGTCTCAACTCCAAAAAACAAATCAATAAAAACATACAGTGAAACATAAATAAAAAAGTAACAAAATTAAGTAAAAACACATTGAAATTAGCAGGCTTGCTCTATCAGAGCACGCATGCCAATGAAAAAAGTCCATTATAGTCACCAGTGGTCTATCCAGGGAACGGAACATATATACCGGAACAGATGATTTTTTTTATTAAACCCGTTAGCAATTTGATGAACTATCTGTTTCTTAAGTGAAAAAAATGGCCAATCAGCAACATTTTTTCACGTTGTTGGCTAACAAAAAAAAACAACAGATATTTTTTTCTTAGACTGTGCATATTTGAAGAGCAGGAGTGGTATTCTGCCCTGTCCTTATTTTTGAGTATGTCCTTATTTTATAAAAAAAGGATAAAAAAAGCTATTCTGCTCTATCCTCAAACTTAACAAAGTTTTTTTCAGAATAAGGATAAAAATTAAGGATGAACCACTCCAGAATACCACTCCAGTGCTTTATTACACATTTTGGGCCTTTTCTAGCTTATTCAAGAAAGCATAAAATTTTGTGTTATTGGGTGTTCATCCGTGGAGGAAAGCACTTTCTACAAAAATGCCTTTCTGAGATTTGTATCTTGTGCTGCACATCTCCTGCTGAAGATTTAAAGTTGCCTAGTCGTTATTTTCTAGTGGTCGTCCGCTTTGAAGGCACTTTTCAGTATCCAGCAAACTTTTCATAAACTTGCAACATTGTCCTTGTCGGTTCCTAGACGATTTGTACCCAAGTCGTTTAGTACCGAAGTCGTTTCGTACCTAATTAGATGATTCGTACCCAGATTTCTTGGTCAATTCGTATCCAAGAAAAGGGTACGAAACGACCCATATTCTTTGTCGATTCGTACTCAATTGCTGACTTCTTTGCTTAGAACATACTTCTACTGAACGTCAAAAACATGAACCACTCAAAAGTCTGTTCCTGACCCCCTATTCCCACTTTTAGGTAAAAAAGAGTATAAAATGTCTCTTTCTTTTTTTTATTCACAATATTTGGTCTTTCTTACAACTACACTTCAATCTAGTTTTGATTCTGAAGACTCATACTTTTTTTAATATGCACAATTAAATTCACAAAGAAGACTGAGCCATAAAACGGTATTTAGTTGATATTCACAATTTTTATATTTCAATAATAACCTAAATTAAGCATTATCAGATTGACATAACTGCCACCGAATAATTCAATTCTTTTCTGGCAGTGTTCTTTGTGATGAAAGTGCAACACGTATAAATACGAGAAGGTGGTTTGCACGAAAGACAAGTATTAACGAACATTTTATTAAAAGTAGCAAAAATCTTAATTGTGTAAATATCCAGGAAGCTAAAAGTCTTTCAAGGTTTCCTCAATTTTCATTTGATCTTATCCAGTTATACTGCGCTTTCTTTACTTCATTGCAACAAGCGATTTAACAGTCATTCAAGTAGAGTGTTTATATAGTGTTGTAGTTTCTTTGAGGTGTGGACTCATTTATTGTTTTAAATGTTTCTCGCACTTTTTCGTCGAGAAAATACCGGGGATCGTACTTTGATGATGTAGATTCGTAATTGCCCAAGGTGACTGCCGCATTCTGGCTTAAAATAAACGAGCAATAAAGTATTTGGATGATGTGAATTCAGTGGTATTCTTATTGGTAATCTTCCTTATGCTAATCAAATTGAGAGATTAGGCTTCATACAGGAGGCGATTTTGCTTAATATTTCAGCTTAACTTGATTTAACAGATATATTATTAATCACGATACTATTAGGAGTTATGAAGTTCGAAAACTTGTTCAAAATAGTAAAATTAAGCAAGCAATCAGGAGTGGTATTCTGCTCTTTCCTTATTTTTAAGGATGTCGTTATTATTAAAAATAAGAATAAAAAAGCTATTCTGCTCTATCCTCAAACTTAACAAAGTCTTTTAAAAATAAGAATAAAAATTATGGATGAACCATCTAATCTCAAGAATAAGGACGTCCTTAAATATAACGGCAGAGCAGAATACCACTCCAGACAAAAAACGAAAGCCGGTGTTAATCGCAAAGGTTTTTTATGGCGATACGAATCGAATTCACATGGGTACGAATCGACCAACCAATTTGGGTACGAATCATCTAAATTGGGTACGAAACGACTTGGGTACGAATCGACCAGATACCACCCTGTCTGTTTACAGAGTACAGTTCTGTCGCAGATCCTTGCTATTTTACGTTCGCAGGGCAATATTAAACAAGAAACTGTCCTTGTTTACATTTTCAGGCATGCGCCCTACGATTACGGAAGAGGTTTAGGGGGATTGTTTTTTTTTTCGCAGTTGAGTGACAATGGAGCTGCAAAATGGGGACCTGCAAGTGTAACGATAGACTTTATTTGCGCAATGAGCTGAATTTTTGCGCAAATAACGGCGTGTTCATACTTGCGAGATGTGCATTTAGGAGCTCCATAAGCCTAGCTCCAAGTCAGCTGTTTCATAGTTTATTCTAGCTCCAAGTCAGCTCTTCATTATTTATACTTGGTATATTTCTTTATCAGAAGCGCTCCGCAGCACCTCAGTAGCGGATAGCTCCGTGTCAGCTCTGACTTGTATAATATCGTATATCTCTGTCAGAGCGGTGCCTAGTCCTAGATGAGTCTTGCGGTGTTCCTTTGACAGCAAGAGTCATAGTTCCTATAATAGGAAATGTAATTGATGTCAATTTTCAAATCTCGGCGCACGACTGAGGCCAACGGCGTTATTTTAGAAAGGGTGCATCACATAAATGGCCCAATTATAAATTATGGCGCACAAGTTTTATGGTCAGACAACAATTTTTTACTGAGAAAAATATGTTTTCTTGAGGTCAGGTTATCGAACCCCTCATTATCGCCCACAACAACAGTGAATCCACAGTTGCAAAACCACGCTTTACTCTAGTTTGTGAGTTTCGATGAGGTCGAAAATAATGCGCCAGGGTACTTCCCAGTGTGCTTTCAAAGAAAAAGCTTGCCCGTTCGGGCCTCGGTGTCCTTGAACGTGCGCCGAAAGATCCAGAGCCTCGAAAATTGAGATCAGTGGCCATTTCTATTGCAGGAACTGTGACCCTTTCTGTCCTTGGAAGATAGAAAGGGTCCGCTGGGACTAAGCGATGCCTGGAAACTGTTTAGCGCACCGCTTCTTGGAGGTAGTAGTTGATCGCTTCACGGAGCTATCCGTACTCGTAATCCGTATATTTCTATGTCCTAGCTGAGAAGCCCCCCCCCCCCCCCCCCCGCCCCCATTGTTGGCTAATAGGTGTCAACTTAATATGTTCGGAGGCTCGAATCCTGCGTACCAGTCGCCATTATACAAGTATTTAATGAAAGTGCCTAGTCCCTTTTAGGTCCGAGTTATCTCCAGGTCAGCTCTTCATTATTTATACTTGTTATATTTCTCCGCCGAACCTCAGTAGCGGATCGCTTTTTGGAACTAGGTCTGAGTTGCGCTCTTCCTTACACATCAGGGCTGGTATGATTTAAATCAGTTGATTTAAATCATGATTTAAATCGTGATTTAAATCAACGTAAAGAAAATCACGATTTTTGATTTTTTTAATTTTTTTTCTATTTAAAATGTGTGTCATTCAGACTGTGTTCACTGAAGACACTTGGAGACGCCTTTGTTTAAAATGGCATTTCATAGGGTACGCTTATTAGTGCACATGAGCCTCCGAGGTGCGGCGAAGGGGTTTAGTTAGGGCAGCACGCTTTAAGCAGGTAACTGCCTGTGGTGTTTGAAAAGAAACCCTTGAGTCTAATAGTATTTTTTATGACTGTTTGAGCAAGTGAGTACTTGCAGGGGATATGTAATCGCACAACTAATCTTCAGAAACTCCCGGTAGCATCGGTATCTCCAACGTACTCCGGCCTTTCTCTCAACCGCGTGTGCTTGTAAACAAAGTATTAATGTTACGCGTCGAGCGAGGTTATTTAAATCCATCCCCCCCCCTCAATATCACTGCTTTTTCGATTGTTAATTGAACAAACCTCGGAGTGGAAAAGGCTGGAAACTGGCGTTTTGCTACCGATTGCTCAATAAATGAAGAAGTCAGTTATCTTAACATTTGAAAATTGAGGACAGTTGTCACAGATTTTGTGAAATGTAAATGTTTTTGTAGTACAAGGGAGTGTGACGAGTCTTCACTTAACTGCTAAAAGGTGGTGCTTTTGGATATTTTGTCGGTTTTCTTCAGTTTGATTTAAATCAAAAACATAAAAAAAATCAGATGTAAATAAAAAAAATCAAAAATCGTGATTTTTTTTTAAAAATCGGATTTTTTTCCAGCCCTGTTACACATACTAGATATATCTCTCTGTCAGAGCTACGACGTCTTCAGCTAATGGGGGTCGACTTCCTTTGATCTCAGGCAGGAGTGCACGCAATTGCCTATACAATCATGTCACACAAAACTCTCAGACCCATCACATGCTTGATATTTGTTCTTTGTTTTGCTTGCATCCAGGACTCTTACGTCCCTTTGGGGTATTGTTAAAATTTTTGTTCTGAGAATGCTTGTCCGTCATAAAATTTATCGGAGTCCACTCTAACTAAGCTTTTCGTTTGTATGTAGTAACATTTCAGTTGGTGGGCTATCAAATTTGGCAGTCCCATGGGACTGAAATTCTTGAGTAACTCAGCTGCAGCTCATTCTGAAGACTTTTGATAATTGAACATTGTACTGATTTATTTTGTATGACAATCTCTAGGGGTGCCGATATTAACCGGTACGGCGATATATCGCGATATTTTTTTCGCGATACGATATTCGCGATATAAATTTCTAAATACCGGTTTTTCCGATTTTTTTTTTTTTGTTTTGTTTTTACTGTCTCTGTTGTAAGTCTTACATTTGCAATGATTTCGAGTACACAGTATACTGACATTGCAATAGGATAAGTAAATAACATTGTGTTCAAATAAGGATAAGTACCGTAATTTCCCGTGTATATTGCGCTCTCAAGTAGATTGCGCACCCTCAGTTTTGGCCTCAAAATTGAAAAATTTCTATATTCCTGTGTCTATTGCGCACCCCCAAATGGAGACTCATCAGCCTCAACATTTTTTACCAGTTATGAAGCGTCCTTTCGATTACTCAAATCAGCCAATCAGTGCTATTGTTTTAAATTGCTACGCTATTACTGACAAATTATGTTAACTGCATAGATGTGGATGGCTCAAGCTGCACCCTCTTCCCCTTTTGTAATCGGCTTAAAAAGCAACAAGCTACAAGTCAATACTCACTCCGACGTCTCAACAACCCTTTTTTACAAACCAACCGCCTTAAAAATAACACTTTAAATAGCGCATCTCTTAACACAGTAGATTATATTTCTCAATGAGGTTCTAGACTGAGCAGTTTATAGTATTTACCAGTTTACCACACGTTACACTTTTACATGACATGACATCAATAAAATATTTGAGGTAAAAAAAAATTTATTTCATGTAACTCTGTGTATATTGCGCACCCCTAACTTTTGGCCAAGCATTGCCAAATGGATGTCAAGTATTTTGGGGGTACTTCTAATCTCCAAAATCATATGAGAAGGCATCACTCCAGACACAGTGGACATGCTCATCTTTCTTAAGAAAAACATGTGATGTGTTATAAGAACAGCTTTGTTTAGAGACGTTAAACACAGCTAATTCTCAGATCTAGTTTTGACCTACTTGATAAGTTACAATGTTCTGAAAACAATTACGGTGTCTGGAGAATAATTTTGTTTAGCGGCGTTTTTACCATATAAAATTAGCGGTTTATTATGTTTATGAATGGTGGTTTACAGTAAATATTAGACACCGAATACTTTAAATGTATTCATGCTTTAGCGCAAGACAGATTTTTAGTTTTATAATGTAAGTACATTCTGCTTGTAAGCCGTTTAAAGTGGAGACATAAGAATAAGTTTGAATACTTTTCATGGGCGACTGCTTAATACTACGATCTTGCTACAAAAACTTGCATACATGCACAGCAAATCAGAAGTAGCATTTTTGTGTGGTCGTAAATCTGGCCGTTTTTGGCCAAATTGCAAAAAAAAAAAAAAAAAGTAAATAAAAAAGCTGTGTGGAAGACTGCCTTTGTATCAATCATGCTGAATTTCAAAACAATCGGATCAGAAATGTAAGAGGAGTGGCATTTCGAAGAAGTGCTTACATAGACACACGTAACGGCCGAAGGAAGTGATGCGTAGCCCTTCGACGAAAGTCGGCTCGGCTGACAAAGATTAGGAGATTGTTTTGTCGCTGTTGTTTAGGGGCTCGAATAAGTTGTTGCACACTTTGCAGGACAAGTCTAGCAGAAAAGTGGTGGCACGCCGGGCTCCGGACTACAAATAGTTGGGAACCCGACGGGAAATCTTTAAAAAAAAAATTCCTAGTTTTCATAATATACATAATATATATTGCATGGCAGCTGTTCTTTGTGCATAATCACCTAGTGGTTAGGGAAAATAAGCCTCTGAGTTATTCCAAGCAAATAAGTTTTTTCCGATGTTGTAATACACATCATTGAAAATAAATCGGACAATAAATAAAAAAAAAAAAAAAACTCGTTTTCCATATTTCCAAAAATTAAAACCACTTAAAATAATCGGAAAGCTTTCTGATGTTCAGAACAAGAATTGTGACCAGCCGAGATCTAGTGACTCACCTATCAATAGGCTTGTATGGTCGCCAAACAGTGGTAGTCATATTGTAAAACCCAGTTGTTTAAAATTAAAAATTCGTACAAAATTTTAAAGGAATGCAGTCAAAATTGTGGAAGAACAAGCATTGTGAAAACTGGCGACCAAAAAATTAAACTAGACTGAGCATAGACAGCTCACGAATGCTGATGTCAAGATTTATGACGTATAGGTATTACCAGTAACCCAAATTTCAAGACAGAAAGGGTGGCGTCAGTCAAGATTTTAATGGAAAAATGGTTATCGCCAGTATATCCGCCAATTTTTGGCGAATCGCCAGAAAAAGTAATAGCCACGTGTTTCCGCCAATTCTTTTCTAATTGCCAAAAGATAAAAAAAAAAAAAAAAAAAAAAAAATGGTATAGGTGGATATATATACTAGTACCTTCCATCAGAATTTCATGGGGTTAAGGGCAAATGCCTAGAGCCAGTTGCGTTTTCAATAACGTTTTTGGCGAATCACCAAAAAAGTATAAGCAGATGGGTATTAATTTTCGCTGTCATAATTCAAAATTTTAAGAAGGTAAACATTGCATTCCTGGCCTCAGTAACGAGTTTAGTAAGAATTGGTTTTTCCCCAATATTTCGGCCATTTTTTTCGAATTACGCAACAAAAGAAAAAAAAAAAAAGAATTATTAAGGCTATTTCTGTCCTTAAACTTTAAAGACAGTCAGACTACTTTTATGCAGTTCGTCAAGATTTTACTGAAATTTTGTGCTTTTTCGCCAAAATTTTCGCCAATTTTGACTAGTCACAAAAAAATAAAAGTCAAATAGTAGCAACGCGTAGCAACGCCTGCTACTCTGATTTAAAATTTCGAGACAGTAAGATTATTTTTATGGAGATGGTTAAGATGATACGAAAAAAGATTTTTTTTTTTTCGCCAATATTTTCACCAATTTTTCTCGAATCGACCAAAAAAAGTAATAGCCAAGTGGACACTTATGCACCCTACCTTCCACCAAAATTTATGAACGTTTTCACCAAAATGCTAGGAAGAGATACGTTTTAAAGAAATTTGGTTTTTGGCCAGTATTTCCGAAATTTTGGTGAATCACCCAAAAAAGTGATTTTTCACGAGAGGTCTTCCTAGTAAACCTTTATGTAAAATTTGAATATAATCCGATTAAAATAGTGGGAGAAGCGTTTTGAAAATTCTCAACCAAAAAATTTTAAAAGACCCCCATTTGGCCAATTTTTGGCGGATTGCCAAGAGAAGCCTACCTGGAGAATATTGGTACAAACTTGGAAAGGAATCCAAGCAAAACTGAAGGAGAAGAAACATTTAAGTAACGGTTTACATGCGTACATACAGACGACGGATATCCTCTCTACAGATGTGATAAAGGCCAGCCGGACGAAATGGGCTGGTATACAAAACCAAACAAAAGATTTATAAAGTTCTGAGACACCGTTCTTCTGTGCTGTCATACCGACCAACAAAACAGTCTCCTCATTCAGTGCAGCAATGGGTATGGGTACATTACAGAAACAATCCACACAAAAAAAAAACAACAAAAACAAAAAAAAAGAAGAAAAACGGAAAAGTTGAGAGCCAGAACTTAAAAAGAAAAAAAAAAGAAACTCGGAGCCCGACGCGAAAATCCGGAGCCATGGGTTCCTGGACTTTTCAAACACTCCTAATAAGCAATAATCCCTTCAAGACTATAAAAGGCAAGGGTAACACTCACTGCCAAAAAGTAAGCAGTGCCAAAAAGTTCGGAGTGAGTTTTAGGTCACAGGGCCATATTCTAGTATAGACCCATCTTTAATGTGCACTTATGATTTATGTGAACTGGCCGCACTAGCTTAAGATTTGGGAATTTGGGAAATGAATTAACCGCACTTTGGAATGCTTTTAAATTAAGTAAGATTCCATGAATTGTGATTGCACACTAACATAGAAAATATTTTGCCGGACAGTCCGATTAGGTCACGGTTAAAAGATGAACAAAAAGTTCTGTTGTCAGAAAATCCCCAGTTGCGAAACAAGGGTTTTCTGACAACAGAATACACATTTTAATACAACCCTGTTAAAAGGGGTCAGATGGGAAAATTAGCTTGTCTTCTGGGCAAAGAATCCACGCTAAATATTTTACGAATCCACGCTAAACATGAAAATACACTGCTCATAGTTATGCCATTAAACTGACAGGCTTCAACAAACTGTTCATGTATTGACATTCAATTCACGAATAAGTATTGTGCTTTAGTAATCTCCTGTAATGTGGCACTTTCGCAAAGAGTAATGAGTATTTTGCTGTTTGGCATTTGTGTCTTGAAACCAACTGCAAATCATAAACAATCAATTACAAATCAATGGCAAGGTCATCAAAGCTGTTTCGAAGTATAGAATAAGTTTTATAAAGTGAGTCCTTCTGTCAGTTCATCTCCGTCGTGTAGTGGTTAAGGCGTTCGCTTGTTAAGCGAAGGGTCTCCAGTTAAATCTCATGGCCACATTTTATGCGAGTCTACTTGTTAATTCTTCACTAACACTTCACGCCGACCTGTGGATGAGAAATCACGCGTCCGGGGCGACGAAATTCAATGAGCCAAAGAAATTCAATAAAAGCTGAAAAAAAAACAAAAAAAAATATTCCGTTATCAGAAAATCGCGATTTGCTTGGCAATGAGATTTTCTGACAACACAAAACACAATTTTTAATCTTTTAACTGACTTAAAACAGGGTCCATGTTTCTGTGTCCCGTTAACTAAAAAATCAACCACTTTTGCTAAATGTCCCATTTGTTAAAGTATAACAGAAAGTGTTCCATGTGTGAATACTTTCGTTCCAGTTATATATTTCATTTCAGTATCCTTATAAAGTGAAAAAGTAAGGTCCTTGAAATGTCTTCGGAATCAGTTATTATTGCCTTGTATGGTGTTCTGCATGTAATATCTAATGTAACTTCTTTTAATATTTCTAGATTACCGAGGCAAGTTTCAATGTCAGACATTGAAGACACACGGGTAGAAGCTGGTATGGAGGGGGAGAAGCCCTTCGCTAGTGGGTCGCTTGCAGGTGAAATAGAGGGAGACGCTAATGATGAAGGCGCTGTAAGCTCCTGTGACGGCGACTCTTCCGTCTCTGCTGGTAAAATCATGCGCAGAGATAGCATTGAAAAAGATGCGGACAATCTCAGTCTTGAGGTAAATTTCGATGGCGGCAGCTGTAGGGGTAGTGAAGTTAGTAGTCTTTCTTTCCAAAATATTGTTCTTGATGACCATGAGTTTGATCTTGAACCATTTTCGAGTCAACCCGATCCGCCTTCTTTGAAAGACAGTGTTTCTGAAAACAGCGATTCTCCAATGAATGATTTCATTAATGAGATCGAAGATCAAGTATACAAGTGTGAATTCGAACAAGAAATGAAAAAGCGAGAGCATATGAAGTGTGCAGGTGGTGGTGGTGGCATGTGTGAAAGTGAAGCACATACTGATTTGCACTTTGATTTGAGTCCTGAATTTGGTACTGTCAAAAGGCAATTTAAAACTGCTTCGCCTTCTTCGGAACTGCCCGCTTTGCGCAGCCCTTTACTAACCGCTTCTACTTACGCTTCTAACTATAACGGTGGTGGATTGGACCCTACTAACCCGAGATCATGTTCTGAGCGAGATACTTCTAATGCTACTTTTCAGAAGCTGCCCTTGGATAACTCAAGAAATGAAGCAAACGATCTGACAAGGGACAGCAAGTTAACCGAAGCTCGAAATAACACTATGAACAGTGTACAGTTTGAGCTTATAACAGACAATGTAGAAAATGCTTTAAAGAACCAAAGTGTTTCAGATCTCAACAATAAAGACTTAGCTGTAGTTAATCCGAATGATAGTTTGTTAAAAGGAAAGGGAAAGATGATCGGAAGCGATGTGGTTGATGCCAGCCGGTGTGATCTCAGTGGTAGAACTAATGGCCCCAAAAAGAAACGCGTGTCTCCTGGTTTGGCTCAGGGTTTGCATTCACATAAACAAGAAGTGCAGCGAGATAGTTCTAGTTCTGAGCGGGAGCTCGATACGACAGAGTTAGATGGTAAGTTGCAAGATATGCGAGAGAAAACTGCCATAAAAACAGATGCACGTTCAAACATTGTACATCCGGAAACGACAGAAAATAAGAAGCTCGACGAGCGTATAACAGATAACCTGCGCGGTTTTCACCCAGAAAAGCAGGTTTCTAGTCAGCCGTTGACTGCGGAAACCCGTGCGGCTTTGGAAAGTAGCATGCATGGTGTGGGCGCTCCAAATGCGGCGGAAGCAGAGGCGCCTCCTGGCGTGGAGGTTGAGAACGAGTATGACTACGTGAAATATGCGCGCGTGCAGACCGGAGATTATGTCGGCATGCGTCTGGCATACTCCACGGCAGGCACGGAACAGGAGAAACAGAAGTGTGCAAGTGATGGAGTGGCGGGTGCACATGACCGGGCTGTCACGAGCAGCCATGAGGGTACGCCGCCCCAGCAAGGCCATGGCAAGTCTCTCAATCCTCCCAAAATCAACGACGAGCTCTTAACCGAGATTCCTCTTAACGGGAGTGAAAGCACGTCTGGAGAACGCAAAAATATTTCACTTTCACCCGAAAACACGGAGTGTGATAGCACTGAAATTGAAAGCGTTTTGTCGGAGGAAGGGAAATCGATTGGCAGTTTAATGCCTGCTGTAGAGGACGGGCTGTCAAGCAGTCAGGCAAGCGACGCCGAAGACTTACCCGCATCTGAATCCATGCAACACAATTACGGAATGCGTGCCAAAATGTCAGGCGGGAAGCTAGGCGATGACAGCGTGCGTAATTTCTTCAACAGATCAAATTCTTCACAGGACTCATCCCCGACAAAAGAGCAGGCGATCTCAGAGCGGAAGAAGGCCCTGGATGTCGCCATAAAGGTACTTATACACAATTGTAATGACGTCAGTTATGAGTTGTATTATACTTTGAACCATTAGTTTTCGTTCATGTTAATGAAAAGAGTCCTTCCTCCCGCTGGGCTTTAAATTTGCGTTTCCCTCATTTCGCCGTGGAGCGGAACTGTTCTAGTGAAATTGTTTTGAATTTTTGCTTAATATGATGAAAATGCTGAGAATGTTGAGAATATGGTGAAAGGCTGGTGATGTGTGATCACTGAGTATTGGCGATAAAGTGTTGTTGTATTTGATAAAAGGAGTAGCAAACAGAAATGCAAAAATTAGTGATTCAAGCAGACCCTTCATTGAAAAATAAGTCAACAAAAAGCAGAAGAAAACAAAATAGAGAAATAGAGATATGTTCTGTGATACGTTCTCTTCCGAATATCAAAAGAGCAGATGTTGGAAAAATCCCAGGAATTCACTAATTGTGAAGTTAGAGTGGTCAGCGATGTCCAGGTTGTTTCCTTCACTATTTTGTTGTGGTACGCTTCAGGATATCCAGAATGCCCTACAGAGGAAGAGAAGTGGTGTGTTGCAGTCCCCTGCCTCGTCTGATGTGAAAGACGACGATCCTGTCTGGATCATGAGGTAACCGTGTGTGACGGCCTTCAGGCTTTAGGCATTGGTGACTGAACTGTTTAGCCTAAGGTTAAAAGGGAGGCATGTGTTGATAGAATCATTGACTTTAGAGCTTCAGTGCATTGAACTTCTAGGCCTAAACTATTTTACTGTCGGTTTAAGGTTATATTCCTCGGATACCGGTAGCAGATTCTGCTGTAGAAGATTGTGTTATATTTCAACTACTACCATTCAATTTGCCCATAGTCCTGGTTGTGGGCTTTAAAGATGAGGTTCTGGGCACATTAGGGGTAAGATTGAAGGTGTAGTGTGTGAAGTTCTGCTGTGCTTTGGTGACATTAAAATTAAAGCGTTTTTGCAACTTTTCAGACGAGCCTCGCTACTAGCACTGCCACGGCTGTCACCCCAAAAGTTGCTTAGGGATGGTGTAAAGGAATCGTGTCCATTTTAACCATGAACATCTTCACATTAACATTGAGGCATAAATCGGTAGTGTATTAATGGTTTTCTTTTGTTAACAGGGAAACTTACGTAAAGCGGATTCAGCGAGAGGATGAATTTAGAAATGCCAAAGAAGAAGCTGATAGAAAAAGAGAAGAAAACTACACTTCCGAAGAAATGAGCAAAGGTCTGTTTTCTTCTTTTTGCTGACTGATCAGCAGATTGTTAGTTATGAGTTATTCTCAACAGTGCTGAAGCATCACATTTGAAGCATTTGATTGTTATGGGCATGTTAGTACCGGCTGCACTAGGCACATTTGTTCTGATTTCACTGCGCGGGAAGGCTGGGAAAAAGTGTGCAATGCGAAAATTTTAAAATGTGTTAAGAGCTGGCAAACGGATAACAGTTATGTATGTGCTTGGAAGTGGGGGGGGGGGGGTGAAGGTGAGCTTACTCTGTATAGCTGGTGTATAAAAATCTTTATACAGTTGAATCTCTGCTTACCACACAAGTCTTCCGAAGTGCAGTGCGCTTATGTAATGTGTGTTTCTTTCATCTTCTTACAGTTTATCAGGTTGAAAATGAAAACGAAGCACTAATGAAATACCAGTTTTCAAGAAATGATGGGAAGGTTTACCAGTCCCCAAAAGGTAATAGACATGCACGCATTTTAAGACTTAACTTTTTTGTTGGAGTGTGTACGCATACAAAGGTTATGAAGTTGACCGTGTTTGCGTGCGTGCTCCGCGCCTGCCTGATGTTCATGTGTGTCAGCTGTGCTGTGCACCTGCCCAAGGTGGCTCGGTGACGCTTACTACTGGCTTAAACTGTCGGATCAACATTTCTCAACAGATAACCGCAAGCAGTGAAAGAGATCCGGTCTGACTCACCGATGTGGTTAAATTTTGGGGAATTTCATTTGTTAAAAGTGCCAACTGTGTGCATTTATTTTCTGAAGTTGTTTACCGTTTGCGATTGAGCGAATTCGGTGGCTCAGCGTTTACATTGTTGTTGAACATACATGGGGAAAATACACAAAAATTTCAAAATGGAGGCGAAAATTTTCGCGTTCTGCGTCCAGGTGGACGTAAGATATTTTTCACCGGACGCAGGATTGCGAAAGGTCTTTATCCATATGGAGGCTGAATTTACAAAAATGGCGCGAACGCGGTGAATATATGGGGAGAAGTGTAGATACTGAAATGCCAGTATTCTTTGTTTTACAGTATTTGACAGCCACCTTGGGTATTTGTTGCGGTTCGGCTGTGTATAACTTCCTTTCCATCCCGCCCCATCCTGTAACCTGTAGCGAGCATCTTGGAGTGTACAGTACTATCAAAGCATTTTACTTTACTTTTAAAACTTTATTTTTTTTATTCCTCACAGGTGGAACCTGTGGGCAATATATGCGATCGCCCGCATGTCGGTCGGTCTGTCGGTCTGTCATCAAGAGCTTGTTAACACGATAACTAAAAAACTACTGCAAGGATTTTAATGAAACTTGGTATGTAGCTTCTACGGGAACAAACACAGATCGTTTTTGTAAATGGGCCAGGTTCGTCCAAGGAAAATGGACCAGCTGGACTTAGAAAATTTCAGCTCTTGATTGACTATTGTTAACACGATATCTCAAAAACAACTGCAAGGATTTTAATGAAACTTGGTGTGTAGCTTCTATGGGAGCAAACATAGAGTAAATGGGCCAGGTTTGTCCAAGGAAAATGCACCAGCTGGACTTGGAAATTGCAGGTCTTGATTGACTATTGATGGCCGTGTTTACCTGATGGGTGGGGGGGGGGGAGAGCTGTGGGATATGTGGGCTATGCACACTGCTCTAGTTTTAACATGTGGAACTTACAAGTACATATCCAGTACTCTGAAAATGCGACAACAGCGATGTAGTTAGAGTAACTTTGTTTCATTGTGGACCAGCATGAACGTGAACGACATGAATTTCAGCGCAGTGTGAAATTCTATTTACTTGTAAAATTATCTTGATCTTGCGAGAAACGTAAGGTGTAGTCTGGTCAAGATTCACCTCAGAATTTTAATTTTGAAACTTTTGCAGCACTTGATCGTAGACTGTTGTCAAAACCTCTTGTCTCAGTCTGTCACTATACAGTTCAGTCTCGTTATAATGACCTAAATTGAACCGAGAGATCATGTCGATATATCGGATACGTCATTTTAACCGATACTGTTAAACAGCAAAAAGCTTATATAATGGGTCCAGATAATTCCGTCAGAATAAGCTGTATGTGGTTATTTTTTATTATAAAGAGATTCCAATGTATTCTCAAATCAGAATCAGACTGTGAACTCTTTAGTATCGGTATACGGGCGCAGCAGAGAAATAATTGACGTATGCATCGTGACTGTTACGTCTGCCGTAAAATGTTTGTAAACCGGACACTTCAAAAGCCGTGTTTACGTCACTTTACAAATAAAAATAAATCAAAGACAAGGAGGAAGCAGCAGGACTAACATTTAAGATGACGTCATTTTTTTTCTGTAAAGTTGAAACAGGACAGTACGTGTCCTGTGATTACAAACCTTCGTAAAAGGTGACTGGATCATAAGTAAACGGGGAAGGGGCTTTAAACAAAAGAACCTCACGAGTCAGATGTGCCATTTTGCAGGAAAACCAAAATAGATGAATAAATAAAAATAACAAAAAAAAAAAAATAAATAAAAATAAGGCCGGTCCACAAGGCAAGAATTTCACTTCAGTTGCATATTTGCACTCATCTGGCTTAACAGAGACGTATAACGGACAGATTGACTTAGCTACAAAGCCGGGAAGTAAGGGAGAGGGGCAACATTTGTGCCAAAAACATGCTATTTCTTCAGCAGTTCTTGGTCCTATGGCTGAAATATGGCAAGGATGTTTGTTTCTCAAGTTGGGATCTTTTATCTGTGTCATATGAATGGTTTTACTTTTTAGCCCAGCATACCTACCATCGCCCATCACTTGTGGGGAATTTGTTGTCCATTGCGTGTGTGTGTGCAAATGCCTTTTCAAAATGGTACTCTTTTTACATTTCTGGTCCGATTATTTTGAAATTTGGCAGGAGTGTTCCTGGGTAACCCTCTATTTTGCCTGCTTTTTTGCGATTTGGCCACATTTGGCCAAAAAATTGGCCAAATTTTTTAAAACACCAAAAATGCTACTCTTTCTACAAATCCGGCCCGATTGCGTTGAAATATGATAGGAATGTCGCCCTCACACCCCTGCGTCAGGGTTATATTTCGTTTTGCGATTTGATAAAAACTGGCAAAATATTGGCCAAAAAACGGTCATTTTCTTCCGTTGTCGGTCTTGTAGGCAATATTTGTAGTTCTGCCTCCCATAGAAGGAGTGGTTTGCGTTGTCACCCGCTAAGCAGGAGGTTTTGAGTTCAAGCCCTAGTCAGGATTCAATTTCTTTTTATGTGTTTTTTGCTTGTCTGCTTTATCTTAAGTGTTGCTCAAGGTGCGTAATCATGCTTAATAAGGACTAAAAAAAATGTATTATTTTTTGTTATCGGTTCGGCAAAAACTCGCCAACTAAACGGATACCTTTAAGACAAACACAAATATTTGTTCGTCCACAGATCCTGTACGATTACTTTTACTAGCAGCGTTGCCCACGAGTTCTTCTAAATTTTGTAGAAAATTCGTCGGTTTCTTCTTCTACTTTTGTAGCAGCTTCGCTTTCACGGCTGAGCTCAGTGTCCACGGACATTCTTGTTAGCACCTAAATTCATTTATTGAAGAGTCCTTGTCTCATTAAGACTGATATATAATATAACATATCAAAGCATGCCTTAATTGCAATATCACGTTTTACTGCGCATGCAAATATGTTTCCAAGGTGAGCACAAATATTTGATATCTGTAAAAAAAAGTCACGTTCAGGAGTCCTGGCTTCATGTGAAGCGGTGGCAAAATTCAGAGTGACCAGCCGCGAAAAATTGAACAACAGCAAAAAAATAGTGTCACGACGTATATTTGATGCTTGTGGGAGGTCGGCGAACATTTGCTCGCCCGAAACAAGTACAACTGTGTGATTCAGATAGAAAAGTATACCAGTTCGTCACTTGTTTTATGTTTAAGAACTCACATCAAAGGGTGCGAGTAAATATTCAAAGTGTTCGCGGATCCTTCACAGTTTGTTGACTTTCGTCAGCGATAACGTTACGTTCTGTTGGTGCGTTGGAAAGAAGAAACCCTTCGTTGGGAATTCCTTCATCTTATGCGAATCATTTAAAAAGCAGCTTCACCAGAGCCAAAACATTAATTTACTTGTTTTTTCCTCGCAATAGTTGCGGAGTTTCGCGCACTCCGTCAGTCTGGGAAAATCGTGAGCCAAATGCTTCGGCTTCATTGCGTGGAAAATCGGTTAAAACATGTGGGTATTTTCAAATTTTGAAATAGAAACAGACAGCTGTTCTTTCTAATGTCGACTATTATGGGCGATTTCAGTGAACATGTGTTGCCCAATCGTGTGTGCTGAAAACCGACTCTGAAAATATCAGTTCTGCTCTGAACCGAAATTTGGAGGAAAATAGTGCGCGTAGATATTTATAAACCCATTTTGTGAATAATGTAAGCATGTTGTAGCCTTATGCCAAACGTACCTTTGTAGTGTTTGTTGTATTATGAATTGATTAATGTGTTGTTTAAAATGCCAGTGGTTTTAGCTAATACAATTTAATTTTGATTTTCTTCTCTTTTTTGCGTGAATAGGGCATGCCTTAACGCGTTCGAGCACCGATGTGCAATCCTGTACAAAGAAATATAGAAATAGTCTGAGCTTAGTTATCCTGCATACATTTTTTTTGATAAGCCAAAATTTATTAAATTGTGAGTTTCCCGACGCGCAGACAGACTGATAGATAGGGGCTGTACTTATACGCTAGGTGGTCGCTAAATATTTACTATGGTGAAGGCAGTTGCTGTTGATGTAGTGATGATGATGATGATGATGATGATGATGATGATGATGATGATAGGATGATTACTGTTATTATTTGGTCAAATATATATACCTTCTACCCTTATATTATGCTATTAATTTCCGTCGTGAAAATTATGAAAGATATAAGTGGTAGGAAACTGAAAAAAAGAAACCTGTGCTCACGCTGGAACTGCATTTAAATGTGTTTATTTTCTGCATTAACATGCATGTGTTTTTGCTGTTTATATTTATTTTTTGGCCCTGTAGGTTACGAGTCGGACGACGAGTATCCCTCCACTGACCTGCATGATCGTGGCACACGCAGGCGTGCTAGAGGGTATAGCCAACTTCCCAGGGACGACCCCTTGCATGCCGGACCTACGCCCTCATCGCACCGAATTTACGGTCCCGGTGCTGTATTTCGAAAGTCCAGCTCGCACAATGATATTAGTAACTCAAGTCAAAAAAGTCCTGCTTTCAAACCCGAATATAACAGGTTCAGTAGCGGTCTGGCCAGCTCGCGTTACCGGGACGAGCCGGAGCCCGAGCCCGGACTGTCGCCGGGAGAGCTACAGCAGGGCTCAGATAGGGATCGTATATTAAATTCGTATGGCTATGACACGCCTCGGCGTGATAACAGCATGGAGGCCAGTACCAAACCAAAGCATGCTTATTCTAGTCTTAGTGAGCAAGTGCTGCGAAACCTCTGCACAGCAGAACCGGAGAGAGTGGACAGACATATCCCTGGCTGTCCGCTCCACCAGGATAGTCAGCAGCCTCACAAATACCAAAACAATCATGTGTCTTCTAGTCAGCCTGGTTACCAAGCAACAGTGAATGGACACGGTGGTGCCAACGAACAGACGACTCACGGGCATGTAAACCTTAGCTCGCCAGAATTGCATGATTATAACTATGACGTTCCCGTAGCGAGTGAGAATCCAAGTTGCTTTGATGAAAATTATGACGTAGGGGAACCGTCGGTGTATATTAAACAAAAGGAGCCTGGAGGTAATGCCTTATCGCTGTTATATTTGGTTTGCAGTGCCAGCAATTGTAGATAACATTTCCGTTTTATGTATGCTTACATGTAATTTAGAAATCGTTAATTTTACTTTAAGTTTTTTCGTGGGCTTTACGTCTAATTATTACTAATTATTTTAGAATTTTTAAAATGTTTTTGATTGTATTTATACATAAGTTGCTGATTTGAGTTTAATTTTTGTAAAAGAAAAAAAGAGTTCAGGGCCATTCCGCCTAATTCATTTTGGGGATCCAAGATCTTGCTCATACTGAGGCTAACAACAGAAATCCATCTGTTTTTACACAGTAGAGTTTAAAAGTATCAGGTTTATAGCTTCGTCGATATGTAAAAGGTTTTGGGTTTCAGCTCATAGGAGTGTCTCCCGTTTGTCACACTCGTGTCGTTTCCACACGACTTTCTGAAGCTGTTTACCCAATGCATTTGATGTTTTTTTTCTGAAAATGACTCAGTTTAAATTACAAACAGATTTTCACAATGCCAGTGCCATTATTTCAAATGGGTATAAAATTAGCAAAGTGGCAGAAGTTCGACACATTATTTGATTGAACCAACTTTTAATTTTATTTTTGGATTATTTTTAATATACATGTGACCTTGATACTGGGGACCTTGCACAGTGAAAAACAAACCGAAGGCGTCAAATTCTGCCCATATGCCATGTCTGTATTCGCTATCAACTGTGAGACGATGTTACGCTGTAGCTTTACTTATATTCGTCCGTCCGTCCGTCAGACTGTCCTTAACTGTTTCAAACATGTAAACATATGTGAGGGCTATGTGGATTTTAACTTACAACACGAGAATACAGTGGGATTACATGTTTTCTAAAAATAGACTCAGATACTGTAATGTAACAAGGTGTAAATCATGTGCTTTTTGAAGAGTATGACACAGATGAAGAAACAGACGAACTGCTGGACAAGCAGTACCAGAAGCGGGACAAGAGGGTGGATATCCCCGAACTCAAAAAGAATGACACGCTGGAAAATGCCTCATCTCAGGTCAGTGGTTCAGTATGAAAGCAAGCATAAGTAGGTGATTGCCATAAAGTGGGGCTTCCGCTGTGTTCAGCAGTCCGTTGATATCCCGGTGTTGCCACATCATCCTTTTTTTAAGGATTATCTTTTTTTTTTTTTTTTTGAAAATCCCAAAATCATCCTTATTTTATCTTTAAATCCTTTTTGTATCCTTTTTTTCTCTACCAAAATAAAAAATCCGTTTTTTTGTCCCTTTTTCTACTTATTTATTTTTTGATTTGATTTTAATTTTTCAGTGCGAATGCCGAAGGCGCAATCCGAAAACTTTTCACTTCAAAATTTACAATTTTATCCTTTTTTCATCCTTTTTTCCTTTTTAAATGCATTCCGAAGTTATAACTGCAATTGCTATTTTCGAGGTCTGTTTTCTGGTTTGCAAACTGCCATTACAGCCATGAATTTTGCACGCGCCATATCTTGGGAACTACCCCCTTCACTTGAAATAACCTGGCCAGGACTCTAATCAGGTTCACTGGTCTACTTGTTTTGTCAATTTTATTTATTCATTTACTTATTTTAGTGACCTTGGAACTAATGTCAAAGTCACATTTACGCAAATCATTAGCAGTACTTTATGTGTTCGTAGTATGAAGCTGATGAGTTTCGAGTAGTAATGGAAGAGAAAAAAGCATAAAAAATGTGCATAAAAATTAGAAACAAAACATTTAAATGTGATATTTTCCAAGAATAGTACATATATTTTACTGAGTTTGGTGTGTTTTGTGTCGAATTGCAATAAACAGAAATTGGTTTTGTGTTTTTGCAGGCTGAGATGCGGCGATCACGGGTGCGGGAAGGTGAGGAGAGCGAGTCATGTAAGCTATACTCTTCCTCTTCTTTTGTGTGTGTTGTTATCAGTGTAGCGCAGTGTACATTCACACACGCACCGCCGTTGTCGTCTTTCGTCCTTGCCTCCCGTAGATAGGTCAGTTGTCGTATTGTCCCTACAACATTTGTGGCTTCTAGTTTTCCAGAGCCACATTCAGCTCTTTTTTGTGCTTATGTGTATTTTGTTTTTAGCCTAGTTGACTGATCATTTTTTTGTCCGGCGTATGTCTGTACGTGTCGCTGTGCGGGTGTAAGATCTGCCTGCTATGGTTCCTCTGGTATTGTATAAGATTATGATCTTGACGCTTGATTTCTGTTCCCGTGGGGCTAGTTGGGCTAAAGTGTACTTTGCATAAGTTTTTGTAGTCATATTCGTTAAGAAAAATGTAAACTACGGACTTTAACTGATACGTAACCCTTAATAACAAAAAATTTAATTGAAAATAAACTTAAATCACTCAAATGTTATCCCTGTAAATGGGTCTGGCAATTTCTGGTTGGAACTTATGGCTTCCCACGTATTTGATGACGCCATGTGCTGGTGAAATGACATGCACCACTCCCAAAAGGCATTAGAATCCATGTTTTCAGTATAAATGATTGAGAGGCTTTTGACAATTTTCTGAGTTTTTTATGACCAGCCCGTCGGGCTTATATTTCACTAAGGTGCAGGAAGTTACTCTGGCACTAAGCAGGATTAAACCTGATGGATGTTTGTCCGTTCTGCCAAATTCTTAGGCGTGACTTACCCACTGATGACAGCAAGGGATGGCTTCAGGCGTTACGTGGGTCTTGGGTCAACTCGGCCCCTTGCCAAGTCGGCCCCTACCAACTCGGCCCCTCGTGAAAGTCAAGTCGCCCCCACTCGGCCCTTTTACAGGTCAACTCGGCCCCTCGTGAAAGTCAAGTCGGGCCCTTATTAGAAAAAAGTCGGCCCCCCATATTTTTGTGTTTTGTTTTTCAGATAAAACATATAGGGTAATTCTACCTTATTCATTTTCATTGGAAAAACAACACACTTACAATAACAGAATTTAAGATGTACTTTATGTACAATTAGCACATAATTTTACACACCATATTCGGTATTGTAACCTTTGCTATAATATTTACTAATCAAATTTTTTGCTACAGATTATAGTGCCGTGTAAGCTGGTGGCGATGCCACATTGTATTCTATAAACTACTTTCAACTTTCAACCTGACATTCAAAAGCTATGTATTTAATTTTGAATTTTAAGTTTGAGTCTAGGTCGACGGCGCGTAAACTTTTTTTAGTTGACAAATTATTCACAGATTCCACAGATTCTGTACAGATTTCGACAAATTTCAAACAATTTAGCCCTTGTTTTTTTTTCCATTTTACCACTAAATCCGAGTTTATTACAAGTTACTGACGACCTGGTCGATATCTGTGGTGCTTAACGTGCAAATTGTGGTGTGTAAAATACTTAATGTAAAAGCCTAATTCACTCCTTTCAGTGACTGACAACTGACAACTCGGACAATATAATTCTGTGACCTAACAAGCAAATTATGACGTGTGCAATTCTAAACGTAAAAGCCTCATCCACTCCTCTAAGGTAGCCGATTTTCTTATTTACTCATACCAAAACCACTCGAGCACTTGTGAACTGTTATTGCAGTTGAGGCCGTGGTGAGGCAGATTATATATTTGTGATAACGGAGATAATTTATTTGCGATCACCGAGATCAAACACCGACAAGTCCTGTAATCACTAATTGCATTTTGTTTGTGATGAGTACGGAGTAGTTTCATCACAGTAAATCTGCATACTTGTGATCAACCGAGATGAGACACGAAAAAACCCTGTAATTTTCAATTACATTTCGTCAGTGATCATTGAATTTGTATTTTAAGTTTGAAAATTATGTGTGATAGGGCCGACTTAAAAAAAGGACTGAGGGGCCGAGTTAGCGGGGCCGACTTGACCAAAAAGGGCCGACTTGGCAAGGGGCCGACTTGGCAAGGGGCCGAGTTGACCCAACACCCGATAGGTCAATGTATGACGTTTGAACATAGCTTGAAAGAACGCCTGTGGTCCGTCTGGTGATGTCTGTTAACTTTAAGAGGACATGTAACATAAAAGATGCCATCTGACGTCATAAGGCAACCCTTGCGATAAATTTACACAGAGGAAAACATTTCGGGATTGGTTTGGAGGCAATCTTTGGGTCTTAAAATCTGTTCTCCTTTCCAGAAGGGGTACTGGGCCCAATATAGATCAGCCTTGTTAAAACGTGCAGTTTGGGAAATGTCCCTGGGCATTCGTGTTGTGTGTCAGCTAGCAGTGGAGGTCTGCGGTGTAGTGCACCAATGCATGGTACTCGTTAGAAAAATAAATTTATATTTTAGTTTCTTTATCTGAAAAAAAAAACAAAAAACAAACAAACAAACAATACGGACCTGTTCTGTGCCACGCGCTTGTATAACCGAAACGTCGGTGTTGGCGACACAGAACTGTACAGTTTTGTCTGTCCATAAGGAAAACAGGTTTCCCTTCAAATATGTCAATGTGTGCAATGTGCCTGTGCGTATACGTTTTGTATGCTTTAAAGCGCTGGCTGCTCCAGCTTGCTCACAGTGCATGGCCAAAAACTGCATGAAAAACAACACACACAATTGTGGAGTATGTAAGTGTGTAGCATACGTGGTTCTGTTCATAATTTATTTATAATAATTTATTTATTTAAATCTAGTTTTATTTTATTCACGTGAAGTTTGTTAATGATTTTCCGTGTAGTTGTCTTCATTAAAATATAAAGTTAACAGAAAATTAGAAAGTTGTAGTTTTTTGTAATGGCTAAATAAAGTGAATTGTTTGTATAAACTTATTGCCCCGAGTCGAACTACTTTAACTAGGGCGCTATAAACCGTTGTTTAGCGGGCTGCCCTTCAACAACTAGGGCAAGATACCATACTTTGTTCATGCAGGTCTAAAATACTTGCATTTAGTGGCAGTAATATTATGGTTGCTCGACGCAGTTTCATATTTAACGCGGGGGTTTCATCATGGCGAATCGTCGACAGCCATCCGAAATTTTTAACAATGAGGATAAATCATAACTGACACCGATTTCCACTTAATAATGTTGATGGACGCCCTTTAGTGCAGGGACTTTTGAGAAATTCTTTATAGCTTTACTGAAAATACACTGGATAATCGTATAACTATCAGTTAAAAGTGTAGTTTTCTTTGAAAATTCGTTGTGCGATTAACCGGTTTCGATATTGTTTTAATCGAATTGCAACTGTGTAAAAAAAGAAGAAACTAACCAGCTCATCAGATAACAAAGTGATCGCGGTCACTTTGTGACTGTTGTCGGTTCTTTATTTCCGAAGACTGCCACATATATAGACAGTGTAATAGCTTTCAGATATTCTACTGTTTATGACTATCTAATAAAAACATACTAACAAATTCTGTTTGGTTTGATTTTTCTTCTGAAAAAAAAAATGCGGTAAGTTCTTATATTAAATTGAATGGTTTTTGTTCAGACATTGACCTCCGTTTTATGTAGAATTTTATGTTGTATTTGCTTATATTTGGTTGTTTTCTAGTCATCTTGATTCAGTTACTTTTCGCTGGTGTCGGTCTGTGGCTGTTGCCGTCCATTTCTCACTACTATTTAAAATAAGAATACATTGTCTATGAAGCAAATAATAATTTAAATATTTTTTGTTATTTGCGAAACAAGGCACAAAAATCAGTCTGTTCGGGAACAGAGTAACGTAGATTACGGACAGTTCAAGTTCTGTGATTCCCCATATATTTCATGTATTTTTCCCTTCTCTGGTAAATTGCTGTTAAATGAATACATGAGTAAGGAAAAAAGGATATCTGCTGTAATGAGCGTTATTAAAATAACAGAACATTAAAAGATCCATGGTAGACGTTAACGTTATAGTAACTTAAAACAGTCATTTAAAAAACAAGCAGAACTACGTGTGAATTCCTTAAGATTAGTCCAGGCGATCCTTGGCACTACTTTTCATGAAAGCAACTAAACTGCTGTGTTTTTCAAACGTGTAGATTTTAACCCAACATTTAAAAGTTACAAAATTCTTTTCTTCGGGAAGTGTTTAATATTTGACTTCAAATATTTACTGGGTGTATATTTGATATTCACCGGGGATGCAGATTTAACGTCGACTATTCGTCCGGGCTGCATTTTACTATCAGATGTTTACCTGGAAGGTGATGCAGATTTGTTGAGGGACTAAATATTCGATAGCTAACTCTCCATCAAACATTCACCGAAGGAAAGATTTGTCGATGAGGGTGAGGTGTCAACTGGAGAGTGGGGGGTAGGGGGGGGGGGATCTGATGCCAGACCGACAATGAAAACTCGCAATATGTTCCACATACTTAAAGCTGAAATGTGCAGTACACTCAATTTTGCAAAGACCGCAATGGCACATAAGGATTGAAATGTCCCAAAAAAGTGTCTGCGAAATATCCAAAAAGTGTGCTGAACTGACAAGAGGCCGAAGTATCTCCTTACCAGCTGTGTTGATGGTGCCTTACTTTGCCCTAAGGAAAGAAATCTATGGATTCTTATTTGCTTGATATATTCTTTGGTTAAATAACAGAGTGTTTATTTGTATTTTTCTGAGGCATTCCAGGGATGTCACCATTGTTTGTAGATTCAACCCACCCATTGCTTGATATGAAATGTCGGGGTGATTTAAAATTGGAATTGAAATTTCACCCGCACAGAACACTAAAATGTGTGTGTGTTTTTTTAGCCCAGCTTACGTTACACGTAAGCTGGGGTATTCCTATCGGTTTGCGGGCGGTGTCCGTTAGTTAGTTAGTTAGTTAGTTGTTTATTTAGTAAACTTTGGTTCAAAATGCATCTCCTCCTACAATTTTGATCCGATGTCATTTATTTTTGGTGTGAGGCATCCCTAAGGGGTCGTGCATACGGCTTATGCTTTTCTAGTCGATCGGGTGATTTTTGGCGAATTTTTAAAGAAAAAATTTTAAAATGTATCTCCTCCTACATTTTTGACCGGATGTGATTTATTTTTGGTATGAGGCATCCCTTAAGTGTCGTGCATACGGCTTGTGCTTTTTTAGTCGATCCGGCAATTTTTTGTATTTTTGGGGAATTTTTTAAGCAAAAATTTAGAAAATAATTCAAAATGCATCTACTCCTACAATTTTGATTCGATGTCATTTATTTTTGGTGTGAGGCATCCCTAAGGAGTCGTGCATACGGCTTGTGCTTTTTTAGTCGATCGGGTGATTTTTGAATTTTTGGGGAATTTTGAAAGAAAAAATTTTAAAATGTGTCTCCTCCTACATTTTTGACCGGGTGTGATTTTTTTTTGGTATGAGGCACCCCTCAAGGGTCGTGCATACGGCTTGTGCTTTTCTAGTCGATCGGGTGATTTTTGAATTTTTGGGGAATTTTTGAAGAAAAAAAATTTAAAATGTATCTCGTCCTACATTTTTGATCCGAAACCTCTCAAAGATCCGATGACCCTAAAAGGTCGTGCATACGGCTTGTGCTTTTTAGTCGATCGGACAATTTTTGTATTTTTAGGGAGCTTTTGAAGAAAAAACCTTCAAAATGCATTTTCCCCTACAGTTTTGATCTTTCTCTCTCTCTTTTTTTTTTTTTTTTTTTTTTGGTTTGAGGCATCCCTAAGGGGTTGAGCATACGGCTTGCGCTTTTTAGTCGATCCGATAATTTCTGTATTTTTAGGGAATTTTTGAAGAAAAACTTCAAGTGCATTTCCTCCTACAGTTTTAATCCGATTTCATTTATTTTTGGTATGAGGCATCCTTAGGTGGGTCGGGCATACGGCTTGTGCTATTTGACTCGACTTGGGAATTCTTGATTTCGATAGGGAATTTTTGATGAAAATACCTCAAAATGCATCTTCTCCTGCAGTTTTGATCAGACATCATTTATTTTGGGGCTGAGGCATGCTTAGGGTGTCGTGAATACGGCCTGTGCTTTTCGAGTCGATCAGAATTTTTGGTGAATTTTTGAATAAAAAAACTTCAAAATGCATTTCCTCCTACTGTTTTTATCAGATTTCATTTATTTTTGATACAAGCCGACTTTAGGGGGTCATGCATACGGCTTGTGCTTTTTGAGTGAATTGGAAAACTTTTGAATTTTTTTCGGAAATTAAAAAAAAATAAGTGAATCTTCTCCTGCAGCGCATAAACGCAAGTTAAATGAACTTGCGCAGTAGTCAGATTTAACAACCGCACATCGACGCAAGTTAAATAAACATTCGCATTGGTCCGAAATGTGAACCATTGACGGAAGATAAACATGCAAACTGGTCCAAAATAAGCACCGCGCATCAACGCATGTTAAATAAACATGCGCAATGGTCCGAAAAAAGAACTACGCGTCGACGCAAATTGAATAGACATGCGCAGTGGTCCGAAATGCGGATCGAGCATCAACGCAACCTAAAGAAACATGCGCACTGGTCCGAAATGCGAACCGCGCATCAACGCAAGTTAAATAAATATGCACACTGGTCCGAAAAAAAGAACCGCGCATCAGCGCAACCCAAAGAAACATGCGCACTGGTCTGAAATGAGAACCACGCATCAACGCAAGTTAAATAAACATGGGCAATGGTCGGAAATGCGAACCGCGCATCGACGGATTTTAAATAAACATGCGATCCGGTCCAAAATAAGCACCGCACATCAACGCAAGTTAAACAAACTTGTCCGAAAAAAGAACCACACATTGGCGAAAGTTGAATAGACATGCGCAGTGGTCTGAAATGAGAACCTCGCATCAACGCAAGTTAAATAAACATTCGCAGTGGTCCGAAGAAAGAACCACGAATCGACGCAAGTTGAATAGACATAAGAGTCGGGCATCGACGGGACTGAAATAAACATGCGTCCTAGTCCGAAATGCAATTCGCGTGTCAACGCAAGTTAAGTGAACCTACGCACTGGTCCGAAATGCGAACCTCGCATGAACGCAACCTAAAGAAACAGGTACACTGGTCCGAATTCCGAACCGCTCCTCAGCGCAAGTTAAATACACATTTGCAGTGATCTAAAATAAGTACCGAGCACCAGCACAAGTTAAATAAATATGCGCACTGGTCTAAAATGCGAACCACGCATCAACACAAGTTAAATAAACGTGCGCACTGGTGGAAAATGCGAAACGTTCATTAACGCAAGCTAAATAAACAAACACACTGGTCAGAAATGGGAACCGAGCATTAACGCAAGTTAAATAAACATGCGCACTGGTTAGAAATGCGAACCGAACTGCGCATTAACGCAAGTTAAATAACGTGCGCACTATTCAAAATAAGAACTGCGTATCAACGCAACTTAAATAAACATGCGCACTGGTCCAGAATAAGAACCGCGCATCAACTCAAATTAAAGAAATATGCGCATTGGCCTAAAATAAGAACCGCACATCGACACACGTTAAATAAATATGCGCAGTGGTTCGAAATGCGAACCACGCGCCAACGGAAGTTAAATAAATATTTGCACTGGTCCAAAATAAGCACCGCGCATCAACGCAAGTTAAATAAACATGCGCACTGGTCCAAAATTCGAACTGCTCATCAACGCAAGTTGAATAAACATGCGCACTGGTCCAAAATGCAAACCGCGCACCAACGCAAGTTAGATTAACATATGCACACGTCCAAAATAAGCACCGTGCATCAACGCAAGATAGATAAACATGCAAACTCTTCCGAAATGCGAACCGCGCATCAAGGCAACCTAAGGAAACTTGTACACTTGTCCAAAATAAGTACCGCTCATCAACGCAAGTAAAATAAACATGCGCACTGATCCGAAATAAGAACCGCACATCAACACAAGTAAATAAACATGCGCATTGATCCGAAAGAAGAACCGCACATCAACGCAAGGTAAATAAACATGCGCACTGATCCGAAATAAGAACCGCACATCAACACAAGGTAAAAAACATGGGTGCTGGTCCGAAATGCCAACCGCACATCAACGCAAGTTAAATAAACATGTGCACTGGTCCAAAATAAGCACCGCGCATCAACGCAAGTTAAATAAACATGCGCACTGGTCCGAAATTCGAACCGCGCATCAACGCCACTTAAATAAACGTGTGGAGTGGTTCGAAATGTGAACCACGCTCCAATGCAAGTTAAATAAACATTTGTACTGGTCCAGAATAAGCACCGCACATCAATGCAAGTTAAATAAACATGCGCACTGGTCCGATATTCGAACCGCGCGTCAACGCAAGTTAAATAAACATGCGCACCGTGCAAGTTAGATAAACATGGAAACCCTTCCGAAATGCGAACCGCGTATCAAGACAACCTAAGGAAACTTGTGCACTTGTCCAAAATAAGTACCGCTCATCAACGAAAGTAAAATAAACATGCGCATTGGTCTGGAATAAGAACCGCGCATTAATCTTTATTAAGTTAAATGAACATGTGCACGGTTCCAAAATGAGAGCCGCGCATCAACGCAAATTAAATAAACATGCGTACTTGTCTGAATAAGAACCGCGCATCGAGGCAAGTTACATAAATATGCGCACTGGTCCGAAATGCGAGCGTTGTTTGAAGGTATCTATGGCAGACTATCCAGTCTACCAGAGATACAAAAAATCTGTTCCCCATTTTTCACGTAAAGAAATCTTTGTATGCATTTATCGGTCTATGTTCTGGTCCGGTGCTAAATTAATTATTGAGCTAGCTCTTTGCCGTCTCATCTTTTGAAGCCCGATATTTCAGGGAAATTCCTTCGCTCATGCACGCTGGAATGGGTCTTATTGCTTTTCGTAAGCTGGGACTTTGTCCTTGGACAAACTTGTTTTTATTTACTTATTTTTTGTTGTGATTTTTATTTATTTATTTTATTTTATTTGTTTATTTTTGTGAGAGAAGTAAGCAGTTACCATTTAATTGAAAACGTAAACTTGCCTTTTGATATCAACTTCAATCTGATTTTGTGTGTGTAAGTCTCCTTTATAACCCTGGGCCTGCGCTGTTGACATACGGCACAAGACCTGGGCCTGCGTTGTTGACATACGGCACATGACCTTGGCCTGCGTTGTCGACACACGGCACATGACCTTGGCCTGCGTTGTTGACACACGGCACATGACCTTGGCCTGTGTTGTTGACACACGGCACATGACCTTGGCCTGCGCTGTTGACACACGGCACATGACCTGGGCCTGTGTTGTTGACACACGGCACATGACCTCGGCCTGCGTTGTTGATACACGGCACATGACCTTTGCCTGTGTTGTTGACAAATGGCACATGATTACGCAGCCAGCCAGCCAACTTACTTCTAAGTAAATGCACCGTTAAATACATGTTTACTCTGCTAGGTGACTGTATGCAGTTACAAGCAGTACAGTTGAAAGTAAGCATGTACAATTCCGACTTCTCAAAATAACACGGTTTTCAATTAAATGGTGATGCAGTTTTACGGTCTCAGTGAGTTAAAGGTTAACTACACGTTTATGCCTTTATAATCGATGTTAAGTTCAAGTACACCGGCTAGGACTGAGTCAGGACAGGAAATGGTAGTTTCGTTGTCAAGTGGTAAAGGTGTCTGCGCGATTGAATATTTTTCTTGTTTTCTTTCGTTATTATTTTATTTGGTTGTCATACTTATGTGTTACATGGAATTCGTGAAACCTGGGAATACGCGCGTTGTCTGCAGTTTTCAGGGAATTCGGCGTATTCGCTGCGACAATCAGGGAATACGTGAATCCCCTAAAATTCCTTGAAATTTGTAGTGCTTCACAACGCGAATTCTCTGAACGCTTCAAGGAATTGGTGTAAAAATGGAAAGCCAAGAAAATAGTGTCGGGGAATGGGAACATCATATCCCCCCTCCAAAAAAAAAAAACAACAACAACAAAAACAAAAACAAATATGTCTACTGGCTGGCACTGAAAATAAACATCATCTGCAGGGTCATCTACCCTGTCTCATAAACTGATAAGAAACAACTGGCGTATTCTGGCGTGTACCGAGACAATAGGTAATGACTAATGGCGGTCATTTTCGCAGCCACTCCCATCCTCGTTTGTCAGAGAAAAAAAACACACATTTATCGAACGAGTCGGTGGTGTCCCCTTCCCCTCGTTGACGTTTTAGCGCTTACCTCGTCGTGCTATATATCTGTATTTAAACATAACTTTTGAATGACCAATGGGTCAGTGAGGTCATTTGCCATTTTGATCTGTTTTCTGTGCCTCTGAAGAACCTGTTAAGCATGATGCAAAGCATACGCGGATTGTGCAGTTGAATAATTTAATGATGTGAGACTGGCTCATTCAAACAACCAAAACCACCAATGGTCTGAATCGAGGTGCTAAACCGTCATAATATGAAAAAAAGGTTACCCCAATTAAACAAATAATGAAGGACGGGGTCGGCGATGTAACGACTACTGTCCCGGTTAAAAAAGACATCCAATAAAACCTTTTTGTAGTGACCACCTTGCAGCCACTGATAAAAAGGCCTCTTAAAACTTACCAGCGAGCACGTTGCAGTCCCGGATAAAAAGAATTACGTTAAAACTTTACGTTCCGATTACCTTCCAAACTTGGGTAAAAAAGCTTACAATATAGGAAAATTACCACATTCAGGGTGTAAAAAAAAAGGTAGTTTGTATTGCTGCCTTATTAGCCCGACTAAAAACAAGTAGAGTAATGGCGTCCATGACGACCACATACAGGTCGGGATGAACAGATGTACAGTAAATTACCACCTTCAAAAGAGCCAAACGCGGAAAAAGATAGGCACAGTAAAACCTCTCTGTACCTACCATCTTCCAAAGTCAATAAGCTACCCTTAAGCTTCTCTTAAAAAACAAAGTTTGCTTTCCAATAGATACCTCTACCTGCAGGCAAAAATCTCGGCTTCTTAACCCCACGAGAAAGAAGTTAAATTCATTAACACAATAAAAAATGTTTAGGAAGTTAGATTTCTGTGCTAAAATATTCACTTGTTTTGTATATATATTAAACAAATAATCTTTGTTTTGCATTCGTAACAAAAAAATTGCATTTTGCGGAATTCACATATTCCCTGTATTTTTTTAGGGAATACGTGAATTCACTAGACATTTCAGGAAATACCCGTATTCCCTCATTACACGAATCCCCTGTAACATACAAGTAATAAGTTGTCACCCCCATTAAGGTACTTCTGAATATGAAATTTTATTTCAGGCTTTAAGTCAGTGATATATTGTTAACAGTAAACATCTTATGTTTTATTTTGTTTATTATTTTTTGTAATAAATAACTTATTAAAACATTAACAGCTTTAAAAAAAGAACTACTGGTTTCCAGACGAACATTCCTCGGTGTTGGTGTCAAAGCGAAATCTGGATTCTCGGGTCATATGAAATTTTATTTCAGGCTTTAAGTCAGTGATATATTGTTAACAGTAAAAAGCCTTTCCCGGGTAAAAAAGCTCCGTAGATAACCCCCCCCCGGTAAAAACGTTACTCAGATAAACCACCCCCCCCCCCGGTTAAAAAGCTCCTCAGATAATACCCCCACTCCGGTAAAAAAGTTCCTCAGATAAAAAGCCCCCCCCCCCTCCCGTAAAAAAGCTCCTCAGATGATAAGCCCCCCCCCCCTCCCCCGTAAGAAATAGCTCAGATAGTAAGTCCCCACCCCCGGTAAAAAAGCTGGTCAGATAAAAAGCACCCCCCACCCCCACCCCAATTTATCACAGCGGTAAAAGGCCCCCACCCTCCTCCACCATTGATATGTTTAAGGGCTTGAAAAAACTTGAATCTTCTTTAGTTGCTTAACCACATATTCTTCGTTTTCTAACAAGTTTGCTTCAAAATGTTCGACTGCTTAAGTGCACTAAAGTCAAACTGCAGTAAGACAGTCATCACATGTTTCGTTGGAAGCTTCGGTTTTCAGGCATTATCGTCCTTGGAGCAAAAAAAACTTTACGTAGCGGGTAGGGGGGACTTTTAACCAAATCTGTAAAGTCGGGGCACTTATTGCCGGCAGGATGGGGGTGGTTACCTAGCACCGCGTCGGTTTTGTCACTCAAGGTAATGATTATTTAAGAGTAAGCATTTTGAGGTGTCGTCAATCCACAATGCATGATGGGGAAAACCCTCTCGGAGCGGGCGTTTGTGGGCACAAAGCCTTTTATCCCATCAACAACACTACCAGTACGATCAGTTGGCTTTACAACTTTCAGTGACACTGCGACATCCGGACGATGACACAGTTTTGATAGAGGGCGTGCTGTTTCGGGCGCGTTACCTTGGTTCCACCACCCTCATCTCTGAAGGCACACCCTCCAAGTCTATGCGGATGATGCAGGCGCAGGAGGCCGTGGGTCGGATCAAGGTGCGTAAAATCATAAAGCACAAGTAATATGTTCGTGAGGTGATACAAAACGCGAGCAAAAACTGACGTCACATAGCTTGTTAAGTCTCTGGATTCATGAAATTTTAATTTGGAGCAGTATCTATCATATAAAACTGAATTTGATAATTTTCAAACTAAATTAATAAATGCATGGGCATACGCTATGTATTCAAGACTAAACCTCCAGGTATATGACTAATGTGTCGCTCAAGCCGGGCAGAAGCAAATGAAGGGAATGTCGCGAATTCTAGGCCATGGGGATTTCTGTTGCCCTTGTCTTGGCGAATTTTACTTGCTAACTCGTATTGGTAGTGGTAGGACGGAAATTTTGCGTTTTTGGTACATCATATTCATGCAATTTTCCAAGATGAATCCGGCCCAAAATGGCTCGACCCAGAATGGCAAGGACCAAACTAGCCCGAAAAAAGTGCAAGGGGGACAAAATGGCCCGACCCAAAATGAAGTGAAATAAAACTTAGCTGACATTAATCAAACAAGGCGTGATGAAATTCGGTGTAATTTTAACCCTATAACATCTCTTAGTGCCATTTTGTAACAGGCCGTTTTTGGGCCGGGTCGTTTTGGGTCGGGCCATTTTGTTCCCCCTTGCACTTTTTTCGGGCCATTTTGAGCGGATACCGTCCACGACATATCTAAAAATCAGAGATATTTGTAGTTGGTTTTGAAAAGCAGGAAAATGAATTCATTTTTAGATACCGTAACTCAATTCAATACACAGTAGAACCTCTGTATAATGACATCGGATATAACGACATACAGCTTATAACGACACGGTAGTCAGGCATATGAACCTTTCTCTGTTTAATACTGTCGGGTTTAACCACATATCGATCACAAACGACATAACTTTCTGGATCCCAGGCAGATCGTTATATTGAGGTTCCACTGCCTTTAAACCTGAACTGGACATATCTTAAATGAATTCACAGATATCTGTGACTCAGTTGTTGATATATCTAAGTCAGTAAGAGATATCGTTTAGTGGATCCACCATTTCTGTAGCCACATTCTCTTGTCTCTACACTAACCCTTAACCTCGAACCTGTTCCTAAAACTGATCCTGATCCGAAATTGTTACCTTAATCATTAAAATGTAAGCGTATTTAGTAGGTCATGTGGCTACAACATGGGTGGTTCCTTTAAACGACCCCTTTACCGTCACTAAATATCATGAAATACTCAAAAACATGAAATGGCATTCTACCACAGCCAGGTGGGTCACATTGAGTGACAAATTATTTTTCTGTGTGCACGCATGTTATTGTTCAAAGTGTTTAGAAACACACACTTGTTTCATTTTCCAAACGCAGCCCCGTAAAAAATGTAATCGATCTGGAGATCCGTGATCCATAACCAGCCATAAAAAATGAACAATGCGGAAAACTGGGTTTTTGTGTCCGGCTCAAAATCAGGATCTGTGTAGTAATTTTGATTGGATCTCGTTGGAGTTTTCGGCGCCTGAATATGGCAAACTGTTATTGGTTGCATTTCAACCGGGGTTGCTGTAGAAGTGCTACTAAAGAATTAAAACTATTTCCTTGTGGACGCTCAAAAAATTAGCTCTGTTTTTGTTTTGCATCTTCAAGTCTTCGGTAAGTTCTGCGGATGCATGAAATGTTGAGATTGTCGTAAAGTACTGTGAGATTGATTTTTGTTGCTTACACTGAGCCAGAGCAAAGTTACAACGCCTCGTGTCAGGAACTGTTAGTTTTTTTTCCCAGTGGTCTACCGAAGCCCGGGCACTCCAAAACCCTAACTATTTCTGTGTGACCTACTTGTCATTTGAGCGTGAGCGTTATTTTCTGCCAAACAATTATCCGTACTTTTTTCAAATGAAATGCCATGTTTAACATGTGTATGACAAGAGCTAGACTTTGATAGATCATCTGTAGTGTCCATTTAAGCAGTCATTTGGGTATGAATCATTTGAAAGATCTCAGAAAAACTGCGATTTAGAGCTGACAAAACAACTCTCTAAGTGGCTCATAACTCAATGGGAACAATCTGTGTCTAATTCCATTTGTAGTCCTCTCTCCCCAAAACCCCAGCGCCCCATCCCCAGCCCCCCATCACCACCTTCTCCTCCTTTCCACTCCCTAGAAAGGAAGAGGGACTGACACGATAGCGTTTCAATAACAATTTTTCTTTTCTTTGCATAACCCACCTCTCATAAGCAATAATAAAGACAAGATTTTTAAAAAAGCCCCTGTACGTTAGCACCAGCGAGCTGATACTTCGCGTATCTTTTGGGATCACAATTTTTTCTGTTCCTTTTTCCTCGTGGCACATTTTTGCTCTTCTTTTTCTTTACAGTTTGATTCTTGCATAATGCTGAAAATAATTGATTATGATCTGATTGTGTTGTATATTTAATTTCCTTGAATGTTCTTCGTGATGTAGAAGTAGCTCGAGAAGATCGCTTTTCTAGGCGCACATTGTAGACTGTATTCCTTTGACGTTTACGTTGTCGCCACTCGTGTGCGTGATTCTGTGCAAAGGCATAAACGCCTACAGAGGCTGAAAATGTGAAAACCAGACATTTTAGATAACTTGAAACTTGTGTCGTTTATGTCATTTATTACCAAGAAGTTACGTTAGAGCTATGAACAAGTCTGCTTAATTTTCTCGATCATTATACTTGATAGCACCCTCCTCCCCAACTACACACACGCATTGAAAGAGGGGGGGGGGGGGGGCACACGGAAAATATAACCGAATTTTAGGAAGATTCGCGAATTCCTTGAAATAATAATGAAGAATTAGTTTTTAAGATTAAAAGTTCACTGAGACGTAAACAAAAGTGCTCTATTTTAATGAAGAAATCTCCTGTTTTAGAAAAGTGCAGGTCTTTTGGCACCTGACCGAGAAATGTTGAATTATATTAGACTAAAACCTGCAAAAAAAATCTTACGCAAGTACTGGCACACTTCAGAAAATGTCTCAAACTCACGCACAGACGTCGTGTAGAGAACGAAAACAAACTCGGACCAGTCGATATCGGTGATCTAAAATGTAGAACAAATGTAACATCCAAAGAATCCCAGCAACAACAAAGGAGGAGCTAGCTTTCAAAACGTCACTGTGTGTTGTCTCATAAAAACAAATCCTCAGAATCAGTTTCCAGTACCGCTTAAATTTTTCTGTCTTGGGCAAAAGTTTTTGACAATATTTATGTTATTCTGAGCAATAGTCTTTAGCTTTCCTGTAATTAACGCATGGATTTTGTAATTATAATGGAAGCTTGATCTGCAGATATGCAGGTGCCTTTACGACTCGCGCTGTTTAAACAAAGATCACCAAATCTCCTGTACACACAGACTGAAACATTTGCGCACATGGACCGTGCAAAATTCCTGCTTGGATGTAATGTTAAGCCCGATCGGGAAATTTAAAATGAGCATGAGACGCCATGTTCGATTTGGACGAGCAGCATATGTGTCCGCCGACACCCGCCACCGGCCTCATTTGTACAGGTCACCTTCGCCACAAAACTGCAATTTTTGTTCCATAGGCCGAAAAGTCACCTTGTTACAACTCAGATCATTCATTTTACAGCTTGACTGCCGTTATACTGATAAATCAGGTTAAACAATCCTTGGGCTTGAGTAGAGACCAACTGTGGAAATAGAAACGAAGAGTTTATTTCAAATAAAGGAACGTACTCTTTAGTCATCAACAGTCACCAAGTCTTTGGGCACAAAACTAAAATTTTGAAGAGAGAAAAGGAAACGAAACTAAAGAAAAAAATGCGCAGTCGTGGCGAATGTGACCATTTAAATGGAGGATAGGGTGAACTGTCCAGTAGTGAACTGACTAGCACCAGTCGTAGAAACTCAGTAAGTCAAAACTGATTAAGCTGGTAGAATCCGCGACATCTCGCATCTGGACATCTCGCACCCGACAACTCGCATCTGGGCATCTCGCATCTGGACATCTCGCATCCAAATGAAAAAGTAGACATCTCGCATCCGTGATTTTTTGCTTGATTTATCATTGTGTTTTGGCGGTGGGGGTAGGGGGGGGGGTAGTTGGTAATGATTTTACTTAGTGTATTTTGACACTGTACTTTACTACGATTTGTCATGGTCTTTTCGTGTATATAAAACCATCGAGACAAAGCTTATGTTTGCCCCGAATACTTTCGATGAATTCCATTCTAATTTTACCATTCAATAGCAAAACCCATGATGTTGGACTTCAATATCTTTCCTTTATATACCCTACCTTAATGGGGTGTGGATTCGTGACTACATCTTACCCGCCGCATTTTCGAACCTGTGCACGTTTTCTTTCCAAACCGTGCATCAAAGATAAATTTTTAAAAATTGAATAGATCAGTGGGATTAGTGGATGTGGATTCATTCTTAATACTGACCCGCCGCACGTTCATTAAATCCTTCATGCTTTTGAGTGCCTCTTTCGAGGGATTAGCATATGTGGAATCGCGCTGCACCGAACGTTGAACTACTCACTATGGCATTCACTGAGTACAAATGTAAGTCTAACCCTTGAATTACTCCGTAAATTGAACTGAGTTTTTTCAGTTGATTTACTCAAATCACTTACGTTTTGGAAACCCCTGTTAATATCGTCAAGCACAAAATTTCGCCTATAATTTATTTTTACTCAGATAACTTACGTTTTGGAAACCCCTGTAATTTATTTTTTGTATGAAGTTTCCCAAACACAGTGTTTAAACTCCCCCTTAAAAGCAGACCAAAACCATGGATGTGAGATGTCCAGATGCGAGATGTCCAGATGAGAGATGTCCAGATGCGAGTTGTCAGATGCGAGATGTCCAGATGCGAGATGTCCAGATGCGAGATGTCTGGATACCAGCTGGTACACCACCGATAAGTTCAAACACCTTGGCCATATAAAGATTTTATTTGGGATTATTTATAAATCACAAAATTCAGAATTCTTATACAAACACGAGGCCTTGCCCGGAAAAAAACTACATAGGGATCCTGTCATCCCAACGAGATTCAGGTCGAATTTCGTGTAATCCGGATAAACATCATGAGTATTCCTGTAAAATGTACCGGAATATCAAGATAAGCGAGATCCCAGACGAGAACCCGGTGAAATTTCGAGATTTGCACTATCGGGATCATGACTGGGATAGAAGGATGTATTACGCTCCCACTGTGATCCCGTTCTTCTGTAGGGTTTACGTTTGTAATTCCAGTGGGGGGGGGGGGGATCGGCGCGGGCTGGGGACACTGGCATCTCTAGGGGTTCTTGTTTCACATACACATTACTAGCATTCAATTGCATAGTTTTCTTACAACTCGAGTTTATCTCAAAATCTGGATTCATGTCAGTGTTATGAGAAAACATTGCAGCGGTTATCTAAATTTGTTTTCAGAATGACTGTCCTTGTTTTAGCGTTTTGAGGGATAGCTGCTAGATCTTCTCCTGGCTTTTCTCATGTCATTCAGTGAAAGAAAAATATAAATCTTGCAGTGTCGAAATAAAGTAAATAAAATGGTACCTGTGTTACTGTAGGCACCGGAAGGAGAAAACCAGCCGAGCACAGATGTGGATTTGTTTGTGTCTACAGAAAAGATCATGGTTCTCAACACCAATCTGCAGGTTTGTGCCCATAGATAGCAATGTGTCAGAAGTTTAAGAATGCTAAGGCTTTATTAATAACTTCGTGAATGGTTCTGTAATGTTTTGTTTATATTTAAAATTTGCTGTCATATCTGCGTTAAGCCATCGCATCAAAATTTTTCGTTGGATAAAACAAATTAGTTAAAAGAATTGTCGTGGTTAAATAGCGATGTAAATGTGAATCTTCGTGTGCATCCGTATGAAAACAGGCTTTTGTCAAAGCAGGTCTTTACAGATTGTCTGAAAACCGCTGGGGTCACCAAAGGCATTTTGAATTAGCGGTGGCCTTATTTTAGTGGTCGTATACAATGATAAAGAATAACAGCGGGAACACCCAAAAAGCTGTCTCAGTGTGGAGTTGGTCTTTAGGTGCTCCTATCTACAGCTCTTCCTCTAAGTTATATGAGTTATGTATTAACACGAATTACAGTTCTGCAGTTACAATTTGTTATGGCCCCAAGACAGTAGATTTGATAGATGAGCTTGGCGGGAAATACACATACCAATACGTGATCAATGCTTTGGCAACAGCCATTGAGATTCTTACCACAAAATGCCCAGCAAGATTCCGCGGTGTAATTTCCCGGCGGGGGGGGGGGGGCACTCCAGCAGTCAGTGTGTGTAGTGTCTCGTAACCAAAGACAGCGCTCGCTATACTGTGTGTTACAGGAAATCCTAATGGACCATTCGCTGCGGACTATATCCTACATCGCTGATATCGGCGACATTGTAGTGATAATGGCGAGGAGAGGACCGGTCACGTGCCCGCCTGACAGTCTCGGGCGACTTAAAAGGCAATCCAAGATTTGCTGCCATGTTTTTGAAACTGACGAGGTGAGGTTAATGGTCAATTAAGAAATTCAACTGGTGCGCCAGTGCGTCTTGGGGTTTTAGTGTAATGTGACCTGCAAGAACTACGCACCAGCCCGTCTCAGGGTTTTAGTATCATGTGACGTGTAAGAGCAATACGCCTGCCCGTCTTTGGGGTTCTATATCATGTGACGTGTAACAGAAGTGCGCCTGCCCATCTTGTGGTTTAGCATCCTGTAGCGTGACGCACGTGTAAGAGCAACTCTTCTCCGCTCAGTGCCCACACAGCTTGTACTGCTTTATTTATTCCCCACAGGTAGAACCTGTGTGGAATATATGCGATCGACCGTGTTTCGGTCTGTCATCAACAGCTTGTTAACACGCTAACTTAAAAACTACTGCAAGGATTTTAATGAAACTTGGTATGTAGCTTCTATGGGAACAAACACAGATCGGTTTTGTAAATGGGCCAGGTTCGTCCAAGGAAAATGGACCAGCTGGACTTAGAAAATTTCAGCTATTGATTGACTATTGTTAACACGATATCTCAAGAACATCTAAGGAAATTTGGTGTGTAACTTCTATGGGCACTAACAAGGATCGGTATTGTAAATGAGTTAGGTTTGCCCAAATGAACCAAATGGACTTTGAAATTTACCAAATCCTGAAATTATTCAGCATCGGAATGAGTTTGTTAATACGATATCTCAAGAACAACTGCAGGGATTTTAATGAAACTTAGTATGTAGCTTCTATGTGAACAAACACAGATTGATGTAGTAAATGGGCCAGGTTCGTCCAAGGAAAACGCACCAACTGGACTCAGAAAATTTCAGCTCTTGATTGACTATTGATGACCGTGTTTAGCTGATGGGGGGACTGTGGGGAATAGGTGGACTATGCACACTGCTCTAGTTTATTTCACAATTACCTACAACCCACAATGTACACGCGACCTCATATATGATACAAGGCAGTCAGATCCTGTTTCCAGTGCATAGAACAAAGACTGTAATTTTTGCCAGTATCCCGTGATTGAATTTTTATAATTGAAAATGTTGCAACTTAATTTGAAAAAGTGGCCTGGATCAGAAGATATATAGACACTAAGTCTTAATACGGTTTGTTCTTGAAGCCCCTTTGCTTTGCAAAGAGTAGCACTAATACGAAATTGTTTAACTTGTCCTCATTCTACCCCGTAACTCCGAAAAAAAAACTCCGGGCGCATTGGAACAGCAACCCTGCAATGTATTTTTCTGTCTAGAAATGTCTTCCAGATAAGGTTGCATTTCTTCATAACATCAGTAGTACTCAAAATATACTGAAGAATATCAGTTGTCATTCCTGTACCTAAACAAGAGTTAATTGCAAATATAATTTTTGGTCACAGTGCATCCTGGTCATCCGTACTGCAAAACAAAGTCTGTGGTGCTATGACTAGTTTTCTTTTCTTTTTTTTTTTTTTCTGGGGGGGGGGGTGGGGGTGGGGGTGCAGCGGTAAGAAGTTACAGACGGATGTTTGACCTACCGATGTAATCGGCAATGTATTTAAAGCCCCATAACAAGCCGAACTCATGAAGTTATGAGTGTGAAAAAAGGTGTCGAGTTTAGGATAGTCGAGGGGAAACTTGTAGTGATAAACTTTAAATCGATAGCAGTAGGCTGTAAACTAAGTGATTTAGACTGGTTGTCGTTGGATCAGTTGTCGCGGGAGCAGTTGTCACTAAGTCAATTGTCGCTGTATCAATTGCCACAAGATCGATTGTCGGATAACCTCATTGTGTGGAACTCGTATTTGATCGATAAAGTTGTTAGAGGGTAACGCTTCTAAAAGTGGAGAGCTGAATGTTGTCTTCTTGAAGTAACCAGCTGGACCAGCTAATTTAAATCAAGCTCCTGTCGTTGATATAAACGCAGCATTCACCGAGCCAATAGTTGCTTTTCAATAGGATAATGGCAGTGCCATTGTGAGGAGAGACGCCGCCGCCAGAAACAGTAGCTTGTTTCCGCTACGGCTTCATATACTCACTTTTTGTGTGTTTTTTTGCGAAAGGGGTTTAAAGAAAACTAGGAGGCCCAAGTTCAATATATTGGGTTTGGTTGCTCAGAATCAGTGTATGAACGGAGAGGGGAAGGATAGTTTCCTCGCCCCTATGTGGGTAGTGTTTTGGTTGATATCGGGGAAGGAACTGTATATGTGGAAGCTGACATCTTCTGTCGATGCCAGCCAAATTAGCTGTGTTGCTGTGATTTTTTTTCATTTCTTAAACACCAAGATCATAAAATATTCATGACAAGTTGCCCCTTTAGCCATGAATGTTGCAGTCAGTGCTAATGTGAATGGCATAGTCAGGCCACCGTTAAATTCCCCCATCTAAACTGTAATTACAGTCACGCGTTTTAAGTTAAATTTGAACTAGACCGAATTCCGCGAGATAGCAGAATGACCCATTTGGAAAAAAAACGGTACAGTAAAAAGTGTTTGTGTTACATTATGACCGAGAAGGTCAAGATAGCACCGCGATAAAAGCGTCGAAAACGAGCTGAAAATCTCTAACCATTTTTGAGATTATGGCCAACTTCCGGTCTTTGAACGTGACTGACCGTGACTAAGATAGTAAAGGTCGCCGAAATTCTTCTTACATGACATCCGAAAATGAGCTCAAGGTCTCTATCTTTAACCGTTTTCGCAACAATGGTCAGTCGTTTTTTTTTACCTTGACCGAGGTCAAGATCACCGAGGTTCCTCTTTTACGTGACGTCATTTAGGTATCAACCTATATCAACCGTTTTCAAGATAAGTCTTGCTATCGCTAACGGTATACGAGGTTACGTGACCATTAACCGTGAGCCTAAAGGTCAAGGTTCAGGTCGTGTAAATACTCCCTACTCAAAATATATATGTATTTAAACTGTTGTCTGAGAACCTTTTCTAACCATTTTTCATGATGTTTTAACCCCAGTTTGACCTTGATCTTTGAGGTCAAATTAAGCAAAAATTTGCGGTTTCAGCGAGACCTTATTATTATACTAAACTTGATTTCCCTCCTACTGATAGGCTAGGAGGAAGAAAAAACCACTTTAACCTCCGTTTGACCCTGGCTGTCAAAATAAATACAGATACGGGAACTATTTTGTCTTCAACGCGTGTTCCAAATTTCGTCTTCCTGCATCATATACTGCAGGAGGGGTTTTCTAGAAACCTTCAAATGGAAAAAAAAGAAAATAAAAAAGGGCAGAAACTTCCATAATAAGTACAAATTATTCCCAGTTAGAAACAAAGTTTTGACATAGCACAGTGGAACTGCGGTAACCAGAAGGATGTTGTAATGATACTTTGGAGGGTGCTGTGCAGTTTCCTTCACCCTTTAGTGGAAGTGTATTACACTGGGGGATGAGGAGTGGGGTCTTTTTAAATGCCCTTGGACTAGTTAGAAACGAACATTCCGTTGCCAATAACAACAACACAACGCCACACCCTCAGAACTGAATCCCTACTCGCCCGTTCTAAGTCGCTACAAGTTTTGCACTTCTCCAGCTGGTAAAAACCTGGTAAAAACCGTATCCCATTTTGACAAGAAAGCCATCCAGCACGGAACGCTAAGTGTGCTAAAGTGCAGAGATGCTCAGTGAACGATTACTGGGTGTAACATAGTCGAACTCCAGTCCATCGTCCAATCAGAATGCGTCATGAAATAATTTGTGGTGTGTGTACCAGCACGTACTGGATCTGTAGGGAACAGACGGATGCGGGGGGGGGGGGGATGAAACCAATCAACAAGCTAAATTATTCATATAAAAGTTGACCCAATTTGCAGCACTATGCGCAGAAATTCTGACAGAGCACCAACAAGCCGTTAGTCCTGTCGTGAAGACTGTTAGTAAAGAAATGGTGCACTCACCTTACACATCAATCAAAATAAAAATTAAAAAAAAAACTATCGAATAGCATTTCCCGGCAGACGGAAAGTCACTTCTCTCTGACAATATATAAAAGTATGTGTTGTTTTGAAGATACAGTTTCTGTAGATACTTACGAGAATCAAATAAATGACGAGCACTTTACTTTCAGTTTTTTTTTTCGTTGATCATTAGTACCGATTGCTGTTGTGGCCTTTGAGCAAGGTTTCTTTAGATTCTTAAAATTGTGTAGTTTGTAAAGGGTTGCGAGGAAAATGTTGGACAAGTGTTCGGGATATCTGATTTTGTCAGGTGCACTTTTCTGTGGACGGATAAAAAGCAGATGCAAAGAGTTGCGGTTCTGAAATGAACTGAGCGCTTCGAGAACTGTATTGTAAAATAGAAACCAGGCATCCTAAAGGCAGTTAAACGGATCGTATCATGTTATGCGCGATGTCGCAGAGATAATATTGATGGATCATTAAACAGTTTGTCCTTGTGAGTGAAAATTTGACATTCTTAAATAATGCAGACTCTGGGAGACGGAAAGCAGACCTAGCTTGGTTCATGTAGTGCTTTAACTACCCGATAAAAAACATACCTAAAGATATTTTGGTAGAACAAGCAAGTCCTACTGGATAATTAAAGAGCAATCAATATTAGGCAATTACTTGGTATCGCCACCATGCTTGAGCAGAGATCAAAACAGTGACGCTTGACTAAGAAAACTTGGCAGAAACTTCACTAATGCCAATAGTCGGAGCTGAAATGGCCTCAATAACTGAAAGCCGCTTTATAACGGTCAGCATTGCAGTTTACGTGGAATCAATGGCACAACTAAGAAAAAAGCTATAAACCAAGCTTACTACGCACCTGAGTGTCGTTAGGAGCCCGAGATGTGATTTGAAGCTTCGGCAATGTGCGTACCAAGTGGCTAACGTGAACTTGAAACAAATATGTTGAAAGCGGATATTGCCATCTTACAAGCGATTCACTGGTTAAAAAACCCGTGTATTACGTGGCATGTCTTTTGAAAACTAGTAGATACGGAAGAGTTGTTATGCCAGTGCCAGTAATAGCTTTCCTTAAGGTGTTGTTGCGGCTAAAACAGCGTTCTTCCTCTGGTCGCTGTTTCCATGAAGGATAGCGAATTGTTAAACCGTACGAGACCAGAAAGCAGTGACTGGTGGATATTGTGATTGTGACACATTTGTCTTACAAATGGCTAGCTCGAGCGGGCTGTACACGAGGATCAGGTTTGCCCATGGCCTGCAGTCCGGATACATCCCCGTGCCCCTACAGCCCACCGCGTCAGTGGGCTCGGACACGGAGGACTCCTTCACCGAGTTGTCGGACTCACGAGCGAGCTCGGCAAGCGGAGGATCCGTGTACGGAAGTGAGACCGCCGCCTACACCATATCAGGCGGTCATATACTGCAGACACAGAAATCGGGCACCAACGCGCTTGAAGCTGTTTTTGAAATGACTAAACAGGTGATTATCAGGTCTCTTAAAAAGCTGTGTTTGAGGTCACATATGTGAACCGACATTCCAAAAGATAATGACTGTGAGACAGAATAGTGTTGAGGCCGCTTGGCCTTAACATGCAGGATTTAAGGTTGAACGTTACCGTAGTCTTTTTAGTGGTTGTCCAACACATGTTTGAGAATTTACATGCGTGTCAGATCGCTGTACAAGTTTGCGGCACCATAGTCAGTATTGAAAGTTTTTATTATCTGTTGCATAACTTCCACCCACCCCCCGTCCCCCCCCCAAAAAAAATAATATTAATAATAATAATAAGTCCAAGCTAATGTTGCGACCGAAATATAAACTACTGAACGAAACTAATAAGAACTAAGTTTCCTCAATTGCAGTTTAGTTGAAGGCGTGCAGACACACTGGAATGAATAATCGATGAGCAGGGTTGACACGCGAGTACCTTTGATTCATGTGTTTGTAAATGAGGGAGATCAGCGTATGAATGATACAGCTTTTGGTGTGTCCTGAAGCAATATTCACAAGTTAGACCATAATTCTTCAACCAGATATTTCAAATGCACAATTTGTAGTAAACATTGAATGATTCGAACAACACAAACTACTGAAACTGTTCATTCCGTTTTATTTTCAGCAAATTTTAAAATTAACTTTTACCTAAAATCTGGGCGATAACTAAAGGACTTAGGGAACAGTGGGAATAAATAGAACAGCCGTCATTGAGCCCTTATTGCACGAGGGTGAGGGTCATACTCATGTCTAATTGGGCGTTGCCAACACAGCACCCAGAGCCAGTGTCAAAGCATCCGAATATGTGCTGTACAAAAAATCTGTGCAAAAAAAAAAAGCATCTTCAAAAGAGCGTTTCCAACAGGCAACAGAATTCGTTCGAACTTCTACACAAGCCTTTAAAATTAAAGAAAGAAAAAGAACAACACGCAATTCTCCTCTCCCACTCCCAACCCTTAGGAGCAAACTGTTCGACCGGAAACATGACATTAACAACATGCATGTAGTAGTACCAGTACTGGCAACGCGCGTCATATGTGATTCCTGTCAACTAAAAACCGGATTGTGAACGCCACATGTGCAGTAATGAGATTTCAGTTGGCGCAACAGTTGTTATTCATTTAAAACCATTAATTTAATACCATTAATTTAAAACGCTTTTTTTGTATAGTGAGGACCGAGAAACATCATACAGTCCCCAGTGGCTGTTGATTCCCGATTGGGAATTCTATGAAATAGATTAAAGCCACTTACATGTTGAGAAATCCATATAAAAACTGATTTTTCGAAATATGGCTGATTGAAAAATTCTAAAAATGAACTATTTACAACAGCGAAAAAATGTCGTTTGTGAGAAAACAGCGTCTAATTCCCACTTGCAAACTTCGTTTGCAAATGGGAATAAGTTTGTAGTTTTTCTGGAAATTTCTGCCCTTTTTTTTTCCTTTTTTTTTTTCTCTTTTTTTTTTCCGTCACGGAGGTTTCCAGAAAACTCCTCCTACACTATTTGACGTAGGACGATGAAATTTGGCACAGTGATAGAGGGTGACGAGATGTCGTCAAATCCGCAAAATTTTTTTACCTTTACCTTGAAGGTCAAGGTCAAATTGAGGTCAAAGTTTTTCTGACCTCAAAGTGGTTTCCAGAAAACTCCTCCTACAGGGTTTGTCGTAAAAAGACAGCATGTGGCAGAGACATAGAGGGTAATGAGTTGTCGTCAAATCCGTAAAATTTTTTGACCTTGCACCTCAGAGGTCAAGGTCAAATTGAGGTCAAAATATTTTTGGAAACACCTATTAATCACGAAAAGTAGCCATAAAGGTGCTCAAATCCCACTGTAAATGCATAAAACGTACCCAGTAAAGGGTAAACTTTCATCACTAACCTTGACCTTGAGGGTCAAGGTCAAAGGTCACGTGATTTCACGCGTCCTTAACGACAGGCCGACTCATCTCGAAAACGGTGAGAGATAGAGCGATTTTGAGCTCATTTTCGACCCTTTGGGCCTAAACAACGTTACATAAGAGGTACCTCGGTGACCTTGACCTTCTGGGTCACGGTCAAGGTCCAAAACCGGAAGTTGACTATTATCTCGAAAACGGTTAGAGATAGAGTGATTTTGAGCTCATTTTCGACCCTTTGGGCCTGAACAACGTTACATAAGAAGTACCTCGGTGACCTTGACCTTCTGGGTCACGATCAAGGTCAAAAACCGGAAGTTGACTATTATCTCGAAAACGGTTAGAGATAGAGCGAGTTTGAGGTCATTTTCGACCCTTTGGGCCTAAACAACGTTACATAAGAGGTACCTCGGTGACCTTGACCTTCTGGGTCACGGTCAAGGTCAAAAAACCGGAAGTTGACTATTATCTCGAAAACGGTTAGAGATAGAGCGATTTTGAGCTCATTTTCGACCCTTTGGGCCTAAACAACGCTACATAATAGGTACCTCGGTGACCTTGACCTTCTAGGTCACGGTCAAGGTCAAAAACCGGAAGTTGACTATTATCTCGAAAACGGTTAGAGATAGAGCGATTTTGAGCTCATTTTCGACCCTTTGGGCCTAAACAACGCTACATAAGAGGTACCTCGGTGACCTTGACCTTCTAGGTCACGGTCAAGGTCAAAAACCGGAAGTTGACTATTATCTCGAAAACGGTTAGAGATAGAGCGATTTTGAGCTCATTTTCGACCCTTTGGGCCTAAACAACGTTACATAAGAGGTACCTCGGTGACCTTGACCTTCTGGGTCACGGTCAAGGTCAAAAACCGGAAGTTGACTATTATCTCGAAAACGGTTAGAGATAGAGCGATTTTGAGCTCATTTTCGACCCTTTGGGCCTAAACAACGTCACATAAGAGGTACCTCGGTGACCTTGACCTTCTGGGTCACGGTCAAGGTCAAAAACCGGAAGTTGACTATTATCTCGAAAACGGTTAGAGATTGAGCGATTTTGAGCTCATTTTCGACCCTTTGGGCCTAAACAACGTTACATAATAGGTACCTCGGCGACCTTGACCTTCTGGGTCACGGTCAAGGTCAAAAACCGGAAGTTGACTATTATCTCGAAAACGGTTAGAGATAGAGCGATTTTGAGCTCATTTTCGACCCTTTGGGCCTAAACAACGTTACATAAGAGGTACCTCGGTGACCTTGACCTTCTGGGTCACGGTCAAGGTCAAAAACCGGAAGTTGACTATTATCTCGAAAACGGTTAGAGATAGAGCGATTTTGAGTTAATTTTCGACCCTTTGGGCCTAAACAACGTTACATAAGAGGTGCCTCGGTGATCTTGACCTCCTCCATCATGGTCAAGGTCAAAAACTGCAAGTGGACCAGTATCTCAAAAACGGTTAGAAAACTGAATTTGATTTTTTGTGCCCAAATGAGGTTACATTATATTCACTTCGATGGCCTCGTTCACGATAATAATCCGGAAGCTGACAATTATTTTGAAACACTGAAAAATGTGTCTTTGACCAAATATGTTGTGTCTCTGCCCTTGCAAGTGGGTACTATTTCGCTACGTGTAGCGAAATTCGGTCTAGTTATGTTCCGAATTCGTGGTTTGGGGTTAAACCCACTACAAATGCGTGCATCAATGATCTGGTCGCATACACTCATTTTTGAGAAGTGTACTAAATCATTTCTGAGATTTTTGGTTTATTCCTTGGGTAGGTCGGACAAATCTGTGAGTTTTGGCGCATGTTACTTCATTAGAGAAGGCATATGACGTCATTGCATAAAAATCTTGTGCAAAATTTCTAAGCTGCTGAACATCGTAGAAAGGTTCAAACTTGGTTTTATTGTTTGTTTTAGGTATGAAAGATTCTGTAAAATATTGCCCCCAGTGGAACGAATGAGTGCCGCGTGTGACGTCATCTATATATCTAGAATATCTATATACTTTGAACAAGATCTTATGCACAAAATGTCTCGATAACGGAAAGGCGAATCAACTTCATATTTTATGTGTGTATTCCTTAGGTCAGTCGGACGGTTCTATCAACTTTTGATGGATGTACCGAGATTGAGACAGGTGTATGACGTCATTATGTTAAAATTTTGTGTTTTTTCGCGGAGGCGTCTCTTATGTCATTGCTGCTGCAGCTGGTGATAACTGAACCGTGTATAGTCTCACCGCTGAACTATATACACTTGGATATTTTCAGCATAAATTTGAAAAAAAAAAAGATTTCATAATTTAATAATAATTTCAACTAATTATAATGTGTAGACTAATAGTAAAATTTGAAAGTACCACAAACGGGTGCTTTTTAAAAAAAAATTTCTATTGTTCACTGTGCCGTCTTCCTAACTACCAAAGATCCCCAAATAAAAACTGAGAAAAACGCGTTTCAAAGTGCGTCACCTGCAAGTTGTGATATTCCAAGTTAACATGTATACAGTACAGTCAACTTGTGAAAAATATCAGGTTTAGGTCTGAAATTGTAATTCAATTTACGAGTAATTTTGTACATTTCCCCTAGGATATATAGCCCGAGGATTCAAGCAGGTGTTGAAGTAGAATTAATACGGCGGCATTTTATTAAAATCTTGTTAGCAATTTTCTCCATGACTACAGAGCGTAATTTAGGTTAATTAGGTAATTAGTATTCATATCGTGATTGCAGGCACAATTGATTGCGCAGTCTATAGGCCAGGCATTTCAGGTAGCGTATATGGAGTTCCTCAAGGCCAATGGCATAGAGGACCAGAGCCTTATTAAAGAAATGGACTACCAAGAGGTGCTGAATCAGCAAGAAATTTATGGCGAAGAACTGTATCTCTTTTCCAATAAAGAGACTCAAAAAGAGGTCTGTATTAATGACGCCGCTTCGTTTGTTGTCAGTCCGCAATATTAACTCAGTGTTTATTGATTGAATTCAACTATCAAATATATATATATATTAAAAACCATTTTAAAACTTACGTTGATTTTAACTTGTAGCATTGTCTTCTAGTCACTGATTACTGACATGTTCTGACACAATGTAACCCGCTAAGGGTCGGTCGTGTCGTTAAACAAATCATTTAACTAACTAACCATTTTAAAAAGTAAACGAAACAATATTTTTGAATAGTTGTTATCAAGCTCTGCTTTCTTAAACAAATATAAAAGTCCATGCAGACTGGTGTGCCTGTTGTAGTTGCTAACAAATCGCTTTCACATTTAGCAAAAAATAATGATATTTTTGACAGTTTATTGTCAAAGTATTGACAAGACGTCTCAAAGTTTATTATACAGAATGCCTTGGATTTTTTCACCGTCGTCATTCTGTAGTGATATGTTAATTTTGTGTCTGCGGGCGGCAGACTCATTGACGTCGTAAGTTGGTTACAAATTAAAAAGGACTGCAGACTGATGCCATAAATGTTGCTGATGACCATTACAGGTGATAGTACCAAAGGTAAAGGGTGAGCCGTTGAACATCGTGGTGGTGGAGTCTGGCTGGGGGAGTATGGTGCCCACCGTGGTGCTAGCAAACATGTCACCCAATGGCGCCGCGGCCAGGTGCGGCCAGCTCAACATTGGCGATCAAATCATGTCAGTCAACGGCGTCAGTCTAGTTGGCCTGCCATTGTCTTCCTGTCAAAACTACATCAGGGTATGTCAAGTGTGTGTGTGTCCTGCTCCCGAGATCAGTAAGAATGGCAGTTGTCCATGTTGTTATCAGCGATGTGCTTGCGTAAACACAGAAGGCTTTGATTTCTGCAAAACAGCGCATCTTACTGTTTTTAGCCCGAGCTTTTACAGAAACAGCACTAAGGCGATCGTTAAGAGCACTTGCTTATGTGCGGATATACTCTTTTAAGTTGAAAAATCTATCTGCTCGTAGGTTTTTAGCCCGAATGTCTTGAAATTTTGGTTGATGGTCATAGACATTGATACCTACCTGGCTTTTTGTGTCTCCGAGGGGAGACATATAGGGCCGATTTCAAAACGTAAGTCTAGAACTGGTCTGAAATCAGGTTTCAAACCCATTCTAGACAGGGTTTTGTCAATTTATACAGACATAGAAGATCACATATGAATGTGGTCTGGACCGAGGCTGTGAAATTCACCTTGGTCTGAAACCCGGTCTTAACCGCGGTATAGAATGAGTTTGCTCTAAGTCAGGTCCAGACTGAAGTTGTGAAATCGGCCCGTGGTGTTTGCACGTTCTGTGTGTGTTCGTGTAACTTGTCTTCCAGACCCGGGTAGAAAGGTTAAACAGTGAAACCTGTTTTGGCCACCACCTTTCAAACCCGGAAAAAAGGCGTCCATTAAAACCTGGTCATAGTGACCACCTTTAGTACTGCGCCCTGATGCTCTTCGTGTATTTTTCGGTCATCGTCTTGGCCATTCTAGTTTGCACTTCATGTTAATATGGTGACTTACAGGGTCCGTACAAAGTCCTGGTGAGTCCTGGAAATTGAAAATCCACCGAAAATATTTTTTCAGACTCAGTGATAAAAAAATTCCGTAAAAACGTCTTTCTTATTTGCCTGTGTGTAATCGATGATATATATATATATATATATAAATATATATATATGGTAAGCTGTCCGGTAAACGTCCTGGAAAATGTTATGGAAAAGTCATGAAAATCTCAACTTTGTACGAACCCTGACCCTGGACTTGGATGTCTTTTTCGGCCTGCTGTGGGAGATTTTCGTATGGCGTTCAGTGAACACTCATTGTACTGGCGAGTCTTGTTGCTCTGTGACAGGCCGCTAAGAGTCAGACTGTGGTGAAGCTAAATGTGGTGTCGTGCGCGCCCGTGGTGGAAGTCTGCATCAAGCGCCCCGATGTCAAGTACCAGCTTGGATTCAGTGTTCAAAACGGCGTGGTAAAATTTCCTCATTGTACTACTATCGTAGATAAGACATAAATCACAAAAAAAAGCGAATCTTAATTTTAGTAAAATAGTCTTTGGTTGCGAAAAAATTTAAGCAAGGGTTAAGTATCCACTGCTTTATTGTTGCAAACACAGACAGGGGTTTCGTTGAGTGTGGTGCGGGATTAGATGCACCGATGTTGAGAGGTGCTGGCTGTTCAGGTTTACCGCATAATTTACAGATATGTAGTTTATTGCGTGGCGGCATCGCGGAGAGAGGGGGCGTGCGCGTGGGTCACCGCATCATCGAGATCAACAACCAGAGCGTGGTGGCGGTGGCGCACGAGAAGATCGTCAACATGTTGGCCACGGCCGTGGGCGAGGTTAGTGCGCGCTCCACACCAAACACCTCCCTCCCCGCCCCTCATATTCGTTGTCCCGTATCGCTAATGCGTGACAGAGGCAAAGTTACTCGGTGTTATTCGTGGCCGATAAGAATTGTCCGAATGAAGTGATTTAGGCGCTGGCTCATTAGATGCTTTCTCTGAGAGACACCTTACTCTTACCCTGTAAAATATGTACTGTATTCAACAGCAAGAAATGTTCCGCCCATTGCCTGTTTATAGTTATAAGAAATGGCCTACATAGTAACATTTAGATGAGCTTCTTTCTTCTCGGAAGAGTGATTATGCCACCAACACGTTATTTTTATTTTGACCTTGACCCCATTTAAGGTCACAATCCGCCATCTTGGATTCCGTTTTAGTGTGGTGCTCTCTACGATGGTTTATCGTTTATGAGATGATAATGAAAATTATCTATTCCTTTACTTTCAGATCCACATGAAGACCATGCCAACTTCTATATACCGCTTGTTAACCGGACAAGAGACTCCGCATTACATCTGAATGCGACGACAGCGTTCACAGCGAAGCTAGCGCTACTCGTCGCACGACGGTGCCTTTTATTCTAGTCATGTGATTTCTGGATAGTAATGGAGTGATTTCAGTGCCGCCTATTCGTGGGCAGCTAGAGTGTTCGCAGGAGGCGGGGGAGGGGGGAGGGGGGGGGCACCTCGTGTGAGGTCACGTGGGAGGTCACTTGACGTAGCCTTGGTGTGAGAATTTCCTATACGTCTTGATAACTGCTTGTTTGTTGCTGTCACACGGAGCATCTACGCCGTTACAACCTGTCGAACATCAAAATCTGAAGAAAATCCAGTGGCGACTGCATGTATTTTAAAACGTTTGAGGGTAGTCGTTGGGTACTTACATAGCTGCATAAGTATATACTTCAATGATCCTATGTTCATGTGTGCATTTAGTTACACGGTGCATATGTATTTTACAGTCTTTTGGGGGAAACCGGAGTAATTAGTCCGGAAATTGAAAGGGGGAGATCTAATGTTAAAGAGGAACTGACTAGGAAATACGTGAGTAGACTAGTCGCCAGTAGTCCGTGCGACTACGTCGTGTGTAGACAATGTTGTCCCTGAATGTCACTTGGTTTTCATGTATTTATTGTACTGAGTTAATCATTTAATCACACAGATATAGTTAACAGATCGAAGTGTGCTCGATACAGCTGTTAACCTGTTACATTCTGTTCATTTTACAAAGAAAACAAAAAACTTGCAGTTAATAAATTGCTGAAAAAGCTATATTATTTAAACACGCATAAATATTCATGTTCAAACCTCAAACTTAATCTATTTATTCCTTGGTTTGGTCGGACGGTTCTGCTGTCAACTTTATGACGCATCGGATGACTGTTGCAACTTTTGACACATGCAGTGAAATTAAGAAAGGCGTCATTACGTAAAAAATTATCGGTTGTTAAGCAAAATATCTCAGTAGTGGAAAGTCGAATCGACTTAAACTTAATGTAGGTTCCTTAAATAAGTCGCACGGTTTTTGTTAAAAAGTAAACTCGCATAGGAAATTAAGAAATGTGTATGATGTCACCAGAAGAGCCTGTGGTGTATTATGAAGTCGTTGCCACACCCACCCCTCCCTTCTCCCACCGAGGGTACACCTCGCTAATGTAACCTTGGGTAAAATGGTTAGGGTTGCTTTAAGAGTCGTACGTACATTAGATGACCGGAAAGGGTGGGGTGAAGATTAGCAGAAAAAAAAAATCACCAATGAAGTAGGGAAGTGATGATGCAGCGAGCAGCTTATAGACGCGGATAAAAAAGACTGCGATAAAACTTATTTGTACCACCTTCAAGACCCTGATAAAAAAATATAAAGAAAAACTTGTTTGTCATGACTCCTTTAAGATTCGGATAGAAAGACGTGTGGTAAAACCTGCCTGTCATGACCAGCATCCAGGATAAAAATGTAACGTACTGCTAGACTGCTGTGGTGACCAACTTCCAGCCCCAGATACGAAGGACGTACAGTAAAACCCGTTTTAGCGACCACATTCCAGACTCGGATAAAAAAAGACGTACAGTAAAATCTGTTTTAGTGACCAACACCAATTTTTGTTTATTTTCGGATTTTTTACAACGAATTATGATGATGTTTGCAGAAATGATTCTTTTATTTTAGTAATAAGAAAAAGGGAATTGGTTATTGATGATTTATGGGTTTAGTCGGGGAGACATTTGCTTTTGTTTACAAAAACCAGAAACTAAATAGCTGTCGATTGAAAGTGTGTAATACAAACCTGCACTCTTATGTCTTGTTTGCATTGGCCGCTGTAGTTTGAATAACGTATGGTTCGTGGTGTCGAGAAAGCACACTGAAATTGGTGTTGAAATCCCGCAGTATGTGTTGATTGTCATAATAATAATTGTTATACTTGTAGCAATACTAACTTTCCGTTTTATTTTCCGCTTTGAGGGTCAGTGGATTTGGCAGTAACAATAGTGATATTTTCAAGTGGGGATGTCCGTCAGATGATCTGGTCTTCAAAGGTTGGGCAGTAATATGATTATTGTTAAATTAATTTGCTTGCATGCACTAAAAATAACCACTGTGGCGTTATCAATGTTATTGCTTCGCTCATAGTACAAAATATTCAGGTTTTGAAGCCACGCATTTAGCTTTGGTCCATTGGTGTATGTCAGCGGGTAAGCCATTTTCCTATGTAGCACTGCTGTAGTGTTGACGGATCGCTTTGAAATTTGGTAGAAATGTGCCCCAGCTGATTTCTTGCCAAGCTGGTTTGTCGTCTAAGCGAATATTGGTCAATTTATGGGCCAAAAAAAGTAAATTTGCGGTTCCTCCTACCTCGGAAGATCGGCATTAATTATGGCGCCAGTATGCCGAGGTAGGTCTGTACGACATTCTATGTAATTTACTCCTACAGTTTAAGGCATAGTTTGTTAAATTTCATGGGAAAGTTTATAAGGTGGTCTCCGTTCAAGCTTGCATTTCTGGGTTGGGTCAGAATTTGTTATTAATTAAAGGGGAGACTGTACTTGAGCAGCAGAGACGTTGCTGTGACGTATGGTAGCCTGTGGTAAATATGCTACAGATTGGCGCAGTTTTGACAATCGTCACTCCATAGATTCTTTTATTTGCTATTGCCCGCAGGACGGGGTTCGGGTAGTATTAATTAGCAAAAGGTTTGTGCTAACTAGTCACTGTTTTAGAAGTCTGGAAAAGAAACTGCCCGCCCATCGCCCGTAAAGTGACGTCATTTCTCTCGTCTCGTTTTTAATTTCCACGGTTAATGTGTACAATGTACAGTAGTACCTGTGACGACCTGATTGCAGTTGACAGTGATACGACTGAGTTGCAGTGGTATCTTCTTACAATGGTATGACCTGTTTTCTATGGCGTTTACGCGTCCATTGTACTTGTTCTGCCTGAAGTTTTATGACAACTAGCGCTTTTCTTCGACAACTAGCGCTTTTCTTCCTACCCTTCTCCCGTCATCAGGCTTAACACATTTGGTCACAGATATTTCCTCCCAGAAAGGATGTGGACACCTTAGGCTTTCCTGTGCTCTTTTCTGAATTATTTCATTTTAAGGTTTTTTTCTGGTTAGCTTAAATGAAAATACCTGTTGCTTCATGGCATTGTGTGCGTTGTTTTCATGAGGAACCTGCGGTAAAAAAAACCATACCGAGTTATACACGTTGAAGAAACGTTGCATACATGTGACGCAGTAGCTGTAACGGGTAATCTGTGTAATCCGGAATCTCACGAAATTGTCACGGAATTCGTGTGATTACTGGAAAACTCAAATTTCAAAGTTTCATTCATCATGAAATGTTCCTAATGGAATTTTAAATAGACATTAACTAAGCTTTATGTTGTATCGAAAATAACACCAAGAACAAAAAACTTTTTAATTTTTCCCCGACCCGAGCCAAGCTCTGCATTTTAAGGGTCATGCATGTGTCCACCTGTTTCGATGTTGACCAAAAATAAAAACTTTTTTTTTTTTGGGATCGCTGAAATTCACGCGTTTTCTGATTGGGTTGCTAAAAAAAAACACCGTCTTATATATATAGATATATATCGGCCAAATTCGATTATTAAAACTGATAAGCTGCTACTTTGGGGCGATTTAATCAATCTTTTGAAATTTTTAAATGCATATTAAATGGAAAAATGCGTTACCTTGCGTTATAGTCCGATCGGGAGTCTTCCTCTTCCACACGAACTTGCCCTTATGCCCATGCTCTAGTGTACTCACTTCAGCTCCCCCTTGGGGAAGGGGGAGGGGGGGTCTGCTGCAGGAATAGCCCCGACGAACGCATGTTTTGGTCACTTTATTACCAATTTCTCAGAGAAGAACATTCGTATTTTCTCGGCGTCAAAAAACTGTTCTTTATGTAGGTGTTCTGCTTAAGCTGCTGAGTTATGTTGCGTATTGTTTGTGTATGTATGTCGGTCCCGCAAGTTTACAAATAAATTCAAGCAAGGAAGTCGAAGCCTAAATTACAACGTGTCTTTTCATTTCGTTGTGTGTATCTTAACCAGTGCAGTATTTTCTGCAGCTTCGTGAGGGAGGGAAAATACTTTGTCTTCCCGCTGAAGCATGGAAGGCATAAGGCTACAGGTGATCGTGTATGTTTTTATGCCCCAACCGAGTAAGGTCAGGAGGGGCATTATGTTTTGACTCGTCCGTCTGTCCTTCCGTCTGTCGAGCCGTCTCTCATTCTGTGCGTCAAGCTACGACGGTGAACACCAAAGTTTCACTGGCTGAATTTCAGTCAAATCTGGTGTGTAGCTTCTATAGCTAATGTTCTAAAGTTCATTAGGTTTTGATGACCTTGCGTCGTTGTTCCAGGTCACTGCGGAACTTTGAAATTTTACACGGGATTTCCGATACCAAGTGGTTTGTGAACACCATATCTACTAAGTTCTACTAAACGGATTTCAATCAAACTTCGTATGTAGCTTTTATATGTAATGTTCTGGAGTTGTTAAGGTTTTGGTGACCTTAGTTCATTGGTCAAGGTTAGCTTCAAACATGGTAGGATGATGCCTTGGGTGGACCCGACGGTTCATAATGTATTTTTTGTATTTGCTGTATATTGCGTGTTACGGGACACCCTTACGCGTTGTGAACACTAGACTCTGTTAACAGGAAAACTCTGGAACGATCAGTCAGATCAGCTTCAAACTTGATGGGATTATCCCTTGGGTGGGTCCACTGGTTGCTTTTGCATTTCACACATATTGGACAACACGTGACGTTGCATGGCGTCAAAACGTTAAAAATGCGTCTTCACTATAACTTAACCTTCAACTTCGTAGGAAAAAAAATATAACAGGCAGTAGATACTTGTGTCCGCTTCCAATAAACAAAACTTCCAAGACATTTAAGGAAAAAGCTACCAATTTTGTACATAATCGTTCGTATGCCATAATTTTGGGTGCACAAGTTGCAACTGATATATTCTTTTTTGTCAGTTTGTTTTCAAACTGACCCTGTTAGCACTCGTGCCGAAAAATTTTTTACCGCTGTTAATTACGCACCGCGGAAGGAAAGTAGTTACAACTAAGCAAATGTTTGGCCAAAAAGCAAGGCGTTATGTTGTGAGAGTATGAATATACGATTTAACTAGACCGAATTTCGCTACACGTAGCGAAATGGCACCCACTTGCAGTGGTACAATCTGTCTGGTCAAAGACAAATTTTTCAGTGTTTCGACACAATTATCAGCTTCCAAATTATTATCTTGAACGAGGACATCGAAGTAAATATAATGTTATCTCTTTTTGGATACAAATAATCAAATTCAGTTTTCTAACCGTTTTCGAGATAATGGTCAACTTCCAGTTTTTGACCTTGACCATGACGGAGGAGGTCAAGGTCACCGAGGTACCTCTTATATAACGTCTTATATAACCTCTTATTTGACCAGCTGACTATGTCGGGCTGGTCTTATCCCATCAATAGAGGGGTCTCCGTCGTATGTATGTACGTACGTGCTGTGTAAACTTTTACTTAAAATGCTCCTTCTCCTTCAGTTTTGATCAGATACCTCTCAAATTTTACACGAATGTTTTCTAGGTAGGCCTCTCTTTAAAAAAAAAATTTTTTTTTTGGCGATCTGCCAAAAATTGGCTAAATGGGGGACATTTGAAATTTGTCGGTTGCCAATTTTCAAAATGCTTCTCCCACAATTTTGATCAGAAAATTTCTTCAAATTTTGCACGAATATTCCCTAGGTAGGCCTCTTTTGAAAAATTACTCATTTTGGCGATCCGCCAAAAATTGGCCAAATGGGGGGCATTTTTTAATTTTTTGGTGTCTAATTTTCAAATTGCTTCTTCTCCCACAATTTCGATCGGATTCCTTTCCAATTTTACATAGTTGATTTCTAGGTAGACCTCTTTTGAAAAATTACTCTTTTTTGGCGATCCGCTAAAAATTAGCCAAATTTTTTTGTATTTTTTGTAAAGTTTGAATTTTCGTGGTTGCCAATTTTCAAAATGCTTCTTCTCCCACAATTTTGATCAGATTTTCTTCAAACTTTGCACGAATGTTCCCTAGGTAGGCCTCTTTTGAAAAAGTACTCATTTTGGCGCTCCGCCAAAAATTGTCCAAATGGGGGACATTTTTTTATTTTTTTGGTATCTAATTTTCATATTGCTTCTTCTCCCATAATTTTGATCGGATTCCTCTCCAATTTTGGATAGTTGTTCTCTAGGAAGGCCTCTCTTGAAAAACTGCTCTTTTTGGCGATCCGCCAAAAATTGGCCAAATTGGACACATTTGTAATTTTGCCGTTGCCAATTTTCAAAAGGCTTTTTTTTTGGCACAATTTTGATCAGATTTTCAAATTTTGTACGATTATTTAATAGGCCTTTTTTGTAAAGTTATTCATTTTGGCGATCCGCCAAAAATTGGCCAAATTGGGACATTTGTAATTTCATGGTTGCGAATTTTCAAAATGCATCTTGTCCCACAATTTTTATCAGATTTTCTTTAAATTTTGTACGATTATTTCATATGTAGGCCTCTTTTGAAAAGTTACTCATTTTGGCGATCCGCCAAAAATTGGCTAAATGGGAAACATTTTTTAATTTTTTGGTGTCTAATTTTCAAATTGCTTGTTCTTCCACAATTTTGATCGGATGCCTGTCCAATTTTGGATAGTTGTTCTCTACGTAGACCTCTCTTGAAAAATTAGTACTTTTGGCGATCCGCCAAAAATTGGCCAAATTGGGGACATTTGTAATTTCGTGATTGCCAATTTTCAAAATGCTTTTTTCACACAATTTCTATAAGATTTTCTTCAAATTTTGTACGATTATTTCCTAGATAGGCCTCTTTTGAAAAATTATTCATTTTGGCGATCCGCCAAAAATTGGCTGAATGGGGGACATTTTGTAATGTTTTGGTATCTAATTTTCAAATTGCTTCTTCTCCCACAATTTCGATCGGATTCCTTTCCAATTTTACATAGTTGTTCTCTAGGAAGGCCTCTCTTGAAAGTCTGCTCTTTTTGGCGATCCGCCAAAAATTGGCTAAATGGCGGACATCTGTATTTTCATGGTTGCCAATTTTCAAAATGCTTTTTTTTACACAATTTTGATTAAATTTTCTTCAAATTTCGTACGATTATTTCCTAAATAGGCCTTGACTGAAAAGTTACTTATTTTGGCGATCCGCCAAAAATTGGCCAAATGGGGGACATTTTGTAATTTTTTGGTGTCTATTTTCAAATTGCTTCTCCTCCCACAATTTCGATCGGATTCGTTTCTAATTTTACATAGTTGTTTTCTAGGTAGAGCTCTCTTGAAAAGTTACTTCTTTTGGCGATCCGCCAAAAATTGGCCAAATTGTTGACATCTGTATTTTCGTGGTTGCCAATTTTCAAAATGCTTCTTCTCCCACAATTTTGATCAGATTTTCTTCAAATTTTGCCCGAATGTTTTCTAGGTAGGCCTCTTTTAAAAAGTTACTCATTTTGGCGAGCCGCCAAAAATTGGCCAAATGGGAAATATTTTTTAATTTTTTGGTGTCTAATTTTCCAATTGCTTGTTCTCCCACAATTTTGATCGGATTCCTTTCCAATTTTGGATAGTTGTTCTCTACGCAGACCTCTCTTGAGAAATTACTCCTTTTGCCGATCCGCCAGAAATTGGCCAAATTGGGGACATTTGTAATTTTGTGGTTACCAATTTTCTTTTCACACAATTTTGACAAGATTTTCTTCAATTTTTGTACGATTATTACCTAGTTAGGCCTCTTTTGAAAAATTGCTCATTTTGGGGACATTTTTTACATTTTTTGGTGCCTGATTTTTAAAATTCTTCTCCCACAGTTTTGATCGGATTCCTTTCCAATTTTGTACAATTGTTCTCTAGGTAGGCCTATCTTGATAATTTACTCTTTTTGGAGATCTGCCAAAAATTGGCTAAATTGGGGATATTTGTGATTTTATGGGTGCGAATTTTTAAAATGTTTTTTATTCAAACAATTTTGATCAGATATTCTTCAAATTTTGTACGATTGTTCTCTAAGTAATCCTTTTTTGAAAATTATTCATTTTGACGATCCGCCAAAAATGAGTGATATGAAGGGTATTTTTTATTTATTGGCGTTTAATTTTGATAATGCTTCTTCTCCCACAATTTCTATTGAATTCCTTTCCCATTTTGTACGATTCTTCTCCAGTTAGGCCCCTCTTGAAAAATTATTTTTTTGGACGATCCGCCAATACAAGTTAAAGAAACATACGCATTGGTCCGAAATACGGACCGCGCATCGAAGCAATTTTGGTAAACATGCGGACTGGTTCGAAATCGAACCGCGCATCGACGCAAGTTAATTAAATGTGCACACTGGTCTCAAATGCAAACCGCGCGTAAATGCAAGTTAAATAAACATGCGTAGTGGTCCGAAATAATAACCGCGCATCAACGCAAATTAAATAAACATGCGCACTGGTCCGAAATGCGAACCGCTTATCAACACAAGTTAGGTCGATGATCACAGTACCATTGCCCACAATATTAAATGTACATTTTTCGATAGTTAACAATAATCCTCTTTTATCGCCCCGTGAACTTGGCCTCTGGCCTATTACAATACTAATACTGTGAAGGCCTTTTCGTTATATTTATACAACAAACAAATTGACACCTAAACAGCCACTGTTCTAGTTATGTCTAGTTAGGGGAGACGTATATTGTTTGAACGTTCCGTGCGTGTGTGTCTGTGTGTGTCAGTCTGTTGTGAACAAAGTGTGTGTAAGATATCTCGATAATGAAACGTCCGATCGACTTCAAACGTGATCGATTTATTCCTTGGTTAGGTCGGGCGGTTCTATCAACTTTTGACGCATGTCATGTGATTGGAGCAGGAGTATGGCGTCATTACGTAAAAATATTGTGTGCGAAATTTCTCTGCCGCTGAACATCGGAGAAACTGAAACTTGGTGGAATTGTTGCTTGGTTGGTCCGAAAGACTATGTAGAATTTTTTCGCTAGTAGAACGAACGAATGCGGCGTATGATGTCATCACGTAAAATATGTATATATATTATAAACAAGATCTTGGGTGCAAAATATCTCTAAAGTCCTATCGACTTCAAATTTTATATGGATATTTCTTGGGTCCGTCAAACGGTTCTTTCAGCTTTTCACGAATGCCACGTGATTAAGGCAGGTATATTACGTCATCACGTAAAAATCTTGTGTGCGAAATTTCTCAGCTGCTGAACATCGGAGAAAAGTGAAACTTGGCGGTATTGTTCCTTAGTAGGTCCGAAAAACTCTATAGAATAAAAGACTGATGGTAAATTTTCTTTTTTTCCAATTAAAACTTATCAACAACCCCTCCCCACCATCTAAAAAATAGAAGCCCCGGGGCTCTAATTGGGAAACTGTTTCCTAATAGAAGCCCCGGGGCTTCTATTTGGTGTCTAAATGAACGCCTGAAATTGGCCAGTTTCCAAATAGAAGCCCTGGGCTTTTTTCGGAAACCCCCGGCAATCTTCTGCAAATAACATGCCAATTCGTAATTTAACCAGTTACAATTTGCTGTTCAATTTGAATGTTCTTTGCCTCGTAGATGTTTTCTTGAGAGCAGGATACAAATTTTTTTTTTTTTAAAACACGCATAATCGACAAAATTCCATTTTACTAGAAACATATTAACAAGTAGAATAATAACACGTTCACAATAATATGTTAAATACTTGAATCAAATTTTGATATTTTCCCTTATAGTTTTCTTTAAAATTTATGCAAAAAAGCAGTCGAAACTCCGTATCCTCTTAAAGTGTTTCAATAAATTTGTAGCCTAAACGCCACCTGCTTATGGAAGGTGTTTTGTGAAATCAACAGTGGTATGAAAAATGGACCGTACCGCAATTTTTAGTAGGGTCATGTTTTCCAGGTTACCGATTATGTGAAATTATTTTTCTAATTTATCTATATTTTACTCTGGGCTACCATAAGTTTGAAGTTGAAAATGAGTATGTTAACGGATATAAATAATTGTTTTTCAGGGCAAAAACCACGAGGTTTCTGGGCGATAGCTGTGTGCTTTGGTCGTCACATTTCTCCACGTGACGCTAATCTGCGACGAAAAGCGTCTGACCAAAACGTGCTCGTTGTTGTTTTTTAAGAAAGAAATATGAAAACCAGATCTACGATGGCTCTGAAGGCCTGCACACTTCAGACTTCACATTTCACACTTCAGACTTCATACTTCTGACATATAAGTCTGAATGCTGACTTCATACTTCAGATTTCGTACTTAACTTTTTTTAGGACATAATGGGCCAATTTCACAACTTAAGTCTAGACCTGGTCTGAAACCAGGTTTCAAACCCAGTCTAGACAGGGTTTTGTGAGTTTATACATACATAGAAGTTCACATATGAATGTGGCCTGGACCGAGGCTGTGAAATTCAACTACGGTCTGAAACCCAGTCTTAACCGCGGTCTAGACCGAGAATTCTCCAAATTAGGTCTAGACTTAAGTTGTGAAATCGGCCCAATATGTCTGAAGTCAGAAATTTGAAGTGTGAAATTTCATCAAAGCGAATGTTGTGGAGTAATTTCGCTATGGTCCCTTTCAATGTTTTTCATTCAAAGAAGAAAGTAACATTTACTTATGCGTGGCCTCATTTTCACTCATCAGATGTGCACTTGTTTCGCTTTTAACAATAAACCAATCGTTAAATATAGCATGCTCATAAATTATTAAGAGCATCGGCACTACTAGGGCTGTTTAGGCACAAAAAGATTTTTTCTTCTCATGAAAAATAGAGTTTTCAGCCATCTGATTATATTTAAGGAACGTTTTGAAACATTAACAGTCAGACGTTTTTCCCTTCTTACGGTTACGGAATTATTGTGACACAAACGATTCATTTTTTTCAGTCCGATTTCAGGCAACTTGCTTTGGAAGACCGTAAATTGTTTTAAATTAGAGATACCTCAATTCGACCAAGCTGCTGAATCAAAAGCATATTTTCTGCTGTTGTTGGTGGATGTACATATAACCATGGACGCTGGTTCAGTAAGTTGTCTGCGTAATTCTTACAAAAAAATCTATACATTGTTCTTCACTAATGTTTTAAAGAGAGCTGTAAACGCGATACACATCCTGCCAGTGTCTTAATTTATGGCCTGGATCATCTGGGTACAGTTTTTACAATATGAACAGTGTTAGGCCATGCTATGTTGCTTTGTGGCCTTGAAAAAAATACATTACTAAAGGGACCGTTAAAAAAATAATAAGGTGGTTTTCTCCGTTTCAGACTTCATACTTCATACTTCACATTTCACACTTCAGACTTTGAATTATCGACAACAAATGTATGTCCGAAATATGAAGTAAGAAGTCTGAATTCAGATTTATAAGTCTAAATTTTGCGGTCAGAAGTGTGAAGTGTGAAGTCTGAAGTGTGAATTATGAAGTGTGAAGACCTTCAGAGCCATCGTACACATCTGACATAAAATCTAACATCTGTTGCTTGTTATAAGTATCTATTTGTGTAAAATCTTCAAGAATACATGACATGTTATTTTATAGACATATTAGAATTCTTATCCAGGAAGAAGCAATAGAGAAGATTTTATTATTTATTTTCGGAGAAAGTCGAGAATAAAATGGTTATAAAAAAATAATAAAATAGTTCCAAGCATTCTCGGAGAATAAATACGCAGAATAAAATGCAGCATGGAGGAGCATTCCAAACGTTACGAAAAGATAGAGTTTTTAGGCGAAGGACAGGTAATTCTGGACTCCGTAGCTTTAATAATAGATGGTGGTTGAGGAATTGAGAAATATGTGGTTAATATTAAGCAAAAAAAACGTGCATAGTATGTTTTTACAAAAATCCTAAAATATCGCCCAACCAGACCTCTGGGCCTGCGAAGAGAGCGATACATGATGCCTACTACTGTAGCGATATGTGGAGATGAGACGTCCATAAGCCAAATCACATTTTGGACATTCCCAATAAAAATGCACAAAAATTATGCGTTTCGAATAAAAGTAACCGGGTAAAAAATGAAAGAAATGATGAAGAGATTTCGCCTAAATATCAAATTTCTCGTGCTCCAAAGAGCAATCGGATTTTTAACAACCCATATGCTATTTTAAAAATGTATTAACAATTTTGACAAATAGTTTCAAGTTTCAATTTCTTTTATGTTCCTAGTATGAGCTGTTTTTGCAATATTTCTTCCATATTTTTCGATCATTTTTTTCATTTTTTACCCGGTTCCCTCTTAGTCGAAATTCAAAATTCTTCGAAACACGCAAAGTGTGATTTGGCTTATTTTGTACGTATAAGTTTCTTAAGGAAGAAACTTATAAACGCTTTAAGGGGCAGCTGCTATGTTGTAAAGAAGAAAATTTGGAAATGGACTTGACAAAATTATAAGCTAATTTGTACTTAAATAAATAAATAATAAGTTTATTTTTCTCTGAACAGTGACAGAAAATTTTAGGTTATGTATATAATAATTAGTAAGCACATAATTACATATCTGAGTATACTGGTAAACATACAGAACAATTTTCAGGTAGAAAATCATACCTAGTTTTAACAACTTATGAGAATGATATGCCTTTTGACAGTACATAAGTTTCAAGTCAGATAACAATACCACTGCAGTAAATAGTGCATATACATTTCACCTTATGACGAACAAGAAAGTAGAAACTTAATTTTGCACATTTCTTTACTTATCAAATACAATAACTTTACAAGATCTTTTAAATATAAATAAACGTTTAGACTCTTTGACACTGTTTGGCAAGCTATTAAACAGATTGACGCCATAAACACTCAAGCATTGAATATTATTTGGTAGGCTAACATTATGAGCTCTAAACATGATACTTAGGACTTTAAAATTTAAAAGATCGTAAAATTTTATTAAATTAAGTTTTAAGAATAACGGGTTACTAAGCTCAAGTTTTTTAACTTGCAGACAATTCTTACAACTTTCTTTTGTAATTTGAGTAGACAGAAATACTCTTGTGAACCATACCCCAGACCTCTGAGCAGTAAGAAATGTATGGAAGAAATAAACTACAATACAACGTATGCAAACATTGTGTGGATAATATTGAACTTGCCTTCTATATAACAGCCATACATTTTGATAATTTTTGTCTTACAGCAGATACCTGATGTTTCCAGGTAAGTTTATCGTTTATTAAATTCCTAAAAATTTTGTTGAAAATACTTGTTAATACCACATCCTTGTAAACAAATATCAACCGTTTTAGTTTTATGAATATTTGTAAAGATCATAAAATTCGTTTTCTTGACATTGAATGATAACTTGTTGACCCTGAACCAAACGTCTAACTTATTCAATTCACTATCAATTCTGTTTGACAGTACATTTAAATCATAGCCGGAAGAAAACAAATAAGTGTCATCGGCAAATAGGACAAAATTTAGAAATTCAGACACCAAACAAATGTCGTTTATATGTTACAGGGAATCTGTGAAATTAGGGATTTCATGAAATCCCTAGTGGATTCGTGTAATAACTTGCTAAATCAATTTCGATGTTTTTGTTGAGAATTTTCATGTTTGCAATGTAATATTTTACCGAAATTAATAGTAAATTTTGATTAATATACTCAAAGCACTCGATTGCCAAACTATCATTCATGAGATGCTTCAGTACCTGAATTTAGCGATATTATTTATCATATGTAACTTATGTCACATTTCACGCCAGATTCTGTTGTTATGGATGGTAACGTTATAAATTCCAATTCCTTTCGATGTGAAAAGGGATACACAGTTTTGAAGAACCACATAACAGTCTTCCTGAATAGATAATTTTTCAAAATAGTTTTATAATCAATATGAGCTTATTCATTACACGAATTTCCTAGGGATTTTATGAAATCCCCAATTACACAGATTCCCTGTAACATATATACAATATAAATAGATGAGGGCCAAGGATAGAACCTTGTGGCACACCACATGTTATGTTACGTTCGTCAGAACAGACACCATTATACTTAACAAATTGCGTTCTTTTATTAGCGTTCTATTAGCTAAACCACGAATACCCCAAAACTCAAGTATTTTTAACAGTAAACAATGATCTATAGTATCAAATGCGTTACGTAGATCTATAAAAACTCCGATGGTTGGCAGTTTGTTATCTAACGCATCTGTAATTTTTTTTATTAACTCAATGCTAAAGAAGAAAAACGTTCTTGCCTAAAGCCATATTGATTATCCGATATAAGATAATACAATTAAATAAATTTATTTAAACAAGTATAAAATAATTTCTCCAATGCTTTGGAAAACTGAGGAAGTAGAGAAACGGGACGATAGTGATTAAATAGCTCTTTTTTTCACGGGGGTACAATCTTAGCCCTTTTCATTTCATCAAGAAAAACACCTGTAGTAAACGATAAATTACAAATGCATACGAAAGGTTTCACAAGTAATGGAATTATTTCTTTAACACATGTCATATCTGAATTTTGGTAATCAGTTGATGTCTTACATTTACAATTCTTTACTATGTCTAATATTTCTTCTTCGTTTACTGTCGATAGAAAGAGCGAATTTGTACTTGAATCTTTCATATAATTAAAAATACTTTTATATGTTAGTTTCTATGTTTTGGGCTAAATTTGGTCCTACATTAACAAACAAATCATTCAAACCATCAGCTATTGTCTTACCATCAGTTACTTTGGTATTACTACTAATAATAAAGCAATCGGGAAAATTAGTAACCGACCTCTTCTTTTTAATTACTTCATTCAGTATACGCCAAGTATTTTTAACATTTGTATGATTTTTTGCAATACTGGTGCTCACAATAACGTTTAATACTAGTCAATTCATTTCTGTAAGTTTTATACTTACTTTTATTTAATACAGTTCCATTTTTAATAAATTTATGATACAAATTATTTTTCTTTCTAATGCACCTCATTGAGCTTCTTGTTAACCATGGTTTGGAACTTTCGTTTTCCCTTGCAGAAATTTTCTTGTAAGGACAATACACATCATAGAACCTAATTACTTACTACGAACAAATTTAAACATCTTTTTAGAACTGGAAACTCTTCCAACATTATTATATTCAACACAAGCAAAGATAGGAAGATGGTCACTGACATCATTATTAACAATAACGCCATTTTTACTGTTAGCAAAAACATTTACAAAAACATTATCGATTATAGTAGTAGAATCTAAAGTGACACGTGTGGATTTATTAATTAAAGGATATAAACCAAAGCTATATAACATATCAATAAATAACTTTGTAGGTGCGTGCTGTTCATAATTTTAAAATATTTGTATTAAAATCACGGCATAAAAATAAAGTTTTGTAACTTCTAACTTTTTGTAACAACATACTTATGTTATCGGAAAATTCTTCAACTGAACTTCCAGGAGTCCTATACACACAGTTCACCAAAATGTTTTTACTTCCGATAATTTCAATTATACAGTTACACATTCCATTAATTCATTAATAATTAGAGATAACGTTTAAACTGAATATCAAAAATATATTTACCTAACATCGATGTCTCTTAATCAAGTCCTAGAATCCTATTTAGTCTAACTTAAAGTTTAATTTCTAAATTTTGGATGTTGATCTTCCGAAAGTGATTCTTTCTCTTTCCAAAGATTGCAGATCTACCCATTGTCACGTATTTCCGGATTCCAGCAAATGACTACTTCGGTAAACATCCTCAAAAAAGATGGTAGAAATCGCACAGACATGCACAAAAATACATATTGCGAAAATTTTAGGAATTCAATTGACAGATCAGACTGTTCAAATTATTAAAACGAGCTAAAAACTTATAAACAATACAAGGCATTGAGCTAAATATTGTTATGAAAACACATGGAACACACAAATGCAGACTGCTATTGCTGAGTGACATCTAACATCACTCCAGTGATATATTGTAAACATATCAAGGATACAAATGTAAGACGTACATAACTTGCATCTTTCAGCGTTTTCATACTGACCAAAAAATGAGCGCGTTACACCGCCCCGCAATGAATCGACGAAGGATTGATCTGGCCACTTACAATAGCGCTCATATCCATTTTGCTCAAATACTGTCTTATACTAAATTCTCATGCAATCGACATAATGGATCTTGGAAAGAATTTTCAACATATTTAAGGAACTGCCTTATAAAATAAAATACGCAGATTGCTGGTGAAGTCCTGTCTCATTAAGACTGCTGTAATAGACCTAACTTCGTAACTGGTCTAACCTTTTCGGGTTGTACTAGTTCTTACCTTTGCAACTTCGGACGAGACCATCTCGACCTACACTTACTTCAGTGACAATAGCCAGTGGCCATTGCCCTCTAGGCGGGGTTTAATTAGTTAACAACACAATATCATTGACTTTAACGTTTGGTTGTGGCTTGGTCCACTTCGTACGTACCTGTAGGGTTGGCAAATATTCCTTGGTCCAGCTACGCCAAAAAATATTTTCTAAATGCTGTACCTGTCTCCATCTGCGGATGCCTAATTGGTCATCTTGATGGAACAGCCCTGGTGGCATACATGAGTTGTCCTGTAACACCAATAACTTGTTTGGTGTAAGCACCTCAAAATCTTTAAGGTCGTCACTTACCCGTCCAATAGGACGATCATTTAGGATCTTTGCTATCAGTCATAAAGGTTATCAATGCTTCATCGTTCAGCAGTGTTGTCCTACGAGAGCTTTCAGAATATTCCTGGTCGAATGAATTAATCGTTCCCAAATGCCACCCATGTGGCTTGCGATTGGTGGGCTAAAATGCCATTCTATGCCTCTTTGAAGGCTAAATTAATGTATTTTGGCTTGGTTGAAGTTTGGTAGGGCTTTGCGCAGTTCTCGGCACCCTCCCCCTAAGTGTGTTCCGTTATCTGAGAACACCTCGGGTTTGCCTCTTCTCGCCATAAAACGACTCAACGCACACAGGAAGGAGTCGGTGGTCAGCAAGTGGGCAACTTCGATGTGAACTGCACACATAGTCAAACAAGTGAATATCGCGCCGTATCGCTCAGCATGAGCCCTGCGATATTTAACATAAAATGGACCAAAGTAGTCCACTCCTGTGCAACAAAAAGGGGATTTACCCGCTTGCAATCTTTCTCGAGGTAATGGTGCCATCTTTTGATGCATGGGCGCCTGTTTTTGTCTTTTACATCGATCGCACTTGGTGAAAAGAGACTTGACAGCCTGCAGTCCGTCAGTAATCCAAAACCTGCGTCGTGTTTTTTTGTTTTTAAACGAATTGCGGACCGGTATGGCCGCTGCTGTCGTGGCACGTCCTTATTATAAGATCCGTAACATGATGCCGCTGTGGCAGTATAACTTGATGTCTTGCATCTCTTGGTTACTTTGAATCATCGAGATGACCTGCTACTTTCATGAGCCCTTCTTCAATAAATGGACTTAGCTTGGCTAGTTTCCTTGTCTTCTAAACACAGTGATTGTGTTTTAAGCACTTCAAATCTTGCTTCTTCTTGAACCTTCTGCAGGATATGCTTTTCTGCATTCTTTATCTTTTGCACGGTCAAGTGTTTTTTTTTTTTTTTACACCAAAACGCTTTGTTTTAAGTAGTTTACTATGCAGAGGTTCTTGAACCTGGACAACCACGCCACTGCCTTTTGCAGTTTATAAAAGTCTGAATACCTCTGACATAATTCAATCATGAAGTTGAATTCATCTACCTTCATTACATTTACCGTGACGTCATCAGACAGTGTGGCTATATTGCTCGGGCCAAAACGATTCAGCCTTCCTAAGAAATTCTAGTCCTTCCAACCAGATTCTTATTTGATCCTCATTCCTGGGGTCAATACCCCTTCATGCGAGGTCTGCAGGGTTATCCTCTCTCGACACTTGATTCCATGATGTGACGTATCGCTTGCATCATGTATAACAGCAAGCCTCTTCGAGACAAACATTTTGAACCCTTTTCGTTCATTATTTATGTATTTATGTCGGTCCAATAGATCATGCGATTGATTTTTTGCTCAAGATCCTGAACCATTATGTTACATAGGCGACACGCCACTACGGCCGCTTGCAGTTCCAGTTCCAGATAGTCTGCCCCTTGATTGGAGTAACTCGAGACTTGCCCATTACGAACGCTGTGTGCACTTGACTTTCACATACAATTCACAGGTATGCACATGCTTCACAACCGCAGTTCAATGCGTGGGAGAAAAGGTGTAGTTGTACATCGGTTACATCTTGACATCCTGGTGGCTTAAAACATCTTCGTATGCGTAAGTTCGATATATATTTCAGACTAGACAATCATTCTTGCTATATTTCGAGGTTTTCAGGAGACTCTTCTATATCCCAACCCATGCTTTGTTTACATAGGTTTTGTAGCAATACCTTAACTTTGAGATTAACTGGTACTACTAAACCTAGTGGCTCGAACAAGGAACTCACCACTGCAAGAATGTCTCATCGAGTTGGTGGTTTATCCTCTGGCTGGACACGAAACTCAAATGCATCGTTTTGGATGGTCTAACCTATACCAAGAGCTCTTTCCGAGGGTATGTCGCTATCAAAGTCCACTCGAGGAACACTTGGTTGGCAATGAGCTCCGATGAGAGTTCTATGGCACGGGATACAGTTAAAACAGATTTCAGTAAATCGTCCACATAAAAATTCTTTTCTGCTGTGGTCACCGCTTCCGAACTAAAACTTGAGGTATTCTTGAGGCTCATTTTCGAGATTTCCATTGGCCCGCCAGAGAAATCTTGAGGGCATCTCGGTCTTCATCTGACACCAACCCCTGGAGGAACATTGCCTCAATGTCAGCCGCTATGGCAATGGGTTCCTGGCGAAAACGAATAAGAACACCCACCAGACTGTTCACCAGGTCTGGACACGAAAATTCGTCGTTGAGAGATCTGTCATTGAATCCGGCTGCGCAATCAAACACAATGCGCACCTTGTCCGGTTTCTTCGGACTGAAAACCGGGTGGTGTGGTAAGTACCACCGCTTGTTCATTTTATCGTCACGTTTCGAGCTTATTTTTTCGGAATAGCCTCGTGCTATATAGCTATTCATTTCGTCACAGTATTTGTTATACAACTCGTTGTTGCCTTGTAGTTTCTTCTTTAAGTTTGAAGTCTGAAGAGGGCTAACTTATAGTGTCCATCTACAAACACTGTCGTCTCTTTCATAACTTCGTAAGCGCGAGCGTTTTCACGTGACATCCCTTTCTTGTCGGATTGTTTTTCATTGAATCTTCATTATACATCTTCATCAAATTGTCAAGAACAACTTTCAAACCCAGTGTAACTGAGGGTCAATTCACAATTTTGCATATGTGCAGATAATTTCTGCAGACCCTTGATATCATTTGGTTTGATAACCGGATCATCAATCAGTGTATCGATACATGAGCGAGCTACAATGTGTGCAGTGCCAAACCTTTGTTTTAACAAACTCTTTGCTTTGTTATACCCTTGCTCTGAGTTTAACAATACACAATTTTTTATTAACTCTTTTGCTTCTGATATACAATATTGTATGAGATAAGCTAAACGTTCTTCATGAAACGTGCATAACTGGCTGGTGTACTATCAAATGGCATGAGTTTTGGTTTGGCAGCGAAAGGATAAGGTTCAGCATATTTGCTAAACTATGCAGTGATCTGTAATGATCTGTAAGTTTGATCATACGAATTGTCGCGAAATATCTCGTTTTGTCGTCTCGTTGGAATATCGGCGTTCCCCCATACAGTCGCGGGCAAACCCTGCTCTACTTGCGCCATACTGCATACTCATAGGGGGTTGGTAATTCTTGATAGTGAGCTCCAGTCCTTTCATTTCCGCTGACTGTAATTTGGGAAATAAGTGTTCCTGTTATCTCCATGCTGCTCAGCAGGTGAAGGTGTTATGCTCACTGTTTGTTGAGCGTTCAGTAAACTACTGAATTTTTCCTTCGGACGAACGTGGAAAGGATCTAGTGATTGTTCGTTCGCAATTTCTTCTTGCACATAGTCTCCTCCAATTCAGCTTTTGCTATTTCATTTTTAATGTTTAATTTTTCCATTCGCATTTTCAGCTCGAGTCTCTTTTGCTCTAGCTCATGTTCAGTACGAGGAATTTCATGCTCGGTGAGTAATTGATTCATTTTCAGTTTACCAGTAGCTGCTCTCACCTGAGCTTCCTTCATTTTCGTGACAGATGAACTCGATGCTGCTTCACTAAATTCATCCTGATTGTCATTTTTGGGACTTTGGTTGTAGTCAATAATCCGCTCATTTAAACGTTGCTTCAATTGGGTGTAATAATTTTGCTGAATACTAAAGTGTCCTTCAAGTCCAGCAATTTCGTTTGCATCTGTACATATTAAATGCGCTGTCTTGAAACGTATAAACTGTTCATCTAGTCCAGTAAAGTGTTTTACTACAGTTTCATAATTATCACCACTAATTAACAAAGTCTCACCTTGTTTCAAAAGTCTTGTCAAATTCGATAAAAATCCTGCTCGCGAACATTTTAAGTGTTTATTTTCAGATTTGTGTACATGCTCGTTTGTTTGCTCATTAGCACTGAATAATTGGGAGATTTCTGTTTCCTCAGTGTTCATCATATCCATTTTATTAGTTTCGGCTATGTCCGTTTGAGCGGTTTTTCTCTGGTCTTCTTGGGTTCTCATGGCTGTTTTATGCGTTGAAGACTGTGAGATTACTGTAGGTATTTTAGGATATCTTAGGATATCTTAGGTATTTTAGGATATTTTAGGATTATAACTTGTAGCATGGTCTTCTAGTCACTGATTACTGACATGTTCTGACACAATGTAACCCGGTAAGGGTCGGTCGTGTCGTTAAACAAATCATTTAACTAACTAACTAGGATATCCAAAGAAAACACTTGTCGATTACACGCGTTCTTATTTATTTCACTTTGCGCTCCGAGATAAACTCTCTGCGCTTCTGGCTGCGCTCACGTAATACAGTGCGAACCGCGTCGATTGCGTACTATGCGTAAAGTGCGGTAATCTAACATTGATGTCTCTTAATCAAATCCTAAAATCCTGTTTTGTCTAACTTAAAGTTTAATTTCTAAATTTTGAATGTTGATCTTCGGAAAGTTAGGCCAAAAATGCCTCTTTGTCTTTCCAAAGAATGCAGATCCACCCATCGTCACGTATTTCCGGATTACAGGAAAGGACTTCGGTAAACATCCCCAAAAAAGGTGGCAAAAATCGCACAGACATGCACAAACATACATATTGCGAAAATTTTAGAATTCAACTGACAGATCAGACTGTTCATATTTTAGAATTATAAACAATATAAGGCATTGAGCTAAATATTGTTATGAAAACACAAGGAATATACAAATGCACACTGTTATAGCTGAGTGACATCTAATATCACTCCAGTGATATACTGTACATATGTCAAGGATACAGATGTAAAACGTACTTAACTTGCATCTTTCAGCGTTTTCATACTGAAGAAAAAATGAGCGCGTTACACTAAACATACGGGTTTTGTTGAACGGCCGACGCTTTCAGTGAATGTGGAATAATTCGATTTCTTAAATAACTGATTCATATGAAAATAAGAATCGGACAGCATCGGTCGAAAATGAGGTCAAAAATGCTGTCTGGTACCGTTTTTGAAATTAAGTCCAACTTCCGGTTTTTTACTCGAAAGTGACCTTGAGGTCAAGGTCACCGAAAGTTATACCTTGCGAAAGTCGAAGAGGATGTAGAGGTCGAAAATGAGGTCAAAGCTGCTTTATCTGTTACCGTTTTCGAGATACAGTGCAACTTCCGGTTTGGCCTCGAAAGTTACCTTGAGATCAAGGTCACCGAAAGGTATATCTTATGTACCGTTGAGGAGAGGGTGGTAGTCGAAATGAGATCGAAATGGGTGTTCTCTTAACGTTTCCGAGATAAAAGGCAACTTCCGGTTTTTGACTCGAAAGTGACCTTTAGGTCAATGTTACCAGAAGTTGTACCTTACGCAACGTCTTAGAGGAGATGGATGTCGAAAATGAGGTTAAAATTGCTCCATCTCTTATAGTTTTTGAGATAAAGTGCAACTTCAGGCTTTTGACTGGAAAGTGAACTTGAGGTCAAGGTCAACGAAATTTGTACCTAGCCTAATGTCCTAAAGGAGGTGGAGGTCCTGGGTCTGGTGTGATTTTTTTCTGGTTGGTCTTATCAAGTACATAAATTACACTTACTTTGGGAGAGCAGTTATTCTTTATCCTCTATAAAACTGTGAAACACTCCTTTTCAAAGGACTAACAACAGCAACTTGTAATCGTATATGTCAAGTGAATGAGTTTGCAACAAAACCTTAAAACGTTTGTTTTTAATTTTAGGCCATGCTCTCGAAATCGCTGTAAAACATTTGGGAGGTAGCGGTATTGTCATATTATCGTCACATTCCTGGCTTAATAATAGACCGAGTGCCTCTAGTAACAACTCACATTTCTGTCCTTTTTTTCAGTTTGCGACGGTATACAAGGCTAAAGATTCCTATAATAACGACAACGTTGTCGCTGTGAAGAAAATAAAACTAGGCACGCGCGCCGAGGCTGCGGACGGCATCAACAGAACGGCGCTACGCGAGATCAAGCTCCTGCAGGAGCTGTCACATCCCAACATCATCGGGGTAAGTGGCCGCGGGTGGGCAGTCTGTAGGAGTGGCGCTAACACACCGCGTGTCTCCTTGTTCTCGGCTATGTTGAGAGGATCCGTAACGTGTTGAGACATTCTGTGAATTATATATGTTACATGGAATCTGTGAAATTAGGGATTTCATGAAATCCCTAGTGGATTCGTGTAATATTTTGCTCAATCAATTTCGATATTTATATTGAGAATTTTCATGTCTGCAATGTAGTATTTTACCGAAATTAATAGTAGATTTTGAATTAATGTACTCAAAGCACTCGATTGCCAAACTGTCATTCATGAGATACTTCAGTACCTGAATTTAGCGATATTTTTGTCCTATGTAACTTATGCCACATTTCACCCAAGTTCTGTTATTTTGGATGGTAATGTTATAAATTACAATTCCTTTCAATGTGAAAAGAGATACACCGTTTTGACGAACCACTAAACAGCCTTTCTGAATGGATAATTTTTCAAAATAGGTTTATAATCAATATGAGCTTATCCATTACACGAATTCCCTAGGGATTTCATGAAATCCCTAATTACACAGATTCCCTGTAACAGATATAAGAACATATTTGGAAATAAGTGGAAAGAATTCTCACTTTTCTATAAAAATAAAAGAACTTTTGCATCGTAATGGAATTCAAATTAATCGTTTTCTGCGCGTTGGTTTTCGTTATTAGAAAAGAGGTCCTTTAATATTTGAAATTAATAATTACATATCCAAGAGAACCGTTTCTTTAACGACACCATTTTGGGTGTTTGTCAGCTGTGTTACTTTCGAAGTACGGCAAAGTGCAAGACGCGTTTACATCGAACCTCAAAACAAAAACTCAAATTTGTTTGGGCCAGTCATAGAGCTGTTACTTAATTTGCGAGATTTAACTTTTTTAGTGTAATACACTAAAAACACCCTACTTAATTTAAGAAGGACAGTATTGATAAAATGCATTTAAAATACAGTAATCTAGCTGAAAATAAATTAATAAATAAATAGAAACGCGAAAGAAAAATGACAACGCCATATAAAACATGAAGAAATACCTCTTAACGTAGTTGTGGATGTAAGTACCATCATTTTAGCAAGTGTGACTGGTTTATGTATTTTTCAATTCTTTCAGTTACTTGACGTGTTTGGCCACAAGTCAAATGTTAGTTTGGTGTTTGATTTCATGGACACAGATTTAGAGGTAACAATTTTCCTTGTACCTCATATTTGCTGAAATCACTTTGGTACTTAATACTGTTGGCTAATAATAAGTTAACATGGTCGAATACACGCTCGGCGCGCAAATGCGCGATTGTGGAGAGAGAAATATGGGTCATACAGGGCTGGAAATTAGCGGTGACCGAGGCCCCTGATTTCGGCTTGGGGCCCCCCGCTTTAGGCTCTGGGAGCTCGAAGGGCCCCGAAAATTGTTCTATTTATTTAAATATATGTATCGAGCCTCCCACTTTTCGCTCGGGCTTGAATTTCTCCCCCTGGGGCCAAGAGTGCCCTCCCTCACCAGAAAAACCAATTAACTTCCAGATTAACAAATAATACGTGTATTTGGTAATAGGTATTAGCAGTGTGTGTAAACCGTATTCCCATTTTTTGCGTATCTTTAAAAAAATGGAATCACGCTAGTTAACATGAAAATTGTTAAAAAGGGGAGGGGGGGGGGGGGAGAGGACACGACAGGTCATAGAGTGTTAAAATTTTGAAAGTTAAATCCCTTTACTATTCTTGTCTGATAAATTTTAACTGCTCCAGGACATCCTGTATCAAGCATGTATTGATTTAGGCAAGATGACCCAGTTTGCCCGACAGTGACCACACTTGACAATGCAGGCCAAAGAGGACACCAAATTCTGCTTCTCCTGTGATTTTCCCTCGTTGGCTTTCAAATATGGCGGCATAATTTTATTCTAGTGGCTATTTTGGCCCAGTGACAAAACCCGACCTGTGTATAATCTGTGTATAATCCTGGCAATGTGTTGTGATGCTCTTAGCATTTTTTTCTGGATTTCGTTCTATTTCAGGCCATTGTTAAAGATAACAGCATATTTCTGACACCAGCACACATAAAAGCATACATTCTTCAGACACTCCAAGGCTTAGAATATTTACATGCCTACTGGATTTTGCACAGGGTAAGTCCTCCATACCATGGCTTATAATATTTACATGCCTACTGGATCTTGCACAGGGTAAGTCCTGCATACAAAGGCTTAGAATATTAACATGCCTACTGGATCTTGCACAGGGTAAGTCCTCCATACCATGGCTTATAATATTTACATGCCAACTGGATCTTGCACAGGGTAAGTCCTGCTTGCCAAGGCTTAGAATATTTACATGCCTACTGGATCTTGCACAGGGTAAGTCCTGCGTACCATGAGAAATACCGGTTACCATTTCTCATCAAAGAAAGCAAGGATAATGAGGACAAGGATAGTTTAGCCAGCCATCTGCGCTGAAATGATCTCCTACCGAGTATTTTCAGTTCGGATAATTTGAAATGTCTGGAAATTACGTGTGACACTGCGTGGAGGCATTTAAAGGGAAATGCGGGTATCTCACCTACAATTGACATTTCCTTCATACTTTCACAGTTTAATACCTTGAGGGTATACATTTAAAAATTGAAAAGAAAAAGGGGGGTCACCGATGTTATAAGAGAAATAAAGATACTGAGAGGTCGCGTACCTTTACTATGGAAACCATTGGGAAAACCAAGAAATTTCATTCAAAATGCAAAATTCACACATAATCACAATTGACAATTGCCTCATTTTTTTCCTGTTTGAAGAACACGCCATACGAAATGTTTTAAACAAATAAGAAATATATGTCACCGTATCAATAAGAGAATTATACAATCGTTTTGACAAAATCCCATTGACTCAATGGATAAATGGTGAAAACAGTGTAATATAATTTTAATGGACAATATATCAACACAGGCCCTTCTAGGAACAAAATATCAATACAGACCATTTCTGGACACGACCCTATTTGTCTTTGAAAAGAAATTTTCGATCTAGACGGTTTTAGCAGTTATTTATACTGTGTAAACATGGATTCAAATTCGGCGATATTCAATGTAATGCGCATTTCGGTCGCCAGATGGCGCAGAGATACCCGCATTTCCCTTTAAAAAATAACTGACATTGTTATACATGACTTGTTAAAATGCTGTAGTGTTGATCGGAACGAAGATGTAGAATGACAGTGTAGTTATTTGCGAGAAAAACGCAGCATGTAGCAAAGCATGTATTGACTCATTTCGATTGTATTCTTGACCAGTTGCGAAAATGTTGACCTAATGGCCAACTTTGTTCAGTTCATAAGCTAGTGGGCACTTGATAAAAAATACTACTTTAAAGCTCAGATGCATCTGAATTACGTCATCCCTGTCAACATTGGAAACAAGTTCCTTAACAGTTTTCCTTTTTAAACTAAAGCCTGTGGTACATTCAGTTATCAAAGAAAGCAACTAATCTGTTGTACAAGCCATTTCATAATCTTGATGTAAACCGGCACCAGAAGAAGGACACGACTTTTGCTGTTGACATGACAGTGCCAGTTTGTTGATGGTTTCCCTGTTGAAAATGAAGAATGTATTCACTTATTTAGTAAGGTTTAATTTACAATCTGAGGCTGTAGGAATTTGATCGACGGAGGACAGTGTTGTTTGTTATCCGGTATTATTTAATAAAGTACCAGTAGACAATTTGTATGAATGCCAGAATATGAAACCAAACAATTTGTATGAATTCCAGGATATGAAACCAAACAACTTACTCGTGAATGAAAAGGGGGTGCTGAAGATAGGCGATTTTGGTCTTGCAAAGTTCTACGGTTCACCCAATCGGGTTTATACACACCAGGTTGTCACAAGGTATGTACCAGCTTGTCACAAGGCATGTACCAGGTTGTCACAAGGTATGTACCAGCTTGTCACAAGGTATGTACCAGCTTGTCACAAGGTATGTACCAGCTTGTCACAAGGCATGTACCAGGTTCTCACAAGGCATGTACCAGCTTGTCACAAGGGATGTACCAGGTTCTCACAAGGTATGTACCAGCTTGTCACAAGGCATGTACCAGGTTGTCACAAGGCATGTACCAGGTTCTCACAAGGTATGTACCAGCTTGTCACAAGGCATGTACCAGGCGAAGTGCAAGGTAATCCTGCTAGATTTTAAGGGTGATATGAACCGAACCCCGTAACACCCCCCCCCCACCCTCCCCGCACAACCGTAATCAACCCCACCCATGCTCTACCTGTGCTTGGGGGTTCTCGTAGGTAACGCTAAAACCCCGCCCTCAGCTTTATGCCGCAAACGACTTCCCGTTATCGTCACTCATGGAACAAAATTGAATAAGATGTGGTAAAACAGGGGTGTTGGAAAGGGCGTTGTTTGCTTGACCCAATGTGCGTTGTGTTTCTCTGCACAGCTGGTCTCGCAGTCTGGCGGCTTGTAGGTCTCTGTCTTTGTTACAGGTGGTACAGGTGTCCCGAGATGTTGTTGGGGGGGGGGGGGGTGGCGGGATAGGAACTTCGGCTTGGGCGTGAACACGTGGGTTGTGTCTTGTAGTTCTCTGTCTTTGTAGGTGGTACAGGTGTCCCGAGCTGTTGTTCGGAGCCAGGAACTACGGCACGGGCGTGGACACGTGGGCTGTCGGCTGCATACTGGCTGAGTTACTGCTCAGGGTAAACCTAACCACAATATGCTTTACGACGAAATTTAGAAGCTGGAGAAAACACTTCGTAAAATATCCTGAAATAAGTGTGTCTGAACCTTTGTGTAGCATTCGGATTTCGCTAAGTGTTGCTCTTTTGAAACAGTCAAAATTTGTTGGTCCTAACCATTTCTATAAATATAAATTGAGATGAAGATGAAAAAGTGCATTCTCTGGTTTTAAGAACATGATTTTGAATGGATAATGCGATGACAAATGTTCTGTCGTTGTAGACGCCGATCTTCCCTGGGGATTCGGATCTGGATCAGCTGAGCAAAATATTTCAGGCCTTAGGAACACCTACGGAAGAAACCTGGCCAGTAGGTGCCCATCGTGTGTGATTAGTATGGATCTGGTTGTGTGTGATAAGTATGGATCTGGTCGTGTGTGATAAGCATGGATCTGGTCGTATGTGATAAGTATGGATCTGGTTGTGTGTTGTGAGTATGGTCTGGTCGTGTGTGGTAAGTATGGATCTGATCGTTTGTGTTAAGTATGGATCTGGTTGTGTGTGATAAGTATGGATCTGGTCGAGTGTGGTAAGTATGGATCTGGTTGTGTGTGAAAGGTATTGATCTGGTTGTGTGTAATAAGTATGGCTCTGATCGTGTGTGATAAGTATGGATCTGTTTATGTGTGGTAAGTATGGGACTGGTTGTGTGTGATAAGCATGGATCTGATCGTCTGTGATAAGTATGGATCTGTTCGTGTGTGGTAAGTATGGATCTGGTTGTGTGTGATAAGCATGGATTTGATCGTCTGTGATAAGTATGGATCTGGTTGTGTGTGATAAGTATGGATCTGGTCGCCTCCGTCCCACAGGCCTGCAACTATTTTTTATGCCTCGCCTGAAAAATGTCAGCGGGGAATATAGTGTTTGACTTGTGCGTCCGTCAGTCCGTCTGTCTGTGTGTACGTTACACTTTAGGTACCGAGTTTTGTGGATCGCACTGTAGCCTAGCTATTTGCCGGCAACTTTTTTGTTTTGGGGATTTTGTTCCTAATGTATTGAACTTGTGCAGGACATCGTCCTTTTGTCCGACGAGACGTTTAATCGGTCGGAATTGGGGTTTGAACTTAGGCAATTTTACTGTAGTTAGATGTTTCAGGTACTAAGTTTTGTGGATCGCACCTAACTCTACGTATTCGTTTGGTGATTTATTTGTTGATGGATTATTGTTTCTAATATATTGAAGTTATATATATTGAAAAAGTAAAACTTGGCCAGTGCATAAAGTCAATACAATGAATGCAATTTATAAGAACCACATTTCTGATCCTGTTGTTTGGAAATGTGCCAGGAATGTACCCAAAGTAGTTATCCCTCAACTTGTGTTATTTGGGCTATTGACCAAAAAAAAAAAAAAAAACGGCCAAATTCAGAAAACATGAAAAAATGTTATTCGTCTTTCGAATCCGGTCCGATAGCTTTGGAATTGTAATGGGATGTTCCCCAAACGGTTCTCCACCAGGGCTGTGTTTTGTTAGTGAATTCACAAAAAATTTTATGTTTTGTTTTCTTACTTTGCTAAAACTGGCCAGAAACTGCCACATTAAAAAAAAAAACAAACAAAAATTGTTGATCTTCCTACATGTCCGGCCCGATCGCTTTAAAGTTACCATGAGATGTACATTAGAAGTGCTTCCACTAGGCAGCACCCTCTATACCCACCTTCCATGGAAAACACTGATGCCAAAATTACACATGTTGCATCGAGACAGAGAGTTTTGTCCAGACAGATTCTCAGAAACTGTAAGACCAAGCTTTTTGACACATTACACAGTGACGATATATGTATTGCAGATATGCGACATTGTACTGTTTTTTGAAATCGACGAAAAACCTAACGGATCGGAACGTTGTCAAATAATTGATAAAAACATGGAGACTTTGTCTAAAATCCTAGGGGTTATATTAGACTCAACAATAATTTCAAATTTAACTGCGTCTTATCGGACTGGGAGCTGGGACCTTACCATTCTTCAATCAGTAATTTGTGCAAACCTTGAGGAAGGGGGCGCATATCTTGGTACTTTGATTTTATCATTCTGGTTCCGTAACTATGCATCTTTCCGATATTTTAGAGTTTGCTTAGCCAGAAATCTTTGAATACGAACTAGACTGAATTCTTTAATGTTTATTGTGATAAATACTCTTAATAAACTGCTCTAATGGCCTGTTTTATTTTATCTGCTAGTGTGTTCGGAATAAGATCTCGTCGCTTTTTAGATGCTAGATCAAATGTTTAATTCACTTAGTCGAATATCACAATTTTATCTAAAACAAAAACGCTTAGAACAAACTTGCTGTCGTCCGAGTTTGAAAATGTATCAGGAAATGTTTCAGGGCAGTCCTGTGTAGTGATTCCACCACGTTAAAACCACAATAAACACCAAATAAAATGCCTAACTAGAACCTTATTTCGCTAGCGAAATGTTAAACACTTGACAAAAATTAAAACGCAAAATACTTCCTTCAATGGGTTATTTCTTAAATAATATATTGCAAACAACGCAGCTTGAATACGTCTTATAAGCCGAGTAGTGTTTGGTTTTTGTTGGCTTAAGGTTTTATTGACTGAGCAGGGATACGCCGTGTTATCTATTTACGCAGTGAGAGCTCTCGCAAAGCTCAGCAACTGTGTTCTGTGATGTACGTTAAATGCACTGCATTTACTTGCAAAAAACAAAAACTAAACACTGCTCGTCTTATAAGACGTATTCAAGCTGTGTTGTTTGCTAATATGTTTAGCTGGTATTAAGTTATCAATCTGTGGATTTTTTTTCTTGACAGTGGTCCGTTTTTTTTTGTGTCGTCTTCTTCTCTGGCACTGTGGAACCCAGGACAACGAAACTTTGGGCTTGTGTAGAACTCGTGAATAATAATAATAAAACGGGTAATTCTAGCAGGGGCCATGGCCCCCAGTTTCAGAAAATGGGCCCCTAATTTTTTCGCTTGGGCCGCGATGGCCCCCAGATTCTATAAATTACCTCGTGTTTTTATGGCTGGGGGCCATTGATGCATGTTGTAAAATACTTTATATTATTCAAGAAATAACCCATTGAAGGAAGTATTTTTAAGTTTTAATTTTGTCAAGTGTTTAACCTTTCGCTAGCGAAATGAGGTTCTGGTTGGATTTTGCGTTCCGTGTTCGTTCACGTCAGTGTGTATAGTGCGCCTTCGCGTTAGCATGAAGAAAAGACGCCTGTGTCATCTTATTCAGCTGTGATGTCGTTGTCGGAATGAACTCAAGCTAGAATTTGTAACCCAGAGCAAAATTTATGTTGAAGATACATGTAATGTTTAAAAATAGATTTCAAATTGTTGCCAGTTGTCAGTCGTATCTTGGGCAAATCGCAGTGAAATTTGCGTAGTGTTACTCTGACGATGCCTGGGTACCGTCACTTGGCGGTCTTGTTACTCTGACGGTGCCCGGGTACCGTCACTTGGCGGTCTTGATACTCTGACGGTGCCCGGTTACCGTCACTTGGCGGTCTTGTTACTCTGACGGTGCCCGGTTACCGTCACTTGGCGGTCTTGTTACTCTGACGGTGCCCGGTTACCGTCACTTGGCGGTCTTGTTACTCTGACGGTGCCCGGTTACCGTCACTTGGCGGTCTTGTTACTCTGACGGTGCCCGGTTACCGTCACTTGGCGGTCTTGTTACTCTGACGGTGCCCGGTTACCGTCACTTGGCGGTCTTGTTACTCTGACGGTGCCCGGTTACCGTCACTTGGCGGTCTTGTTACTCTGACGGTGCCTGGGTACCGTCACTTGGCGGTCTTGTTACTCTGACGGTGCCTGGGTACCGTCACTTGGCAGTCTTCTTATCGTTTATTGTCTGTGATGTGTCGTCGTGAAGTTCTATATTCGATTCTGCAATTGCTAAAACTTTCTTTGTGTGCAAAATTATGTTTTGATGTTTTGCAGGAAATGAAGTTCTTACCGGATTTCATACAGTTCAAGACATTCCAAGGCACAGAATTAAAAGATATATTTACTGCGGCATCTGATGATCTGTTGCATTTGTTAGACAATCTCCTTCAGATTAACCCACTGCGGCGTTGCTCCTGCACACAGGTAACTGCTCCAGTCCTACCCACAGCTTTCCCCGCAGTGACGTCATACTGTCATGTTCTTATAACAGTTGGATAGGTGTTTTTTCATGCACCATTTCGTATCTCAATACTCCCCAGCCCAGACGTTCGTAATGAAGTGAATAAAGAGAATTTTAATAGATGAGCATAAAATAGTGTTTATATTGTCGGTCAAAAGTATCGAAAGTAAGTTATACAGTTCGGTTTTCACACGGAGATGACCACATCTGGCACACAGTTCATGGACATAGGTGAGGGTTGTGACGTCAGCGACGGCTCGCATAGTGACGTCATTCTGACGTTACCACTTCTCGAGTTCTACTTCACGTGTTTATTTCTGTGTCTTTGATTACAGGCTTTAAAGTTACCGTATTTTTCGAACAAGCCGGCACCTACGCCCGGCCCGTTATTACCGAAAGTGAAGGTCCAGGCAGAAGCCAGCACAGAACCGGAAGTGAAGGCCGGTACCAAGCGCAAGCATGACTCTATACAAGTAGGTGCGTGCTTGCCTCCTCCTCTCAGCCGCCTTATCTTTGTGGCTTTTACTTTTTTAAGCTGCTGTGGAGACTCTGACGGCTGTGCAATGGATGCTCGTTAATCCATCCATTGACAATTCGTTTTCTCGGTTTAATCACAGCAGGGTTTTGGTATATAAGTTTTCACACTGATCCCTCGCACCATCGGATAATCAATCGGCTCTACTCGGTCCCTACTTGTGCGTCTTAAAGTGTAGTATTCACTGTCTATGCAAAATTCGTCAGTGCGCTGATGCTCATTCAGTCACAAAAAAAGGAAGAATGCTGCAGCTCTTGGTGTACTTTTTATGCCAAGTGCTCCCGTAGCTAGATTTTCAAACAGGTTGTTTATTTATTTTTTTGTTTGTTTTGTTTTTGTGTGCGTGTGTTTAACGTCCCGTTCAGCGACTGTGAGCCATGTTGGGACGCACTTGCTGAAAGCAAAAGTGGAGAAAAAAGAAGGAATAATGAAGAAATAGTAAAAGAAAAAAAATATGTTAGAAAGGAAGAGATTGCAATTAGTCGCTTCCTGTCACATGCAAGGCACAGATAGCAGTGGGTCTATTCTTAGATCTCCCTCCCCAACCCGCAGGGGGGATTTCAAATTAAATAAGGTTCTTAAATTTGATGCTATGTATCTGCGAGACTTTGCTTTCATTTCGTTGCAGGACATCTCGCTAAGAAGCTTGTGTTTTGACACATCGTAACAAGAGCTGAGTCCAGGGCGTGGCATCAGGCAGCAGTCCTCCTGGCCGCCGTACATACCCGGCACCGCGGTCAAACCGCTTGTCGTTTATTGGACAGCGCGGGGCAGTCTTACTGCCGCCCATCTGAGGAGTACAGAAAAAAACATTGCTATTTATTGTTATGAAGCGCTTCTTGCTGTGATTTATTGGACATTTCTGGCGCACTTCGGCACTTGTTTTGCCGTCCAGAAAAAAAACTGATGGCGTTCATTAAGTAGGGCTTACAAATTTTTCTTCCAATGGAATCTGCCAGAAGTTAGCAGAATTTTTCATTATAAGACATCATGTTTTTATGTCCTCAAAATGAATCGTGCTAATTTCATGCAGAATCTAAGCCTTAAGGAGTAAACAATTGTTACAGGACGTTGAAAACTCGTGTTACGTGAATGGTCTAATCAGTAATTCGTCTGTGCAAAATTCGATAGATATCGCAATTATTTTGTAACCACAGCGCCAATTAAGTGGTATAACAAAGGATATATTGACTTGTTTTGAGTCAACAGGAAGATATTGTTGACTAGTTACGAAAGTGTTGACCAAAAATGTTATCCTAGCCGGTGACTGAAAGGCGCCTCATGCGCATTCACAGGGATGTGTGTGACAGCTGGTAAAATTAAAAAAAAAACGTCGAGATAGAACTAATTTCACAGAATATTGGCGCGTTGAAGATCGGAGCTCTATCGATTACGGATCAAATATCTCGCGATATTGTCAGTTCGGTAAAGTGTCTGAAATAAAAAGTTGCAATGATATCGTTATTTCCCCCGAACTCTGCTAGGTTTTGTATAATTTCAGGAAACTGAACAAACTTGTAGGACAATATTTTATGGAAGACTGCAAGAGGAGAAAAAAAATGAGAAAACGTGACTAACCGACAGAAGACTGAATGGCAGATCTCCCCCTCCCCACACACCCCCCCCCCCCCCCTGTCTCACGATGGCCCGAATGGCAGATCTCCCCTCCCCACCCGCCTCACGATGGACCGCATGGCAGTTCTCCCCCCCCACCCGCCCCGCGATGGAACAAATGGCAAATCTCCCCTCTTACCCCCCCCCCCCCGCCTCACGATGCACCGAATGGCAGATCCCCCCCCCCCCCACTCGCGAAGGACCAAATGGCAGATCTCCCCTCTTACCCCCCTCCCCCACCCGCCACACGATGGACCGAATGGCAGATCGCCCCCCCCCCCCCCCAAAAAAAAAAAAGAAAAAAAGAAAGCACTCGCCCTTTATACACTTTCAGAGTGTATGTGCAATGGAAAAGATATGCAGCCTAGAGCTTCACGTAGCAGCTACTTTGTTCAAATTTTTATCGAAGGCTTGCCTTCATTGAATCAATTACAGCAATCTTTTCGCAATTTAAGCAACTCTCTGAGGCGAATTTACACGTTTTGTCTGATTTTGTAAATAAATAAATAACGACTGGATAACGATTATAGGAGTATGCATTCAAAAATATTTTATGCAGATTCTCTGTCCCTGTCGCCAGAATCACCGGGCTGGTGTGGTCACGTCATTTCTTCTACCTTGTCTGTCCGCATGAGACAGCGCATGTTTCAACGAACCTATCCATCTTCCGTACCTAATGTTTTCCAAATAGGTTGAAATAGTCCGTGGTTGGTCCTTTTGGTAGAACAGACAAACACGACAGCAGGTTGAACCGCCCCTGTCATTTGGGATTTGAGATAATTAACTAAATTTGGGGATCTGCCTAAATTTCCGTGAAATGTGAGGAAATAACTATCTCATTGTTTTACTCAACCACCACGTCTGCGTTAGTTTCACTAAAAGGCTAGTACTTGGATATATTTTTAGAGCTGTTAGTTTCATCTCGGCTGGACACAATATCTCTGGACATTTTTGTGTGTGTGAGAAAGTTTTTTTTAGCCCAGTGGACTTCTCGGCAGTTGGCTATACTCGTCACCTGTGGAGTATTCGTCGTCAGTTATGTGTGTGTTAAAATTTTTTTCAAAATGCTACTCTTCCTACATTTCTGGTCAATTTTTAGACCAGCCGACTTTGTCGGGCTGGTCTAATCACATCAGTAGAGAGGCATCCGTCGTCTCTATGTACGTAAGTAAATTTATTTAAAATGCTTCTTCTTCAGTTTTGATCGGATTCTTTTCAAATTTTGTGCGAATGTTCTGCAGGTAGGCCTCTGTTCAAAAGTTACTTTTTTTTGAGAATCCGTCAAAAATTGGGTGAAAAAGGGCATTTAAACTTGTTTGGTTGCTAATTTTCGAAATACTTCTTCTTCCACTTTAATCAGATTTTCTTTAAATTTTGTGCGAATATTCTTTGGATAGACCTCTTTTGAGAAAGTACTTTTTTGGCTGTCCGCGAAAAATTAGGCAAGTGGAGGTCATTTTTTAATTTTTTGGCTTCGAATTTTCAAAATGCTTCTTATCCCACAATTTTGAATGGATTCCTTTCCAATTTTGCACGATTGTTTTCTAGGTAGGCCTCTCTTGAAAATGTACTTTATTTGGCGATCCGCCAAAATTGATTAAATGGAGGGCATTTTAATTTTCGGATAGCCAGTTTTAAAAATACTTCATCTCCCACAATTTGGATCGGATTACGTTCCAATTTTGTACGGTTGTTCTCTTTGTGTTTCTGTCTTGAAAAATTCCTTTTTGTTTTTTTTTTTTTTGGCGATCCGCCAAAAATTGGCCAAATGGGTAGGGGGAGGAAGGTATTTATAATTTTATGGTTGCCAGTTTTCAAAATGCTTCTCCCACAATTTTGCTCAGATTTTCTTGAAATTTTGTACGAATGTTCTTTAGCTAGGCGTCTTTTTTGACGATCCGCCAAAAATTTTCCAAATGAGGGGCTGGGCATTTTTTAATTTATTGGCTTCCAAATTTCAAAATGCGTCTTTCCCACAATTTGGATCGGATTCCTTTCCAATTTTGTGCGATTATTCTGTAGGTAGGCCTCTCTGGGAAAGTTTTTTTTTGGGGGGGGCGATCCGCCAAAAATTGGTTAAACAGGGGGTGGGGGCATTTTTTAATTTCTTGATAGCCGATTTCAAAATGCTTTATCTCCCACACTTTGGATCGTCCAAAACGTTCCCGAAGCAAAGTTTGTCGTAGTGGAATCCATGGCGAAACGCCCCAGCCATAAGGCCCCCAAATGAATTTATCGCCGAAAGGTCCCCAAAGCTAAAAAAACATATGATAACCTAAATTAACGCTTTATTAAGCTTTGCCCCGGCCATAAGGTCCCCAAATCAGAGTTCGTAGCATTAGCACTGTGGTAAGAAGAGTAAACGTTATTAGATGTGCAATATGTCACTGTTGTCTTTAAATTCTTAAAAGTTTTTTGGACTTTGGGGAAGTTTTGGCCCTAAATTCATTTGGGGACCTTATAGCACGGGACATATGGCCAGTGTAAATCTTAACATGGCGTGATTTTAGGTTGTTTTTTTTTTAAATTCTTATAATAAATCAATAAATATATGTAAAACTACTTCTAAAAAATTTTAAAAATCTGGAAAAAATCTTAAACCGGTCTTGAAAAACGTCTCAGCTGTCTTGAAAAGTCTTGATCTGAAACTCGATACGAACCCTGCCAAATGAATTTAGTGCCAAACGTCCCCAAAGTAAAATTTGTCGTGGAATCAAGGACAAGTCGTCCTCGGCCAAAAAGTATCCGGCCACAAGGTGCGTGGTCATAAGGTCTCCAAATAAATTCAGGGCCGAAACGTCCCCAAAGCAAAAAAAAAAAAAAAGCAACCTAAATTCACTCCATATTAAGATTTACACTGGCCATATGCCCCGTGCTATAAGGTTCCCAAATGAATTTAGGGCCAAAACCTCCCCAAAGCCGAAAAAACTTTTGATAAACTAAATTAACGCATTATTAAGCTTCCCCAAATAAATTTTGGGGCAAAATGTACCCAAGCTAAAAAACATGATAACCTAAATTATCGCTTTATTAAGCTTTACCCCGGCCATAAGGTCCTTGACCATAAGGTCCCCAAATGAATTTAGGGCCAAAACACCCCAAAGCAAAACCATAAATAACGTGTGAGAACCTAAATTAACGCCTAATAAAGTTTTACAATGTTTTTACATTCTTTAAAGGCAAAATTCAACTAGAAAATGATAAATTGCCAAAAATTACGTTGGACTTGTTTTGTCCTTACCACTTCGCATATAACCATTTATCGTAGGGACCTGCAACCTTGCACATTGAAAATATATATTGTAGAACGAGATAACTCGTCCATTATAGAAGGTGTTCACTATTTGGAGGTGTTCAGGAATGGAGGTTTTACTGTATATAATTTACCTTACACGGGAGATTCTAGGTTGGGGCATTTAAAAAATTTTTCGTAAAGAATTTTCGAAAAGTTTTTTCTTCCACATTTTTGATCAGATTACCTTCTAATTTTACATAGATGTTCACCAGGCTTTCTTCTGTTGAAAAGTTAGTTTTTTTGGCGAACCACAAGAAAACTGGCAAAATGGGGAGCATCTTAAAAATGTTTTTTTTTGGGGGGTCAATTTTCAAAATGCTTCTACTCCCACGATATGGATCGCATTCTTTATCCCCCGTGAAACGGAGGGATATAGGTTTGAGATTGTCCGTCCGTCTGTCCGTCCGTCCGTCTGTCCGTCCGTCCGTCCGTCCGTCTGTCTGTCCGTCCGTCCGTCCCCTCTTCAAGCTAAGGACTTTGTGGACACCACTTCTATATCAACGAAGCATAATTCAGCTTTCATATTTCATACAGGCAAAATATAGGGTATAAAGATGTGCAACGTCAAGGTTTCAGTTTGATCGAAGCAAAATTGACAAATTGACAGGCTTTTGAAAATCGTCGAAAATAGACATATGTGCACATGTATAGGACTTTGTGGACACCACTTCTATATCAACGAAGCATAATTCAGCTTTCATATTTCATACAGGCAAAATATAGGGTATAAAGATGTGCAACGTCAAGGTTTCAGTTTGATCGAAGCAAAATTGACAAATTGACAGGCTTTTGAAAATCGTCGAAAATAGACATATGTGCACATGTATAGGACTTTGTGGACACCACTTCTATATCAACGAAGCATAATTCAGCTTTCATATTTCATACAGGCAAAATATAGGGTATAAAGATGTGCAACGTCAAGGTTTCAGTTTGATCGAAGCAAAATTGACAAATTGACAGGCTTTTGAAAATCGTCGAAAATAGACATATGTGCACATGTATAGGACTTTGTGGACACCACTTCTATATCAACGAAGCATAATTCAGCTTTCATATTTCATATAGGCAAAATATAGGGTATAAAGATGTGCAACGTCAAGGTTTCAGTTTGATCGAAGCAAAATTGACAAATTGACAGGCTTTTGAAAATCGTCGAAAATAGACATATGTGCACATGTATAGGACTTTGTGGACACCACTTCTATATCAACGAAGCATAATTCAGCTTTCATATTTCATATAGGCAAAATATAGGGTATAAAGATGTGCAACGTCAAGGTTTCAGTTTGATCGAAGCAAAATTGACAAATTGACAGGCTTTTGAAAATCGTCGAAAATAGACATATGTGCACATGTATAGGACTTTGTGGACACCACTTCTATATCAACGAAGCATAATTCAGCTTTCATATTTCATATAGGCAAAATATAGGGTATAAAGATGTGCAACGTCAAGGTTTCAGTTTGATCGAAGCAAAATTGACAAAATGACAGGCTTTTAAAAATCGTCATAAATCGACATATATGCAAACGGAGTGGACTTCGTGGATTAGATTAGATTACATTAGATTAATAAAAAATAGATTCGGGTTATATCTGTTCAAAGACAGTTTGTAGTATTGTTGATTTGTCGTTCAAGGAAGGGTGTCCAGTTTCCTGTCAATGGTAATCCATTAGCTTAGATATTGCATAGGGGTAATATTTAGGGTTTCACGGGGGATATTGCTGCTCTCTGACAGCATCTAGTTTAAAATTTTGTATGGATGTTTACTGGGTAGGCCACCCTTGATATTTTTTGGTGATCCACCAAAAATTGGCTGAAATTGGGCATTATATGTCTCCCCCTAAGGGAGACATATATAGCATTTGGTGTGTCCGTCCGTCCCTCTGTTTTTCCGTCCGTCCGTCCGTCTGTCCGCAGTGAGTTCTTATGAAATTAATGAGTCGATTTTTCTCAAAACATACATACGTATTGGGGTACATGTCTAGATGATGCCCGTGTTATTTTTTTTCGTTTCCTCAAAAATTCTATTTTTGGCAAATTTTTGAACATAGGGGGGTTTTCGTGCATTTTTTCACTTTGGCAGGCTATATCTCCAAAACAGTTTGTTGGATTAGGCTGAAACGTGGCAAGAACAACACACATATAGTGCAAATGTTTATTGCGAAGTTTTTCTTCATTTCCGCTAAAAATGTATTTTTGGCGAATTTTTTAATTTTTGAATTTGAACTTTTTTTTGCCATATTGTTGCGATATCTCCGAAACGGTTTGTTGGATTAGGCTGAAACTTGGCAAGAACAACACACATATAGTGCAAATGTTTACTGCGAAGTTTGTTTTCATTTCCGCTGAAAATGTATTTTTGGCGAATTTTTCATTTTTAATTTTTTTGGCCATATTGTTGTGATATCTCCGAAACGGTTTGTTGGATAAGGCTGAAACGTGGCAAGAAGAACCCACCTATAGTGCAAATGTTTACTGCGAAGTTTTTCTTCATTTCCTTTGAAAATGTATTTTGGGCGAATTTTTTAATTTTTGAATTTGAACTTTTTTTGGCCATATTGTTGCGATATCTCCGAAACGGTTTGTTGGATTAGGCTGAAACTTGGCAAGAACAACACACATATAGTGCAAATGTTTACTGCGAAGTTTGTTTTCATTTCCGCTGAAAATGTATTTTTGGCGAATTTTTCATTTTTATTTTTTTTGGCCATATTGTTGCGATATCTCCGAAACGGTTTGTTGGATAAGGCTGAAACGTGGCAAGAAGAACCCACCTATAGTGCAAATGTTTACTGCGAAGTTTTTCTTCATTTCCTTTGAAAGTGTATTTTGGGCGATTTTTTTAATTTTTGAATTTTTACTTTTTGAGCCATATTGTTGTGATATCTCCGAAACATTAGGCTGAAACATGGCAAGAAGAACCCATATGTAGTGGAAATGTTTACTGTGAAGTTTTTCTTCATTCATTTTCTGTAAAAATGTATTTTTGGCGATTTTTTTTTCAATTTTTTGGGCTCGCCAATGTTGTATTTTAAGCAGGGATTTTTTCCACGTGACTGACTGGGGGGCGGGGGAGACATATCCGTTTTTGTTTTAACAAAAACACTGACCAATCTAGTTTTTAAAATGTTTTGGTAGCCAATATTTTTGGTAGCCAGTTTTTCTCCACAATTTTGATCGGTTTGTCTTCAAATTTTGCATAGATGTTCTAGGAGGTCCTCTCTTGAAAAGTTACTTTTTGGCGATCCACCAAAAATTGGCTAAATGGGGGTTCATTTTAAACAAATTTAGTAGCAAATTTAAAAAAAAACTTCTCCCACAGTTTTGATCGGATTTCGATCCAATTTTGAATGGTTGTTCCCCAGATGGTTCTTTTTTTTGTCGATCCGCCAAAAATGAGCTAAATTGGGGGCATTTTAAATTTTTTCGTAACCAATTTTCCAAAAGTTTTTTTTTTCCAAAATTTGCATCGGAATGCCATCATATTTTGCATAAATATTCATTATCCTGCCATCGCTTGCAAGGTTACTTTTCTGGCATTTTTCTGTTTCCTTCTGCAGGACTGTTTCCTTCCAATTTCTCCACACAGCTTTTTTTAAATTTTTTTTAACCAAAAAGCTTGGCTAAATTTAAGAAGACACAAAAAATGCTTCTCTTACAAATCCGGCCCGATTACGTTGAAAGTTTACATCACTGCTCCCCAAATATTCCTACATCAGATGTATACTTTGTTTGGCCATTTGATTCAAGTTGACCAAAATATTGACCAAAAGGGGCAAATTGCAAAAAAAAAAAAAAAAAAAATACAAAGTACTTCACACTTGACTCTTCTTCACCAGTTGCAAGGTGTGGAGGCCTTACTAGACCAGTGGTTAGCATTGTCACCCATGTTCAAGCTCCGCTCAAGGCGCACTTTTCATTGTCGACATAGATTTTGCAGACCATATTTATAGTTCTGTCTCCCACAAAAGCATCTATAGGCCCATACCACCATAAGGTCTATATATAAAGTCGGGCTCACTTAATATGAACACGGTTAATATGAAGTTCGCGTAATATGAAGTGATTTGCTTGGTCCCAAAGTAAAATGCCTTGGTTTCTATGGACAGAAGTTCACATAATATGAACACGTCTATTATGAAGTTCGCGTAATATGAAGTCCAGCATAAGGTCCCATAGGCCACATTTACTGCATAATTTGTTCGTATAATATGAACTACATAAAAGGCCAAGACAAAAACACAAAGAACACAAGTACACAGAAGACTTTGAGTAAGTAGCAGCATTGAATGCTATTGTTTATAAAGGCATCATTGTGAGGCGATCGCAAAAGGGTCGCAATTGCACTTTGGCAGTCTTTAAGCAGATAAAACAGTCGTTTGATTCAAATCTATTGCGTACCAATACCGCAGTCAAACACTCGGGTATTGCATTGTGAAGTTCGTGTAATATGAAGTTCGCGTAATATGAAGTATTTAGCTCGGTCCCGACGGCTTCATATTACGCTGGTCCGACTGTATTATGATCTTTCCAGATTTAAAATGATCAATAATAACAATAAGCAACATTTAAGAAAAATAAGTATATCATAACTCTTTTTTTCTGTCTTTCATTTCTTTTTTTCTTTCTTTCCTTCCTATGCGTATACATGTGTGTGTGTGTGTGTGTGTAACAGTCTGTCGTGAACAAAATGTGTGAAAGACATCTCAAGAACGAAAAGTTGGACAGATTTCAAACTTGATCGGTTTAGTCTTTGGATAGATTGGACGGTTCTATCAACTTTTGACTTATGTCACGCTATTAGGGAAGGCGTATGACATCTGTGCGTAAAAATAGTGTGTGTGAAATTTCTCAGCTCCTGAACATCGGGGAAGTTGGTGGAATTGTTGCTTGGTAGGTCCGAAAGATTCTGTCAAGTTTTGTCGCGAATAGAACGAACGAGTGCGGCTTGTGACATCATCACATAAAATATGTATGTATTGTGAACAAGAAAGTGATATCGACTTCAAATTTTTTATGGATATTCCTTGGGTCAGTCATACGGTTCTGTCAACTTTTGATGGATGTATCGAAATTAAGAAAGGCGAATGACGCCATCACGTTACAATGTTATGTGAAAGATTTCTCAGCTGCTGAACATCAAAGAAAGTTGAAATTTGATGGAATTGTTGCATACTACGTCCGAAATATTTTGTGAAATTTTGTTACGAGTACACCGAACGAGTGCGGCGTATGGCGTCATCACATAAAACATGTCTATATTTTGAACAAGATCTTGTTTGCAAATTATCTCGCTAAAGGAAAATCATATCGACTTCAAATTTCATAATGCTAGTCTTTGAGTCGCGCGGTTCTTTCAACCTTTGATGGATGTATCGAAATTAAGAAAGGCGTATCGTGTCATTTTGGTAAGACCTTGTATGTGGGATTTCTCAGCCGTTGAACATCGGAGAAAGTTGAAACTTGGTCGAATTGTTGCTTGGTAGGTCACGTCATCACGTAAAATATGCAGTTAATTTGAACAAAATTTGAGTCGTATTGACCTAAAATTTTGTATGAGTATTTCCTTGGGTCAGTCGGATGGCTGTTTCAACTTTTGACACGTGTAGTGAAATTAAGAAAGACGTCATTTCGTAAAATAGATCTGTTGTTAAGCAAAATATCTTGATAGCGGAAAGTCGGATCGATTTCAAACTTGGTGTGGTTGTTCCCTGGATAAGTCGCACGGTTTTTATTAAACATTAAACTCGCATAGTAACTTAAGAAAGAGGTTTGAAGTTAATACCACCCTTCCCCGAACGCCTTCCCCCGTTTTGTTGGCTCTTTTGTTAACTAAACATAAGTGATAATGACTCTGTTGATTGCAGCGTTTTCCAGAAGAATCTCGAGCGTTTCTGTATTCTTTAGAATACTGGAAAACAGTAGCAACATTACTGACCTTTTTGGGTGTTGCTCATCTACAGTTATTACGTTACATGTCACTCAGTCAGGGGTCAGTGTCAGGTGTGGGCATTATGAGGCTGTTATCTACAAAGCCATGGAATGCTGTTGTCGTATTTACGGCATCATCAGGTCTAACTGTTGTTTTGCTCCGTAGACTTGTTTTCATTCGGTTGCCAAGCTGTTCCGCGTATGAGAGTGGTTTTTTGGGAATAACGGTTGGCATTGTTTGTAGTAGCTGGAAGCATTTTCCACTTTTAAAGTGGCTCGTCTGATATCTTGTGTTATGACAATCAGCTCACCATTTTGGCACAAAAATCCCCCGTACATAGGTGAGTCATCTGTTGCGCAGTTATAAAGAATGCCTTTCTAGTGCTTTTTTTTTCGATGGGAATGTACGAAGACAAGATATACATCATGGTCCAGACCGTTACAGTAACCTTGCGTAAAACGGTTAAGGTTGCGTTTAGAGAGTTAAGGTGGCTGGGGGAGGGGGGGAATGAGGGTCAACAAAACAAAAATCCAGACCACCTTCAAGACCTGGATAAAAAGATGTAAAGTAAAACCTGTTTGTTGTTACCCGTTCCAGATTCGGCTAAAAAAAAGTGCGGTAAAACCTGCCTGTCTTGACCAACTTCCACACCCGAATGAACATGTAACGTGCAGCAAAACTGCTGTAGTGACCAACTTCCAGACCTGGCTAAAAGTTTATTAGTTTATTTCAGTAATAAGAAAAAAAGGAAACTGGATATTGTGAAATTGTGGGTTTAGTCGGGGTGACATTTGTTTTTGTTCACAAAAACAAGAATCTAAATAGTTGTCGATTTGAAAGTGTGTAGTATATGCTCATGTTTTATGTGCACTGGCCGCTCTAGTCTTTTTAGAATTGATCGGTTTCAAATGCATTTCAAAAGCCTTTTGGTCATATTATGTACATGTTTGAAGCACTGAAAATGTTTGATGTAAATGAGGACTTTATGGCGCTGGCATAAAGTGTTTATAGATGCACCAGAACAAATGGTATCCCAACATCTGGTCGGAACTGATCACCGAGCAGGGAGGAGGATGGACACACCGGTTATCACGCTTGTCCATGAGCTTTAAAAAGGATTCCTAAACGCAGCCTGCTAAGCGCTTACATCCTTGTAAATTTGACCAACTAAGTGCCAAACTAATTGAAAACAGCCATATTCACCTTATACATTTGCTACCAAGTGCTACCCACCCCATCCCCCGAACATCCTCACTGGACAGTTCGCATCAATACGCCTTCCAGACATCACGCCCTCGACAGTACACATCCAGTAAGTACGCCTTCCAGAAAGCCCGCCCTACAGTAGACATCCGAGAAATAGGCCTTCCAGATACCCCACCCTCGACAGTTCGCTCTGGACAATACGACCCAAAGACAGCACATCCTTGATAGTACAGATCCGGAAAGCATGCCTTCCAGATAGCCCGCCTTCGACAGTACACACCCGGTCAGTACGTCTTTAATACAGCACGTTCTCGAAGCTTACACTTGGACAGTACGTCTTCCAGATAGCCCACCCTCGCCAGTTCACATCCGGACAGTCCGACTTCCATACAGCACGCTCTCGACAGTTTACATCCAGACAGCACGCCTCCTCCTCCGACAGTTCGCATCCGTAGAGAACGGCTCCCAGGCAGCACGCCCCCCCCTCCCGTCCGACAGTTTGCATCCGTAGAGTACGCTTTCCACACAGCACGCTCCTCGACAGTTCGCCCCCGAATAAAAATCATGACGATTGGCCGCAAACATATTCCCATATATCCGCATAAATTATAGAAAAACTAAACACTGATCAACGTCCCCATTTATTGTAAAATTTAAATTCCTTATACACTGCCAACAAATGTTCATACATATTCGCCATTTCGTTTCCGGCTTAATATAAAAGGTCATATTCTCCACCAAACCAAATCATACTACTAAACATAGAAACCTGTGTGTTCAAGCACTATATTTTATGTGTTATAGATTCAATGAGTATCCATTTACAAGCAAAAAAAAGTTCAGTCATAAGCCAATATGTTCAAAAGCAAATGCCTTGGCCCATTCCAACGAGAAATTCTTCCATCATTTTCCTGTCTTTAGGCAAAATATTTGCACATATGACATATGTGTCCCTGTGTGAGTCCAGACCACGACAGATAGAGAACCTGACAGCCTCAATATTCTAACAATGGAACACGCGTTGTTGAAAGTAGAGTATTAACCCTTTTTAGCTCAGCCGACTTTGGTTGGGGGCTACACCGATCCCTTGTGGCGTATCCATCGTCCGTTATGTGTGTGTTTAGAAGGAATGTTCCCTTGGTAGTCTTTCACACAGCTTGTATTTGTTTTGGCGACTTGGCCAAAATTGGCCAAATTCAAGAAAACACAAAGAGTGGCACTGTTCCTATAAATCCAGCCTCACTGTGTTAACATTTTACAGCATTAGTTCCCTTAAATTCCTCCAATAGGCCTGTATTTTCTTTGCAACGTAGCTGAATTTGTCCAAAATATTGGTCAAAAACGGTAAAATTGTAGAAAAATTCTGGTACTTGACGGTTCTCCACCAGGCGTGATGTGTGGAGACTATATAAGCACATTATAAACCAACTTGAGCATAATTATCTGACAAAATGGGTATAAAACCTGCTTCTTTCTTTTCTTTTCTTTCTTTCTTCCTTTCATTCAAACTTCCTTTCTCTCGGCTTTTCTTACTTTCTTTCCTTCTTTCTTTATTTTAGCCTTTCTTTCTCTCAGATTTTCTTTATTTATTTTAGGCATATTTCCAGTGAGGTTGTAAATTTTTTTTGCTATGGGTCAGGTAAGGATTGGCAAAATATTGGCAAAAACGAAGTTTAAGAGAACCACAAACAATGATGTTCGTTCCATCGATCCATTCCGATTGCTCTTGTTAGCAATATTTGTCCGATGAGTTCTCACACCAGATCGAATTTTGTCAAAATTGGTACATTTCTCCTCCACTTTCATAATATCGTCGCTTTACGGCTGCGGACATTCTTGTTTATCTTTCTGCAAGTGCAATTATCCGAAAAAGGCGAAAAACTACAGACCGGTAGCAAACATGGTATTTTTAAAAATAAGGCGGTGTTGAATTGACCGGCATCGAAATGATATACACTCATGAAACAGATATCTTGCATAAATATCAATGCTGAAATGAATACAAATCTCAACGTTTGATGAGTAAAAGATTACAAATCATACTGAAATTTACTGGGGGACAAAAGAAAGTAGGCCTAAACGACTGAAAATCAGTTTTTTGTTTAAGCTGTACAGATTTTTTAGTTAACATTTAAACCACGGTTTCTATCTTGATTTCACACAACCTGGCTTTGTTTGTTTTCAAAGTGTTTATTGGGGTTTTGCCATGACACATATTAATCCATCTGGGTCGTTATCCTTTGGTCGTTAAAACATTTGAAATTTCACACGTATAGTCGAAGCTTAGTTGCACCTGTGGACGTAGCGATCGCTTTAAAACAATAGGGTAAGGCGCTGCGGCTCGCACAAAATTGTCGCAACCAAGTGCTCGGCATGTTAGAGGCTGGGATTTCGGTGTGAGTCGTAGCCAGGCGTGTTGGCTGTTGCAAAAGCACCGTGTAAAAATTGAAAAGGCGATATCGGGATACAGGGAACACCACGGAAAGAAGTGCTCGCCTGCGCGTTATGACGCCGCACCAGGACCGTTGTATTCGTTTATCGAACCTCTGTGATCGCTTTCGGACTGCAACAAGGAGTGCAGCGAAGACAACTGGGCGTACCAATAACTGAATAAGTGCGAAAACGATCATTAGACGATTGAGTGAAAACGGAATGCGTGCGCGTCGACCCCGCATTGGAATGGTACTGAATCAGCGTTGACAACGTAACCTGGTGCGTTGGGCCAACATCTACTCACAAGAGGCCTGGAGACATCTTAACTGGTGACGTGTTGTACTGAGTGACGAGTCAAGATTGAAGTTATGCCCTGCCTACGCGTGTACAGACGCATCGGAGAACGCTACGCGTCATGTTGCATAAATCAAGTGGACCGTTTTGGAGTAGGCGCAGTAATGGTCTGGGGTGCCGTTTGGTTGGCGTTCACAGTTCCTCATTATCGAAGGAAACTTGCCCGCCATTCGCTACATAACCGACGTTCTAGCCAACCAGGTTATCCCCTACATACAGCAAAACCAGCGCGCAATCTTTATGCACCATAATCCGAGGCAACCTTGGGCAACCTTGTGTAATGTACTTACACTTGCAAGCGAACAATGTTGAAGTTTTCGAATGGCCGACGTATAGCCTCGACATGAACCCTATATAACACTTATAAGACTATCTGGATAGAACGCTGCGCACGAGGATTCCAGCACCACCAAAACACGCCCACTTGCCACATGCGTTAATCGAGGAATGGCAGAGATATCCTCAATATCAGCAGATTGGTAACGTCGATGCATCGTCGGATTGAAGCACCAAACTAACGGCCTACATACTCGCTACTGAGTATAAGTGTCTCGTTTCATTACAGTTTCATGAACAGCCAAACTGTGGGTTCCAAATCGATCAAGGTTCATCTTTGAAAAGAACTGGAAAGCTTCGATCTCTTTTATTTATTTCATTTCGAAGAATCTGATGTAATCTTTGTTTGTTTTATTTAAAAAATCGAGAATCTTTGTGAGCCCAAAATAAACACTTTTTCCAAGCGTTCACTTTCTTTTGTCCTTCAATATACGATGTTGCACATCGTTTTAATTTATTATAAATCGGCAACCGACTGACTAGGTTTTCACTCGGAGAGGGAAGGGAACGGACGAACTGTGCCAGATTTGAAACAAATATGTCGTTTGCTACTAGTAATCTCGCAACTTTCAATGTAGCACATTCAGTGTAAAAATAATGAAGAAATTTATAAATACCATATACGTAAACCATTCAAAATTTACCCCCATCCCCATCCCACCAAATGGCTGTTGACACAACGCTTTCATTTCTTACTTAGAAAGGAAAACTAACAGTTATTCCATTGTATTTTGTCAGTCTGGATATTACAAAGTTGCATCATGATTGTTCATGTTGAATAGACAAGCCATTTGCTGTTTATTACAGTCCTCATACTGTGCAATGGTGAGAAGAAACAGTGCATTTCTAATACTGAAAGGGCGGGCACTGTTGCTCTGGGCTTTCCTTCAAAGTATCATCACAGCAATAGCGCACGGAGAAGTGCTTATAGCATTTCTAAACGCGGCTGTACATCTTTTCTCAGGAGCACTCTGGAACTTTGCATTTGAACAGGCTGCCTTCTGTTGAAATCTTTTCATTCTGAAACAATGAAAATTACATAGTTTAATGTAGGGAATTTCTTTCTTTCAGTTTAATTTTTTTTTTCTACATTGAATTCAAATTGCTCAGCGTGTTGGGCCAAGCATCTACTGGTGAAGAACCGTTGTGTTACAGGTATTGTCCATAGATTTTTCTGGAGGTTCGGAGAATTTTTCTAACGCTGCTAGCGAAACCTGTTTTCTCATGTACGTTTAGCCCATGGTTATGATCAAGGAAACTGTCAGTTAAGGGGAGACCAACAGTGCCGATCCTTTCCACAAGACAAACTGAATTTTTGAAATAATATTTTTAAATCGCAAATTCTTGGACGCGAGAAAAAAGACAATAAGGGACTCAAATTGGCTTGTTAACCTCGAAATACAGAAACAGTTTCCTAATAAGAGCCCCGGGGCTTGTAAATAGGGGGGGGGGCTTCTTTTCGGAAACTCCCGGTATTGTCCTATAGTTCACACAGAAGGAGAGCCGACATCTAAATGACACCATAGAACTGGGAGCAGATATTAAGGTGATTCGGGTTGTGTGTAGGTGCGGTCTTTAAGCACAAAGTAGCAATCCGTCCTGAAATTTGGGCGCTTTTTTTCAACATTTTTGAGCTTACCTTTTATTTAATCCTACTGAACAGAGCTTGAAAAATAGGATAATTGCCTAGAATTATAGGTGCGTGTATAGACTATATATGTCATTGAAGATGCTTCAATCGAAATAGGAAATTTGGAGGTATCGTGCGTTAGACAGGCGTGACTGGAGTAACTAGATGCCTCAAAAGTTGGGTACCCTTTGACAAAATGTGTTAATGAATACTTTTTTATCCTCTTCCCAATCCCTAACCCCTTCCACTCCGGATTCCCTCCCTCCCTCCCGCCATCCCCTCCCCTCCCCTCCGCTGTACATTTTCCGTGTGTAGAATGTCTAGTTTGCTCTCAGTTTTGGTGTAGATAGCATGCTGACTTGCAAGCAATGTTTTGTTTTTTAAAGTGTAATTTATCTCTTTAAAAAGGAAATAAAGTTTGATGAAGAAAATAATTAACTTGTGACTAGACTGTAAAAATATAATCGTAGGAATACTGGGCCGTATGAGAACTGGGAAGTAATCCTTCCCCCTCTCCCTCTCTCTCTCTCTCTCTCTCTCTCTCTCTCTCTCTCTCTCTCTCTCTCTCTCTCGTCTTACTAATATCTCTCAGCTCCCAGGCAAGTATATGAGTGCTGCAACACAAATGAAAACAAATCAAACTTCTGACTATACTTTTTGATCAGATTTATGTACTGCAAGTAAACTTAGTGAAATCTGATCAAATCTGCACGTTGTATGCATAAAAGTGGACTATTCCAGTGCGTGTCGCTGTAACATAGGATTCTATTGTGTGTTGCCTGGGAGCCAAGAGGTATCCGAGATATTAGAGGCTGGAGGAGTGGGACAGCCAGGAAAGAAATGGTTGGGGGTTGAAACATGAGAAGAAAGTATTCATTACATATTTTGTCACAGGGTGCACAGCTTTCAAGTCATCCAATTACTCCAGTCACGCCAGTCACGCGTGCAATAAATCCAAAATTCCTATTTCGATTTAAATATTTTAATGAGATGTGTAGTCAATATATACACCTGTAATTCTAGACAATTATCATATTTTTCCAGCTCTGTTAAGCAGGAGTAAATGGAAGGTAAACAAAAAAAAAAAAACGTTGAGAAAAGAAAAGTGAAACTGTCAGATTTTCAGACTCTTAAATCAGGTACTTGGAAATGTGGCTGAATTATTTAGGCAGACTGCAATGTGGCTGGTCCAACCAGGCAATTTGCAATCTGCCTGAATTTTCAGCCAGACTGCACTGTGGCTGATTTGACAGTTTGATTACAGCACACGCACACACAACCATATAAATCAATCTTACAGATCATTAAATCAGTTTTGATATCAATAAATATCTCTTAATATCTTTAAATATTTGCTGATATCAAGAATTATTTTTTGAGGTCAAGAATACATTTACAGATATCTAAATATAATTACAGAAAGCAAAAATAAAGTGATATCAAAAATGATTTTTTGTAGATCAAAAATTAATTACTGATATCAATAATTCCCTAATAAATGTGAAAATGGCATTCCATAGATCTCAGTAATTTATATTTTGCTATCAATGATTGAATTTTAGCTGGCAAAATTATTTTTGAGATAAAAATTACTTTTAAAAAAACTTAACGAAGGCACACTTGTAAATAAAATTTGACGAATCGTCAATTAAATTTTGCAGATCAATAATAGCAACACAAGTTTTTGCTAATAATTGCCTCTTCTTGTGTAGTGAAAAGTTAAAGGAAAGATTGTGTATAACAGGGGCTGGTCACTCTTTCATTTACAGATGTTTACTTCTGAATGTTAGACATAAAATTATTGCTATTTTGATACAAAAAATATAATTTTTGAGATAAAAAATATTTGCAGACTTCAAAATATAAATTAAAAAAGACTTAGTCTAAAATAAGGTTATCTAAAATAAATTTTTGATATCGATGAAAAGAAAATAAATCACTGAGCTCAAACTTTAGACTAGATCAAGAATACAATTAAAGATATCAAAAATATAATTACAGAGAGCAAAAATTAATTCTTGACATACAAAAATCGATTTTGAGATCAAAAATTAAAATTAATTCTTGATATAAAAAAAAAAAACAATTCTTTGGATCCGAAATTCATTTTTGATGTCACTAATTGTCTAATAAATGTAAAAATGGCAGTCCATAAATCTGAACTTGAAATAGAAATTGATAATAATGTACAGTTATTGCAGCGAGGCTTGGGAGTTTTTCCTGACCAGGGTTTAAAAAAAAAACACACAGAAAAACACACACATTGCTGGTTTGCAAGAGCGGATTATTTTTTAAATGGGACGGAAATTGATGGATCGACACTTCGTTAATATGGATGAAAATTGTGGAGGTGGAATTTTGTCTAGACAAATGCTCAGAAACTGTAACCCCCAACCTTTTTAAGCTTTACGCAGGAAATATATACTGAGGATGCGCAACATTGTATTATTTGTGAAATCGTGCAAAAATTGGCTCGGCAGCACCTTGTCAAAAATACATGGAGGCTCGGGGTTTTTTTACAAGACAAGTTATCAAAAATTATAAAGCCAAACTTGTTGAAATATTAGACAGCGAAAACATATCTGATACAGATGTGCACCGTTTAATTATTATTTGAAATCGGCCAAAAAATGACTGATGGACACCGCGTCAAATATTGATAAAAATTTAAACATTTTGCACCTAGACTTGTAAGTTGTTCTAAGAAGCTATAAGGCCCAAAATACAACAGCCCAGATTGAATGTCTGAAAAATATCAGGAAATGTTACAAAGCAGTCTTTTTAGTGATTCTGCCAGGTTAAAGCCATAAAAACACCAAATAAAATGTCAATGACATTTGGACAGTTATGACCTCAAGACATTCAATGATATGTTAATTCATAGATTTTAAATTAAACGTGTTATGTGTGATAATGTCACATTGCGGCTACAATCAATACACTCCGGACTGGGTAAGGTGCGTTGGCATCAATAATCAGACTTAATTCGTTTATGTGTTTTAGTGTACGTTTCCACATGGTGCGTAAAGTGCACCTTCACGCCAACATGAAGAAAATGAAAGTGCCTTAGCCAGCTATCGGAATGAACACAAGTTAGAATTTGTAGCCCAAAATGAAATTAATGTTGAGGATACATAAAATATGTAATAACAGAATTAAAATTTTCACCCATTGCCCCCACCCCCACGTATTTCGACAGAATCACAGTGCCAGTTCGTGTCTTGTCACTGCAACGGCAATGCCACTTGACCGTCTTGGACTTATTTAATTGCGATTATGGAGAAACGCCCAATAGGAATGTGATAAATTCTTCCCGGTCTAACGCCTGCCTCCGTTTTCACAAGAGGTATCTGCGCAGTTAACTGTACTCCTAGAAGTGAAAATCGGCTGATCTAGCCGTATCACGCAAATAATTTTAGGTGGGTTTTATGTGTGTTAAATTTATTAATTTACTTTCGGATGTTTAAGTTGCCAACGGAACAGTTAACGGAATGAGTTAACTGTACAGTTAACTTTCGTGAATACTGCCACAGAGATTGGGTATCAGTCTGAAAAACTGTAAAGGTGTATGGGCCAAGGGCGCAGGAAGTGAGACCGATCCCTCTTAAAACTTTGAAAAGAGCGAACCTAAAAAAAGATAACTTAAACCGAAAATATCACCAATAATTCGGGAAGTATGCACCTCCAAAAGATCACCGAAGCATAAACAAAAATGAATAGATGTCGTTATTTGCCCAATTCGAAAAGATTGCTGACTTAGTTATAGCATGTCTACGGCAGAACTCAATTCCAGGGCCCAGGCTAAGGGGGGTCACTCACGTACCAAATGGTCATCATGCATATCCATTATTTTTTTAAGTAACCCCTTAACGCGAAGAGCTGAGCTAAAACAATACCGCCCGTTTTTAACCAAACGCGGAGTACAGTTCTTGAAAAAAACATTTGTGGGTAGCATGGAGTGTTGAATAAAATTACCCCCCTTTTTAAAACAAAACTGGCACTCCGCACAGATGGCGTCCGGCCTCAAAATTACACTGCTTTGTCCGCGTTTTTTTTTTCTTTTTTCTTTTTGACACCAATGGTAAAACACATGATGCCAAGAGGCCCTGGGGGCCAGGAGATCTCCAGACAAGTTTAAAAATGCAATCAAAGAGCAGGAGATTTGTTACGGGTCTGTTTCAATTAACATCACTTATTTTCTTCAGGTTATATAAGAATAATACAACAATGTTCATATAAAATCCGATATATAGTGTACATTAGAACCTCGCGATCGGACTCCCGCGCAAATGGCCGACCTCGGCATGAACTAAACTTTTCCACAGAGCCAAAAGTTGGGTTCCTTAAGACGTTTATTCGTTTTTATTTCGTTACTTTAGAAATTAAAAAGCGCAGAGTTCATTTTCATTTCTCCTTGCAAGAAAGTTTTTCATTTTTAATACTGATATCTAACAAGAAATTAAATCGAATGCACACCAGCACCGAGTTCTCTTCACATTAGGGTATTGCTCTATTTCACATACTATGATGTCATGTTTGCTTTTGTAACCCAAATGTGAAGAACCCCCGAATGTTTCTTTCACCCTTGGTCAAGATATCCATTGATACCTATGGTCACTCTTAAATACAAGAAATCACAGAATTTTGTTTTTAAAAGTTAATTTAATAAATTAAAATTGAATTACATTTACTTAGAAAAAATATCCAAATATTAGGTTTGGGACCATTACGCCAAATTATACAAGAAAGGAACACGTTATCTGAGGAAATTTTAGCCCTCGGTGGGCAAAGTATCAGAGGGAGGATATCTCGGCCAAGGTCAAGATACCGACGAACCAAGCGACCTTGGGACACCAGGTAGCCTCAATGGATTTTAGTGTTGTGTTAATGGGTTAGGTGGGAAGGCGCCGATAGACATACGGATGGATAGAAACGCCAGAACACATAAGAAAAAAAAGCAACAAAAAAAATGAAGCTATATGGACAGTCTGATGGCAGATTTGACGCAGTCTTACGTAAAAAAGCATAAAAAAACCGATGGTATGGGGACAGTCTGATGGCAGATATGACGCAGTCCTGCGCAAAAAATAATGATAAATAAATAATAAAAAATAAAAAAAGCCACATGCGTGTGGTCTCTGTATGTGCGATCTCGATGTTTGTGTGTGCTGTTAATAAATAATTTGAGAAACTTGACTTATTAATTGACATTGGAAGCCGGCCATTAACTGTTGCATGTTAGCTCCCCTTCTATTGTGTGTATTAAAACATGTAGTCATGATTGGAGCATTTCCCTTGATGGTGTCGTGGCGGGTGATATTTCAAGCATTTCATAGTCGTTCCCTGTTGTGTGATATTATAAGCTCACGTAGTATGTTGACATGACACTGCCTAACACCTTTTGCTGTTTGATAATCAAATCCGTGAATAACGCTTGTGTGACAATCTGCGTTGTTTGTTTTCGTCTCAATGCATTACACTCATATTTTTGTAATGTCTGCGCTAATATGACAACAGACTTCAAAGCTGAGCTAGAATGATTTTTGTAACTAATTGCTGTGTTCCTATCTCGCTGCACGCAAATGGAAGTCACACTACAGAACTGTTTATTTATCCTTTCCTTTTTTTACAACAGGGGCCATAGCCCGGAAAATTCGACATCCAAGGGGACATTTTTAGAAGCGCGGCCTAGAAACACTCATGGCAAACAATGTATAATGAATCCCCATTCCTTTAATTATTTTATCGTTGTTACTTTTCAGCACATTGTTGTACAAAATATCACACACAAAATATTTGCTCGCCAAAAACTCGTAAAATTTAATTTGTCATTTTCACAAGCTTTTGACAATTGTGACAAATTTGTGACAAAACACTGAAGAATTAATAACAAAGGTGAAAACCTTGACAAATCTGAATAACTTTGGCAAACATTTTGCACAAAACTTGTTGTTTTTTTGTATTAAAATTAGCAAGTGAATTTTTGTGGGACAAGCTGGAAAATTGGTAACAAATTGTCTGGTCAAAAACTTGTCATGTCGATACGTGTAGTTCATCACCTTTTCCATGATGACTATATCACAATGTTACAACGATTTCACGACGAGCAATTGGCTTACTCGAAGTTTATTTAAAACCCCTCCATGAAATTGACAAGTACCTTAGTTAATTTCGTCAGTTTATCTCTAACGTTTCACCTAAAAAGGACCGCGATCCTGACGGAGGGTAGTTTACATTCTTGCTAATATTATCTGCTTTGAGAGCAAAGATGGCGCTCGCAGCGGCACTGCAGAGAAGTGATTGTGCCTCGCGTACTGTTCTGATTTGCTCCCGGAATCTCCGTTGGTGGCGCTTATTTATACAAGTCCATCTTACCACTGATTGTTTTTATACTAAATTTAATGGAAATTGTTTACATTTAGAGGAGTGGCTGAGGAGTTAAAGAGTAAAGAATCCTGATTTCTATGCCTTTTATATTGTTTTTAACAAATCATAACACTTGAGAAATCTTCTCATCAATGCATGCAATAGATGCTTCTCTGTTTCCTCTGGTTTTTAACTCCGAAGGTGCCGTGTGCAAGTGAAAGCTTCTGCGTTGTAGAATTTATCTTTTACTTCTTTAAATGCTCTTTTATCGGGTGCTTGTTTAACATTTATTAAATACTGAAATATATCTCAAAATGATTCCCTTTATTTATTTGCATATAATAGTTATAAAAAATCCATATAAATCAATTGAAAAATAAATATCCATCTCTTGTTTGTTCTGTTGAAAGAATTTTAATATGATTTACAGATACCTGTAAATGCGTTTAATATACAACTGTGATAGCCCTGGATGAATTATACATTTTCTCGATAAACAGTAGTTATTTGAAATTCTTTCACAGTTAGACTCAGCTGCTATTCGTCTTTTATATTTTTTTAATTTATTGAATATTCGCTCTTTTTCTTATACTTTAGGAAATACTTTAGCGCTCTAGCTCACGCGTTATACATTTATTCTAGATTTATAGGTACAGTATCACTTCGGAAATAGGACCACAAGTAGGACTATGCCAAACTGGTCCTTTTGCCAGTGTGATCCTATTTGTAAGGTTATGCATTATTCTATAGAGTTGTATGATAACAAAAAGAAACACTGAAATCCACGCTTTGGGATTTAAAATTGGCTTTTTTTAAGAAGCACGCGTTTTCATTCTCATCCCAGATTTACAAACGTAAAAGGTGACATTTCGGCAATCCCCAAAATGAAAAGATTCCTGAGCCAAAACATTTCTTTTAGTTCACTTGTTTGAATATATCCACCAACAGAGCTTTTTTCAGATAAAAATCTCTTAATGCAAACCCTAAGTTTGTAATATCCTTTCAGATAAATGCTGTTTAGGAGCCGTGTTCCCAGTTTTTTTTTGGGAGGGGGGAGGGTCTATAGTACGGGGGGGGGGGTTCTTTAGCCGATCATCCCTGTCACTGTGAAAACTTTGAGCCCGTTCCCCGCCTAACCCTGGTTTAGTTTATTGCGCTGAATTTTCAATGTATTAATCCGTCAAAAGTTTTGATTTGTGTAATGCATTATATGTTTCTCAGTGTGTCTCTTCACTTAGAAGAAGCTCAGTGCCGTTCCAGTTTGTAAATATAACTGTCCAAATCAAATTCGGTATCGCTACTGTAAGATAACAGCAAACATTCGGTAAGGAAAGAAAAGTCTTGTTCCGTTCTAACAGTGACATTTTCTGTCGTTGATTTTGTTGCCTTGTACCTGTTAGGCTACCTGGTTGGCAACTGAAACCCATTTTTACGACGGGCAACTGACTGATGGGAAACTGGTAGGTGGGCAGTATGGCAGTAGGCAAACGACCGATGGCCAAACTGTATGTTTTCATTGATGTGATTGAAAGTTAGTTGACAGTGCTAAGATCCACTCTCAAATCTAGACGAAAGAGAAAACGCTGAGTTTCGTAAGCGAAGTTCTGCCCTTCGCGGATTGTTCGTACAGTTTTTAAGCACACCAAACAGAGGACGAAACAGAAGCGAACTGCAGATACGGAACTTGTTGGTTTGCTGACGACATGACGCTGCTGCTTCTTGGCCACCCCCTACAGGGCGAGGCAGTGACGACAGGGCAGAAAGCAACCATGACGGAAAGAATTCAGTCAGACAACAACACAAATATTTTTCATTACATATTTCGCATTGACTATCATCTTTTCTTACAATAACGCAATGTTTATATAATGCAGTTCGCCTCATTTACACCAGCGCGGACATTACACTCATTAACCTGCACAAAATGCTACCATCTCGGCAAATACAAGGAAAACACTGCCGGCGCACTTGTTTTTATCCTTGGCATACCTGTTTCAGGCAATAGGATGTTATGAATTTTTGATAGCAGCAACAAAGAATGTAGGGTTCACCTAGTAGACCAGTTCATTGAAGGTTGTTTTTTGTTGTACCTGCTCATAATCACCATTTAACGCACTGTTGCATGGAGTGGCCGAGTCTTATTCATTCCGGCCAAAGGGCCGCTTTGTTGAGCAAAACACAAACAAACAAACGGCAGGAAATACGAATTGCCCTTCAGTTTGAACCGGGGTGAGTTATCGTACTGTATTAGTTTGTCAATCGCCGTCAATTGTTTGCAATATGACTCCCTAAGTCCCTAAACTCCCCCCCCCCCCTTTCAGGTAAATTCTTAGTGTATGCGTCACATACCCCTGCCCCAAGCACTCCCCACCACCAATCCCCCCTCCCCCTTCCCCAACCGGATCGAGGAAAGTATTTCGCCTCAGTTTATATATTTATAGCTTGTATAACTGTTTTGTTACATTTTGTTGAGCCAGATTCAATGTTTATGCGCTTTCTTTCTCGAGCATATTCGTATATTTCCGTAGACCATGGAATGACTTGGAAATGTTTATATTAAAACATATAACATAAACTTCTCACTGTTCTCTAAACTTGGAAAACAGATAAAATCATGGGAAGAAATCTTGTTTGGCTTTATTCTGAACGCATGATGTTTAAAAATGCGCCTCTCTATTAAGCCGAGGAAAAGAATAACCTTGTTTTTCATGGGGTCATAAACTTTAAAAAAAAAAAAAAGAAGAACAGGCCCCGCCTGAATGAGAAACGGCTTAAAGAGATGGTGGATTTTATGCATTCTGTGCACAGGTAAAGGCAGGAGATTAGTTTATATACAGCTTAAGCATTCTTATGTCAGTGTCAGCAAAGGGAGGTACAACTTCCAGCGGAAACATGTAAATAATTCCACCCTCCTCTCTCCTGTATATCATTGAGTGTCCATGCACATTGAATGTTCATGTAAACCATCAGCTTTTTACGCACATTCTTGGTGAGGGTCGGGGAGGACAAGTGGGGAATGTCGCAAGTAAAGCTGTGTTTTTTTTGTTTTTGTTTTTGTTTCTTTTTTTTTATATATAGAAAGGTTTGAAATTGGCAAAAAAAGATTCTTAGAAAGGTTTCGGAATCTGAAAAAAATTGGCTTGTCTGTAAATGAAAAACAAACCAAAACAAGGCTGTAAAGTTTTTAAAATTCTACTCGGAGGGAAAAAGTTGTTTTCATTTTTTTTTTTTTTTTTGGGGCCAAGTGCTAAATATTTGGCCTTTGAGAACTAGCTTCTCGTCAGTTGCTGCTGCTGTGTGCTACTCCTGTTTTAATGTACAATCTGGAATTGTCTTTCAAAACCAATTAAAACAGATATATCATAAATCTTTTCTAATTAATTTTTCAGTCTAGTTACCAGCTTGCCACTGGACTTTTAACACACTTGAAAAAAACTGAACTGTAAGCGAATGTTGTTCGATATAAGCATTTTTCACCATCGAATCGAGTTTCATTTTATAGCAATGTTTTGTTCAACAATTTTCAACCCGGTGTAGCAGTATACCTAGCCCCCTGTACTGCCCCCCCCCCCCCAGCGGGACGATAGACTAGGCTATTTCCTCGGGGGTGCGGGAGGGGGATGAAGCTAGACTAGTCTGTCTCTCCGCCCCCCCCCCCCCACACCCGATGTTTTTGCCCCCTATTCAGCTCCCCTCCTGCCCACCCGGCTAGCTCTCCCGTATTTATTTTCGTTTTTTTTTTCTTTTTGTCCGCTGTTCACCTCCAACCCCGTCCCTAGCCATTCTAACATTCCCCTATTTTTTTCATTTATTTTTCTATCTTCTGCCGATTCAAAGCCACAATTGCAACCCGTCTTTTCCTCCTTGCAATGTTCGACTCTGTGATAACAAAAATTAGTAAGGTTAATCCGATTGTTTCATCTCCGTCACATTTTCCAATGGCAATCACATCGGCTCTGTACTGAAATGAAACGCATCCACACATCTTTTGTTTTAATTTTTATCGCTGTGTTGTAACAGGCGATTAAAACAGCTAGATGAGAAATCTGGGGTAATTTTAAATTGCGGCATAAGATTTAGTCCTGACTGTAAGTATAAACTGGAAGTTTTTTTCATCACCTACTATTATTTTCTAAATGGAAGATAGAGTTGAACATACAACAAAGCGTATCTGGGATAATGTGGATGTCATTTATAATAACCTTAGCGATTAGAAGTATCCACCTGTCTCTTTAAAGATGCTAAAAAGGATATTAAGAGAAAAAAAGAACTTTCTGATCAAGGATGCCTTTTTTATATTTTTGTTTGAATTATGTTTAATTTCGCCAATAAAGTAGTTTTAGATAGTTTTATACAGTTTAATTGAGTACACTTATTCACTTGAACAAATATCAACATCTATTTACACGCAAAAAAGTTCGTGGGGTGGGGGTAAATATATTGGAGGGGAAGATAGACTAGCATAGCCTCCCCACCCCACCCCGGGGGGGGGGGGCTGTGCGGGGGGGGGGGTAAGATAGCCTGTTACACCGGACCCACCCACTTGTTCAAATCAAACCAAATGTGTCTCCATGTCTCTTTCCGACTTCTGTAAACTCTGCCTTTTGAGAAATTTTTTGTTTGTTCGTGAAACAGTAATTTGTCTAATGAAATTGGCTATAGCCTAAAACCTACAACTTAAGGCTAGGGAAACAAACAATCTCGTTGCTCAACCATCGGCTGAATCACCAAAATCACAAAAGATAATCTGCTTAGGTTAGAACTGACTAGGAAAAATAGACTGTCTATTGAACATTATTGAAAGCAAGAAAATGGGACCGGAAAGCAGAAAACTGAGACCAGAAGCAGAAAAATGGGACTGGAAAGCAAGAAAATGGTATCGGAAAGCAGAAAACTGAGACCGGAAGCAGAAAAATGGCGAATTTTCTTTTCTGAGACCAATTTTATGCTTGCGACACCGCCAACTGAATTTTCTCAAGAAACACTTTGAGATTGCACACTCCAATAAGGCTGTATAAAGATTATATAAACAAATAAATATTATGTGATATAAACGTTTTCTGAGAAAAATTTTTCAAAATAAAAAAAAATTAACCCGATTATAACACATCTCTAATAAAAATTAAATAGATAAACAGCTGCTAATATTTTCCCAAAACCTGGAAAGTTTTGTGAGTATTTCGCTCCAAAGTATTTACCTTTCTGCTTTGGTGATACAATTCAGAACACTAACACTGTACGTGAAGTGTTTCTTTCAGCAAAAAAATTAGCAATTTTGTCAATTTGAAGCAAATACCTTATTCTGCTTGCATGGGAATCTATCTCTGTGACACTCTTGCTGTTTTATACATGCTCCAAATCGTTTAAGACATTTAAAGTCATCCTTGGCGCACTTGGGGCATGTGTCGTCGTCCGTGACGTAACGACAGGCGCGGCATGACGTATGTTGACACTCGGCTTGACATTCAACCATTTCATCTGCAACTGATCTGTAATTACAAAGAAAATATCTGGGTTATGTGGCAATTTTATTTTTTAAGATAATTACTTTTTAGATCAGATTTAAGTTAGTCCCTTGTCAGAGTTACGTGACCTGACCTTTGGGCCATCAGTCTTTTTCTAACGTTTCACAAATTTATGTTCGAATTTGGGCAAAAACTGAAAGAAAAAGCCACAGTTCAACAAGCTAAACTGCATGTCGATTTAGATGTACAGTAAATAAGGAAGCGTTCTTTTAACAGTTATATATAAGACTCATTTGAATTATAACAGCAGTACATCTATTTATTATTGTCTGACAATTTTAGAGCCTTAACCAAGTCATTTTTCTGTTTTCCGTATGAGACAAAAAAAATAAGACCTTTCAGAATTAAGAAATAATTATTTCTATTTTGGTCTTAGTGGCAACCGTTCAGCAAGATATTTAAGAATTAAATTTTTTGAAGTACAATAAGCACTGAAGTTTCTGACATCGCTAAATGTCGTCACTTCACACTAACAGAGAATTCCAAACAAAAGCTGTCGAAATCTTGGAGCCGAAACGCCACTCTCGAAAGAGTGCGGTTACTTGAAAGACTTTAGACTGAATCTCTGCTGCCACGGTGCCTCTTAAAAAGAGGCTCAATTAAGTTGTCACACGTGTCTCCTCCCATCTACTTAAAAATACAAATTGCTGCAACAATTCATTCTTAATTTGTGGGTGGGAAGATGTCAAAAACTATTTCTGGCCGCACAACCTAAGAAATTGAAAACCCTCACGCATTCATTTATTATATCCGCTAACTGAAACGGAAAAATGAAAATAAACAAGCCTGACTTTTTGTAACCACAAACCTGCCAAAATTCTTGTAGCATGTAGCATAAAAATCTAGAATGAGCGTATTAATTTTTCTACACCACAAAAACAACACAGGAAGAATGCAAAAAAAACGTGGTTTCATCCATGAAGTAAGTCATACATATAAATATTGTCAAATGTATCATCCGCATTAAGGCTAATCTTGCTGTATATCAAAAAGAGATTTATCACGCTCTAAAATAAGCTTTATTCTCCAACTGTGTGTTTTAAATGCGGGTAATCGCGTGCGTTAGAATGGAAAAGATTTTTATGTGTGCGCTAACTTAATGAGTTAAAGACATTGAAAATTAATAACATATCAGGCTTTAAATTCAGCAACAAGCATTCATGCCAGCTCAACAAGTTCAACAGCCATATGCAGCCAAAGGGATTTTTAGCATGTATTTTTATATGTGAGCTATTAAAAGGAAGCGACAATACAAACCCACAAACCCATCTACAACACTTAATTACAAACGGAAACGTACAAATTGAGTCCTAACTTTATTGCGGCAATCACCTAAGTCATGTTAATGTAAATGACTTGTTTTAGCGACAGAACACTATACAGGCAAGTTCACCTCCAACGGGGGTTGGGTAGTGGGGTGTCTTGCTATTCAAAAAAGCAAATAATTTGGAAATGCCAGGAATTCAAATTCCATTAACCGGTTTCGCTCCTTACACAAAAAAAACTTATTGTGCTTGTGCATTACCTCAAGCTTTTTCAGCAATAAACGACTTCTCCAAAATTTGCAAACTGGTTATGTATTCAGTTATTAGCAATAGTTACTTTTTTGCCCGTAAACTACACTTACTGTTTGGCCTTTTATTAATTTATCAGCACTGTTTGCATTTTGATTGTGTTCGCATATTAGCAACACATACTTTTTGGCCTTGTGCTCGCCCTTGAACCGAACCTATGTTTTCGGTCATGTGTTCATATATTAACAACATCTGTTTCTGACACTTGTTCATTAGCAACAACTCCCTTTTGATGAAATGTGAACATATTAACAACACTTGTTTACCATATGTTTGCTATTAGTAACACATACATTTTAGTACTGTCATTTGATTAGGTAAATAAAAACGGATTAATGTAAAATTCTCGTGTTTTTCGCTGTGCTTAAAGGTCTATAAGTAGACCATATATGCTCAAAGTCTATAGTGGACCACATATGCTCAAGGTCTATAAGTGGCCCATATATGCTCAAGGTCTATAAGTGGTCCATATATGCTCAAGGTCTATAAATAGACCATATATATTCGAGGTCTATAAGTGGACCACATATGCTCAAGGACCATAAGTGGACCATATATGTTTAAGGTGTGTATGTGGAAAAGATATGCTGAAGGTCTATAAGTGGGCCATATATGTTCGAGGTCTATAATTGCACCATATATGTTCAAGGTCTATAGGTGCACCATACATATTCAAGGTATGTAAGTGGACTATATGCTGAAAATCTATAAGTGAACCATGCATGATCAAGGTATATAAGTGTTGATTAGAAACCAACACTCAGCCTGATTCCAGAGCCGTTGAGAAACTCGGCACACAGATGATTCATTTCCAGAAATAAATTTCCTTTATAGTCTGTTCATATGTGAAAAAATTAAAAAAAATTAATTGCTGAAAATATAAAAAACAGTGCCGGTACCATCCACATTCTAGAAAGCTTGATAACAAAAACTACGGGATGAACTACATTTAATAGGTTTATTTTCACACGGTAATATACTATTCTGCAGACAAGATCGATATAAAAACTTCACGAGTTAAATTTGCATAATCCGAGAAGAAATTCTACTAGAGATACCACCCAGCGCAAGTTGTTACTAGGACAGGGATTAGCGGCCTTAATATGAAGGAAAATTATATTATGTGTTTTTTTACCTTCTAAAAACGCTTAATGGAGTTTAAAAACTAGATTTTGTTGACTATGAAGCTTTATGTGGCACTATAAGATTGAGTTTTAACACTGATTAATTGAAAACTGTGGCAGAAGAAACAATACAGATTTTCACTTTTATTTATATTGTTTTCAATTGTAAAATAATATTTAAAAAATAAACAACGTCTACGAGAATTACAAAATATAAATTGAAACAATCAAGATGAGGTTCGGTAGCGGACAATGCTTATGCAGCATGGATCAAGTACTCTTGCCTAAGAGGTTTGACAAACCAACAACCAATCAGGTGAAATAAACAAGAATGCCTAGGACAAGGGCATAGTGACCAGATTTAGTTATTCGAGCATCAAAAGGTTTTATGATTGCCAAAAAGTAAAAAGCAAAGAACCAATTAGGAATTTTTCTAATAAACTCTGAAACCAATTGGATCAAATAGTTATAGAAGCATTTTGAAACCCGGTTACTGAAAAGTTAGTGCCGGCAGTTGCCCGTTCCCTGGGAGATCCCGAAAAGGTAATTGTGAGGAGAAGCCTAACCTTTGATCACTTTTATAAAATTTTAAAAGCAACCTGACCAAAATTGTAGGAAACTTTGACATTCTATGTTTTAAAAGTATCTCTGAATTCTTACGGGTACTGTATGCATTTGTTGTTAACAACAACGCTATTTGAAAAAAAAAACGTTTCACTGCTTATCCATGATGTAATTCTAGCAACCGTAGGAAAAAACTGACAGCAGCGTTTTGATTTTAAACATTGCGATCCTATATTCCACAAATCACCCACTTCAATAACGTGCATACGTGCTTTAATTTAGACTGATATATTATTTCGTCGAGACATCTTATACCAATAGTCAGGTAGTGAAACTTACGGGTACAGGGTTAAACCAGTTTTATAATATTAAAGACGCAGACAGAATGAAGCATACATTGTGAAGCAAGCACATAATTAATTGTTATGCGACAAAGCTGGTGGTCCTGAAAGAAACAGACTGTAAGAAACTAGACAGCAACTTGAGACTCAGTTCTTAATCGTTAGGAGGTGATCAAAGCATTGTTATGATATATAGGACACGATTGATAATTAAATAATGAGCAGACTTAAGATAAAGGCTGTGATTAATACACGTAGGAGTCTCATACATTATTATTCTTGCTCTTTCATCTTGAAGGGTTAAGTTCTTTTATTAACACATTACTTTTCGTTGTTAGATGTAACAATATAACAAGAGTAAATAATGTTGCTTCTTCCTTCTGACCCAGTCATTAAACGGAAACATAGTATTATAAAGCATGAGAAGGCCTTTAACATTGAATAATTATTTAGCTCGTTATGACTACGGGTATGATTCAACGTAATGATTGTTCAGGGAACATTGCAATTCATTTAAGGAACATGAGTCACAAATTAGGTACCACTTTTCCTTTGACAGATATCAGTCATCTAATGGAATAATCTATTTCTCCCAATGAGATGTTTGCAGTTCGAAATATTTCTCTATTCTTCACAGCATGCACACGGTTGTCTTTGCCGTGTAACTCATTTTATGTAGCAATAACCGAGACAAAAATAATGTTTTAAAATTTGTTCACTTAGATGGCGGAAATATATTATTTATTTCGATATCCCAATGAATAATTGAATTCTCTTGATCAATCAGCAAGGTATTGTAAAAGATAAAACTATTTTACGTTATTTTCAATTTCTATCTGGATTTCTTTACGTCACTGTATTTGCGAGGTTTCGTCTCTTTTCATATTTTATATTTTATTATGTTTGATTGATTTAATTTGTCACCATCATTTAAACATGAATAACTGCATTTACGATTGGATGCGTGCAGTTTTTGCGTTGAGATCAACTGTCATGACTTACAACTTCCAGCTTAAGCGTTGATTTTCACTGACCTAAACACGATGTACCCAATATAATGCGTTAAGATCAACTGGCACGAAATAAATTATCAACTTACTGTGTTGAAATCAACTGATCTTTACTGGAGAACAGTGGTATTTTCACATGCTTTGCACAATGAAATACAAGAACAATACCCTAAAATAATACGCGACACATTAAAATACGCAATAATATTTCAAACAGATTAGTTTTTTACAACAGGCAAATCAAGTATTATAAGGATTCTGCAAACTCTGGATACAGCAACTCTTTTGCCAACAGAATATTTTCTAGATGATACAAAGGATCCTATTAAGCGTAGCACCATCACCAAGGCTGATGCTTCTGAATTAATCATTTATTAATTAAAAACAATAACAAGCCAATTCACCTGTAGTTTCTAAAAGGGGTTATTTCTTAGGATTAGGTGATCTTCTATTACATATGATTAATTTGTTTTACACTCTACATTTTGCTCAGACTTAAGGATTTAGAATCAAGGTCTTAATTCTTTTCACAATGGAATGTATTCAAATAAAGTCCAGAATCTTATATCATTCCTAAACATTATGCGTTAAAGTCCCCTTTCAAATATCTCGACTGGTTTCCTTGTGGCAAAAGATTACATTAGCCTCAGTGGTAACTATAGTGGAAGCCACTGTACTATTCTCAGGATTGTTTTGGGATGAAAAGTAGCTGTTCGGCTGCTCTCACCGGGATAGTAAGCAATATGTGAGAAACTAAATGAAATTGATTAACATGAGCCGTTACATTACAACAACACCAATAACTGTCACGTTATATATTTAAAATTTATTTATTTAAAACAGTTTATAGTACTTTTATCGTATAAATTTGTTTTTTTATTATTGTATTATATGTGTCTATATGCATTTAGGGTAAATTTTTGTTGTTAAGTTAAGCCTTAAAAGGCGGAGCTACATCTATAAAAGGGCGCAAAGTGAGTTGAACCTTGGAGGTTCTGTCGATAAAAACATCAGTATTTGTCGAATTACTCATAAGTGACCCACTTAAATTAACAACAAGATAATACCCTAAATATATAGGCTACATAAACACAGACAAAGGGCCCATGTTAAGGAATTTCGTTTACAGTTTTACAGTTTTATTCATTTTATTCAGTTTCTGAGTTTACCGAATCTTAAGTGTTATGCTTTGTCACAAATAACTGCAACCCGCAACCAAAATAATTCGTATCCAATGCGGCATGCTGATTAAATTCAGGTACTTTATGATACTCCGACAACCGTGAAAAATAGGCCCCTCCCATTTATCCAGAGATCAAATAAGCTCCTTGTAGTTCGGCCTTTAAGTTAAAAGAAAACAATACATTAACTCAAAATATGCCATAAAATGTTCATATTTCAGGTCCACTTTCTATGCATTTTCCTTCAGTACGTGGGGACTTGGCACGTACAGATGGCAAGGAAATACATAGTGGTACCTACAACGAAGACCACAGGATCCTTATATATGAAAACATTTTTCTATGACGTCAATAGCAACAGGTTATAGATCTGTGAGATCACTAAGAGACTTAATATCGCGAAAGCTGTTCGAGTCAGTGCTTTGATGTGAACAGTTAAACAGATAAATTGTTCTCCAGTTTTGACTGCATTGGGGTCAGATAAAATTTAAAAACTGAGTATATCCACCGTTGCTTTATTTAGAAGCTATATAAAATAGACTAATTTTCACGTAATAATCGAATTTCTGGTGTCGAAATCTTATGCTCACAAGGGTATCTTTTGCAACTTAAAAATCGATATTCTTACCACATTATGGCCACCTATGCCAAGTGCACTTTGAACATAACAAACTAAAAAGTAACTTAATGCTTATATGTTTTGCATTTTTACCTTGCAGAACAAATAGCTCGTGGATTTTTTGTACAAAACTCAGGTGTGCACGCAGGCTTACACTTGAAATCTGGCTGATCTGGCGGAGGTTGATCACCCTGCATGGAGCCATCTACATTGTAAATAATCGAAGGCACTGTAAACATTCATTTGAATACACATTAAATATAGTGCTTTTCACAAACTCATTGAAGTTAATAGTATTGGGAATAATGGCACTAAAGGTACATCTAGAATGTTTTTAATCGCTACTTCACTTCCCCAACCCTCGTGTTGCTTCCATAGCGTCTCGATAAATTGCATTTTATTTTATTTTTTTTAAATATTTTTTGTGTCTGTTGTGATTGTTATTTGTGATTTAATTGCATCCTTCTTTTCGATACTTTGGTGCGTGAGACATATCGCTTCATTGTGCGACGGATTAAGTTAAGAAAAAATATGCAAATTGAAAAGGCAATTTTAAGCTTACAATTTCAATGTAACACATAAGAGATTAGCAGCATGTATTAAAAGTTCATGTTTTATGTGCTTAGTCTATTAAATTTTCAGTATTGTTATGTAAGTGTCCGTGAGGGCTTTTGCCACAGTTTTCACCTAGAAAATTTCTAATCTTACGACTTGTATTTCTTATAACACTGTGTGTTACCTTAGAATCGAGCATCAACTGTCAAATTAACCATTAGGAACTGAATTCACAAAAAGCTCAACAACAAGCCTATATAAATAAACAATAGTTCATTATGTTATTCAAGCATTTTGAGAAGTAATTACTTTTTAACAAAAACATGCATTGCAGCAGCAAAACTCAGATCTGTAGATAACAGTAAATCATAGACCAAAAATTAACCCTTCCCCAGTTAAGAAGCTACGCAATTGACAATGGTGAAGCTCTGATATAAACGTAACGAAAAAAAACCGCCAACAAAAAATGACACTTTTCCATCAAAGGTTGAAGTTAAACCTTGTCTAGAACGAAGATGGTTTTCTTGTATCAGCTAGTCTTTCATCCCGTTCGGTTCAAGGGACAAACCGCTAACCAGGACATAGTATATGGAATATAGTAAATCGTTAATTCGTTGAAAATTACTTCTAAATACACTCTCTTTGAATAATCAAAGCAACACATTGAAATCTACATTTTAACAGATTTCCGTCTATTTCTGCTAAAAGGCAGTCAGCCAAAACAAAGGATAAGTGAACTTGAGCGGCGCTTTACATTTTCTACGCGACACACTTGGAAACTTGTCTTCATTAACATTTACAAAACATTTATAAAACTTTTTTACACTTGGAAAATTTAGATATGTTTTATGGATAAGTTTATACCGCTTATGGATGATAATAAAGCATATCAGTAGCCGTAGTTATAGCTGGCTCAGCATAATGCGCCATTGTAAAAAATGTGTATAGCAATGCGCGATGCGACCAAAATCAATGTGGGTGTTTGGATCAGACAGGAATTAATAACTAGACCGTTTTCGCTACCGAGTAGCGAAAATTACAAAAAATACGATTCTGAACTATTACCCTCTTACATATCGTCTTTTAGGCCCAAAGGGTTGAAAATTAGTTCAAAATAGCTCTATCTCTAACCACTTTCGAGATAATGGTCCACTCCCAGTTTTTAACCATGGCCGAGGAGGTCGAGATATTGGTCATAAAATATTAATGAATTTCTTTAAAATTGAGCTGGACCAACTAGACATGTTATGGTGTGTCTCTGCCAAATTTGGTCTTCCTAGTCCCTAGCCATCTGAGAGGAGTTCGCGTGACAAGGTTTTGGTGAAAAAAGGAAACATACGAAAACACTTTTCCGAATCGTACGAAAGCAATAAACTGGGGGATTGTAAATCCTCAAGTGTAATAACGATAGGCAAAATGGTCGAAAATATATATATCTATATAGCTGGTTGCTTAGCTTGTTAAAACGTTTTAATCTTGAAAAACTGTTATAGCCCTTCCAGCCCATGCTATTACAGTTTCTAACCAATTTTCATTCCCTCTCCCACCACTTTTCGGCTGGATTCGGAATGTTTGAATCTATTCATCTACAAAACTTCTTTCAGCTGAAAAATTGAACTTGTTGACTTTCGAACTTGTTTAATTTTGTTTTCCTGGAACATCCTTCCACATGAATCGTTTTTAGGAGTGTTGATGAACAAAGTAGTTTTTGGAGGAATCTGTATTCTACGCGCCCTTTCAACAAGACAAAGAGCCCCCCCCCCCCCCCATTTCCTTTCCTCGTTGGTTTATATTAGTATATTTAATAACAGTTGTATAGATCCTTTAAAAGTCGTCAGTCGAAAATCACTATCACTTTGAAGACTAAGAGCTCCCCCCCCCCCCCCCCCAGTTTGGCTATTAATAGACAAAATGTGAGACTTGATTTTAATGTTCAGAGAGCTAATCTGTGATGATCTGTAAGCAGGCAATTCTTATGGAATGTATTATTTTGTTTATTTTTAATGTTGTTTATAAATGTTTCACTTTTACGGAAGGGTGATGCAGTTCATCAGACGCAATCGCCGCCTCTAATCCGGTGTGCTGCCCGTGATTAGATACACAACCGCTATCCTGGCGGGAGGTTTGATCTGGACTTCTGAACGGACACTTAGGGCGTATAAATGCCAAAGCGGGTCAGTTTCGTTCTTAGATTCCGCTAGACAGATTCGCTGGCGACGTATTGCTAAAGTGTATGAGATGCGGTTTTCAGATTAATTCGCAAGGATAAGAACTATATAGCTAACTGAAACTTCTATGAAAATACTAGAGCCTCAGTAAGGCAGGATCCCCCGTGAAGCAGTAAAAGTAAAATTCATGAAAAAGTTATAGGTAAAAATTAACGATTTTTGACAGCTTTCCTCACGTGAATTTTTGGCAGATTTTCAAAATAACAACTTCAGTTTATATATTTTTCACAATCCAGTGTTTAATATTCCCCGATTTACCCTTAAAGTAGTAGTTGACCGGTTACACCACGACGTCATTTTTTCCCCATTTTGACAATAATGCCACATTGCACATGTTCAATATATATATTTGCACCATGCAAGGTTTCAGATTCCTATGACAATCCCTTCTATGAAAAGTCGGTCGGACAAAAAACATCGTCTCACGACTTAGTTCAAGCCATAAATTCACCATTTTTGACAATTTCCCACGACGTCAATATATATATATATATATATATATGTGTGTGTGTGTATTCACCATGCAAGGTTTCAGGTTCCTACGACAATCTTCTATGAGAAGTCGGCCGAACAAAACATCGTCTCACGGCTAAGTTCAAGCCAAAAATTCACCCTGCTTGAGAATTTCCCATGACGTCAATTTTTTCCCTTTTTGACAATAATGCCATGTTGCACATTTTCAATATATATATTTTCACCATGCAAGGTTTCAGGTTCTTATGACATACCCTTCTATGAGAAGTTGGCCGGACAAAACTTTAATTAGTACTTTTTGCCGACAGACAGACGGAAGAATAGACGGATAGACGGAAGGACGGACCAGCTCATAACTATATCCCTCCGTTTCACGTGTAATTATAAATTAAAGACTCTTGAGACTCCATGGTCTTGTCATAACTTCGGTTATTCGCATCAATATGTTTTACTAATATCGATAAAATACTGAACTTGCCATATGAATAAATCAATACTTATATAATTAACTCATAATTAAATTGATTCGTCGATATCATAAATTTTCTTTTCCTTTTTTTGATAAAGAAAATTCAGTTACTCAATGCACATGGCAACTGATTCATTTACAGATATTAAAAGGTGAAATAAACATGATATGAGAAACTGTTCCAGCGATGTAATTAAGTGAGTAAGATCGAAAACGCATTTAGTGATATAACTAGGAGCCCTCAAATGTACGCCATCAATGTTTTAAACAAGAAACCTTTTTCAAATCATTGCTACCAGAAATAACAGCGCTAACTCCTCATATTTCTATTTTGAATTTGTAAATGATAAATACATATATTTTACTAAATGCTGACATGGATACACATATCGATACCAAAAATTTAATTAATAATATGAAACATAGTATAACATATCAGCAAATTATTTGAAAACGTTGATATAATTTAGATTACTACTTATTTGATAAAATTATAAAGGAAGGAATTTAAATTACATAACAGTCAAGACCAAAGTGATAGAGGCGAGTAAGTGGGCACTGACCTGCACGACATCTGCCCTCTGGTTGCAGTCCGGGCACGGCATAGTCCACCGCTATGCTGTTCTCAGAGTCATACGAATAGTCACAATATAAATGTTTATCACATTTCCCCAGGTATTCCATATAACCACCGCAGCTTTCGCCTGCTAATTTAGCACATCTGGGACAACAGTTACACACACCCCTGGTGATTCCTCCTCCACACTTCAGTTTTCTTGGGTTTTTTGGTGTACACACAATCCTTTCACAAGGCGGACATTGCAGTTGCAGAGCTGTGCCAATCGACTTGGTAATTTTCGCATGCAGTGTAATCGGTGATACCGCTATGCAGAGCAATGAGATCAAAACTATCCGACACATTCTTCTTGCTGCAAAAATGTAGAACAAAAAATTGAAACAAATTTACATGTTTTAAAAATATTTACACATAGGACCATCTAGTAAATTGCTGATCGCTCCGCTTATAATGTCAGTTCTTTGACCAAGTAAGACTGACAACCAATCCTCGCGGCTATATGTGGACACTTTCGTCAAGCGGCTGACGACACGTCCATAGATCTACCTTCAGTTGGATAACTCAGACTTGAAACCAACGCTGTTATTACCACAAATTATATGGTTTCCTTTTTATCACTTCGTCACATAAGAAAAAGCACCGCAAATTCCAATTTACTTGACACTGATCATTTCCATTTACCGAAATCAATTCAAAGGTGTTCTAAAAGTCAATGGGATTCAAACGGAAACAGAATTTGGCAAAGGATTAATTAAATTAATTGCATCTTGTGGATTTCACAAAATAAAGCCCAAATTTTCCACGCCAATGGCATTTCGGAATTTAAGACATTATAATAACAAGGGCCATGCGTGACTCTTACGAGGCAGAGATAATGTATATGTAGTTGCATATGATCTTTTTTTTTTAATATAAATTCTCTTGGAGCTTTAGCCAATAAGGTGAGGGCCAAGATCATGGGGTTACTGCTGGACAATAGAGAGCGATCCATCGCCAATAGAAAGCTCGAGTTAGTCACTTTTCTTCAGTTGGCTTAACTGGGTGTGTCGTAAAATGTCATCTCAAAGAAACACGTCACAAGGATGAGTTAGAAAAGAGTGAGATTAAATTCATCATTTATCAGAATTCTCCACATTTTCTATGAAGCCGTCTCTCCCACACATCCAGTAAATCACAGTTTGAGAATATGAGCCTGATGGGTGAATTATTATTTTTGATATGATATCCTCTAATTCGTTCCATTCAACGATGATATGACATTTATCTGTTACCTTGCTCGCTTTTCATGAAAACCCTAAATGAAAACACGACCCAATGAAATCAAGGGAAAATGGGAAACCCAGGGGCTGTTGGAGCATATGCGTATTATGCATATAAAAATGCAGAGAAAGAGGTAATTTATAGGGCAGATCCGGTCAGAACCGAGTGCCAGTTTCATTGAAAGAAGGGTAATTCTCATTTAGTATTCCGTATTCCAGCAAAAAATTGAGATTCTTTCGGAACTGCACTCTGCTTTTGATTAAAACGGGACAATATTTCAAACTTAGCACTCTGCGTTTAGGGTCGTCCAAAAAACCATGAACACGCATGACATCCAATTTGTATGAGTGCTCACTCTCCGGGGGGGGGGGGGAGGGGGCTTAACCATTGCTTAAATTCCAATATTTTAAGCAATATTTTACTCACAGGCTTACAGACTGGTCAAAGGCATTCATTTTCTAAAAGACAGGATAAATCCGTATCAGAGTCGACATTTTTAAGGGAACAGTGTGCAGAAACTCCCCCTCCACCCCCCCCCCCCGCCCACAGTACGCATGGTTTGCACTCGCCTGTCGGTTTTAATAGACCACACACTGTTGTGGTTTTATCTTTGTATCCCCTAAAGGCAAGAGCGGCATCTATGCAGCGTCTGTGCGGGAAGTCTCTGAAAGTCTTTAAGCAAGTCGTGACCGAAGCCACAGACAACACGTTAGACAGGTCTTGTCATCTGATCGTGGCGTAAACGCGACCAACATTCTTTTCAAATGTTGTGGCGATTCGTATATCATTTACGTGTATTCACACAGCTTGTGAAACATGCAAAGGGGCAAGAAAAAGATCAGACTGAAAGGATTTCCAGACTAATTATCGCTTAAGACATTCAGAAGAAGTGCTCACGACAAAATACGCGATTAGTCCACACATTAAGAAAATAAAGATATGCCATCTTTATGAACTTTAAATGATAAGATTTTATGCAAAGTATTCACAGTTTACTTTATACCTTTCGTATGAATTGTCAACGTGTAGCAATCATCGTTTCTGAAACTGAAGTTATTTTTTGATAAGTTTACCATTTTTAGATCGATATTTGTTCACTTCTAACGAGAAAAAGGTGAAGTTCAGTAAAATTTTGAAGCACCCCTTCTTTTGCAGAATTAAAAAAGCGCGAAATACTTTAACAACATTCAATAATTCTGACATCGAGGGAACGTTTCTTTTGTAGTTGCATGTCATTTACTTTTTAAAAAAAAACTTTAGGGTCTTACGCATAAACGAGGGGAGAGTATTTATTTAATATTAACGATCATCTTTTATTTATAATCGGGTTGATCCATTTTAAAGCGGCCATAACCATTTCGAGCCCTCAGTTATGTTTCCGGAAAGAATGTTGAAAGAAAGTGTTAAGTTAATGGATTTTATTCGAATCCTTCTTGGCGATAAGGAGTGACTGCAAACTCATCGTACGTCTAAAATGGGAAAAATGTAACACATACATTGCAGCCACTCTGCTCCCCACAAACACACAAAAGATAGACAAATTAGAACTTCATAACTATTACAGATCCTCTCCTTAAATAAAGAATCCGTCTTATGCTCCATCTCCCTCCCCAATATTCCGTTACAAGCACTGAAGTATCAAAATGCAAATTGTGCAAAAAAAAAAAAAAAAAAAAAAGGGGGGGGGGAGAAGAATTCGGCTTTACGGACTTTCGTCCAAAAAATCAGTGTTTGGTTAATATCATCTCTAGCGGGAAACTATTTCACATTCTGGTCACTGGTTGCTGATCTTGCCTTCAATTTCTCACCCAAGGCCTAGGCCATTTTCTTGTGTGCAAAAGCGTAAGCAAAAAGGAAATTGTAATAATAAAAAAAATTATTTTTATTCTTATTCGTATTTTATTCATCCAATAAAAAAATTTCGTGTAACATTTTTTCGCGTTCAACCTAAGAAGCAGTTGGGAGAGAGACAAAAACGTTCTAGAGAATTGACCCTCTCTCTCTCTCCCCCCCCCCTCCCCCAGGTTGGAGGCGTCCCCTGAACCCGTGTGCCAGGGTTGAGGCAGCGTCCCGGGCTCGTGCACCATAGCGGATGCGCCCCCCTGGGCTCACCCAGGCACCTACGTTCATCTTGCTGGAACCTAAAAACTTCATGTTGTTGAATGTTAAAACTTGCAGGAATCTGTTTACCGTCTGTTTTGGAAAACAACAAGCAAAGTTTGTGCGTTGAAATAGTACAGCTTGTAGAGATGAATCGAGGTTATACACCCACTTACCTGGCATAATTACATTCTTTTACATTTAATAAAAAAATGCAATCTAGAACAGACTTGTTGCACGCATTGTTTATCCGCCTTATTTTTCTAGCATTTATAATCTGCAATATCCAGAATTCAATTCGAGCTTTCAAAATTGAATTGAACTTTTGGGGAAAAGAAACCAAGTAGTAAACTAAACCGAATATTCTTCTATGCACCTGAAGTATGCAGTCCAGTAATGTATAAATAATATTGCTCGATCCACTCTCTCTATCCTCTCCTGCTATCTTGATTCATGCCTTAATTTTTCTGCGCGTTAACCCCTTGCGATATATTCCCGAGATTTATCCAGCATTGTTTGCACAACTTCAAAGGTTTACCGCAGGCCGTCGGCTTGATAATGTAACTTGCATGATTGATGGCTCTCGACATTTTCATAAGACAGTGATACATCTTAAGTTCATGTTACACAGCTTACACATTTATCACAGCAAATAAGCGCTGTTTCGTGTAACAATTAAATTTCGTGAAGGATCACTGCCAGTGGATGAGCTTGCTGTGAAACTTTTCCGTCAGCGCACAGAGCTTTTGTAGCTACTCTTTCAAACAATACAGAATAAACGCCCGCACGTATATTTCAAGCCGATGTTTACGATACAAATTTATCAGAGAGGAGTAAAGTGTCTGAACAATAATGCGGTCATTCTATATTCATTAAAAATATGTTATTTAAGAAAATGAGAATTTCAGTTTTAACTCTCCTGCCAAACAAACAATTCACTGAAAATTCTATGCTAACGATTTTCAATATATAAAGTATTATTAGGCATCTTTACACTTGTTTTTTTTGTACAGTCAATGGAAAAATAAATTTGGTTTATTTTAGTTTAAAAATGGTCGTAAATGCAGGCTGGGTCTGGTAAGGTTCACTCTCTCCTGCCTCCTATTTCTCTATTATATTCAAGCCACGGTTTTTAAAATTAAAAAGGAGCGAAAGCTTCTTCTACCTCATGATTGGCTAAGACAGCCTTTACCTTGAACTTGACTTGTGATTGGCAAACTTTGCACACCTTGAAACTTCTGCCCTGCCCGACAGTGAAGAGACGATGCTCTCTGCCCCCTTCCAGGCATGTCACCAGGCGAGTGGCGCGTTCTTGATGGTGAACCGCTCAGAAGTTGCTGCTTGCAACAAAATATCCCAAACAAGTAGTGCCCCATGCATAATATTTTTGTAGTATTCTTTATTTATTTATATGTGTAGGATTTTGCTTGCCTCGCCAAATATAGCAATGAGGCTAAAAGCAAGCTCACACGTTTTTATGAAATCGTAAGAGATGGACCAAGCCTAACTTGGGAAACGACCCAAAGCGCTCCAGGGTAAACCGAAACAGTTTTTTTTTTTTTTGCAGAGTAGGAGTGAAGTGCTCCGCCACCACCCAGCCCCCACCCCCCCCCCCCCCGGGGGAAAAAAGACAAAAGCGCCCTTCCCATTTTACTGAATAATCTGTGCGAAGCCCGACGTTGTAGTCGCGTTTTGTTCATTCTTGCGACGGGGCTTCAACCATTTTGTGAGGAAAAATCCAAATACAAATCAAGCAGGTCACAGTGGTGAATGAAAAGGTGAAATGACCAAATTTTCTGAAAAAGCATGCAATGTTTTCTGCTGGAACGTTTTCTGCTGGAAGTTTTCTGCTGGAACGTTTAAATAATTTACTACCGAAGCCAGTGCAATGCAATGGCTTTTTGTTAATGGCAATTCTTTTGACATTTTGAGCTCTCAAATGTTTGTACCCTGAAATTTCTTTGTACGTTTCTGCAGCAGTAGTATAATGTACACCTGTGTTCCACTTACGACTCCTATTGTTCACTGTGAAACGTCTATTGCTTCCAGGGTGACATCAGGGTGACGTCATAAGTGGGCTATTCCTAGTGTGATTCATCTTTTACGCAAACAAAAGGCGATATCATGGTCACCAGGGCTCCTATTGCGAGTTATTCCCAGTTCGATTCCACTTGTCTCAACTTGTCGTCAATCAAGCCATTGAAGAGAACAGATATTGAAAGTAGCAATTGAAAGCAGCAATACAGCTACACTTGATGGAAATTTAACTGCCAAAGTCGATGTAGGGACCTATGGTAAATTTATCAGATTCTCTACAAAAGGGGTTCCAGACCGTACCCCTTAGACAGTACCCCCCCCCCCCCAGAACGGTACCCAGAGCCAATACTCCCAAACTAATACCCCCGCCCCCAACTTTTTCATAATTTTTTTGGCAATATGTTGGTTAATTAGATAGTTTAACATTAGGCGGTATTCCTGTGGTCTATAATTAAAGGCTATTCAAGATACAGAAATTCCTCTATGATCTACTTTGAAAGGTTTATGCGGCCTCTGTTGTGCAATCAACATACACATGGACAGATAATTGCAATAACGAACGTATGCAATTGATTTCCTGCTTACTTGCCGTAATTGCAATTTACTCTGCTAATGTCAAGCATACGTTCCACAATTGCAATTTATCAATTTGTGACACAATTTATTATGCTACCACTGGCAATTAGTCTTAAGCCTGTCCGAATTCAAAAAATTTATTGGCTATGCTTTCCAGAGTCACAAACTTTATTGGTACCCACTGGAATAGTTGCAATTAGTCTTAAGCCTGCCTGGAGCCAAAAAATTTATTAGCTTTCCGGAGTCACAAAATTTATTTGTTACGGCTTGTCCGGAGTGTTACGGCTTGTCCGGAGTCGCAAAATTATTGGTTATGGTTTTTTCGGAGTCGCTAATCCAAACACTATAAACCCACTGGTTTTGGGTTTCCAGTATCAAAACAAAATGGAATTCATTCAGACTAAAAGATAAAACATACAGCTGTATTTTTTCTTTAAATTTTGTTTCGGTGACGGGGGTTATTGTCTGAGCGGAACGGGGATGTATTTGCACGGGGGTATGGTCCTACGAGGGGTATTGTCTCGGGAAGTACCGTCCGCGGTGTATCAGTTGGGGGTACTGTCTTGGGGGTAACGCCCTAGACCCCTACAAAGGATATGTGGGTGTGTTTGGTGTAACATTTTTTTTAAAGTAACCTGCGTCTGTTGTCAGTGACGTTTCGAAATGGGGTTTCATATCGCTGCAGCAGGAAACACAAGAAGGCAAAAAGGTTGTCAGATTCTTGGACGAAGTTGACTGAAACTCTTTAGTGTTTTGTTGCCGACAATGGGCGAACTGTTAAATAAGTACTTTCAATATGCATGCAGTGAAGAGGACTGGCACTTTCTGGAACATGCTGCCCGAAAATATAGGTATGGGGATATTAAGAAACGGCTCTTTCCCTGTATAACCCCGAACAGAGTGGCGTTGACGCTTCAAGCATATTTAATAAGCAAAGAAATAGAGACTAGCTAAAACTGTTACTGTTGTGTAAATGACCCACCTGGTCAATTGTGAATTACAGCCGCGTGTGTTCACAAGAACGAAAAGATGCAGCTATGGTAATTTTCAGTATGGCTTATGGTTCCGTGAGTTTATGTGATCGCTCCAAAAAACTGAATACAGCTATAAACTGTGACATTGAAAGTGCCACAGAGATTAAAAAACCTGAGCTGTTCAAGACGTTTGTGGAGCCCAATACCTTATCGTTATGCACTGTTCTCGACAAAGACGATATCGAAAGTGACATAATCATAAAGGAATGTGAGAGGGTGAGGTGGTCATATAACGGACACTTTCAATAGAGCAGGTCTTAGAACTTTGAACTTTAAACAAAATAAAATGTTTTGTTGAGACTTATTGATCATTATGTAACCTTATTCATGAATTGATAAACTTTATGATAAAAGTAGTGTTTAGTTGTCGATGTATAAAGGAACAAAAAAAGAAAGAAACAAAGCAACATATGAATTTTATCACTTTATTTTTTTACAACTGACAGCACTATTTACAAATAAATGTACCAATTGAACTAATTTATTTACCAGTACCTCTTACACAAAAATCAATAAAGAAAATCATTTACTCTTTGATAGGATATTGATATTTCATCAATACCATTAGCACCCACAAAACGTAACAAATGAATGTGTGATTTATTGGTTAATTATCACAACGCCAGTGACCGTTAAGATAAATGTGTGATTTATGGGCAAATTTGACATCGCGCCAGTGACCATTAAGATGAATGTTTGGGTTACGGAATAATTAACACTACGTCAGTGACTATTAGAATGATATAGTAAAAAGGTTTTAAATAATAATTATACTTCTATACATTAGCTTTGTACTTGTGCTCTACTCATTGCAATCAATAGAACAAAAACAGGTATGTCATTATTCTGTGAACCGGTCGCATATGATCGCCGACTTGTTCCCGCGCATCTTCTTCTCCTGGTTCTTCGAATTGTTTAGCCTTTTCTTCAAATTCTTCATCGTGACAATCGTTTACTTCCAGAACCATATCATCCCAAACAAACTCGATTTTAGAACCGCTCTCTGATGTATTTCCCTCGTTCTCATCTTCTCCATACCCTTTGATGTGTTTCAATAGCAACTCTTCGTTATTTATAGAAAGCATTCTATATAAGCGTGATATTTTTCTTCACTTAAATCGGCCATGTTGTCTCCTTGACAGTTAGTAAATAAAGGAAGATGAACTGGTGATTGTTCAGTTGGATAACGTCAAGGGGAAGTGGTCTGCTGTATCTTATATTACAACAGCGCCAAAAGAATTGTTTATCATGCAATTCTATCCCTACGCTTTCACCATCGGTATGGTGATCTTTTAATTATCATGAACGTAGTTGCAGTCAGCACAGCGAAATATAGCGCCATCTAGCGGATATTCATCCCAAAGCTGGGACAAAGGTCCTATTGTGCTTAAAATATCAGTCTTAAATCTTTCTTTTTCAGATTTATTTCGTTTGGCGTCAGAAACGAGACAGCCGTAAAGTTTCTCTGATACTTCATGCATACTGATTTAGGCCTCCTTGAAACATGAACTTATCCAATGTTCGTATTTGGTCCTGACTCATCGAAAATTTGAGAATGATCACATATTGGGTATTGCGTCTCTGAGTGACTGCATTCTTTCTAGACATGAATAAATTTTGAGTCAGATTACTAATAATACCCGAACATTTTTTATGTCTACCTTCCACAAACACACCAGCAATTTTTGGATCAACAGCAGTTGCAGACATCATAAAAACAAGAATCACCACATTGTTTTTCGTGACAAAAACAAATTTTGATCCAGATCTGAAGAGATGTCTTGAACAAATGCTATGTTTGAAATTGCTGTAATTTCATCCTAGAGAGGTTATCAGCGTTTATGCATGTATACAATACGTTCTGATGATTGTAGTCTTGTCTTGCTGAAGAATATCTTTTACGAGCCACACCTTTCTACTTCCAGTTGGTCCAGATATTGTCATTGTGAATGAATGTCGAATAGTAACTCATTCTTTGTGTACTTGTGTACTTTTGCTTCACATGCCTCGTCAGGGTATCAAATTTATGACATTGGACAGTTGCACTGAAACATGTTTAGTTTTCAGCCTTTGCTGATAGACTGAATAAATGAAGAATTACGTTCTCTTTACGTTTGTTGTTGTAAATGTACAGTAATGGTTTTTTTCCTAAAAATAAGTCGATATGTGGGAACCGTTTCCTAGTTAACAAATTTGAAAACATAATATAATCAATTTACTATAAGCAGTGTATACATTGTAGCAATAAAACTGTTAAATCCACTGTTTTGTTAATCTCTACTGGCCTTTCTACGCTTAGTTTTGATAAATTTCTTATATTAGCGCTCCTCTAAAATTGTGATAAAACAGATTTATGTTTTACATAACGTGTTTTTACATGACGAGGAGTCTTTTCAAGCAATTTGGACCAATCTGGGCCTTACAGAGAATGATAGACTCTCGATGACAGGAGTTCATCCAGTGGCCCACCACTATCTTTTATTGCAATTTACGCATTATCTACCCATATAAACATTACATAATTCCAATGAAAACGTTGATTTGACTACAATCTTATCCGCCTTTTCGCTCATCAGGTTTCAACTTTTCGTCCCTAGAACTTAATTGACATAAAGATGCACTGTCCACAACATGGTGTTGTGGAAACGCACACTAAAACGCATAACCGAATTAAGTCTGATTATTGATCCCAATATAGAGTGTATTGGATGTGGTCCCGATGTAAGAATATCCTTACAATTTCTGAAAACTTGTCTAAACATTACCCATGCAAAATGTGTAATTGTTTATAGATTTTCGACAAAGTGCTGCTGTGTCAGTCTTAACCCGGTCCAAAACTGCAAAAAGCAATGTACATCTTCAAGATGCACATTTTCAAAAGACCCGGCCTTAGAATATCGGCCTAGTATATGTGCAAAGTGTATATTTTTATCCAATCCTAGAACCTATATATACATATATCAAGTGGCACCACAAGAATTGAATTTAGCATTAATATTTATTTCTGGTGATGCTTTACATGCGTATTATAGCCACGCCAATCTTAATATTTCTTGCCATTTGGTTTAATCCATCTACACTCTTTTGTTTGGCAGCCATGTACCACGTACCACGTATTCTTTTCACCCAATCACACTGCTTCTTACATGGCTCCCGCCATCATACTTGCGGTCATTGCTTAAACTAAAACTACATCCAAATGCAAAACAGGAACCCTAAGATTTACACATACAACAGCGGTAAAAGTCAAAGTTCAAAATCCAGTCGTGACCTAGAATAGACTATTCAAGGTCATCAAAATTTTCACTTGTTTTGTACCATTAAATCTCAATATATATCTGCCTGAGCTACCACTCAGAATTCAATGTAAGTGCCGATGAGTTAATTTTTGCAGTTATATGTCTGCAACATGCATAGAGTCTGTGCTTTTCAAAAGACTGGACCTTACAGCCTCTGATCAAGATGTAAATTTCCGGTCAATCTATTGTTAACCAATTGAAAAATGATATAATATTACACACCTCCAACACATGTGTGTTTACTGTGCACAGTATGCAAAAGAAAGGCTGGACCATATGGTTTCTAGGAGCTTGCCAGGAAAAAACTCCCAAGTTTCGCTGTAAAACATGCACATTTTCTCCATTTTTGGCAAAGTGAAGATTGGGTAATTTCACGTCGATTTAAAAAAGGAAAAGAAGGCGTTGTACACCTGCAATATGGATTAATATTATACATTATTATTATTATTATTTTACTTTGAGCTGATGACAATGCAATAAACTTTGATGTCTGATATTTTTCTCGTCTTATTTTCCTTATATATCTCAAAGGAACATCATCAAAACGATGACAAGTGTAAAGGCGGATAAAACTCCACTTTTCTTGGTCAGAATCGCTCCGCATCGAATATTATTTAGACGCATATAATCTGTTCAACAGCTGCATACCCTCACCATGAAAGTCATCGAGCGCGTCAATAATAGGCTAATGGCTGGACCAGAAGTCACATTGCCTTCTGGAGCTGAGATTTATGCAATGTGATGTTCTGTTTTGAGGTGTTACGTGTTCAATAAGTAATGCACTGTGTATTTAGGGTGCTATTGGCATCTGAGTGAGTACAGTCTAGTCCCTATAGCAGACATAATGTCTGCATTTATTTTGCAGGACAACAACAGGTGTTTATTTGAGATCATTAAATTGTGGCTTGTGATTGTAGAATGTGTTCAGAATTCACATTGGGGCACAATATCTCTGTCATTTAGAGTGAAATGTTATTGACACTGTATCTATTTGTGGAGGAAGTGGTGAAAAATAACTGTATATCTGACCAACAATAATTAATTGCAGAGCTTATTACGTTCAATCAGTTAACTTTCGTAAAAGAAATGACAACTACATTTCAGCGAATATTAACTAGTCGAATTTTTATCCGATTTTACATTTGTCAGCGTTTTTTACTGTCTGCGTTTTGTCCGTCGACCTTTTGGCAGCCTACGTATTAATGGTCGACTTTTTGAGCGTCTAAAATTTATCCAGCATTCATGAAATTCATGAAGAGCGCAAAAATTTAGATAGTGAAAAATGAGCACACTTTTCGCCACCAAAGCGCCAAAATTTGGTGAATCGACAACAATGATAGAGTATAACTTGGGGACGTTGTGAGCTGTAGTGCTAAAAAGTTCGTAGAGAATACAAAAATTATAGAAAAAATATATTTTTAGCGATAATTTTGTAAACTTTGAAATTTTTCACCAATTTGTCAAAATCGCGAAAATATAAATCATGAAGTACTTTTTACCACTGAGCTAAACGTGGCAGGAAGAGATAGCTTTTTTACAAAGGCGGTGATCCTTTCGTCAAATTTGTGGAAAATTTCCAAATTACAGGAATAAAATAACGGACATTTGTCCATCTAAGTGAGACATATTTCCGCAACATTTCCTGGGATCCGACAAAATCTAATGAGAAGTAGCAAAACAGAAAAGTTTACAGGCACGCGATCGGATAGACAGACAAGAACAAAGAACATTTGATCTATTAAATTCTTTTGATATTAACACATCTTGTTATTGTATTAAAAATACTCATATCCTAAAGCCTTATAGCAATAGTAAACATGTTGTTAAGGGATTACACTTTTATTAAAATCCAGCGTTTCAGAAGAGATTATTTCATCATGCCTATGCATCTGCCATCCTTAAACACAAGGGATTGTGTTATTGCATAAACGATGGGTAGAACCAGGAATACTTCATAATTTGGGTCCCCACTGACTATGAATCACTTTTGTTTGCATAAAAGAGGAGTCTAACTAAGAATGGCCTACTTATGATTTCATGACCTTGATGTCACCTTAGGAACAATAATCTCTCACAGAGAACAATAGGACTTGAAAATGGAACACATATGTACATTATACTACTTGAAGCGAGGGCTCGTTATTTCGAATGGTGGAGCCAGCCAATTGGTTCGAAATATCCGAGTAGCAGCCAGTTGGCCCATATATTTTATAAGTAGTGTCTTTTATGACCTGTTTGCTGGCGTGATTCACTTACGTGTTTTTCTCTTCTTAAATGTTGTTGTTGTTGTTGTTGTTGTTGTCATTCTTAGTTAATATCTATTACTGTGCATGATATCAATGATCCAGAAATACATTTTAAAAATGCCATTTCATTGACGAGTATCTGTTGTTGGGTTAAAATCAGTTGCCTTTCTATTGACAAATATTTTCAGTGCACCATGTCGGTTAATAGATTGCAATTCAAATGTGAGAGGGTAATATCGAATGCGTGTGGGTACGTCATTCCTGAACAATTCTCCCAAAATTTTCGAACTACATCAGCTACACGGTTCAATGTAAGGTATAACCTCGTGATGTGGATCACCTGATTGCTGCGTTATATACAAACGAACGTTATAAATTTAGAGGATAACTTTAAGAAACAAAGAACGCAAGTGCACTCATAACGACAAGATATGATTGGATAATGGAATATATCATATACATCAAACACTTTAGGCATGGACTTCAAAGAAAGATGCTCGGTTTTGCCATAATTTTGCCATCCAATCAATGCCAACATTTGTAGTAAATTCTGGAAAAAAATAATGAAAATAGTCACACTTCTGATATAAGGTTTTCATCTGGCACTGTAAAAGTCGAAAGTTGCCTAGTTTTGAATTAAAGCCAATTTGTTGTTGTTGCTTTTTTTTTAAATTATAAAACTGATTTAAGTGGCGACAAGACCAGAATACACAAATATGCATGCCGATAGACCTATTAATTTCAGTGAATACATGAACTCAACAAGAACATACGTGGACATTGTGCCTTTCCTTAAAAAGTGAAAAGAGAAACCTGCCAATTTTGACAAAATTTAGAATCACAGGCAACATTGCTATTAGAAACAATTGAGTAGGGAACTGTTGGACCAACAACATTGTTTGTGTTTCTATTAAAACTAAAAGTTTTGCGAATATTTGAATCTATAGGGAAAATACTACAACTCCATTGAAGGCTCTCCTGAAAGAAATAAAAAAAAAGAAAGAAACAAGGAATAAAAAAAAAATAAAATGAAAAGAAAGAAATAAAAGAAGTGTAGTGGTGGAGAGAGAAAAATAGAAAGAAAGAAAACAAGAAACGAAAGAAAGTAGCGAATATTAGTACCTACCTGACTATTACTTTTAGGCAATTCGCCAGACATTGGTGGAAATATTGGCCAAACGCCAATATTTGAACCGATAGGAAAAATACTACAACCCCACTGAAGGTTTTCCTGAGAGAAAGAAAGAAAGAATAAAAAAGAAAAAGAAATAAAAAGAGAGTTTGGAGAGGAAGAGAAAGAAAGAAAGAAAGAAAGAAAGAAAGAAAGAAAGAAAGAAAGACAGGAGAAAGAAAAGTAGTGAAGGGGAAGGGAAGAGAATGATGTAAGAAAACAGTAAGAAAGAAAACAAGAAAGAAGCGAACATTAGTACGTAGCTGACTATTCCTTTTTTGAAAATTCGCCAGAAATTGGTGGAAATATTAGTCAAACACCAATTTTCACTAAAACATTTCTTCTGCTAGGATTTTAATGCAAATGTGGCTATTAATTGGTGTTTTTATTTGCCAAAGATTGGTAAAAATATTGGCGGAAACACTTTGGTTTGTAAAATTTTAATTGACGCCAGAAATATAGCCTTAACCTGTCTAAATTTTGAGTAAAGGTAGCAAGCATTACTAACCACCTGGCTATGCTTTCTTTATAGTTTTGGTGACCACATTTTGGACCATTTTTTCTTCACCTCTGCGTTTCAGATTGGTTGGGCATCTTTTGAAACCTTACACATTGAAAGAATATAAATTGTAGTTGTACCCCTGGGTATCACTTTATTGGTTCGCCTAAGAACGAGCCCAGAGCACTTGAATAAAAATGAAGAAATATCATTCCGAGCTAGATTTCCAAGATTGGGGCGGGGAATCTTTTGAAACCTTACACATTGAACATGTGTACTATAGTTGTACACCAGTTTGTATCCGGTTTTTTTCTTTGACTGACATCAGGATGGATCTAGGCTGGAATAAGTTTATTGTATGTGATGCCCATGGGTATGTATTCAGTATAATGGTCAACTACTTCAATATTTTTGGTACAGTTAAACTTTTTTGTAAGCATCCCAGTTGCATAACCAATGATGAGCAGCGCTTCAATTCTTTTACAATATTAAGGCGTAGTGTCCCTTGTTTGCACAAACGTGCGCCAGTAAGGACAAACCATCGGATCCTATGCGTGTTGAAGCATCAACCACTTCACAGTAATGTATATCCCCAGTGGAGGCCTGTGATATCTACCATCTACTAGTTCATTCTTGAATCGGCGTGAGACTGACGTATGGGCACTTTGTCCAAAATTGATAAAAAAAAATGTGCATCGCGATTGTTCAGAAACTGTAAGACCCAGTAGTTCTTAATTTTACACAGCAAAAATATATGCATTGTATGGAATGCCGTTTTCACATTTATTAGTGAATTATTGATATCAAGAATCAGTTTTTGATCTGAAAAATTGATTTTTTGATATCAAGAATTAATTTTTGATCTCAATAAATCCATATTTTGATATCAAGCATTCATTTTTGCTATCTGTAATTGTATTCTTGATATCTCTAAATGTATTCTTGATCACAAAAAATAATTTTTGATATCAATAAATATTTAGAGATATCAAGAAATATTTATTGATATCAAAAATGATTTAAAGATATCTAAAATTGATTTTTTGAGATCAAAAATTCAATTCTTGATAGCAAAAATGAAATATTTGAGAGCAAAATATTAATTTTTAGCTCACTAATTGATTTTCTATATATTGATATCAAGAATTTATTTCAGATATCATTATTTCAGACTGATACATTTTTAATTTGTATTTTGAAATCTGCAAACGATTTTTTGATCTCAAAAACTGATTCTTGGTTTTTACGTTTGTAAAATTGATTTTTTGATCTCAAAAATAAATTTTTGCGATCTAAAATTCAATTATTGATAGCAAAATATAAATTAATGAGATCTAAATTGATTTATTGATATCTCTAAATATATTTTGATATCAAAAATAAGCATTAAATGTTAAAATGGCATTCCATAGCATTGAGACATGATGGTTTTGCTTCGAGTTTTGTTCAGAATGGTTCTCAGAAGCTGTAAGGCCTAGTTTGAAAGTTTAAGAAAGTATCAGGAAATTTGTTAGTGATTCCGCCGCACCAAGGCCGTAATAAACACCACACAAAATGTCATTTTATCAGTAATGACCTCAATAAGTTCGCTTATATGTTCCTTCTTTCTGCCTGTTTTATGTGTAAATTGTCCGGAAAATTCTCACGTTGGGACTACAGTCAATACATTCTTGACTGGTTATGGCACGCTGGCATCAATAACCAGACTTAATTCGGCTATGCGTTTAGTATGCGTTTCCACAACATAATATTGTGTAGAGTGCAACCCCCACGTCAACATTAACAAAATGAAAGGGATACTTGGAGATTTGCAACCCCCTATTTTATTGAATTCGTACGATTCGGTAAATTGTTTCCGTATGACTCGTATTTTTCCGCCATAACCTTGTCACACAAACTCCACTGAGACGGTTAGGACTAGGACAACCAAATTCGGCAAAGACATAATGTAGTATGTCTAGTTGGTCCACCTTAGTTTCTTTAGAAATTCATTAAAATGTTGCATGCAAGAAATTGATATTGAAATTTTGCCATTGGCGATCGGGTCTAAGACAATTCCCCCCCCCCCCCCCCCCCCTCCAGACTATGCCAAAGTCTTTATTTTTAAAATACCTTAAAATCAAAAATGCAAAATTCTTCTGTCTGGAACGAAAGTTTTTTCTGCCATTTAAAACCTGATGTTGTGGGCAGTTCCACGCAAATAGTCAACAGTCTGTCGGTTTTCGAAGTCGCGGACTGTTTGAGGAATGCGCTGCGCAGAGTCGGCGTACCAGCGACGTGGTGGCTCGGGCAAGCGGCCACCCATAATTTAACCAGGTGCACCGCGAACATTACAGCGGATCCGACCGATGTACCGTTTTTGCTGGCACCGAGGTGGCCAACTTAAAGTTCATTGGTTTGGATAAGGAATGTAAATTGCAGTTGCGACAATGTTGAAATGAAAGGACAATTACACCATCTCCAGTTAGAAGATTGCAAAAAGAAATGAGAGAGAGAGAGAGAGACAGAGAGACAGAGAGAGAGAGAGATACAAAGAAAAGAAAAAATACGAAAAATAAAAATGAATGGGGGGAATAGTCCTCGGAGGGAATTGTCCTACGGGGTGGAATTGTTCGGGGGGGGGGGGGGGGAATTGTCGGGGGGAATTGACTGGGGGGGAATTGTCTGGGGGGAATTGTCCTGTTCCCAGTTGTCCACAATGAGAGAGATTAAACCATGTGTGTTGTTGACTGCAGTTTTGCCTATTTCTAAAGAAATTAGAAAAGAATTTAATATACACACACACACACGCATATATATATATTTTGCCTATATCTAAAGAAATTAGAAAAGAATTTAATATACACACACACACACGCATATATATATATATATATATATATATATATATATATATATATATATATATATATATATATATATATATATATATATATATATATATATATGTGTGTGTGTATATTAAATTCTTTTCTAATTTACGCTGTGGCTCACAGATAGAGGATGATGAGATGATATTGTCAAGGTCCAATTGAGGTCAAAGTATCTTTGTACCTCAAAGTGGTTTCCAGAAAACTCTTCCTTCAAGGTCTGACGTAGGAAGACGACACTTGGCAAAGGTATACAAGGTAATGATTCCTCGTGAAATACCTTGACCTTTAAGATTAAGGTGAAATTGAGGTCAAAATATTTTGAAAACCCTCATTTATCACGAAAACTGACTAGAAGTAGGGCTCAAATCCTCGTTTGAACTCCTACACGGTTTCAGTACAGAATACCCTTGCGATCTGAATCGCTTCAGGGTCACGGTCAACTGACCTTTGTATATCGAAAAGCGTTAGAGAAAGATTGACAATTATCTCGAAAACGGCAAGCGATTTTGAGCTTATTTTCGACCCTTTGAGCCTAAAAGACGTTGTATAAGATGCCTTAGTGATCCTAACCTCCTCGGCTATGGTCAAGGTAAAAAACGGGATTTTTAAAGAATTCATTTTAACTGAAACTGTACATTTAACAAGGTTTTTAAAAGAGATTCACCTGTATTATTACGTACAGATTACCATTAATTCTAGGGTTTTAGTGTATTTAAGATTTTATCTTATACTGACTTTTAATCAGTAAACCTGCAGGAGGTTGGCGGTGTGCTTAAACCAATCAAATAACTAACTATCAGTACTTATCTAGTGCCTTGCTTGTCTTGCACTTTCCAGCTACCACCAAGAGGGACAAGTTGTTACTGTGTCAATTTTTTCACAGATTTCAACAAAAATAATACGACGGGAGATAATAAAGCATATATCTTTCATAATCGTTTTTAAACAAATGCTTTCAAACGAAGAACAGGAAAGGGAAAACTGTCTTTCCATACCTTTATTATATTTATTTATCATAAATTTGGTACAAAACATGATAAAGGTACTTCACAGTAAAGTATTACAAATGTATAAGATTTATATAAAAAATATTGCGCTTATACCTGGATGGTTACCTTAACCAGTCACATAGATATGGCTTCCGTTTGAAATGACATAAAACTCTCAAAAACTATTTCATCAAAAATGCTATGGTGGATAAAGTGGCACAAATGCTCTGCACTATTTGTTTTACGTAGTTATCCTAAAACAAGCAAGAACTGAGCAGGAAATGTGGTGGTTAAGAGACCGGGGACGAGCACTTCTGTGGTGCTGCTCACCCGATACAAACAGACTCCGGGAAGCGCGGAGAAACGCGAATTGTTGCATATCAGCAATGCAAACCGGAACCATAACTAAGGAATAAAACCCGGTTTTTTAAAAATGCCAGTTCATCGACAAATCACAAAGAGCGAACCTCTTTCTCACATACAGCCTGTTTTTACTTGGATATAGTACTAAGAAATTTTTGTTAACGATAATGGCTTTCAAAAACAACTACTAACATACATTGAAAAAAAAAACCGAGAAGTGTTTTCGATTTCTTTCTCGAATACAAAGTTATGATTTTATGGTTTATAACTGAAATATTCGATATAACACACAATAAATGATTTTGCTAAAAATAGCTTGTTACTTAAAAGATCGAAAGACAGAAAGACGATGGAGACTATAAAAAGAGCGAGAGAGAGAGAGAGAGACAGAAATGGAGAAAGAGAAGAGAGAAAGAGAGGGGGAGAGAGGGGAGAGAGAAAAAGAGAAATGAAGAGAGACAGAGACAGAGAGAGAGAGAGAGAGAGAGAGAGAGAGAGAGAGAGAGAGAGAGAGAGAGAGAGATAGAAATGGAGAGAGAGAGAGAGAGAGAGAGAGAGAGAGAGAGAGAGAGAGAGATTCATATACATGTGTTTGTGTGTGTGACGTATATTTGTGGCTAAATGACACAATTTACTTAAATGTTGATAACTGTCATTGTTGTTTATTATTATTACATTATTTTGTTGAACATTGTATGTTCAAATTTTTTATTTCCAGTTAGCAATTCCCATACCTCTCATTTGACAGATTCATTGAAATGTTCACTGATTTTTGTGAAATCAACCAACTGTCAGATTCATTTTAACACGCACACATACACACATACACACTACTCAAAACATTTAAAGATCAAACTTTCGAAGCTTTCATATATATTTTTGGATTACCTTAGAACTCTTATATTGTTTACATATCGAGTTTCAAGTTGCTCATTTAAGGTTATTCAAGCAGAGATCTGAATTTGCTACGCCCTTATTGATCAAAAACACAACATAAAAGTCGCACCTTCATTTAAATACAAGAACTTTACAACACCAAATTAAAAAACTGACGCCCAGATAAAAAAACGATGCTGCGGAAATTTCGAACAACCGATATGATCCCAAAATAAGTACGACTGCCAAACATTGCAATTCACCAGTTTGTTTATTTATTTGTTTTGTTTTTTTTTTTTCAAAATCACAAGAGCAAAGGACGCATATACAGACGTATCCCTACGTGGGAACTTCTTTTGCTGCGAATAAAGAATTTCTATCTCTCTTTATTTATAGTATATTTGAGCGGTTATATGCCTTTCTTCCAAAGCTCGTCGGGAGATTTCATCATCAGTTCAATCTGCACCTGATCATAAAAAAATCTCCGTCAAATGTTTGATTCTTTGATTGTTTTGAGTAGTGTATTTATATATATATATATATATATATATATATATATATATATATATATATATATATATATATATATATATATATATATTACCTTCACGAGAGCTACCAGAAATATGAGATTACACATTTGGCATCATAGTGCACACATGTTTAGCGCGCACCATCTCACTGGTTCTACTCATCAGATAATCCGAACATCTGCTCGGAGACTTCACTCTATTCATTCAATAATCATTGATCATTCAGAAACGAGCACGTCACCTCGCAACAATTTTAAAAATCAAACACTGACATTACCTACCCTGTGTCCCCTCAATTTCAAGGTGGTACACTTTATACAAAAAATATGTCTGGAGTATCCGGAAGGGTGAGTGGGTCTATTTTTTCTTCTTTTTTCTGCTCCACATTTTTTGTTCCACATTTCTTTACTTAGTTTTTACCAGAGGAGACGTATGGAAGTTATTGTCAGCGTTTTAATTTCTAAACCTCACTTACAAGCATTATACTGCGCCTGATGTATTTATGCAATCAATTTATGTTATTCCTATCACATATAATTGCTAGCAGATTCGCAAAATTATGGCTATCACAATTCACACAACATTTGGTCTCATTTTAACATACCCTTCTTTTCAACACTTACAGTTTAAGCTTATGTCTTTAAATTGTTATCAATAGCGTTCTTCACAAAAGCACTAAAAATGTTATAGAAAAAGTAAAAAAAAAAAAACATAATCAAATGCAGCAGCTACTTCCATGGTCCACAGCCAAAAGAATCGTTTCAACACTTCAGCCTAACTGTCACCCAATCGGGAACTTTTGATCTGGGAGGAAATGGCCTTGGCCTTAACACTATTGTTATCATTATTAGTATTAGTATTAGTTTCATTAGGACTAATATTACTTATTTCGGAAGAACTGATTTGAATCAAATACGGAATTTAACAGCATCCACACATTATCTTGTTCAGTAACGAAAGGCACACCAAAATGTCCTCTTTATCCTAAAACCTTTTTTTCGGTGCGTTTTATGATATTTGAGAGCAAACAGACGGCTGTAGAAGTGGTGAGTGACGCTCAGTTGATGACAGCTGACGTGGGCATGACGTTGACGCCGCACGAGCCATCACCTCGGTACAATCGGTAGTAGCCCTGCCAAAATAACAGCTGAACTCGAGCCAAACCCAAACAAGTTTGTCCAAGGACAAAGTCCCAGCTTACGAAAAGCAATAAGACCAATTCCAGCGTGCATAAGCAAGGGAATTTTCCTGAAAAATTGGGCTTCTAAAGATGAGACGACAAAGAGCTAGCCCAATAATTAACTTAGCACCGGACCAGAACATAGACCGATAAATGCATACAAAGATTTCTTTCCCAGAAAATGAGAAACACATTTTTTGTATCTCTGGTAGACTGGATAGTCTGCCATAGATACCTTCAAACAACGCTCGCATTTCGGACCAGTGCGCATATTTATGTAACTTGCCTTGATGCGCGGTTCTTATTCAGACAAGTGCGCATGTTTATTTAATTTTGCGTAGATGCGCGGTTCCCATTTTGGAACAGTGTACATGTTTATTTAACTTGCGTTGATGTGCGGTTCGCATTTCTGACGAGCGTCCATGCCTTTTTTTTACCTTTTGTGGATGTGCGGTTCTTATTTCGGATCAATGCGCATCTTTATTTACATTGTGTTGATGTGCGGTTCTTATTTCGGATCAGTGCGCATGTTTATTTACCTTGTGTTGATGTGCGGTTCTTATTCCATACCAATGCGCATGTTTATTTTACTTGCGTTGATAAGCGGTACTTATTTCGGACAGCCCAAGTTTTCTTAGGTTGCCTTGATACGTGGTTCGCATTTCGGACCATTTTGCATGTTTATTTAACTTGCGTTGATGCACGGTGCTTATTTTGGACGTGTGCCTATGTTTATTTAACTTGCGTTGGTGTGCGGTTTGCATTTTGGACCAGTGTGCATGTTTATTTAACTTGCGTTGATGAGCAGTTCGAATTTCGGATCACTATGCATGTTTATTTAACTTGCGTTAATGCGCGGTTCGAATTTTGGACCAGTGCGCATGTTTATTTAACTTGCGTTGATGCGCAGTGCTTATTTTGGACCAGTGTCAATGTTTATTTAACTTGCGTTGGAGCGTGGTTCGCATTTCGAACCACTGCGCATGTTTATTTAACTTGCGTTGATGCGCGGTTCGAATTTCGGAGAAGTGCGCATGTTTATTTAACTTGCGTTGATGCGCGGTGCTTATTTTAGACCAGTGCAAATGGTTATTTAACTTACGTTGGCGCGTGGTTCGCATTTCGAACCACTGCGTATGTTTATTAAACGTGCGTCGATGCGCGGTTCTTATTTCAGGCCAATGCGCACATTTCTTTAACTTGAGTTGATGCGCGGTTCTTATTCTGGACCAGTGCGCATGTTTATTTAAGTTGCGTTGATGGGCAGTGCTTATTTTGGACCAGTGCAAATGTTTATTTAACTTGCGTTGGAGCGTGGTTGACACTTCGAACCACTGCGCATGTTTATTTAACTTGCGTTGATGCGCGGTGCTTATTTTAGACCAGTGCAAATGTTTATTTAACTTACGTTGGCGCGTGGTTCGCATTTCGAACCACTGCGTGTGTTTATTTAACGTGCGTCGATGCGCGGTTCTTATTTCTGGCCAATGCGCATATTTCTTTAACTTGAGTTGATGCGCGATTCTTATTCTGGACCAGTGCGCATGTTTATTTAAGTTCCGTTGATGGGCAGTGCTTATTTTGGACCAGTGCAAATGTTTATTTAACTTGCGTTGGAGCGCGGTGCTTATTTTAGACCAGTGCAAATGTTTATTTAACTTACGTTGGCGCGTGGTTCGCATTTCGAACCACTGCGTATGTTTATTTAACGTGCGTCGATGCGCGGTTCTATTTCAGGCCAATGCGCATATTTCTTTAACTTGAGTTGATGCGCGGTTCTTATTCTGGACCAGTGCGTATGTTTATTTAAGTTGCGTTCATGAGCACTTCTTATTTTGAATAGTGCGCATGTTATTTAAGTTGCGTTAATGGGCAGTTCGCATTTCGAAATAGTGCGCGTTGATGCAAGGTGCTTACTTTGGTCCAGTGTGCTTGCTTATTTAGCTTGTGTTGCTGTGCGGTTCGCATTTCGGACCAGCGCGCATGTTTTTTTTTTTAACTTGTGTTGATGCGTGGTTCACATTTTGGACCATTGCGCATATTTATTTAACTTGGGTTGATGATCGGTACTTATTTTGGACCGGTGCAAATGTTTATTTAACTTACGCTTACGTGCGGTTCGCAATTCGGACCAGTGTGCATGTTTATTTAATTTGCGTTGATATCCGGTTCGCATTTCGGACCAGTATACCTGTTTCTTTATGTTGCGTTGATGCACAGTTCGCATTTTGGGACAAGTGAGCAGGTTCATTTAGCTTGCGTTGACGCGCGATTTGCGTTTCGGACCAGAACGCATGTTTATTTAGGTCCCGTCGATGCCAGACTCTTATGTCTATTCAACTTGCGTCGATTCATGGTTCTTTCTTCGGACCACTGCGCATGATTACTTAACTTTCGTTGATGCGCGGTTCTCATTTCAGACCACTGCGCATGTCTATTCAACTTGCGTCGATGCGTGGTTCTTTGTCTCGGACAAGTGCGCATGTTTGTTTAACTTGCGTTGATGTGCAGTGCTTATTTTGGAAAGGATCGCATGTTTATTTAACTTCCATCGATGCGCGGTTCGCATTTCAGGCCATTGCAAATGTTTATTTAACTTGTGTTGATGCGTGGTTCTCATTTCAGACCAGTGCGCATATTAACTTGCGTTGATGCGCGGTTCGCATTTCGGGACCACTGCGCATGTTTATTTAATTTGCCTCGATGTGCGGTTCGCATTTCGGACCAGTGCACATGTTTCTTTAGGCTGCGTTGATGCGCGCTTCGCATTTCAGACCACTGCGCATGTCTATTCAACTTACGTCGAAGCGTAGTTCTTTTTTCGGACCAGTGCGCATGTTTATTTAACTTGCGTTGATGCGCGGTGCTTATTTTGGACCAGTTCGCATCTTTATTTATCTTCCGTCGATGCGCAGTTCACATTTCGGACCAATGCGCATATTTATGTAACTTGCATCGATGCAGAGTACTTAATTTTGACTACTGCGAATGTTTCTTTAACTTGCGTCGATGTGCGGTTGTTAAATCTGACTAACTGCGCAAGTTCATTTAACTTGCGTTTATGCGCTGTAGGAGGAGATTCATTTAATTTTTTTTCTTCAAAAATTCCGAAAAAATTCAAAAGTTTTCCAATTCACTCAAAAAGCACAAGCCGTATGCATGACCACCTAGAGACGGCTCATAACGAAAATAAATGAAATCTGATAAAAACTGTAGGAGGAAATGCATTTTGAATTTTTTTCTTCAAAAATTCTCTCATCGACTGAAAAAGACAGGCCATATTCACGACACCCTAAGCATGCCTCAGCCCCAAAATAAATGATGTTTGATCAAAAATGCAGAGGAAAATGCATTTCGAGGTATTTTCATCAAAAATTCCCCCCGAAATCAAAAATTCCCAAGTCGAGTCAAATAGCACAAGACCTACCTAAGGATGCCTCATAGCAAAAATAAATGAAATCGGATAAAAACTGTAGGAGGAAATGCATTTTGAAGTTTTTCTTCAAAAATTCCCAAAAAATACAGAAATTGTCGGATCGATTAAAAAGCGCAAGTCGTATTCTCAACCCCTTAGGGATGCCTCAAACCCAAAAAAAATAAAGAAAGAAAAAAAACAAAAAGGTTCAAAACTGTACGGGGAAATGCATTTTGAAGTTTTTTTCTTCAAAAACTCCCTAAAAATACAAAAATTGCCCGATCGACTAAAAAGCACAAGCCGTATGCACTCACACCAAAAATAAATGACATCGAATCAAAATTGTAGGGGTAGATGCATTTTGAATTATTTTCGAAATTTTTGCTTAAAAAATTCCCCAAAAATACAAACTAAAAAAGCATAAGCCGTATGCACGACGCTTTAGGGGTGCCTCATACCAAAAATAAATGACATCGGGTCAAAAATGTAAGAGGCGATACATTTTAAAATTTCTTTAAAAAATCCCCAAAAATTAAAAAATCACCCGATCGACTAAAAAAGCACAAGCCGTATGCACGACCGCTTAGGAAATCCTCACACCAAAAATAAATGACATCGAATCAAAATTGTAGGAGTAGATGCATTTTTTTCAAAATTTTTGCTTAAAAAAATCCCCAAAAATACAAAAATTGTCCGATCGACTAAAAAAGCACAAGCCGTATGCACGACCCTTTAGGGGTGCCTCATACCAAAAATAAATGACATCGGGTAAAAAATGTAGGAGGAGATACATTTTTAATTTTTTTCTTTAAACATTCGCCAAAAATTCAAAAATCACCCGATCGACTAGAAAAGCACAAGCCGTATGCATGACCCCTTAGGGATGCCTCACATTAAAAATAAATGACATCGGATCAAAATTGTAGGAGGAGATGCATTTTGAAACAAAGTTTACAGCGAACTAACTAACTAACTAACTAACTAACTAACTAACTAAGGGACGCCATCCGCAGACCGATAGGAATACCCCAGCCTACGTGCAACGTAAGCTGGGCTAATAAAACTCGTTTTATCTGTCAATGTAACTTTCAATTTATGCTATTTTTTAAGTATTGTCGCACCGGTATAATGATGATTTTTAAGTTAAATTTTATTGCAAAATGGGGAAAGTATTTTTTTAATACAAATGTAGCGGAGGGGGGTGGGGGGGGGGGGGCAAATACTTCAAAATACCAAAGAAGTTGTCATTCTTTTAGGAAGTACCCGTCAAATTTCTGCAATATCTTTTAAGCCACTCTATCCTCTTTTGATAACTTTACGATTCATTTACTTTTCAATCTATAACACCTAGAAAATTATAGATGAAAGGAGAGTAAAGAACAAACCTTTTCTCCCCACCCTGATCCCCAGCTGTTCTTTATAATCCAGTACGGCTCGTCACCACCGAACCAACTCTTGCCTGTGTAACAAACAGGGCATATAATGGTGTGTTGTAAGGGTTAGTCTTCATCGAAATCGAGCCTCACCCGTGCTGGTAGGGAGAGCGGAGACGCTGACCAGGATGTGCAGGCTACGGCAAACACCCCAACTCTCTCACCCAACACCGCGTCAAGCTACAGTTTTATGGTACATCACTCATAAAATACTCTTCATTTTGATAGACTAGAGCCTCAGAGAGACAAGATCCCCCCCGCCCCCAGTGCAGCGCCGGTGAGCTGTGAAATCGGGCTAAGATCGGTTTGCAAAGTGTCGTACTACTGCCACTTTCATCACGTTTCTTCACAATTCTAGCAGTTTAAATGTTTAAATTTTGACAAAAATAAGTTTTATAATTATTAAAAAAAGTTATTTTTGCAATTTTCAATACCTGTTTTATTCGTATGTGAAATTTTCAGAAATGCGATGAATAGTTTTGAAGACACAGCCACGATGACATATTCCATTACGCGGTCAAAATTATATAAACGTGAATTTTTACCAAATTTAAAAAAAAAAAAGTCCATTTGACAGGTTTTCATGAATCCCAATAAAACACATGGCGCTGCATACCTTCAGTACCTGCTCTATCCGTATATCAAACACCTTCAAGATCCAAAGATTATATCGACGCAAAACTATATCTTAATGGATTTTATGAACTACAAAAACACGATTATTACGTCACACACAAATCTGACGGATTCATTGAAAATTTCAGTGACGTTGTAAATTCACTGATTGACAACTTCACTGTAATATATATATATATTTCTTCACTCCACAGATCAACACTAATAGAAAACGTCAAAACGGAAATACTTTTTATTCCGTGTCTCCAATCCTTTGGAATATGATATTTCTATTTTTAACCAATAAAATATTCAGGTTCACTATTTCAAATATCTGAAACATTTTCCAGTACACACTACACCTACGGAGCAAGTGTAACTAGGCGGCGAACGATTATCAGAGGCGTGACATTTGCTCACGCCACCTGCCTCACTGAGGTGACAGATTGTTACCAAATCATTGATTACTCACCCACACCATAGCCCACGATGAGCACGCCGTGATCCAGGGTGTCGCGAGCACAGAAGATGGACCAGGGATGCGAGATCCCACCCAAGTAAAACTGCGCAAAAAAACATGTCATAAAATACATATTATTTCTGGCTAAAAAATATATACGCTTGCGAATAAATGCTCAGCAATTAAACAGACACGACCCCCCCCCCCCCCCCACGCCACCCCGTGTAAAGCGGATGAACCATGAAATCGGTGCTTCAGTCAGTCTGCAAAGTGCCAGACTACTGCCACTTTCATCACGTTTTTCACAATTCTAACAGTTTTGCATTTTTGAATTTCGACAAAAGCAAAACTTTATATTAAAAAATATTATTATTATTATTTAAAATAGGAATATATCAAACAAAAAAGACTTTAGATATTTTTCCATGGGCGAAATAAGACACTGTTGACAAAGTTGGTTTACTCCGAAAAAGACTAACGCTGCTCAGTCACATGTAGTATCAGAGTTAAAATTATCGGTAGTCTACATCTGGACGCTTCTCTGGTGCGCTATATATTTAACTCTTTCATCTCGTCTTTTTACAATTCTAGCAGTTTTACCTTTTTAAATTTCGACAGGTTTTATATTTATAAGTTATTTTAACAATTTTCAATATCTGTTTGATCAATGTGCGAAATTTTAAAAAGTGTGATGGATAGTTTTGGACACACAACCCGGACGGCACGTTCAACTACACCGACAAAATTATCTCGAAACTACAACATTATGTTAAAACGAGAAATCTCACCAAATTTCAAAATACTGTCATTTTGAATATATTTTGAATATATAACCGAAAACACGAAGTTGCACACCTCAATATGTGCTCTGTCCACGTGTGAAATTTCAAAACAATATGAGTAATAGTTTTGAATTTCAAAACAACCCGACCTGTAGTCTCGGAGATATAGCCCGGACCGCGTGCGGACAGGCGGACGGAAGGACAAGCTTGTATCCGTTCGTTACACGGAGGGGGTATGGTAATTAAAGTACAAAATATCGTTACTTCTACCAGGTCGCTGAACATAAAGGATTTTATTTACCGTGCTTACTTAACTTATTTTTACTAAGTTCTTTTCTGATCTGATTTCTCAAGCAGTGACAAGGAAAGGATCAGCCACTTTGCATATCCATCTTTCCCCAGCCCATAGGCTGAAACAAAATCCGCAATAACAACCCATGTGTGCCAAACTATGCCCCCTAGCACGCAGCTGACACGCTATACGCTCGCTGATAACTTGGCGCAGACCACTCGAATCTTATAAGCAATGAGGCCGCGGAATATCGCGGCGCATAACGCCTGAACATGGCCAAGTGGCGGCGCATGACGCCTGACCATAGAACGACCTACCTGCATCGCCATGGCGTTTATGCCGATGGAGATGGGCCCGTTCTTCCACAGCCACGCCTTCATGTCTGGAATTCAAACAAAAAATATAAAACACCTTTTCCTGCTCAAGAATAACGGTTTTTTTTTTTTTCAAAATCAAAATCTATCTCTTCAACAACTGTTAACTCGTTATACTTGACACTTAAGGACAACCCAACGCACACAGTCGAAAACAGGGCAATTCATTGCCGATTACGTCACAGCATCGGCACAGAAACATTTGCTGATGACAGGCATGGATGGGATGCACGATGTGTGAACAGCGCGGCACCGCGAATAATTTACCGTCCTCGTCGTGGGATATGTTGAGTGCTCCGTTGATCTTGACGCGGGCATCGGCTTTCTTGAAAACACACTTGTCATCTTTTCCTTCGTACGGGTATTCCTTCTCCGACTCCAAGCCACCTGTGCGTAGAAACAAGAGGGTCTTTTTATTATTATTATTATTATTATTATTATTAGTATTATTATTATTAATATTATTATTATAGTAACATTTTTTAAAGCGCTTAATCAACTAATTTTGCTCCAAGCGCTTGTCACATAATGTAACAATATCTATTCATGCAACAATTTAAAATATAATACTCAATATAGCAAATACGTATAGACTAAACGAGATGACTTAGATTACAATGTAAAATCTAACAAGGAAGTTCGTAGGCTTTCCTAAAGAAATGAGTTTTTAGTTTACGCTTAAACGAGTATAGCGTGGGACAAGATTTGATATCCTCAGGGATACTGTTCCAAACGTTTGGCGCTGCCACAGCAAACGCACTGTCTCCACAGCCGAGTTTCGACTTGGGTACTTCTAACCGCAAGCGTGAACTAGAACGAAAAGTTCTTTTTGGTTTATACAACACCAAAAGGTCTCTCAGGTACGCTGGCTGACCTGTTGTCAAAACTTTGAACGTGATAACTGTTATTTTAAAGGTAATCCTAAAGCAAACTGGCAGCCAATGTAACTGCCGTAGCCTATCTGTGATACGACCATACGTCGAGCAGGTATCAACCTGTGGTTGCAACCCATCACAGTCAAATCGCAAGAAGATTTCATGTTTCGGGTTGGCGTCGTAAACAGAAATCGACCATATATCAACGTCGGAATGTTTTCTGAGTACGGCATGTCAAAAGGTGTGTTTCGTAGAGTTTTTGGTGCAACAGGCAACTTTGTGACACTACTTTGAACATAGATCTATGCCACAGTCTTAATTTTTAAGTCTTCAGTGTCGTCATTTTTACAGCCCAAGAGTAATTTTCGCTATTACTTTTCCTTTTTTTCTCCTTTTTTCACATTCGGGACAGAAGCCTAAGCAACTGCTGGAAATTCTGGAAGATCTTTTTTCCCTTTTTATTTATTCATCTATTTTTATTTAATTTTATTTATTTATTTTATTAGTTTTATTCTTTGGGATTTTTTTCACGCTGTTTTTTTTTTTTCGATCAGATTCCACACAACTCCTTCGAAAGGCCAGGGCTAGGAAAACGAAATTTCGCTCTCTTACAGTTCACTATGGGAACGCGATCCAACCCATAAAATTTCCGACCCATGACGTTATAATCACCATCTTATGGCATCTTACACAATTTTATACATACGTGTTATCGCCTCGGAGGGGGGGGGGGGGGGGGGTTACTCATGTGCAGTCTGGTTACCATGCATGTCCGATTTTGAAATAATACCCCTTTTTTAACCAAACATTTGATTGCCATTTTGAAACACCCTCCCCGAACCCACCTGTTTTACGGGAAACGCGAAATACTTTGTGAAAATTCCCTCCCTTTATTAACGAAACTTTCACTGCGCACATTCTTACCCCCTTTCTCGGCGACTTTTGGACACGCATAATGATATGTATGACACCAAGTAACCCTCCCCCCCTCCATTCTCCCACGGTTATCACGTCATATTAATGTAAAGACGTCCGGGAAAATTGTTTTTTTTTTGTTCTTTTTTTTTTTAAGGGGAAGGGGCGGGGGGGGGGGGGGAGTGACAAAACCTGTTCTTTTTGCAGCCTCAGAAGGACGGAGAGACATATGGCGACACAGCGACATACGAGTGCGGATAAACCTCACAGTGTGTACACACATGCCAAACCATGCCATGCCAACAGACAATCGGTCGGTTTCCCTCAACGTCGTCACAAAGTCGGAACCGGCCAAGCACCTGCCGGGATAGCTCAAGCCAGTCTTACTTCTTGTGCTATTTTTATTTTTATTTTTTTTGTTACAAGAAGAGTAAATTTTTCTCTATTTTAGTGAAACCATGAAATTATTCACTGTGGTTTAGTTTATTTCAAACTACGTGGCAACGGCCTCCTCTAGCTGTTGCCAGGAACAGTAGGCACGTACCGAGCCGGATGATCTCCTTATAAGCGTTTGTTGGCAGACCACCATTGCATCCGTCATCCAGCTTGTCGCAGTCAACCAATTCTGCAACAATTCAAACTCATTACTGTTTCTGCTTCACTTTTTTCCTTGCCACAAAAAAAAACAAAAAACAAAAAAAAAAACAATCACCAACATTGTACCAGATTTTATCCGAAGCTCTATCAATTCATCTATTAAATCATACAACTATGTATTCACACCATCCTTTTTTTCAACAGTCCACCCAAAAAGTCCTTCCCCTCCACAAAAGGATTAGTCAGCAAAAATATGATGTATGTGCTGACATACGAGTGCCGGTAAATAGTGTGTGTGCTTTAAAGCGAAACTCGAAAATTTCACACCATATTTGATTATTTTGGACAACCAAATCTACTTCTTTGGACAATATCCTCCACCCAGTTGTACTCGAAAGGTGAAGAAACATATGGCGCACACATTCAAGCTCAATTGCATAAAGCTGTATTTTAAGTATTAGATTATACGGTTCAAGACGTTATAAATTACACCATGAACGCCTTAGATTAAACGAAAATGAGGCTTCAAAGAAATTAAATGGCTTACAGCTCAGAAGTCTCGATCTGTGTTCATAACTACAGTGTAAGTTGCTAACCTTGTTCTGACAGTGATGTGAGGTTGCCCTTTTTGATGGCCCATTGTCCTTCTACATTCCCCGTCACTGAAAACGCCCAGCACGATCCGCACGATCCCTGAAATCAAAACGAGATGCACAAAAAAGATGAGCGTGTGGATGGCTTTGGTTGTGCTCACTTGCCAGTCACTCGTACAGTTTTAGTAAGAGGGTTAATTTTGGCGAAGGTGAATTCGATTTGGCGAAGGTGAGTTGAACGTCCATCGCCAAATTGGTGAAGGTAAAAAAAATTCTTATGTGCACCGCTGCTGTGGACAACAACTAGCGTAGGTATGTGACATTCTGAAGGCAGTATAACAGCATATAATGTTCGATAAAATGTGTGTTATGTCTTGACTACAATCCCAAGCAAGAGCGTCACGCATGAAATAAGTAAAAACCATTCCGTCCTGGAACAGAAAATCAAGTAACAAGCATTCCAAGCTACCTGGTTCTTGACCTCGGACACGGCGTTGTGGTCCCGCCAGTCCCACGCATCGGGTGGCGAGACGTTAGGAATCTTGGCGGGAACGAGAGACGGGTCGTATTCTGTGTTCCACTGTCCGCTCGTGTGGAACTTCTTGAATTCTTCCGCTGTAGCAGACAAAACGTAGTTTTAACATGATTCTGAAAAATGATAACGAAAGGGACTTCGATCACTTATAACAGAGGAAGTTATGAGCGTTGACTCGTGCTTGACTGCTCTGACCTGTGAGATCGGCAAGCGGTGAGGCTCCATATTTGGCCGTGCCCACTTCATGTTTATTCAGTTCCTCGGCGATCCTCATGTTCTGCTGGAAGATCGCAAACCGCTTTATCTCATCTAAAACATTCAATTCAAAGAAATTCTACAAAATCAGTAGGCCTCTGAACCTCTGCCAAAGTTTTAAAACCCAGAGGCAGAGCAATCGTGAAAACACGAGAAATGTTATCCACTTCCCATAAATCACAAACGTTCAGTTGCCGCTTTGAAAAATCATCCAAAATATGGCAAAGTGCGATGTACACATTCCGATGCCGCTGGCCGGCTGCACAAATCATTCGACATTAGAAAGCTTCAAAGTATATGCTCGAAAAGAGAAAAACAATTACCGTATCAAGTCAAATGAGAACAAATCATGTGACCGTGAATATGTTGAAATCTTCCTGCGTAACTTTTCTTAAGTTTTCATCAACTAACTTAAACAATATCTTAGTTTAACTAATGCACTGTCAAAGTAGACTAGTTGTCAGTTCACTTGTTACGCACCATCGTAACTAAGTCGCTTAAGTAACAAACTACAGCTAAGTTCTTACAAAGTAGTTTTCCTTTCGGAAAAAAAAACTAGAGCGGCCAGTGCACAATAACGTCAATGTATCAGAACATGTCAAACGTTTTTATCAGCCAGCCACTGCTGTTTTGTATTTTGTAAACAAAGACAAATATTTCCAACGACAGCCTTCCCCCGCCCAACCTCCTTTTCCACCGCTTGCTCCTCCTTCAGTTTAGAAAGTTTCATTTGACAATTTTGTACTATTTCAAAATTCTAAGACTTTTACCTTATTTAAATAATTATGTATGAATATGTATCTGATGTGCGGAAAAGTCTGACTAATATTTCTGGAGGGGCATGTACGTTGCCTGAGTTGTGGGTATCTTAGTCCTCAATTTATATATACCTCCAGGTGCAGGTATAGCAATGTAATCATTATAAACTTTTTCAAAGTTTAATCTGGGTCGAGAATGAGGTCGTTGCAAACAGGTTTGATTGCAATCCTTTTTATCAGTCTACATCGCCAATTCATTGCTTAATTGCTGATTTTTTTTTTTTTTTTTTTTTTTTGCGTATCATCACCACCCCCCTCCCCCATCTAATGTAGGTACTGCTCTGAACGAAACCCTAACTCTTTTTAGCCTTTCACGGTGTGGTCTCTACCCAAAGTGTACTTGCAAACACGATATATACGTTCTTTATGTACATTCTCCTCAGCAAAGGACAACTTCCTAACTGCAAAATAGATGACTCACCTCAGTGGGCAGGGGCGGATATTTAGTGCCCAAATGTTGAACTCCTTATCATAGTACAATAGAGCAAGATGAACTACTTAAAAGTGAAAAATACTTCCTGGTGCCTCAAGCTCCCATATATAGGACAGCTTGCCAGCCAAGTCAAAACAACTTTGCTGGGTGGGGGTGGGACGAGGGAGTAACAATGTCCTATTTACTTGCCATTACGTACCGCTTACCCCTCCTTCCCCCGCCCTTCATCAAACCGTAAACCCTACAACTTACCTCGAAACGGTTCTGCATCGGTACTCCTACCCTCCCCCCTCCCCCGCTCATCAATCTAAGTGCTACCAAACTCTCCCATAATTCACATGAGAAGCGGGTGAGGCGCGAGTTTGCAATCACGTTTTGGCGTCAGATGGCGTCAAGCGTTGTTCAGTATGCACGAACTACAATAGCAATCCAATTCAAGGCACATGACTTGTCGTTCTGGAGTTACCGTGTTGACAAAGTCACGTGTTCGCGGGATGTTTTGACGTCATATGACCCCATTCGTTGCGCTGTATACGACAAATACCATACGAACCGTCTGTCCCATCCAAGACATTATCCTACCAAGTTTCAATTTGGTCCAATGTTTCGTTTGCAGTTACAGTGATGACGCATTTTTTACGTTTTGACGTCATATGATGTCAAAATATGTCTAAAACACAAAAGCAACCCTCGGACCCACCCAAGGCATAATCCTACCAAATTCAAAGCTGATCCGACTTGTCGTTCTCGAGCTATCATGTAAATAAAGTCTAGTGTCCACAGCATCTAATAAAGTCATACGATATAACACATTGCGCTATATGCACCAAATACACTAGACCCGCTGAACACACCCAAGGCATCATCCTGTCAAGTTTGAAGCTAATCCGACGTTTCGTTCCGCAATTACAGTAATGACGCAATTGTCACTTTTTGACGTCCTATGACGTCACGCGCGGTTCAATATACACCAAATAATATCCCAACCGCCGGACCAATCTAAGGCATAATCCCACCACGTATGAAGTTGATCCAACGTTTCATTTGAGAGTTATCGTACATACATATTACATACACATAAGCAAACAGGAAGTAAAAACAAAAACAAAAACAAAATATTTCCCCGGTCATAAATACCAAGATTGGAATTGTATGTTTTTAATTTTGTTGTTAAAAAAAAAAAGAAGTCTAGAAAATGCGCATTAGGGAAGAAAATAAAAAAATAAAATACCCACCTCCCCCCCCCCCCCCCCCCAAAAAAAAAAAGTAAAAAAGAACACAATCATGTTGATTAACGTACCTCATTCAATCCGCCAGATTTAAACAACGATGTTTCTTTTGTTAACGAAACCACAGTGTTTTATAATTACGAGACAATACGCATAATATATACAATATGTTACGCACTTTCTCCTGAAGACTACTTAACGAAACATACAGCACTGCTGCAATTATCGTTATGACGTTGCTGTGTGAGAACCTGACGTTGCGTCGTTAAAAGCTGTCAGTAACTGTGTTTCTGAGAGAAAGACGTCACAGTGCTTCACCAGTAACGTGACTTCAGCGGTAACGAATTGCGCAGTTGGAAAGTTGCTTGCCGAAGTTTTTCGTTGTACTTTTTTTGGTTTAGAGGTTGTAAAGTTTAAGCTTTAAGTTTTAATACTGCAAAGCTGGGGGTAACTGAACACCTAAATACAATAAAAACAACCCCATTGTCTTAAATACAGCTGCTTAAAAGCAGGTATTTAGGCAAATTAAAATTATTTTTACGGTGTGTAAATCAGCTTAACAACAGAAATGCATCTAGTTTTAAGCAGTTTAGGAAATTAAAACAAAGTTGTTTCAATTAAAGCAGTGTTGTTTAGTGTATCTTTGTGATCGCTGTGCAATGTGGCGACCAACTGATCGCAAAGCTTATGAGATCCGTCATACAGTAGGGGTTGGGTTAACGTGTAACACGCCCGTGTTACCGGGCCTGGCAGACGCACAGAGCGCAGTCCTACACTCCTTCCTGGCAACTCCGGGGTTGGTAAAGCAACTGGTCTACAACAAATTTCCTCAAATAAATCATGCAGAAGTATAATCATGTAAATTCTCCAGCTGGCACGTCAGTAGCATTAATTATCAAAGATCCTTTATACCGAGCGACATTGGACGTTTTTCCACCCTTAAACACACATTATGAGTGATACTTGCCTGTACCCGGATATTGCCTGTTATACTTTGTTTTAAAGGCGATGAAGGCGTCATAGCTTCCAATTCTATCAAGCCCTTCCTGCAAACGAAAAAAATATGATCATTTATTGCCCAAAAAATCAAATAATTTGATATTGGACAAAGGTTGCAAAGAAAATCGAAGCCCAGCGGACTTAACCACTTTTGCAGTCGTGGCCACTCTAGTTTGACAATTTCCAAAGTTTCCCCTGTGTTAATCAGTACATTCGAATCGCTACTACTACCACTTCTACTATTGTATTGAAAGGAAATATACAAATCATTGTTTTTATAGATTTACTACGGCACTTTTTATTATTTAAAGCAAATGAATCATATACTTCAACCTAAGATGGAGATACATCATATTTCTAATTTTTTTTTTAATGTATGAGACAATTTTGTTCATGACTAATGATTTCTGTAAGTATTTAGATATCTCTAGTTTAGAGATAATGCTATGAAATATTGAATGAGAAACATCTCTTAATGAATTTCTCATGACTTAGAGATACACAAGAAGTCGATGAGACCGGGCGAAACTGTTCGAACTTACTTCTTGAATTTTTCACATAAACCCCAAGTTTTTCTAACATGTCCATTATTTACACTTGGTATGGATTCCCAAGTTGTTAATGAATAACTGGGAAATTCTAGACTGTTCTTCCCCACGTGAAGCCTTTCCTCTACTGCGCAATTGAAACCGTGAACTGACTTATTTCGAAGTAGCTCCAAGTCAGCTCTCCCTTAAAATAGCTCGCACAGCTCTGACAGAAACTGCTAAGCATTCCAATCTTCTGCTAATAGGGGTTAAATTCATATGTTCTAAGGCATGAACTCTGCATACTAATCCCTATTATTCCAACATCAAACACTGCAAAACAGGCACAGTTTTTAATGGACTGCACGCCTTTTATTTCTTCGTTAAGCGCGGAAAAGTAAGCTGCCGCACTCACCTGTCAAATGTTTGTTTACGTTCGGGACCTTAAATGACATGTGACCAAAAATTAAATGACCAAAAATTTTAATAAAGCGGTTATAGATTATCTGTAAAATACATACTAAAATAATTGATAGATGCTTAATTAGGAATAAATGGTATTCTGTAAACCCGTAATATTTTACTTTTAATTTCTTCCATGCTTTTTGGAAAAAAAAATCAAAACGTTTTTGGTGGATAACAGCAAAATTGTTATTTTTTGCACAAAACAAACCATGCTTCCTGATGTAAACAAATGCCAATTATTGTGGGGGTATTTGTGGCGAACTCCGTCTTATTTTTTTTTTACAGAAAGCGTAACACAGAAGTTGTATATTATTGCCGGTATAAGAGGCAAAGAACATTCAAACTGAATGTCACATCGCATTTGGCTGAATTTAATGTTGGTCCGTTGTTGAAGAATATTATCGTGACTGATAATAAAAACCTTATGGAGATCTGCGTCGCTTCTAGTCTGTAAATAGCATGGAATAAGGGGCGGAATAAGTGGCGCAAACGCTGTTTCCATATTAAAAGAACATATTTTCGGTTTTGCTAATTGCAATGTGATGTTCAGTTTCATGTTACTCTCCTTGCACTTTGAGAGCCTCTATAAATGGCAATACAGACCTATGGGCCGTTCCATTTCGCACAAAAATACCACAGAGATAAATCAAAGCGAGCACAATTGACTTGCATATAATATATACACGTAGCAGGGGCAGTACCACGAACCCCAGTAGCCAGCCGCGGTTGGACCTAATAAGTCAGTTCACGGTTTTGAGTCGAATCAAAATCAAACCAAATAAAGTGTAGTCTGAACATCTCTCTGATACAACTGCACATCCTCAACAGAGGAACTAGCAGGATTCCATTGTGGAAAAACATAAACATATCGGAAAATACTCTTGATTCTCGATTGATTTCTATGTTTCTAAGCCTCGATGCAGATACTTTTATTTCCCTAAAACTGGAGTCATGTTCTTTGCGCAAATCTCGCAGACGAAACTGTGAGTCCGCTTATAAGCCTAATCACATTTTGAGTGTTTCGAACAAAATGTGCAAGAATTTTGAATTTCGAATTCAAGGGAACCTAACGAAAAAAGAATGAAATGATAGAAGAAATGCAGCAAAAACAGATCAGGAAATACTTTTCGGCAAAAGTCAAAGTGTGATTTGGCTTATATTAAAGTTTTTATAATAGTTTTCAGTTTCAACTTCTCTTATCCGAGTACGAGCTGTTTTTGCTATTTTTTATCACTTCTTTCATTTTTACTAGGTTCCCTTGCATTCGAAATTCTTCCGCATATTATTCAAAACAAAGCGTCAATAAGCCAATTCGCACTTTTGACTTTTGCCGAAAAGTTTTTGCGTTTCGGCTGAATTCAGGTGGGATACGAGTAAGGATATAAAGAAATGATAGGAAAAAAACGGCAAAATCAACAAAATTCCATTTTGCCAGAAATATAGTCACATGTTGGTTGTTAAAGGGACTGAATAATATGTAAAATATTTTTAAAAATATCATATGATGGCTTTATAAATTCGACAGTGTGTATGTTGAAAGACAATTATAACTTTGATGTTTTTCCCTTATCATTTCTTTATAATTTATCCCCCAACATTTTCAGTCGAAACAACACCTCCACCGGAAAAATCCGAAAGTGCGAATAAGCCAATTCGCACCTTTGCGTTTTTGCGTTTCGGCTGAATTGAGGTGGGATAAGGGAATCCCGGACAAAACGGCGACGGCCAAAACGTAGAAGACCAAAACGGCGACGGCCAAAACGGCGACAAGTGCAACCCCGGACAAAACGGCGACGATTAATAATTTAATATTGAAAATCAAAATAAAAAGAATAGTGTTGCCAGATAAATCAATTCATTTCTACTTGAAGATAAGTATAATTTAAACCAATATTTAAATTTTAAGGGCAAAATGAAATGGATAATTTGACACTTATTTTCTCATATATTCCTAATTGCAATTATACGACAATCCATCGTGTGTGTGTGTGTGTGGGGGGGGGGGGGGGGGTAAATAAGTACATTTTGAAAGACAATTGCATTTAGCGACTGTGCCCACTAATCCGTTATTGCACGTGAATCCACATCAATAAAAGGCAAAATAAAAATGCCACTAAAAGGACTTTGGATTACCAGCAATGAAAGGCCGATGTTTTAATCGCCTTAATGAGCTAATCTGTATCGGTTATGTGAAATGCTGTTATTATATACGAATCCACACCAATGAAAGATAAGATTAAATTTTATTTTCCCTGAGAAAATAATTTTCAGTTTTAACTGAGAAAAGGTAAGTGAGTAAATCATTCCTTGAGCAGATTACTGAGACAGTGACTGGTGACAGGAAGGAGGTGGTTAGGGAGGGCAGGAAGGGCACGTTGGGAGAAATGCTGCACTGTGTTCAAATTTATTTATCTCTGATAGTTAAATAAACTGTGTTGGTAACGTTGTTGCTTTTTGTTTTTGTTTTTAAATAAGCGTTTTAAAGCATAAACTTAAACAAGTATTCAGTGAACACTAACAGGCCCCAACGCCCCCAAAATTGTAAGGGGTCGTCTATGGTTTTGAACCTGTTGGCCAGTTTAGGCCAAGAAAAATAAATGTCCTACTTCTGCTCAAAACTTTGAAAAACAATGATACTGGCTGGCGGAAAATCTTTTTTTACCCCCAAAATTTAGCAGATCACGTGACCGAATTTGGCCAAAATGGCCTAAAGGCACATCTATAAGTCGAGACCTTTCAAATGAGCCCAACATCAAGTCTCTAGGCCTCTGCGTTCTCGAGATATCGCCTGTACAAACTCAAAGTCGATTTTTGCGGTTTTGGCCCATTTGGCCAAGATCACGTGACCGAATTTGGCCAAAATGGCCAAAAGGCACATCTACAAGTCGAGACCTTTCAAATGAGCCCAACATCAAGTCTCTAGGCCTCTGCGTTCTCGAGATATCGCCTGTACAAACACAAGTCGATTTTTGCGTTTTTTGGCCCAATTGGGCAAGATCACGTGATCGAATTCGGCCAGAATAGCCAAAAGGCAAATCTACAACACGAGATCTTTCAAATGAGCCTAACATCAAGTCTCTAGGCCTCTGCGTTCTCGAGATATTGCCTATACAAACACAAGTGGATTTTTGGCCAATTTGGCCAAGATCACGTGATCGAAATTGGCGAAAATGGCCAAAAGGCACATCTACAAGTCGAGACCTTTCAAATGAGCCCAACATCAAGTCTCTAGGCCTCTGCGTTTACGAGATATCGTCTGTACAAACACAAGTCGATTTTTTGCATTTTTGGCCAATTTGCCAAGATCACGTGATCGAATTTGGCCAAAATGGCCAAAAGGCACATCTACCAGTCAAGACCTTTCAAATGAGCCATACATCAAGTCTCTAGGCCTCTGCGTTTACGAGATATCGTCTGTACAAACACAAGTCGATTTTTTGCGTTTTTGGCCAATTTGGCCAAGATCACGTGATCGAATTTGGCCAAAACGGCCAAAAGGCACATTTACAAGTCGAGACCTTTCAAATGAGCCCAACATCAAGTCTCTAGGCCTCTGCGTTCTCGAGATATCGTCTGTACAAACACAAGTCGATTTTTTGCGTTTTTGGCCAATTTGGCCAAGATCACGTATCGAATTTGGCCAAAATGGCCAAAAGGCACATTTACAAGTCGAGACCTTTCAAATGAGCCCAACATCAAGTCTCTAGGCCTCTGCGTACTCGAGATATCGTCTGTAAAAACACAAGTCGATTTTTTGCGTTTTTGGCCCGTTTGGCCAAGATCACGTGTTCGAATTTGGCCAAAATGGCCAAAAGGCACATCTACAAGTCGAGACATTTCAAATCAGCCCAACATCAAGTCTCTAGGCCTCTGCGTTTTCGAGATATCGCCTGTACAAACACAAGTCGATTTTTGGCGTTTTTGGCCAAGATCACGTGATCGAATTTGGCCAAAATGGCCAAAAGGCACATCTACAAGTCGAGACCTTTCAAATGAGCCCAACATCAAGTCTTTAGGCCTCTGCGTTCTCGAGATATCGCTTGTACAAAAAAGCGATGACGGACAGACGGACAGACAGACACCCCAAGTCTATAGGCCCCCAACCCTGTGCGGTTGGGGCCTAAAAAAAAACTCCGTCGCCGTTTTGTCAGGGGTATATACGAATCCACACCAATGAAAGATAAGATTAAATTTTATTTTCCCTGAGAAAACAATTTTCAGTTTTAACTGAGAAAAGGTAAGTGAGTAAATCATTCCTTGAGCAGATTACTGAGACAGTGACTGGTGACAGGAAGGAGGTGGTTAAGGAGGTCAGGAAGGGGACGTTGGGAGAAATGCTGCACTGTGTTCAAATTTATTTATCTCTGATAGTTAAATAAACTGTGTTGGTAACGTTGTTACTTTTTGTTTTTATTTTTAAATAAGCGTTTTAAAGCATAAACTTAAAAAAAAAACATTAAAAAAAAACTCCGTCGCCGTTTTGTCCGGGGTTGCACTTGTCGCCGTTTTGGCCATCGCCGTTTTGTTCGTCGCCGTTTTGGTCTTCTCCGTTATGGCCGTCGCCGTTATGTCCGGATACCGGGATAAGGATATAAAGAAATGATATGAAAAAAACGGCAAAAATCAACAAAATTCCATTTTGCCAGAAACATGTTCGCATGTTGGTTATTAAAGAGACTGAATAATATGTAGAATAGTTTTTAAAAGATCATATGATGGCTTTATAAATTCGAAAGTGTGCATGTTGAAAGAAAATTAGAATTTTGATGTCTTACCCTTATCACTTCTTTATAATTTATCCCCCAACATTTTCAGTCGAAACAACACCTCCACCGAAAAAATCCCAAAGTGCGAATTGGCTTATTGGTTTATGGGCTTACTGCGAAGTTACCCCATGTACCACAGTACACCTATTGAATACCTGATCTCTTTCTGCGTTGATTAAATTTCCTCCAATTTGGTCATCTGACGTCTTTATTTCCTCCGACTGAATAACAGCACAGCTTGACAAGCCAAATAAACCTACAAGTAAGAAAATGCACTTCATTTTTATTTTTTGTTGACATCCGGTGTATTCTTTTTGGAGTTGCATTTGGACCGAACCTGAAGAATCAAAACATCCGGTTCTGATTTTAGTTACGCTAGTAAAAGAACAGGGTTTACCTGACCCAAAAAATGTAAACAATTAAAATGGAAGACGGAATAATGTATGAACTGAAAATTTGTGTTCAAGCACTTGAAACTTCCAACGCCATATTATTTTCCATATTTGTTCACAAAGCCCTCTTGATAGAGTTCATAAATAGCTCAATAACCGAAAAAAAAAAACAAAGAAAACCAAAAAACTCGTACAGTTTGGCAGCCATTTTGATATTATCATGTGATGTCACGTGAGATTAGGAACTTAACCGGAAGTAACCTCGGGTACGGACCGTTATAACTGGTTCCAGTTAAATCTGAACAGAACAGGTAGTTCTAGAGCCAGTCATTAGACCGGTAAATAGTTATTCCCAAAAGAATACACGCGATCACATGATAGTGAATGGCCATATATCGAGCAGGATCGTAATTTAAGACTAGTGAATCACCACCCCCAGTAGGTGTACAAGCAGATTTCTGGACGACACCCCTTTCCCACTGGGGACCGAACTCCTCCCCTCCTCCGTGGCGACCGAACCCATTCCCCGGTGATTGACTTTGTCAAGGGAGCCCCCCCCCCAACTTGATGACTGACAGACCAACGGGCCCCAAAGGGACGAAAACCAAATTTTGGCATAGTTTTACGTTTCAGACAATTCTGAACATTTTCTTTTTCAAACCACGAAACTCCTTCCCCCGTCCTTGACGAGAAATTGAGAATTTGGCATAGTTTTACGTTTCAGACAATTCTGAATATTTTTAATTTTCAAACCCTCAACAGTTCCCCCCCCCTCACACACAGACACACCTCAAGCTTACCTAGCATATAAAACAAACACGCTACCTTCAACAGTGCATAACTTCAAAACTATTGAACTGATTTCAATAATTTTTCACCATCACAACAGTGTTCAGCAGGACTTTGTCTTTAATGGAGGGTAAACTTAACGTTGTAATTATATATGTGAAGAACGTTGAAACTGCGTTTATAAGGTTTGACAAGAACTTGAAACCAGTCCATAAAAAAAGATTGACGTTAGTTTATCTCCTAAAGATCAAGCTGTGGTGAAGGATCATTTTAAATATTTATCAATGCCAGGACTTCATCTACAAGTGTCAGAAGATCTTAGTATCAAAGTTATTGAACGCTATGTACATGTTCAACAGTATGAAACTTACTGAATGCTACAACTTCATCACGCTCGGTGTAGGACTTTGGATGTACGATCCCATGATGACTTCTATAACAATTCTATGTACAGAAGAAGAAACTGAAAGCGAATCAAGTCAACAGTTCTACGCAGATAAGGTAAGATATAAAAACCTTTAACAATGTTTTAAAAGCTTAGTGTTTTGAGCGCTGAAGACATAGCGACAATGTTTTTTCTTTCTAGTCAATTTAATTTTATGTGAGTTGTTTCAAAGTCAACAAAAGAAGAAAATAATAGAAGAGGTGGCAGAAATTTTTCAAGAAACCATATATGAACATGCTTTGACAAATTTAAGTTATACCGTCATTATATTACAGGAAAAAGTGAAACATGTCAACAAAGAAACAAATCAAGTCTGATGCAACGTCAGTCGGTACAGGCAGAAGAATAAGTCTTGGTGGACATGCACAACAGGAAATTTTAGAACCTGAAAATGGATCTGACTTGCTACAAGAAATGCGACCAGACAACATATAGAATGTTTTATTATTTGGTATAATATATCAATATGAAAAAAGCAGTTTTTCATAACCGTCAAGATATTGCTTTAGCTATTGTTTCATTTAGAAATGGATATGAAGCAGATCGCATAGCTAAAGTAATAAAGCCATGTTCTCTATGGCACACAGTGAAGATAAGCAAAATGCGTGACGTTTTGTATGTAAGATTAAATCAGTGTGTGTTGTTTCGTAAAAAGTAAAAGAATGTAAAGATGAGACCTTAGTTGAAGTAACTTATGACAAATGATGGGGAGGTCGTGTCGAACAATTATGATCTCCATCATATCCTGGAAAGAATATAATAGGAAAGTTGGTAAACAAAAAGCTAACTGTGTATTTTTAATTAGAGGGGCATATTGAATTATACAGCTAAAGAACTCAAGAACGTGAAGACCAATCTAATGTTTGAAGAACATTAAAGTTTATGTGTATATAGAGGTTGTATTGCTCAACGTAATCTTTTAGCTGTTTTCTCTGGATTGTATTTATATTAGTTAGGTTATTCATATTTGCATGTCAATAAAAGTTTTATTATGTGAATGATGTCATTTGGTTTCATTCGAGGTAAGATGATAAAGTGGAAAGATTACTTTATCAATACTTACTTTAAACCTGGAATCCCTGAAGCATTCGCAGAACCTATTAAATCGTACGAAATACTGAAACAAACAAACATCCTGTGACATATTCCAAAGTGAAAAATTGGTTGCAAGATCAAGATGCCTTTCGTTTACTTCAACCAGTGAAATACAAATTTAAAAGACAGCGCATCATTGCCCGTTGCATTGATGATATGTGGGATGTGGACTTGGCAGATGTAGCCAATATTGCAGAATATAATGACGGCAATTACTCTCTACTAATCGTCATAGATGTTTCCAAACACTTATGGGTACAACCTATTATAAGCAAAAGTCATACAGGTGCCATTCAAGCCACCCAAAGATTTTTCAAGAAGCCACAAGAAGACCTAGAACATTGAGGTTAGATAATGGAACAGAATTTAAGAACAAATGAGTAAAGCAATTTCTAAAGAAGAGAAGTTATTCATGCAGATACTACCAAGAATGAGACGAAAGCCAGCTTTGCTGAAACAGCCATACGTAATCTCAAACGTATGATGTATCGCTATTTTCTACATCGGCAAACGTAACGGTATACAGATATTTTACAAGACTTACTTTACAATTATGGTTATAAGCCTCATGGATCCCATTACCAAGAAGACTGAATCCATAGTGTGGCAATATATGCATATTGATAAAAAGAAATGGAAATCAACGAAAAAGAAAAAAACCCTTCAAGTTTAACAATGGTCAACGTGTTCATACTTCACAAATGAAATATGGATTTCAAAGGGATTACCATATAAAATGGACACAAGTGTTCATTGTCATGCATCGTTGTAAGAAGCAAAGAATAGATTTGTTAAAGACTTCTTAGACGAAGATATTGGTGACCATTTCTATGAAGAAGAATTACAAGCTGTTACAAAAGACGTTCAACCCGTATACAAAATTGAAAAAGTTTTAAAGACACGAAAAAGACGAGGTGTTTAAGAATTATTTGTCAAGTGGTTAGACTGGCCAAAGAAATGTAATAGTTGGGTTGAGGAATCTGATATCCAAGTGCTATGAAGTATCCCTTTACATGCCTGGTTTCTGGACCAACATTTAGTGAAAAAAATAGTGAAAAAACGTCTTTTGTGAAAGCGATCATTGAGTAAAAAGTCATTCAACCATTTCCTAAATATATTTTATGGCTCTATGCTGCGCATCAGTCTTTGTACAAAGACATGAAAGGAGTGACATTTCATCAAGGCATTCCAAAGGATATTAAAAACTGTTTCAATCCAAAACAGAATATCTTACCCATTATTGATGATCTCATGACCAAATGTCACAGTGATGAACGCATTACTAAATAATTTATTGTATGGAGTAGCCATAAAAATATAAGTATCATTTTTATCATATACAATCTTTCACCAAAGAAAGGAAATGTGAAGTATTAGTTTAAATACACATTACATTATTCTCTTTATAAAATCCACGAGTAAACCTCATAGTTAATTATTCATTGATTTGCAGCCGAAGACAGAAGATAAGATATTCGCACAGGAATTCTACCAAGTGATACAGATTACGTTTATGTGAATAAAATGGCGCATGAAGAAGAATTAAATAGTTTGGTATTAAATGTCAAGATGTCTAAACGAATTTCTTCATTTATTAGCACGTAGTAGTGCTAAACGACGTAAATCCTTATTAAAACAAGCCACAAAATATGGACTGGTCAATTTGTTTGAAATATGCTTGAATGTATTGTATTGACACTTACTATTAAAGCCACATACGCATAATAAATTAAAGCGTGAACATCAAACCATTCGAAGCTGGAAAATTTCCCTCAAGTGTAAAAAGAAGTTGATTAATCAGAAAGGTGGATTTATTGGAACAATTGCAGGAATTATGCTTCAATTATTAGCTGAATTGTTATTTAAAAACGGTCATTATCCCTGAATCAGAATAAGGAGAATTGCTACCAAGAAAATTTTTAAATGATGGTATTAAAACTAAAGTAAAAAAGAAACCAAGTCATGAAACTGCAACGGAAATGTCTCAACTTCTTGGTCGTTATTTGGGAACAATTTAATCCCCGCAACAAAAGTCTGCTGCTGCAGCAGCTGCAGAAACGTCAGCAAATTCACAACAGTTTACATTTCCATTCTCAACTTCTCAACCTATATATTATTTGAAAGTAAAACAACTTTTGGGAAAACGTAAGAAATATGCTACGAGATGGACAGATAAGAATGATCTTGTGTTGAGAAATGGAGATATAATTGAAAATTCCAACATTATGATTTACTGAAAGAAGCACTGGTTGCTACAAGAAGGAAAGGACGACAAGTGCCACCGCGAGGTTGGAAGTAGTTTGGTCAGGAAACTGCAGATGCTAATTTTCCAAAAACCGTTTATGGCAAAAAGACAACTCGTGAAGATATTATAAAATAAATGAAACAGCGCAAACAAAGACAGTTTCCAGAAGGATTGAAAAAATTTTAACTTGCTTGATAAAATTACGTTGTTGTCAAGAGAATGAAACTACAACTCATATCCCTGTAATAATAAGGTATGTAAGTGCTTGTTGTCAAGGAGAAGTAATACACAGAAACAATGTGAACCATACACGCAGCGTATGTAATGCATGCGACATACACAATCCATGCAGTGGGAATGACGCGCGCCATGCACGAAGTAATTTATGTTTGCATCCACTCCACCAACGCGCATATTTTGTTGTCATGGAGTCAACAAGCTTGCATATTACTTTGCCTAGTAATGCTAGCATGAACTAATATTCTACTAATGAAGCCTTTCATTATCAAATTCGAGTGCATTATATTTGAAAGGAAAATATGAAGTGTCCGTACCTGAAATTCAATACCGACACACATGGACGACAATAAAAAAAAGGAATTTACTATTGCGTTCATTATTGGTTATCATTAGACTGGTTTTATGAAATTGCCATTTCATATGGTTACTGTACATCCATACCTGAAAAAAGTTAAGAATTAGAAAGATCTATTAATACAGACTCAACTCGATTAAAGTATCATAAAATTAGACGATGAGTTTCTCTTGCATTGAGAAATGATTATGATATTGTCTTTTCTACTGGATTAGCCTAGATTTTAAGATTTATACTAGATCAATGGCATAAACAATCTGGTCCTGCTGAACATCAAGCAGATGTGAAACATGGATTTTATACACTTTGGTTGTACTGCAGTATTTGCGAGCCACATGTAGTTTGGATTATTATGTTCCTTTACTACATTCTGTTCCTATTGAAGGTAATGATGGTGTATTATGAAAACTTATGAAGAACCTCGCTACGTACCTGTTAACACATCAAAATTTAACATGATAGAAATTACTATTAAGGATGACACAGGTCATTTCATTTCAAACTGGAAAAGTGATCTGTAAACTTCACTTTCGACAAAAAGTATTATAAAAGCATTATGACAGCATATAGACACGATCCATCTGCATACCACAACCATTTCCTTCATTAAGTGGGTGGGAATTTGACAGAATTTAAAGGCGCGCATAAAATATGGTGATTGTATTGGTTCGTTCTTGGGAGCATTGGCTCGTAAAGCTATTCCACTCATTAAGACTCTAGCTGAAATTGTCGCACCATATCTTGAGAAGGCTTCAAAGAATGTTGTTAAAGACGTGGCTGGTCGTGTAGTCAAGAAGTTGTTAGTGCTATTGCTAAACGAAGTACACAAATGAAAGTTGTTAGAAGGCGAAATGAAGTGAAAGGAGCAACATCAAAAGAGACATTTCGGATATAGAAAAAATGTCAATCATACCTGATCATTCTTGTGAATGTAGCATTTCTCCACTGGAATGGTTTTACATACCACCAAAAAAGTTATGGTGCAGACTATCAACCACTCACTGCTATTAGAGATGGTACTCCAATAGAATTCTATATTCCTGCTTGTACAGAAGAATATTTAGATTTAAAGAATTGCAGACTTCATGTTGTATGTAGCACTGTAAAGCGTGATAAGATAGTTTGTGGTGTAGATGATAGCGTAACATCTATCACTGATTTGTCTAATGGCTTATGGTCCAATATTGAATTATTTCCGAATAATTGGTTGATTTCACATAGTAGCAATTCCTGTGGTCATACTAGCATCATTTCTCACCTCATTCATGATTCGGAAGAAAGTCTCAGTTATTGGCGCTCCATGCGTCTCATCTATGAGGATACTGCTGGTTGAATGACTTTTCATGCGACAAAAGCAGCCAGTCATGGAGAGTAAATAATAGGCTTAAAGAAGCCGTCAGTTTATGCTTACGGGTGCCTTATACTAGTTATTTGTATATTTGTTTGAGCAGGATCGTTATCTTCCCAATGGCATTTGCATGAAATTGCGTTTGCATAGGCAAAGAGATGAATATTAATGGCTGCAGATACCTTTAAGGTGGAAGTGAGAGATGTGTTTTTAACCATTTGTAAAGTGAGGGCTAGTCCAGGTATTCAACTAGGACATACAGATGCAATGATGAAAACTGCTGCCAAGTTTTCTATTACCAGAAAAGAATGTACAATTTTAGCCATTCCCGCTGCATTTCATCGTTTTTGAAAGAGAACATATTTCTGGCTTAATTACTAAAGCTTATTGTAATTGGAATGGTTCATAATGAAGCCTTTGCTGGAACAGTTGTAAGAAATCCATACAGTTTTGAACATTTTAATTTTAACTACATGCAACTTTACACTCATGGTGAACTTGTCCTATCCAAACCTCTCAAGCTTAACATTCATCAGGGAAAATATCTTGGCGCTTCGGAAAGTCTTTATGATGGTGATGACCATAAAGCCCTTATCAAGCATGGAAACCTGCGGCGAGAGATAAATTTTGCAAACAGAGTCAATGTCATAGTCTATGCCGAAAATGACAACATCATTGAAATAAGCACGAATCGCAGTATTCAGTTTGATTATCAATCATGAACATAAAGCAGATAAATGCATATTGACGCATGATGTCATGACAAAAGACATTAACGGAGTGTTTCCTATGGATCAACTGTCAGCATTACAACCAGGGATCTACGTCATCAACACAGACAATCATGATGAACCTGGCGAACACTGGTTTGCTGTGTACTTTGACAAAGTTGTGGAATATTTTGCCTCGTATCGACTTGCACCTATAGATGAACGTTTAGAAAAGTTTTAAATAAGGAGTATGTGTATAATTCTATACCATTACAAGAGCTCATTTATAATACTTGTGGTTTTTACTGTATGCATTATGTATTGCATACAGCAAGAGATCACATCACCGTTTTCTCTACCGAGTAGCGAAAATTACACTTGGGGGCCACAAAAAATACGATTCCGAACTCTCAAAATTCAAAATTGAGCATGAACTAGGAGGTCAGGGTCACTGAGGTACGTCTTGCAGATCGCTTTTTAGGCCCAAAAGGTCCCAAATAGGCTCAAAATCGCTAACCGTTTTCGAGATAACGTTCAACTTCCGGTTTTTTACCTTGACCATGACCGAGGAGGTCAAGGTCACCGAGGTACCTCTTACATATCGTCCTTTATGCCAAAGGGTCGAAAATAACCTTAAAATCGCTCAATCTCTAACCGTTTTCGAGATAATGGTCAACTTCCAGTTTTCATCTTGACCATGATCGATGAGGTCAAGGTTGCCGAGGCACCTCTTACATATCGTCTTTTAAGCCAACGGGGTCGAAAATGAGCTCAAACTGTTTTCGAGATAATGATCATTGTAAAGAAATGCGGATTTCATGTCTCCTCAACCTCTATCAGCGAGCCAAATTTCATCTTTCTATGTGAAGCAGCATCTCTGCCAAATTTGGCCTTCCTAGCTCTAGTCGTCTCGTCGGAGTTCGCGTGACAAGGTTGCGGCGAATAAAAAGAAACATATGGAAACACCTTACTTAGTCGTACGAAAGCAATAAACTAGGGGATTGAAAATCCCCATTTGTAACTATGACAATGAGGCGTTTAATACATATACAGCTTAAATTTATGCAGACTGTCAGTGGCAAAAACACTTTACTTGAATGCAAAATAGTTGATTTTATACGTATAAATAGTATTAAGCTGTATTCACAATTTAAAAGACAACAAGTTGAGAATATTTGGTTAATCAGATATCTCCTATTTATCTTTTATTATTCTTTTATTTATTCTAATCATTATGCTCTAAAGAGGTACCGGGAGTTTCCGAAAAGAAGCCCCCCATTTAAAAGCCCCGGGGCTCTTATTAGGAAACTATTTCACAATAGAAGCCCCGGGGTTTCTATTTGGAGTTAAAGTAAAGACCTGAAAATCGTTTCCTAATAAAAGCCCCCCTCCTTCCCTGCAAGTCTTTTTAGGATTCGTGTTTACTCGCAATGCAGACACGGTGCAGTTAATCCTTAGATACGAGGCAGCCCCTTGACATGTTCTGCGTCGTTGTTTAATCCTGTGCTTCGCACAAGGCGAACATAAACCCCCTCCCCCACCTTTACTCCGGAGTATTACTGGGAATATAACCGACTGAGTACTGAAACGGGCGGCGTGATGTTGCCCCTTTTTCCTTGTAAGTCTTGTTAGAACTCGTGTTTACTCGCAATGCAGACACGGTGCACTTAATCCTTTGGTGTGAGGCAAACCACCAGACACGTTCTGCGTCGTTGCTTAATCCTGTGCTTCGTGTTTTACACAGGACACTTTACCAGACTTTTTAATTTTCTGTTGTTTTTGTGTGTTTTGTTATTTTTTGTGCGGATATCCGCAGCATGTAGCGCTTTAATAAAAGACTGATGGTAAATTTTCTTTTTTCCAATAAAAAAGATATCAACAACCCCCCAATCTAAAAAATAGAAGCCCCGGGGCTCTAATTAGGAAACTGTTTCCTAATAGAAGCCCCGGGGCTTCTATTTGGTTTCTAAATGAGCGCCTGAAATTGGCCAGTTTCAAAATAGAAGCCCTGGGCTTTTTTCGAAAACCCCCGGTAACTGATTTATTTTGAAATTCGAGGTTTTATAGCTTTTTTTTATTTTCACATTTTTGAATTTCCATTAAATGTGTTTGAGTCAGATGAGCCTTGTATTTGGTACACTTATAGACAATCACTAGGTCTCGACAAAACCGTGAATGTTTTTGACTTTAACCTCAAAGGTCGAAGTCAAAGTGAGGTCAAAATATTTTCAAAAAGCCTATTAATTCCGAAAAGTGGCCATAAAAAGTGCTCAAATCCAAGTTTGGACATATAAAACATACTCAGTAACATGCAATATTCATGTACAGATGACAACTGATGCTTCCAAAACCGGCTAGGTTGCACCGTACCGAGGATAAAACGATATCAGTGAACGATGTACGGTTATACATAAACGAAAAAATGCTTGCTGTGCTGTTAACCCTTTATTCTCACTTTCAAACTTCGCTTGCAACCGGATATAAGGTTTTAGTTTTTTCTGGAAATTTCTTACTTATTTTTTCTTCTCTTTTTTTTTTTGGTTTGATGGTTTCCAGAAAACCCCTCCTACAGTTTTTGACAGAGGGAGATGAAATTTGGCACACGTGTAATGATGACGAGGTCTCAATGAATACGCAAATGTTTTCGACCTCATTGGTCAAGGTCAAATTGAGTTCAGTTATTTTTTCCATAAAGTCCTCATAGCGTTTTAGTCAGCGGAGCTTTATATTTGGTATACTTAAAGACAATCATTAGGTCTCGACAGAACCATGAATATTTTTGACTTTAACCTCAAAGGTCAAAGTTAATGTGAGGTCAAAATATTTTCAAAAGGCCTACTAATCCCGAAAAGTGGTCATTAAAAGTGCTCAAATCCTAGTTTTGACATATAAAACGTACTCAGCAGGGGGTAACCTTAAATTCTGAATCTTGCCCTTGAGGGTCAAGGTCAAAGATCACATGACCTCATGTGCCGTTAACGATAGGCCGACTTATCTAAAAAACGGTAGGAGATTTTGAGCTCATTTTCGTGCCTTTGGGCCCAAACAACGTTACATAAGAGGTAACTCGGTGACCTTGACCTCGGTCACGGTCAAAAACCAGAAGTTGACTTTTATCTCGAAAATAGTTAGAGATTGAGCGATTTTGAGCTAATTTTCTACCCTGTGGCCCTAAAGAATGTTACATAAGAAGTACCTCGGTGACCTTGACATTCTCGGTCACGGTCAAGTTAAAAAACCGGAAGCTGACCATTTTCTCGAAAATGGTTAGAGATGGAGCGATTTTGAGCTCAATTTGGATCCTTTGGGCCTAAACATAAAAAAGGAATCCCAGTGACCCTGGTCTTCTCGGTCACGGTTGAAGTAAGAAACCGGAAGCTGACCATTATCTCGAAAACGGTTAGAGATCGAGTGATTTTTGGTTTATTTTCGACCATTTGGGCTAAAAGGACGATAATGAATTGGCACCGCGTGACGTTGAGCCTTTTGGTCATAATTTAATACAAATATTTTCTTTAGTGTTTTCTGCAAGTCATTCCGCCATCTAGCGGAATTCTGTCTAGTTTTTAAAGACTTTCTCCGCGCCATACACGCACAAGTGCTTACCGACAACGCTACCGTAACAGGACACATAAATTAAATCACTGAGGAGGCCAAACCCAGATATTGACGCAGATAGCCAAAAGTGTATCACATTTCTGCTTAGTGAAATCTGTTGGGGACCAGGAATTCTCAGGCCGACATTTTTTTCCTAAAATCGCGATGACAAGCCCCAAGTTGGAAATAGAAACAATGGTTTAACACTTGTACATTCATCAACACGAACACCATTAACATTGCTAAAATCAAGTCTGATAAGTCTGATTTCAGTGCCACTGAAAAACTAGATGCTGTCAGAGAGCAGCAGGATCCCCCGTGAAACTTATTGCCACAATAAACTGATAACTATACGCCATTTTATCAAGTTTCCTTGACAGATTCGAAACCACCATCTATAAAGAAGTTTTGTTGCACACTAGTATATTAACCTTAATATACCTAAAACAATCTTGAACAGATCACCTTACCATGCTTTGTTCAAGATGATAATATTTGCAGATAATTACACAAACTGTATATTTACTCCTTAGTAGCAGTTTGTATGTTCCGCACATATCTTGAAGAACTATGATTTACATATACACTGTATAAAAGAATAAAGGCGTAAGCTGTAGTACTTGATGGAGAATTTGGCTTGACAAGGTCCCTGTATGACATGAAAACATCATTTAAGCCCATTTTCGGAGGGCTGTTAATTCAGTAATTTCCAATCGACCATCTATAAACTGAACGTGGCAAATCTTTATTCCCTAATTATTGCATAATTGAAAGAATAATTGCTCTTACGTGATTCCTTTATAGGCAAGTGGACGTCACAAGGTACTCTCTGTGACACGAAAGTGTCAATTTAGCCCATTTTCAGAGGGCTGTAATTTCGACCATTTTTGATCGATCAAACTGAAAGTTTGACGTTGCACATCTTCATTCCACATTTATTTGATATAAGAAAGAATAGTAACTCTTACATGATTCCTTAATAGTGCTAATAGTGAAGTGACTCCACAAGGTACCTTCTGTGACACGAAAATTTAGCCCATTTTCAGAGGGCTCTAACTTTGACAATTTTGATCGATAAAACTGAAAGCTTGACGTTGCACATATACATACACTAAAAATTGTATATATGAAAGAATAATAGCTCTTGCATGATTCCTTAATAGAGAAGTGGACTCCACAAGGTACCCTCGAAAGCGTCAATTTGGGCAATTTTCAGATTGCTTTAATTTTGACAATTTTTTATCAATCAAACGGAAACCTTGACGTTGCACACCTACATTCCCTCGTTATTAACTATATAAGCGATAAAAAGCTCTAACCACTTTAGTTAATAGAGAAGTGGACTCCACAAGGTACTTACCATCAAGTGGAACAGACGGGCAGGCATACGGATAAGCTCAAACCTATAGCCCACCGTTTCGCGGGGGATAATGAAAAAAAAAGTTGCATGTGCGAGGGTGATTGCAGAGGACAGTTAGATGCCACCCATTGCTGGGATATTGCTTGAATATTGTTTGAATATACTGCACAATTCTACATTCATAACGATACTGCAGCATACATACACTTCGCATTTTACAACCCACTGATATATATCTTTTTTGTGCAGTAAAAAAAAAAATAAAAGATTCTGTGTATTCAGGGAAAAGTCATTATTTTATTCATAGATGTTTCCTTCTGAAATATAGATATAAAAAAGCAGACTTTTGACGAAATTTTGATATCAACAATTAATTTTTGAGACCAAAAAAAAAACCATATGTAGATTTCTAAATATAAATTAAAAAGTCATTCTGAAATATTGTAATCTAAACTGAATTTTTGATATCAATAAAAGGAAAATAAATTATTGAGCTCAAAATTGACATTTTGCTATCAAATATTTCAATAATGCTATCAAGAATTTTTTATCTTTGATTGTTTGATCTATAAAAATCAATTTTAGATATCACTTTTTTAGATCGTTTTTTGTATTAATAAATATTTTGTGATATCTCTAAATATTTATTAATATGAAGAATTATTTTTTGAGATCAAGAACACATTTAGATATCAAAAATATAATTACAGATTGAAAAAATTAATTCTTGATTATCACGAAATTGAATTTTTGAAATTAAAATTTAATTATTGATACCACAAAATTAATTTCTGATATCAAAAATTAATATCACTAATTACCGAATAACTTTAAAAATAGCACTGACATAGGTGTATGTGTGTATGATTGCAATATTCATATATGTATATACACACATTTTATATATGTACATATAAATGTACATCTTATATGGACATACAAAGATGACAGTGTAATATTAATCTTCAATGATCAAGTGCATTCTGAGCAGTCTTAATCAACCACAAATTGAGTTTCTATTGAGAGAGCGGAATGTGAAAATTTAAGACTGTTCTCATGATTGAAAAAGCAACACAACACAATCTAATTCATAATTCTTTTCAAAGAGCTAGTAAACACTTACTCGTTTTTAAACCATATGAATGTTATTTCTTGCAATGCATTTTTCACTAAACGATTTTACATCTCAATTCACGTTTCTTCTCAGACGTAGACGTGAACGTTTTGCAAACGCTCTCCTTCGTTTCATGCCCCTTCGAAGAGCGATAGACTAGTTTTCCATTGGGTGGGCAAAACTGCCTTGGCGGCTTTAAGGTGGCCATACCTAATATTTAAAGTTCGAACTTAGACACTGGTCTTTGCAAAAAGAATATATCGACCCCATAGAGCAAATGCACCCTGCTTTAAGTGCTGTCATCCTATAGTTCTGTCACTTATGACATCTGTCACTGCCGTTTTCCCTTTAATTCGAAGATACAGACCAGCTGTCTCTTTAGTCCATATACTGAATAAGTTAAATATTTTTAGCGTTACATTAGTTGCATTCCGAGTATTTCTAACAGGTCATTATCATTAAAATTTAAACCCTGATAATGTGGGTATACTGCCACCATCGTAGCTAAGCGCGTATAGCGAGGTTTTATAAAACAAGAGCACAAGAGTCTGGTTGAGGGTTAGGATAAAACTTTCTTCCTCTATTTACCTCGGCCTTGTGCACTGTGGCAGGACGGATATGGTATTTCAAACTTTACTGACAATTTTTCCTACGGTTAAGTGTGGTCTTGCTTCCTCTTCTGAACGTTCCTTTGGAATACGTTAATTTAGTCTTGTAATTGTTTTATTAAAGACCAAGGAACAAAAAGTCAATTTATACTAGTGCTTTGAAGATTCGTTTTGTGGCTTATGATACGTATCTGCTGTTGAAAATTGATTTGAAAGTGGCATTGTCAGTGTTAGCTTGTTACTTTTTTTTTAATATCTTCACTGCCAGTAAGCTTCCTATAAACTTGCACGTTTCGAATCGGAGCATTTGAACCGTTCTTTTTGACACAGTACCTTCTATTTTTGATTCAGTTAGGAAGAAATTTCTTGGAGTCTCTGTGGTGTAAATGTGAGTCACTGTGGTTGACTAGATGTGGTAGAAGCATGTATTTAATACAAGGTTTGATTGACATAAGAATACACATAAATACATGTTTATACAAATACAATACAAATCTATTACGATCATAAGCTTAAGCAGTTAAATATTTTTAAACAGAAATTTCACATTTTTCTCACTTAGGTTTAATGTCCCCGTGAGTACTTTAAGTACAATCAGACAGTCTGTCAAACCCAGTATGACACAGCGCATGCCCACACAAGGACACGCTTCGGGTAACAGTTAGTATTATAATCACAGCGTATGTAAGGACGTAAGCGTGCTACTGATGGCAGTCGTAGAGGCCAGCACCGTGCTTAATTTTCCTCACCATCATTCGATCAATCACTTTGCCACCCTGAAACAAAAATCATGGGATGTAAGTGTCCCCATATGCACGCCAAGCAAATCATCTCTATTACCGTAACTAGCGGCATACTTATATGTCGTTTCCTCGCCAGAAACACTTTCTACACATTACACGACGCGGTGCATTATTTTCCGTTTTTCTTTCAGACAAGGGCATTTTTCCATAGTTTCAGTGTACATACTGGTTAATAAAAGCCATAAAAAAAACTAACAAATCTTTGATATATACAGTGCGTCCCCGGGTGTTAAAAAAAACCTCGCGGTCCTGTGCATTATTACGTGTACAAGTTTTTACGCAGAAACGAACCCACACAAACATCGTACGTATATCTCGTTAGTTACAGCAATTTCCTGACAGTGCGTCCCCGGGTGTTGAATCTTCTTATAAAAACATTAAATTATATAACAGTGAATTTCCAAAACAAATACGGTGTTTGGAACAGAGAAACAAATACGGTGTTTAGACCAGAGGGGTAGAAGTATCCAATCAAATTTGTCAGCTCTATGCCCAGCAAATGGCAGTCAAGACTGGCATGCGGATGTCACCTTATTGATAGAAATCTGCTCCAGGTCAATCTGTGTTGTATTTATGATATGCATCTTTGTATAGCCGAAGTCGTCAGTATGGAACGCGCTCCAGGGATAGACGTCCTTGTCAAATCCAGTCTGCCCTTCGTCGTTACCCTGCAAAACACCACACACGTTTTCGTACAATTCGTTTGGCACCACTGTGGTTATTGGATGGTTGTTTATGGCGCGCAGTTCTCACCTTTGAAGTCTGTCATTTAAAGCTATTTTGAAAAAAGTGACCAACAATTAGTAACGCACTCTGAAGCGGGATACTGAAATAGCAGGAGACTGGAAAGTTTTAAATCAAATTCAATGAACTTTAATTAACCCGGAGGACGCTGAGGTCCTGCCACAGCAAATGTCTGGAGTCCCCAGACGCCGTGCCCCACCAACTCCCCCCCCCCCCGAAACAAAGGACAGCCCATGGGACATAAATGACAGACTAGCGTTACTCTGCCAGCGGGTGAGAAAAGTAGTCATAAAGGCTTTAACACTCACAGCTGATCCCGTCACAACATGAATGGGGGCCCTGGGATCCACATAGGCAGAGCTTGTCCCATTGCACACCTGTCAGTGGAAAGTGAACAAATTTTACGATCTACTGAATTCAAATAAAGACAAAGAATTTTAAATCGATAGTTTTTATTTCAGTGGTTGCGCCACCAAGGTAACTAATCAGCTATTAAATGTGGAATACATCAGTTTGTAAAAAATTACTATAACACTATATGTGACAGTATAAAGATAAAGAAAATTTAAGAACTAAGTAGCTTTCTGTAAGTTTTTTTCTCTATTTTTGACATCTGGCAATGCTCTCCGTGGATCTGGCAGCACATTACTGAGCATACGAACCTGCCACGTACCGTTTTGTTATACACGGGCCACAGTCTCTCATACGAGTGTTCATGGGCGTAGAACTGTATGTCCACTCCAGCCTTATAGAACAAATCCTCCAGGTTAAACATGTGCGTGCCCGGCAGCCCAGTTCTAACCTGTAAATATGACAGAAGTGACAAGCCATCGTAGAGAGCCCAGCCCGCAACCGACGGGATTCTGATTACAGACGGCCATAAGGGCTTCTAACGAAACTTGAACAGTGACAAGGCTTGGATATTGTCTGTTGTTTCTACACGTATATTTTCCAGTTTGTCACCAAACTGCCTAGTCGTTTTTTGTGTTAACATGTTCACACTAAAATGAGGATGGAAGGCAAGATAACGCTTCATTCCCACTTGCAAATTTCGTTTGCAACTGGGTATCAGTTTGTAGTTTTTCTGGAAGTTTCTGCCCTTTTTTAGATTTTTTCTCCTTTTTTGCGGTTTGGATGGTTTTCAGAAAACTCCTAGTTTTTGGCATAGGAAGATGAAATTTGGCACAGGAGTAGGAGATGACGAGGTCTCGGTGAATCCGCAAAGGTCAAGGTCAAATTGAGGTCAAAGCTATTTTTTCCATAAAATGGTTTCCAGGAAACCTCTCCTAGCGTTTGAGTCAGCGGAGCTTTATATTTGATACACTTATAGGTAATCATCAGGTCTCGGTGAACCGCAAATATTTTTTACCTTGACCTCAAAGGTCAAGGTCAAATTGAGATCAAAATATTTTTTCAAAACCCCTATTAATCACGAAAAGTGGCCATAAAAAGTGCTCAAATCCCAGTTTGAACATATAAAACGTATTCAGTAGAAGGTAACCTTCCATACTGAATCTTGACCTTGAGGGCCAAGGTCAAAGGTCACGTGACCTCAAGGGCCGTTAATGATAGGCCGACTTATCTCGATAACGGTCAGAGATAGAGTGATTTTGAGCTCATTTTAGACCCTTTGGGCCTAAACAACATTACATAACAGGTACTTCGGTGACCTTCATCTCGGTCACGCTCAAGGACAAAAATCGGAGATTGACTGTTATCTCGAAAATGGTTAGAGATACAGTGATTTTGAGCTCATTCTCGACCCTCCGGGCCTAAACAACATTATATAAGAGGTACCTCGGTGACCTTGACCTCGGTCATGATCAAGGCCGAAAACCGGAAAATGACTGTTATCTCGAAAACGGTTAGAGATAAAGTGATTTTAAGCTCATTTTTAATCCTTTTGGGCCAAAACGACGACAAAGAATTGGCTCTGCATGACTTTAAGCTTCTTGGTCATAATTTAATAGAAATATTTTCTGCAGTGGTTTCTGCAAGTGGGTCTATTCAGCTATCTAGCGAAATTCTGTCTAGGATGTCATCAGATGGGAAAAATTCAAGATTGTGGCTGGCAGCCATTTGAATTAGCGCCCTTTAGAAATGTTTAAGTATTGTTTAAAATTTGATAATGGTCGGTCAAGTAGTTTTTTTGTTTTTTAACGTTAACCGAAAATTTCGAGTGAAAATCCAAGGTGGCGGTCATTGTGACCTTGATATTGGGTCAAAGTCATAAGAAAAACAAGTTTGTCCAAGGACAAAGTCCCAGCTTACGAAAAGCAATAAGACCAATTCCAGCGTGCATAAGCAAGGGAATTTTCCTGAAAAATTGGGCTTCAAAAGATGAGACGACAAAGAGCTAGCCCAATAATTAACTTAGCACCGGACCAGAACATAGACCGATAAATGCACACAAAGATTTCTTTCTCAGAAAAATGAGAAACACATTTTTTGTATCCCTGGTAGACTGGATAGTCTGCCATGGATACCTTCAAACAACGGTCGCATTTCGGACCAGTGCGCATATTTATGTAACTTGCCTTGATGCGCGGTTCTTATTCAGACAAGTGCGCATGTTTATTTAATTTTGCGTAGATGTGCGGTTCCCATTTTGGAACAGTGCACACGTTGATGTGCGGTTCGCATTTCTGACGAGAGTCGATGTTTTTTTTTTTTTTTTTACCTTTTGTGGATGTGCGGTTCTTATTTCGGATCAGTGCGCACGTTTAGTTACCTTGTGTTGATGTGTGGTTCTTATTTCGGATCAATGCGCATCTTTATTTACATTGTGTTTTTGTGCGGTTCTTATTTCGGATCAGTGCGCATGTTTATTTACCTTGTGTTGATGTGCGGTTCTTATTTCGGATCAGTGCGCATGTTTATTTACCTTGTGTTGATGTGCGGTTCTTATTCCATACCAATGCGCATGTTTATTTTACTTGCGTTGATGAGCGGTACTTATTTCGGACAGCCCAAGTTTTCTTAGGTTGCCTTGATACGCGGTTCGCATTTCGGACCATTTTGCATGTTTATTTAACTTGCGTTGGTGTGCGGTTTGCATTTTGGACCAGTGTGCATGTTTATTTAACTTGCGTTGATGAGCAGTTCGAATTTCGGATCATTATGCATGTTTATTTAACTTGCGTTAATGCGCGGTTCGAATTTTGGACCAGTGCGCATGTTTATTTAACTTGCGTTGATGCGCAGTGCTTATTTTGGACCAGTGCCAATGTTTGTTTAACTTGCGTTGGAGCGTGGTTCGCATTTCGAACCACTGCGCATGTTTATTTAACTTGCGTTGATGCGCGGTTCTTATTTCAGGCCAATGCGCATATTTCTTTAACTTGAGTTGATGCGCGGTTCTTATTCTGGACCAGTGCGTATGTTTATTTAAGTTGCGTTAATGGGCAGTTCGCATTTCGAAATAGTGCGCATGTTTATTTAACTTGCGTTGATTCAAGGTGCTTATTTTGGTCCAGTGTGCTTGCTTATTTAGCTTGTGTTGCTGTGCGGTTCGCATTTCGGACCAGCGGGCATGTTTTTTTTTAACTTGTGTTGATGCGTGGTTCACATTTTGGACCATTGCGCATATTTATTTAACTTGGGTTGATGATCGGTACTTATTTTGGACCGGTGCAAATGTTTATTTAACTTACGCTTATGTGCGGTTCGCAATTCGGACCAGTGTGCATGTTTATTTAATTTGCGTTGATATCCGGTTCGCATTTCGGACCAGTATACCTGTTTCTTTAGGTTGCGTTGATGCGCAGTTCGCATTTTGGGACAAGTGAGCAGGTTCATTTAGCTTGCGTTGACGCGCGATTTGCGTTTCGGACCAGAACGCATGTTTATTTAAGTCCCGTCGATGCCAGACTCTTATGTCTATTCAACTTGCGTCGATTCATGGTTCTTTCTTCGGACCACTGCGCATGTTTATTTAACTTGCGTTGATGCGCGGTTCTCATTTCAGACCACTGCGCATGTCTATTCAACTTGCGTCGATGCGTGGTTCTTTTTTTCGGACAAGTGCGCATGTTTGTTTAACTTGCGTTGATGTGCAGTGCTTATTTTGGACCGGATCGCATGTTTATTTAACTTCCGTCGATGCGCGGTTCGCATTTCAGGCCATTGCAAATGTTTATTTAACTTGTGTTGATGCGTGGTTCTCATTTCAGACCAGTGCGCATATTTATTTAACTTGCGTTGATGCGCGGTTCGCATTTCGGACCACTGCGCGTGTTTATTTAATTTGCCTCGATGTGCGGTTCGCATTTCGGACCAGTGCGCATGTTTCTTTAGGCTGCGTTGATGCGCGGTTCGCATTTCATACCACTGCGCATGTCTATTCAACTTACGTCGAAGCGTAGTTCTTTTTTCGGACCAGTGCGCATGTTTATTTAACCTGCGTTGATGCGCGGTGCTTATTTTGGACCAGTTCGCATCTTTATTTATCTTCCGTCGATGCGCGGTTCACATTTCGGACCAATGCGCATATTTATGTAACTTGCATCGATGCAGAGTACTTAATTTTGACTACTGCGAATGTTTCTTTAACTTGCGTCGATGTGCGTTTGTTAAATCTGACTATCTGCGCAAGTTCATTTAACTTGCGTTTATGCGCTGTAGGAGGAGATTCATTTAATTTTTTTTCTTCAAAAATTCCGAAAAAAATTCAAAAGTTTTCCAATTCACTCAAAAAGCACAAGCCGTATGCACGACCCCCTACAGACGGCTCATATCGAAAATAAATGAAATCTGATAAAAACTGTAGGAGGAAATGCATTTTGAATTTTTATCTTCAAAAATTCTCTCATCGACTGAAAAAGACAGGCCATATTCACGACACCCTAAGCATGCCTCAGCCCCAAAATAAATGATGTTTGATCAAAACTGCAGAAGAAAATGCATTTTGAGGTATTTTCATCAAAAATTCCCCCCGAAATCGAAAATTCCCAAGTCGAGTCAAATAGCACAAGCCGTATGCGAGACCTACCTAAGGATGCCTCATAGCAAAAATAAATGAAATCGGATAAAAACTGTAGGAGGAAATGCATTTTGAAGTTTTTCTTCAAAAATTCCCAAAAAATACAGAAATTGTCGGATCGACTAAAAAGCGCAAGTCGTATTCTCAACCCCTTAGGGATGGCCCAAACCCCAAAAAAAAAAAGAAAAAAAAAAAAAGGTTCAAAACTGTAGGGGGAAATGCATTTTGAAGTTTTTTTCTTCAAAAACTCCCTAAAAATACAAAAATTGCCCGATCGACTAAAAAGCACAAGCCGTATGCACTCACACCAAAAATAAATGACATCGAATCAAAATTGTAGGGGTAGATGCATTTTGAATTATTTTCGAAATTTTTGCTTAAAAAATTCCCCAAAAATATAAACTAAAAAAGCATAAGCCGTATGCACGACCCTTTAGGGGTGCCTCATACCAAAAATAAATGACATCGGGTCAAAAATGTAAGAGGCGATACATTTTAAAATTTCTTTAAAAAATCCCCAAAAATTCAAAAATCACCCGATCGACTAAAAAAGCACAAGCCGTATGCATGACCGCTTAGGAAATCCTCACACCAAAAATAAATTACATCGAATCAAAACTGTAGGAGTAGATGCATTTTTTTCAAAATTTTTGCTTAAAAAAATCCCCAAAAATACAAAAATTGTCCGATCGACTAAAAAAGCACAAGCCGTATGCACGACCCTTTAGGGGTGCCTCATACCAAAAATAAATGACATCGGGTCAAAAATGTAGGAGGAGATACATTTTTAATTTTTTTCTTTAAAAATTCGCCAAAAATTCAAAAATCACCCGATCGACTAGAAAAGCACAAGCCGTATGCACGACCCCTTAGGGATGCCTCACATTAAAAATAAATGACATCGGATCAAAATTGTAGGAGGAGATGCATTTTGAAACAAAGTTTACAGCGAACTAACTAACTAACTAACTAACTAACTAACTAACTAACTAACGGACGCCATCCGCAGACCGATAGGAATACCCCAGCTTACGTGCAACGTAAGCTGGGCTAATAACGTAGACCCACCCACTGTAACAGGCCATCTATACATCGAATGTCACAGTAAACGGATTATGTGGGTGGAGTAAAAACCGGTGATGGAAGAACGGACAGTACCATAAGCTACAGCTGCGGGGGTGGGGGGGGGGGGGCTTAAGCCCCGTTCAAGGGCTAATAATCGGACACCAGTCATTTTTCACGATCATACAAGGTCATCACATAAGGGTCTCCCAAACAGAAATACACAGAGAAAATGTACAAAATAAAACCTTGTTGTTTTCCAAGTTGTTGCAATGTTCGTTTTTACCATCGCTATTTGAGCAATACATGGGTCTGTGGCCAACAACAATTATCCACGGTCTCTCGCGTCTATTCGCGTCCTTGTTGGCCTCCTGAAAAACCAGTCACGAGCGTATCAGGCGACGTACCATGCTGCTTTTATAAGTACCGGGAAATAATATCAGGCAAATGTTCGCGCCTAACTAACGACAGACAAGCCCGGGAACGTAAACATTTCTCACTCCCTGTGGGCAACAAAATATCAGAACATAACGTCAGAATAAATTGAACGAATTACTGTTGGTAACGGCAAGTTAAACTTATTATGTGAATTCTGCTCAGTCACAGCAGAACTTTTCTTTGTTGAAATACTTCTTCGGTCGATAAGCATTTGCAACAAAATTCCATAAAATTTTAAATTTTCATTGAATACACAACTAATCTGTCACAGTTTTTTTTTTTTTACTTTCCAAAATCTAAGTTTTAAGTAGCGGTTCAATTAAACTGGTCGCAATGTAGTTTAACGAATTTAAAACTTTCTTAAACTGGTCCGCAGGAACATTTCAAATTATATAACCCATTCTGACATGAGAACAGAGAGGCTGAGACGTGTCCCTGACACCCCTGCGTTTTATAATCACTTACACTTAAATCTTGCTGGAGCCATTTGTACTGGTTCGCCACCATGTCTACTCCACCAGTAATGTTATAATCATCGTAATAGTACAATTCTGTGGATATCGAAATGATATGAGCTGGACCAACGTTGTAGCTGAAATTCACATTTTAGACTTTTTCTGTCACACTTGTTCCGATTTTGCAAAATAAAATTTTTGATCATTTGTCTAGAAAACCGTAAACCCAGATACCAGGTCTCCGTTCTTTTTTTTTTTTTTTAACTTTTCCACAAATTTTATATCTGGTGAATTTCTGGTCAGTGTCGATAAGTGTACAACACCGCATACCTGCAATAGATAAAATTTCTTACTGTGAAGTTTTAAATTCCTCGCCGACGACGCAAACAGAATTTTGCCCGTATAGTGTCTAGATTGTTTAAAAAATCTAACATTTAACAATTTTCAACATCATTTCGTCAATTTTTGGCCTTTTGTAAATATCTTGCACATTTGCAATATACATTTTCGTATCGCGCAAAGTTGCTGGCCTATAGACCAAACAATGAAAGAGGACTAATCTGAACAAGACTCAAACCCAGTACCCAAACTAGAGCGACCAGTGCACACGAAACGTCAGCGTACAGACTTTCAATCCAGACCTATTTAGTTTTCTTTTTATTTTTGTAAATAAATAATTAAATAAAATAAAAACAATTGTTTACCCAACCCAAATCTTTATTTCTTTAATACACATTTCCATCTTTTCCTTTTACTGAAATAAAATAATAATTTTGTTCTTCTGTAAACATAATGAAAGAATACACAGAATTATACACCGCCAAATATTCCAAAAATTTGCAATATATAATTATATTACACTTTTTATCATACCCTCACCCTTCTCCTACCAAAGGACAATCACGTGTCAATCACCAACCTCTCCAATGTGGGTCAAGAGGCTTACATAGCCTAGTCCACTTCACGAGCCCTACACAAATCTTTAAAACAAGACCGTCAAGTGACGGTACCCAGGGGCCGTGAGAGTAACAAGACACGAACTGGCACTATCATTCTGTCAAAATACGGCGAACAATTTCTCAGCATTAATTTCACCAGGTCTGAAGTTGATCCGATTCTCCATTATTTGGACATTTTGCGGTTTTTGTTTTGTTGAAAAATACATTGTTGAGATTTTTTATATATATATTTTTTTGGGTTTCCCGCTCGCGTCTAATTTTCCCCATCCAATCTTTTTTTATAACATTTGCTGACATGGAAACATCCTTTGATTAAAAGTTGTTTCTAGTTCCCACCGCTTTTGAAAGGCATTATCGTTCCTTGCAGCATGGCATTTTGACACACAATGACAGTGATGGAACATTAGTGTGTTTATGCTCTGCACTTGTAGGAATACACAGAACTCCTGCATTCTGGCAATGATTTGTAGTTCTTTTTCTCTCTTCTGCAGCCTCACATCTCTGAGAATTGACAGAGCGTCTAAATATTTCTCCTTTTGTGCAAGCTTCTGTTGATTTTAACTGGGAGAAAAACTTTTTTTTTGCTCTGGAAAATCATGAGCATGTCAAAACAGTCGAAACTGAAAGCTAAAAAAATCAGGCTTATCTTACCACTTAACAGTTCAAGCCACTCGCCGCAAGGCGTATTGTCGCACCATGGAAAAATTTCAGGCGAAGTTTAAAATTATACAACCTTAAAACCAATCAGTTTACAAAGTGTCTGAAAATTTTAGGCAGTCTACAACGTGGCTGGCTGAACTAGGCAGTTTACAAAGTGCCTGAAATGTTCGGGGACTTTGTAAACAAAAGAATTAACATACATTAACTTTCTGTCTGTAACTATATGAAAACAAAAATTTGTGCATGGCGTAAATGAAGATTTCGCCATGGTTCTACTGTCACTTTTACAGAAATATTTTTGCTGTGTAAAAAAGATAAACCAATGTTACAAAAACAATCACCTGTAATAAAGTCCTCCTCCTTGACTGTTAGGCATCGCAAATCTGTGCTTGTAGTTGGAAAAATTGCTGCAAAACAGAAGAAACAACAATAAAAATGCTAAATTTTGTCACAACTTTAACCAAATTCACAGTGACTGAGGGCTAATCAGGCCAGAAACACCAGACCGCTTTTAACTCACGTAGGCAATAACTTTATTGATAGATAGATAGCTAGATAGATAGACAGACAGATGGACAGACAGATGGACAGATAGATAGACAGATAGACAGACAGACAGATAGATAGATAGATAGATAGATAGACAGACAGATGGATAGATAGATAGATAGATAGATAGACAGACAGATAGATAGATACATAGATAGATAGATAGACAGACAGACAGACGGAGGGAGGGAGTGACAGAGGGAGGGAGAGAGGGAGAGAGAGAGAGAGCCATAGACTGCAAACTTACTACTTTTCCTCGTGGTTACCGGGGCACGTCATGTAGGGTATGTAGGCAGCTACGGGCTGTATTTGATTCATGAAAGCATCACCAACTCGGGCATTCTCCTAAACATAGCACAGAAGAAGGCTTCTTTTACCCCCCCCCCCCCCCTCCCTCCGCCTACTACACTTCCATGTGTAAGGACCGTGAGTGGCCGCAGTGTAATCTAGCTGTTTTCATCTTTCCCAGTTCTCACACTCTCTGTTTATGTGTGCTCCAGCGATAAACCACTTATTAAGCGTATAAAGTCCCAGTTTTCGAACACCTGAATTTGAGTTAAACTTTAAAATGACTAGTAGAATCCGATTAGTCTAAAATGTTTCTCATTATTTAGAGTTGTCATTAATGGTCGTTAAAGCAACCTCTGAGCACCTCTATCACATGAAATTTTATTCATGATTAGGAGCTCGGGCTGTACATCTTGCTCAGTTCTACACATTCCTCCCAACACAGCATGTAGTGTAGGGTAGAAGGATATGCTTAAAGTGACACACATCCTGCAGTGATATAATTTACTATCCACTACAGCATGGCAAAAATAGCACATTGTTTTATCTCGTACTTACACTGTCCATGTCATATGCGAAATCACCTGAAATGGAAATTAAAAAGACATTTAATTCATTAAGAAGAAAAAGGTTACCAATATTCAATAACAAGCAACTAGAATAATGTAGACGATGTAAACTGTAGGTGTGGCAATGTGGATTGTGGTTATTATAAACGTGGTTTACTCGGCGTTTTTTATCCGGGTTTTATCCAGTTACATCCATGATATCTACATTGTCTGCGCACATTCCCATCTTCCAAAAACAATAGAAAGGCATTCTTTACAACTGTACAATAGATGACTCCCTCGGTAGGGGAGGGGGAAGGGGGGGGGGCATTTTGTGCCATGTTGAGCTGCTTGTCATAACACAAGAGTAGCAGGTGACCCTTAAAGATACTTCAAGGCACTACATGTTTGCTGAGGCTACATAGCAACTCCAATGAAACAGCTTGGCAATCAATCGGAACAACTTTGCTGTCAGATGAGCAAAATCAAAAGTCAGCCCTGCAGAGGCATGTTAATATGACTTAAACATAACCGAGGTCAATCGTATTATTTCTGAGATATTGAGGAGGGGATTATGTGAGGTTAAGTTACGTTTTCGGCCATGAGCACTGGAAAGGGATTCTTAATCCAACAAAGATTGAAGCTGATCCAAATTGTTGTTCTCGAGTTATCGTGCTACAAAGTGTTCACAACACATTTTGACATAACATGACGTAATACGTAGCACTATATATACCAAATACAATGTGAACCGTTCGACCTACCCAAGGAACATTTAACACTTGCCAAGTTGAAAACTTGCAAAGTATTTTGAGGCTGTGCATGGCCAATGTTTCGGATTTTTTTTTTCTTTACTAGTCAGTCATTTTGTCTTTATTACTCCTCTAACCATTCTGGTCCTAGGACTCTCGAATTTCGTGCATACGTAGTACTTGATCTGAAGTTGTGCATCTCGCTTTCTGTTTCCATTTTAGTTTTCATTTCCATGATCCAAACGTGAGACAAAAAAGTGATTTTCATCAAGAAATACAATACGTAAGGGCTGCAGTAACATTTGCACAAGCCTTTCGCATCTACCAACATCCACACTGTGCATTACATAAATGATAGATGCATTATCTGCATACGGTCAACATATGATGAAATGCTTGTGTTTGTTTCATAAGAACGACACGTGGATGCAAAATCAAAACCTGGTTATTTTAATACACTGAATATTTCAATAAATTATCAGCTTCCCTTACGCATTAGTCACTTAGCGATAGTCGAGGTTGGAGGGGGGAAGTAAATGCCGTTTCATACAGTAAGGAGCAAATCTGTTTTTTTAGGAAGGCTACGAACTCGCAAAACAGTTTCATAGAAAGTTTTCGGAAGCTGAAAAAAAAACGATGTTTTGTCTGTAAAGGGAAAAAAACCTAAAATCAAGTGAAAAGTTTTCAAAATTCTACTCGAAGAGGGAAACTCAAATCATAGTGATAACGTTTTTTTCACGTTTGTCCAACATACATCAAATACAGGAGGAATCGGCTGTCAATCCAACTTGTCGTTCGTGACTTCGTGACTTATTCTGTTACCAGAGTCTAGTGTCCAAAACACGTAATGGCGTGGTATGACGTCATAAGACTCATACTTTGTGTCATATATACTCAAGACATAAAATGTCCGATCCACCCAAGGCATCATCCTACCTAGTAATTCGGCATTCCGTTCTGCAGTTAAAGTAATGACGCTGTTGTCACATTTTGATGCCCAATGACGTCATGCGTTGTCAAATATACGTCAAATGCAATCCCAATTGCCGGACAAACCCGAGGCATAATCCCACCAAGTTTGAAGCTGATCCAACATTTCGTTTAAGAGTTATCGTGTTAAGAAAATTGAGTGTCTACTACAAGGGTGTAGAAAAAAAATGGCAACGGAAAGAATGGCAATGGAAAAAATGGCACAAAGAAAAAATGGCACAAGGAAAAAATGGTACAGTAAAAAAAAGGAAAAATGTCGCCTTTTTGTCTAACTTGCAACTGCTGCAAACTTTCGACATTACTCCGGAGTTCAATCAAGTTCAATAACAACAAGGCATGTGTCTTGCAGTCCGACTCAAGACCAAAGAAAAATCCTTTCAGTGTCCCTGCCTGTCTGAAAGCACAACTCTTGTCTTAATCCTAATCCCCATGTACATTGTTTTAAGGACAATTTTGAGTGTTTGCAGGTAACCTGATGACGTTCACGAAGCTACTTTCAACGGCGAGCAGCGTACAAATAATATGTGCGAGGCCTGGAGCCACAGAATCGAACAGCTGGTCGGCATTGTCCACCGGTCCGTCTGGAAACTGATACTGGCTTAAAGCCGACGCCGCCCACGTCAGTGCTGTATTGCTGAATGCCGACCGTGGGGAACCTCCAAGAAAGCGCGTAAAACGTGTTCACGCACAACTACAGGCGCGACTTCTTCAGTTGTGGTTGGACCGACAGCAGGGCACAAAGACCGTGGAACGGTTCCTTCCAGGTGCAGGTCACAGCATTCGATGAACGCCGTGCAGAAATCAGCCTGAGTTGGAACAGTATTGTGCATCGACAAAAACAGTTTTCATAGTGATTCTAGTGTCTGATTTTATTTCGGGAAACGTAGATCTTCATTAAATGTACTTTTTTTAATGTGAATTCATTTTTGTGAATTTTTTTGTGAAATCGATTTGCAAGTAAACACGGTCAAAACTTATTTTAATATTCCGTTTTCCGTTTTTTAATATAAATAAAAAATGAAATTTTGATGTTGCCATTTTCCGATTTTCGCACTGTGCCATTATTTCCTTGTGCCGTTTTTTTTCATTCTTTCCGTTGCCATTTTTTTTCCTTTGCCATTTTTTCAGTACCCGCTACAACACACTCACGACAAACAAATTCAAGGTTTTCCGACTTTTGTCCTGTTGGTTGAGAAGTAGTTATTGCGCGGAAGGTTTAAGGTTCAAACTTGACATTTTGGTTGGTACTCCATTGATGGATGTACTCCAGGGAAAAACAGCAAGAAGCACCATGATTTGATGTGGGGTTCTTGTTGAGAACAAAAAACTAGGAATTAAAAAAAAAAAACTAGGAACGCCGAAAAAATCCAGAAAAAGTAGGACGAAACCAGCGTTTGAAAGCCTGCCAGCTTATGGGCGTTACGCGAGCTCTGTCTTCAATAAAGCCGTTGAGCCAACATAACCAAGCAGATGAACCTTAGAAGTCGCATGCATGCTGCGCCATAAGCTCTCCACTTAGTTGTATTACTAGACTACGCAGCTTGTAAAAAAAAACTTCATGCTGTTCAAGAAATGATAAGCAGTTCAAAGAAATATATTTTTAACTTTTAATGTTTGTCAAGTGTTGAAGATTTTGCTTGCGAAATGCGGTTCTAGTTATTTTTATGAGTTTCATTAATAAAAATGGATGAAATGGACGAATGCATTATTGCAATGAATTTTGCTGGATACGTTATGATATTCGATATCTCGAACTCTTTCTCTGGGTCCCTCGAGGTTCGAGTTATCGAATATGGACTGTATATATATATATATATATATATATATATATATATATATATATATATATATATATATATATATATAATATATATATATATATATATATAATCACCTATATGTAGCACAGAATCAATAGTGTGTCTTTGCGCTTCGTCTTGCAGGCTGGCCATTGCGGATGCAGCTGCATTGCCCATGTCCCCATAAACCGCCAACACAGGGCTCCACTCTGAGCCTGCACCCATGGTCTTGAAGTAGAAAAGGTCGCTCCAGCCCCTCGGACTGCCAACATGATAATCTGCAAGTTCGAGCAAAGCGCGCTGCCATCTTTCCTCATTAACAAAAAGATCTACAGCTGCATTTAGAGCATAATATTAACAGGCTGTCAACCGTTATGTTATAACTAATTTTGGATTTTAAATAGAAACAAAATATGTGTTGAGTTGTATATTCTGCTGCTGTAGTTTATCCAAAAGGTTTCAGTACTAGACGAAACTTTTAAAAACATTTCTGCTAACAGACACACTTCTTAACGCAAGGGGAATCGAATCCTCCGATGCGTTTTCGAGATCCAACGCGGAATAGCTAACTCATTTACAAATAACCTTTCAGAAAATTCACTATTGTGTCGAAGTCCCAAAGGTGTAATTTGTTTTGGCTTAGCACGAAATGCCCACGGTTCGACAATGTCGATGTCTATTCTTACACAGATCGGAACAGACTACCTCCTCAACCGAAGAAGACAGACGGACGGCTCAAAAGGTAGAACCAGTTCCCATGATCTGCGTGTGCATCAGCTTCATTAATTTGTTGCAGTAGGCTGAATCAATTCACAGGTCGGCTATTTTGTGACAATACGACAATTTGTTTTTAAATTCTCACGGGACAGTTTTCGGACGCCGGGTGTACCAACGCTTTCTACTCACCGTAATGTGTTTCCGGTTTTAAGTCAGTTATCAAAACCCTGTGAATCCACATTGATCTGTGCTCATCGCCGCCATCGGTGAAAAGACTTGCATTATTGCCAGTTGCTGTTAATTCCAAGCTTACATCCTGCCCATACTGAACTTGGGAAGGTTCAGCATAATCAAAGGTCACCCATGTCACCATTAGTTCCGACGCCTTTGCTGAAAATCACCAGAAGTTATAAAATGTAACGAAAACACGAAAGCCTCATCTTGCTCCGATTACCTGAAAGCCGACCTGTATTTATTAGTCACGAACATATTTTGCCCTTTATCATGCGTTTTCTCTGACTCTACGCTGGCCAAAAAATATGAATTTTGGTTGTAAGCAGGTGTATTCATACAATGCATAATGCATTGAAAAAATGTCAATGTGTTCATAATTTCTTAACGCCGATCTAGTGAACGCGACTCGGCATTTCAGAGACCTGGGTTTATTAGTTACTTGCAGATACTGATATTACTTGGCACACTTGCACGGGTTAACAACCCATTCGAAGAATCTATTGTCTATGTGCACGTGCATGTCATTACGTTTTGCACTAAAACAACATGGTAGCGGGAGAAAGCGGCATAAATTCAGGTGAGAGAAAACGCCCAAAAACATTGTGGTGTGCAAGTTGGTGAAAACGGCACATTTTTTTACAAACAAGAAAACGGCCCGAATTTTAAACTGAAAACATTTGAACCAATTTACTATTACCTAGAGTAAAGGAACATAAAATATATATGTTACAGCGAATCTGACTCACTTGGCGAATCTTTAGATTCGCTGAAAATTTTCAGCGAATCTACAGATTCGCTGGTTTTTCACCTTTAAAATTTTACAGATTCGCTAAAATTGGTAGACCAGACATCTTTACCGACAGGATTACTTGTGTTGGGTGATATTTGAAATTTAATTCCTTTTAGGTGACTTCTTTGGCTATATTTGGCTATATTGCAGTCGGAACTTTACACATATTTTTATTTAACTAGCTTTAAAATGCATTGTTGAACTGCGAATTTCTAGTCTCAGATAAAAAACAGTATTGGAAAGCGTTCGAAAATATTTGCTGTCAATATTCACAAAGACTTAAATTAAGTTTCTCTCTTTGTGTTATCGTCTTTCATAAAAAGCCTTTCTGTCCAAGCGATTATGCCAGCCCACAATATCGTCATTACTACGGACCGCTTTCTTGTAGAAACACCAGCTTCTGGGGCGAAATCTAGGGTTAGTTATCCATGTGTCCTTGACGCATCTCACGAATGGTTGATTTTGCCATTGGCTCCTGACGCAATCTGCTGGAAAGATGCTAAATTATTGGCTTCCTAAATGTACGGTAGTACAAAAAGTAGGTTGACGTGGTCTTGCATCAGAGCTTGAGGGGGGGGGGGGTGGTATGCGGCCGTTTTCGATTTGGAATTTTTTCTCCCGTATTCTACTACTACTACTACTACTACTACTACTACTAATAATAATAATAATAATAATAACAATAATAGTTTTTTCCACGATGGTCTGGCATCTGGACTGGTTGTTTGAATGAGCCTGCCTCACACTATTAAACTGCACAATCCGCACACGCTTTACTTCATGCTAGATATGTTCTCTAAGGACATAGAAAATAGATCAAAACGGCAAATGACCTAGCCCATTGGTCGTTCTTAAAATATATTTACATACAGATATGTAGCGACAGGAGACCGGCGTTTTTGTCACATGCAATGATGGAACTGGCTGTGAAAGATCGTCCAAACGTATTCTCTTAGTATCAAAACCCACGATACAGTATGGCAGAATTAAATATTCCTCATAAAGTCGAAATCTATAACCTAACATCATACAATACTTTCTGTACCTATCTTTTCCAACTACATTGAACACACATGTCAATTACCTATCCTAACCGTGTAGATACTCTAATTATGTATCTCAGAGGCGTGCATTAAAATAACTCGGTACAACAGTGTTCATGAGAGTGGGTCGTTTCCCCCTCCCCGTATCTTACTCCGGCTCGGGATGAGGCTGTGCTTCAACATCCTGCTTGAATGACCTTAAATGACCAATTTGTGGATACCATGAGAATACCCATAACTTTTAATACGATCACTGATCAGAAATACAAAATCAAAATCGTACTTTCATTTAAATACAAGCACCTCATAACACCAGATGAAAAAAACCGAAGCCCTGATAAAAAAAAACATCATGCTAGATAAATTTCCAACAACCGATACGATCCTAACAGAAATCGCGGTCATATCCTCGAATATAAAGTCCCCAGCCATAAGATCCCCAAATGAATTCAGGGCCAAAATGTTATGTTACCCTATTTAAGTACGAGCAAGCTCTACTTACTTCCATAAGAAAGGTGAACCTGTTCTGGCTGTATCAGTAAATCGCCGCATGCGCACCCGAAGCACAAAAACAAAACAAAGAACTGCATCATTCTCCTTCGCTTGGATGACATGCTGCTCTGCAAACATCAAAAGATAAGCGGGTTCAAACGAATATTTTCTAAATATTTTATCATCTTTCATAGTTTTTAGGGTTCGGAATTCCGACGAAAGTTTCGGTTCGGTTCGTGAGGAATCTTAGGTTAGAAGCACTCTCTCAACCACAGTGTAGCACTCTTCACTTCCCTGTCTACCCTCTCCACCTGGCTCCCCCCCCCCCATATGGTTGCCCCCTCCCATGTAGGGTATTTATGGTATATGCCCGGTACAAATGGTGAAGTACAACTTATCCAAATTGAACAGAAACGCTTGTTAAATAAAGTTCACAAAACTGGAAAAGGATTGAAATTATAGTCACTTCAAATTGGCAAAACACCTAAAATTTTTAATTGACAAGTTCGGTGTATTTCAGATTCGTATTCTAATAATCCATTTCTTTTTCACCCCTGAGCATCCGACAGCAAAACACTAATTGTGACGCTTTTTCGTGTAAATCCATTCGGAGCCATAGCGAAATTTTCGTCTATGAACCAAATTTGCGACATCATCGTCATCGGCTTCCGCATTTTGACGGTTATCGTAGATCAGAAACTGTTGGGGATTTGGTTCCTTTTTGTGCCCATTCGCCATGAATAATCACATCCTGAACGTGAGAGGAGACCTGTGGCATCTTGCGGGTACGCTCCCGGTTGATCAGCCTTTTCAGTGCTTCATCGTTACCGATCATCATGCAAGCGCCGTCATTCACAGCGGCCCTAGCCGTAGATATTCAGATGCCTTTCTCGCGTTTGCGTTGAAAGGGTCTTGATGCTCAGTCGAGCCTTCTGCGCCTCTACTGAAACGGGATTCGGGTCGTGATTATGGGTCCCGAGCGGCTCTGGATTACGTGATTAGCAGATGTTATCAGACATCCTCTGCATTTAAACGTGCTACGACGTACAAAGCGCCATGTTATTTTTTTTGTCTGCTCGAACACCTTTTTCGTGTACAAATATCCTTCATAATTGACATTTGTGTGCATACACGGAGCACAGTTTTTTACTTGAAAAAAAAAAGACAATAAATTTTGTAATTATCCTGCAAAAAACTTTTGAACTGATATTTCAAAAAGCATGAGAAAAAACATAAAGTTAAATACTGTGCTTATATAGAATAAATTTATGCCTAATTCTGCATATTTCAATTATTTGACTACACATTTTACAGATAATCTATAACCCATTTATTTAAATTTCTGGTCACTTGACTTTGGATCACATGACATGTAAAGGCAGGAACGCAAACAAACATTTGACAGCTGAGAGCGGAAGCTAACTTTTCTGCACTTTTTTTCTGCACTTTAACGAAGAAATAAAAACAAGTAAGTATTTGTGAAACACAAGCAGGACCCAACCGCCCCCCAAATTCATAGGGGTATAAAGCGAAGACGGACAGACGGACGGCAAGACCGACGGACGGACACCCCAAACCTATAGACCCCAATCCGAAGGGTTGGGGCCTAAATATACGACCCTTCAAAAGTTGTGCCTGTTTTAAAAAAAAAAAGGTACATTAGACATGAACTTTCTGTACGAGGAAAAGAACATTCAAACAGCACATCGTCATTGATTAAAATACAAATTGCTCTGTTAGTTGCAGATGATTATCATACCTATAAGAATATTCTGGTGAATTGCGCCGCTTCTAGTTTGCAAATTAACCTGGAATAACCGGCGCATACGCTGTTTTCATATAACAGAACACATTTTCAGTTTTGCCAATTACGATGTGCTGTTCAATTTCATGTTTCTCTCCTTGTAGGTGCTTAAATAATAAGGACTGCTATGCAGGATTGTGCCTCAGATCAAATGAAGTTGACCTCTATTAACGAAACAATGGAAGGAGTCGTACAGCGGTGTGCCATAATATTATAAACAAATATGGCGGCGACGTTGAAACGTACGTTTTAAATTTAAAAATCATTGCCAATAGACAACATAAAATCTTACCTCAATACTTAGAAATAAAACCCTTTGCTGTTATTATTTTCAACGTTCGTCTCGGCAAAGAGTTGTACAAACTTTTAATAAGCACTAATGGGATTCCTTGCCATACATCGCGAGCCTCAGCTTCCAGGTCTTCTTCATTTTTTATGAGGTTCAATCGTTTACTTAACCTATTTTTCACATACAACCAACAGTTTTCAATAATATTAGGAGATTGAGCAGACCCAAGAATTCTGTCCAATATCCCTTTCCCCTAGCCCAGGATAAATGTCTTTTTCCATTCAAATCTGTAATTCGAATGTTCTTCCCAAGCACCCCTCTGTGATACTTATGTTTGTGTAAATATCTCTGAATTGTTCGTGTAGATAAACGACGGTAACTACTTTGGTTAAATTCAGGGGTAATTTCTCCCACTGGTAGCGATTTGTTTGTTTTCAGCAGCCTTAGTAATTTTCGTTCACCTCTGATACAGGGTTGAGATTTCGCGGTCGCCCGGTCGCCCGAGTGGCACCAACTTTTTCTGAGTATTTTCGGGTAAGCACTGTTGATTATTTTAAACACCATTATGTTGTTATTTTTTCATGTGAGGCGGGCTAGACAAATTTTGCAAAAACTGCGCCGGGCGACTAACTTTTTTGCCGGGCGAGTAACTTTTGAAAGACCAGAAAAGTCTCAATCCTGTGATATCAAGTTTTTTCTTCCTTCCAGTTCTTTTCTTATTTTCTGTATTTCCTCTTTGTTTAAACCTTTTCAGCACTGCATACACTGAGCCCCTATTTAATTTTAAATATTTAGCAAATTTTGAGCACTTTTCACCGTCTAAATATTTCCTAATGATCATTTCTTTAACTTGTGTTGTTAAATCTTTTGATTTCCCCAATAGCACTAAAAAGCATAATAAAAAGGGTGTTCTAGTTACAAAAGTAACAAAATTACGTCACGATGCACTAGAAATTACTTATTCATTGATATATGGTCACAGTCACCATCTGAGTTTCATTATGTTCGAATGCAAACCATCCATCGTCCACAAAATAAGCCAATTCGCACTTTCGGGTCTTTCCGGTGGAGGTGTTGTTTCGACTGCAAATTTTTGGGACAAATTGTTAAGAAATGATTTTTATCCCAACTGAATTCAGCCGAAACGCAAAAACTTTTCGGCAAAAGTCAAAGTACGAATTGACTTATACACAGGTGCGTTATGGACGCCATATTTATTTATCACGTCACAACCTTACAGCCATCAATGAGAATTAACATTTTCATCACGTGATCAAAAAGTGCCATTGCCTGCGTCGGAGCAAAAAGCATATTTTCTCACTCTTTTATATCAAATTTAACAGGGTGTTTTTCTTGTTCTGGGTTGATTGCATACATTTTGGCCTACTTGTCACATACCAGGAAGTTAGTTCTTTAAATAGTTTTTACCGTTTAGAAAAATTTTATTACTGAACCTAAACGGCGATGGCCAAAACGGCAACAAGTGCAACCCCGGACAAAACGGCAACGGAGTTTTTTTTAAGTTTATGCTTTAAAACGCTTATTAAAAAAAAAACAAAAAGTAACAGCGTTGCCAACTCAGTTTATTTAAACATCAGAGATAAACAAATTTGAACAAAGTTCTGTATTTCTCCCAACTCGCCCTTCCTGCCCTCCCTAACCACCTCCTCCCAGTCACTAGTCACCGTCTCAGTAATCCGCTCAAGGAATGATGTACTCACTTACCTTTTCTCAGGTAAAACTGAAAATTATTTTCTCAGGTAAAATAAAATTTATTCTTCTCTTTCATTGGTGTGGATTCATAAATAATAACAGCATTTCACCTAACCGATACAGACAAGGATTAGCTCATTGAGGCGATCAAATTTCATTAGTCTTTCATTGCTGCTAATCTGAAGTCCCTTTAAAGGCATTTTTATTTTGCCTTTTATTGGTGTGGATTCACGTGCAATAACGGATTAGTGGGCAGTCACTAAGTACAATTGTCTTTCAAAATGTACTTATTTACCCCTCCCCCACACGATGGATTATCGTATAATTGCAATTAGGAATATATGGGAAAATAAGTGTTAAATTATCCATTTTATTTTGCCTTAAAATTTAAATATTGGTTCAAATTATACTAATCTTCAAGTGGAAATGAATTGATTTATCTGACAACACTATTCTTTGTATTTTGATTTTCAACATTAAATTATTAATCTTCGTCGCCGTTTTGTCCAGGGTTGCACTTGTCGCCGTTTAGGCCATCGCCGTTTGGTCTTCTCCGTTTTGGTCGTCGCCGTTTTGTCCGGGATTCGTAAGGAACAGCTGACTTGGAGCTAGCTCAAAGGAGTCGCTCACTGTTGGGAGATCTGCTCTGTGCCAAAGGGATACTCGTACACAAATTAAGATAATAATGAGCTGACCTGGAGTTAATTTGGAGTTAAGGTAGTGAAGTCTGCAGTCACTTTTTTTTATACTTCCTTACTTGGAGCGGAGTTCGTACCGTATCATGTGACTGGTATTGGCTATTTTCCGAATCGATCTGCTTTCTTGCGTAGCTAGCCTGTTAGTTTGTTGGATACGTTACTGCCGCTGCAATTTTAAGATATACTAAGAAGTTCATCGGTGTTACTTTCTCTTTCGCAACTTGGGACCATTTTGAAACCGTGAAGTACAAATTAATTATTTTATTAGTATATTGCTAATATTAATTATCTTACTATTATTCTAAAACGTTAAGCAAAGATATATTTGATATAACTTGTCTTATTAATTATTTTGACTGTTTTACAAGTTTAAGAGCGACATACTATTCTGAAAAATATTTATACTTCATTTATTTATTGATTCAATTATTTTATTATTATTATTATTTTTTTTTTATTATTATTATTATTATTATTATTATTATTTTTTTTTTTTAATTTTAATTTTTATTTTTTTTTTGCATTTACAAAAATTTATTACTTGGCTGTCAGAATTGTGACACTCAAAATTCTTACCCTTTGAAAGGTTGTCATATTGGCGAGTTTTTGCCATTCAGCTTCTACGACAATTATCAGATGAGTTGTCAATAAACATCAGGTGATATTTTAACCTTTTAAAACTCAATACTTATATGCAGAAAGAGTATAAATATGGTAGAGGTACCCAATGTTTTAAGAGCTGATCGAAAGCCCCAGTGGGCTTTATTTTTGAATTCCATGATAGGTGATCTAACCTACCGCATTCGCTTAGCTAAGAGCAAAAGTCAATCCCCTGTTGACCACTCCGAGCTGGAATCGAACTCAGGACCTTGAGATTACAAGACCAACGCCCTGTTTTTAGTAACCACTGCATTTCACTGTTTTAGTCAATTGTTTTAATAAACAACGCACGCAGTAAGAGGTTTTATCAGCACATCCGCAAGACCCACACCCTCTGTACGATGTCGCTATGTTTTTCGCAAGTATCTGGATACAAGTATAAAATTAAGAACAGAAATCAGAAGGTTAAGGCTAGAAGCAACTGCTCGTACAAAAGCTAGCCTTCATTAGATATTTTAGTTTTAATGAGTGACAAATTAAGGACAAAATGTTGATCAAGTCTGCTGTGCAATTATAGTGTTGACGCTCAAGTTATTATTTCTTGGCAAAAACCTGCTATTCAGAACGGAAACTTTTCGGAATCACGGTTCACCGCGTTGTTGACTAACAACTAACCTCTACGGCAGAGGCGAACTATTTTATAACAACGAAGTTCGTCGTACATAAACATCCGGTGGCCATTTTGCTGACTGGTGATGAGGTGATTACTTGTAAAAAGGAATTATTTACAGAAAAAAAGACATTTTCTGACTTAATTTATAACAGAATATAATATACTGCTAATTGCTAACCCACGGGTTACAAAAGGATAATATGTAAAATGAAAACTTTATTATTAAAATATCATTGTCCACGTCTACGAGTACTCGAACAAGTACAAGGGAGAGAAGATAGAATTGGCTAGAGTAGATCGTAATTGGTGACAACAAAATACTAAATTCTAACTCCACTAAATAAGCCAGCTGCAAGTTTTGCAACCTATCGATTTAATATACATCAGTTTGTGATATTTGACAAAATAAATTTGTTTTGAACCACGGAAGATGTTCTTTTTCATTTCACCAATTTGGATCTACTGTAACCATTCGTTCTCTCCCCCCCCCCTCGTACAAGCCAAAGTTTCAAGTACGGTAATTCCTCGCCTAAAAGAGGTTACAAGGTAACGTTGCCACACCTTAAAAGAGATACAACTAGTCTTGCCGCAAAAGTTCTTGCAAAACACGTCATTTATTGACAAACATTGATCACAGATCAGAGTCAGAACTAAAGTATTGTCCGAACATTAGGTCTCTTGTGGCTCCCCCCTCCCCCAATATGTATACCAATAGCTAGGTAAAACCCGCCTGTCTGTAGTGTCGCCACCTCCCGAAAGCAACAGTCCTCCCGACCACTGTCACTTGTTTTCGAATGCAAAATATTGAGCTGCCATAAGTAAACTGTTAGTAAACACATATACATGCCAGGTTTATGCCCACATGTAATCCGTATAGCAGTTAGTAGTCATTTTAAAAAGTGAGTTGGTATGTCTTACAATCTGCACTTAAAATTTATATTTCGGGATGATAGAGTAAAGCAGTTACAGCTAGGAAGATGTTGCCCGAAAAAAATGATATCGACCTGGCATTTTCGTGAATCACGACATTTAACAGAACATATGCGTAAAATCCTGTATTTGCTACATGCCAAAGCATTACGCGATCGCATCCAAAACACGAGAGTTATTGCGCAAAAATCCAATGAAAAAAGTGACGGACGGCCCTAGGTTACTGGTTTTAAGATATGGTCGTGTTAAAGACATGTTATACACTATTTCTTTGATAAGTTAGAAGTTATGAGTTTGTAATAAATGTAGTGTTTAGCAGCACTTCATTAAAAAAAAAAAGAAAAGGAAACTGAACAACACGTGCAAAAATGTGTTTTGTACCAATGAATACATGCATCAAAAACAATAATAATAAATCCATTGTTTCAGTAAAAGTGGAGGGGGTTTGTTTGTCTGGTGGGGTTTATTTGCATAGACTTTACAGTCCATGCAAACAGGGGGATTTGTTAGCAAAGACAGGGATGTGGAGGGCTGTTGCCCTGATTACCGGCGTGTAGAAACCATAGTCTAGAACAAAGCTTGCTTATACATGTTTCATTTGTATATGTCCCGGTCCAAATACTTGACAGATTTGATGTTCTGATTCTAATTCAAACGTTGTCGTTTATTAGCCCAGCCGACCTTCGTTGATGGACTATTACCAACACTGGTGTGGTTTAACCATCTCCGTTGAGGGTGTTTTTGATTTCTGGTTCAATTTTTTTGAAATTTGTCAGGAGTTACGTTATTCATTCATTTAGCTGAAGTGGAGCGTCGAAAGTACGAGCGTGCTTTCAACAAAAATCCCACAGGTGAAAACCTCTATTTGCAAACAAGCTGGAAGAAAGACGAATGCTCTTATACGTAGAAAAAAAAATCTACAATTCTGTCGTATCTTTTATTAATATTATAATTATTATTATTTTTTTTATTATGATTATATCTAAAAAACGAAGGTGGTCAAAAGCAGTTATTAGGCCCCAACCCTTCGGATTGGCCCTGTAGGTTTGTCCGTCCGTCTGTCCGTCATCGCCTTATACCCCTATGAATTTGGGGGGCGGTTGGGGCCTGCTTGTGTTTCACAAATACTTACTTGTTTAAGTTAGTTAATAAAATAGCAAATATTAAACGTTGGTGCTCTGTCCAAACGCTTATAATGTTAAAGAGCTGGCACACAAATTTGCTACATATTTTAAAGACAAAATTGACAAAATCTCAGTCGACCTGGAATAAACCCCTTCACCTCTGTCGGCAACGCTTCCGGTGGCTAATGGGGAGCTGTCCAGTCAATTCAACGCGTTTAAACCATTAACGCCTGAACGACTCAAGACTTGTATTTTAGCATCCCCAAAAAAGTTTTTCCCTCGATCCGCTGCCAACTAGCACTAGTATATAATGATTGTGTCGATGAGTGTGCCCCTGTGTTACTTAGAATAGTCAATACTTCCCTTACTTCAGGGTTGATACCCGACCCTCTCAAAAAAGCACTACCGGTAATTACACCTGTTCCCAAAAAAAACAAATGTGGCAGAATACGACAGTTTCAGGCCAGTATCAAATCTTTCATTTATTTCCAAATTAATTTTAGATTAGCTCACCCAGTGCAGATAAAACTACTGGACTTGAGTGTCGCTTTCGACACAATCCCTCATGGTATGATTTTAGATAGGCTCCAAACCGATTTCGGCATCTGCGGAGTTCCTCTCCAGTGGTTCCACTCATATTTCAGTGAGTCAACAATAATGCTATGTTCCATCTTGTCCCTCTCCAGACAGGGATGCCTCAGTGATCGCATCTTGGCCCCTGGGGCTACACAAAATACACAATAAAGGTTCGGTACCTTAATTCGCTTTCTTCTTATTTTATTTCACATGTTTGCGGATGATAGTTAATTGTACAAAGCGCTCAACCCTGACTCAATGCAGTCACAGATAACATCAAAAACTAGTCTTGAGAAATGTCTCACAGAAATCTCAATATCTCAAAATAGACTGAAGCTGAATGGTAATAAAACAAATTTCATCATGTTTGGCACCAAACAGTAACTCGCCAAAATAATCTTCATTAGTATTGAAGTAGACAACAATTGAGGCAAGATTCGTGCGTGTGGATCTTGGCGTCATGCTTGACAACACTCTAAAAATGAGTGACCACGTTAGCGATGTCCTCAGAAAGTGCTTCGTGAACCTACGACGCATACGATTCATCCATCGGTACCTCACGGTGAGCCCCACCCGAACACTAGTCCAGGCGCTAGTCACATCGCGCCTCGACTACTGCAAGTCTTCTAGTCGGTATGTCTGAAGAACTCGTGGATAAACTCCAAGCCGTGCAAAACGCAGCCACTAGATTAATATACCGCCGTAAAAAGCACGACCATAGCAGTCTCGTACTCAAGCAGCTCCACTGGCTACCAATATGCCAAAGGATGACCTGTAAGCTGGCTGTGATAACGTTCAATGTTCTTGATGGAAACAGCCCAGTATGTCTAAATGAGCTACTCAGACCTACCAGGAACGGACGGTCTTTGCGTTCGAACCAACAAGTACTAGAAATACCCAAAACCAAGCTCAAAACCGCAGGTGATGGCACCTTTACATCAGTAGCACCAAAAGTGTGGAATAATCTGCCAAGTGAACTTAGAAGCGCAACCGCCATAGTAGTTACAGTAGTATTCAAGCGAGGACAGAAGCCGTACTTGTTTAGAAAAGCCTATCTTTTAGTTAACAGAGTTGTATCAGTAGTCATATATTATCTACTTATCGTTTAGTATATCGTATGGTTTTAAAGTATTTTTTAACAATCTTAGTGTATATTAATCATATATCAAATGTTTTTGAATTTGTAAAGCGCTTAGAGCAAAGTAGTAATTTTGAATAAGCGCAATATATAAAAGAATGTAATAATAATAATAATATATGTATATATTTGTGTTTTGAAATGGACCAAAAAGTGAGGAATCAACACTTTGTCAATAACGATAAAACTCTATAACTTTCATCGAGACTCAGGAGTTCTGTCCAGATAAGTTCTCAAAAACCGTAAGACTTTCTAAGCTGTGTACAGGGACAAAATATATATTGCTGATGGGCAAAGTCGTGTTATTTTTGATGTGACTAAAATCGGTCAACATATCAGCAAAATAGCGCCCAAGTTAGTAAACAGGAAAACATACCAACTGAACTGAGTATTGATTTTAATTTGATGGCATTTGTTCGCTCAAAGAATATATATTTTAGTTTAGCGCTTGGGTGAACGCTTTGAGGTGCGCCTCTGGGACTTTGCCGAAAATCTTTAATTTTCTGAAAAATTGCTTGTAAAGCAGTTGGCTACTACACTGTGAAAAGCTCTTGAACCCTCGTAGATAAACTATAGTAGAAGGCTGTGTCCCTGAACAGTCAAATACTTTGTCTACTTCTGGGGGAGGAGGGGCTTCGGTATCTACGAGTACTTGTTATTCAATTTTTTTTCAGATATGCTTAAGAGTACAAGTTCTGCTGTGTTTCCTCTAGGAATGAGTGTTCTTGGAATTTGTCAGGTAAGCTTTAGAAATATTTTTACCTATCTATTTTAGTTCATTCATGTTCTTGGGTTAGACAATTTCGGTCCCTCTATTTATTCCCCGGAGCAAACGAAGAAATATAGTGTTGTTATTATGAAAAGGTTAAGTGGTAATTTAGATATCTACAAATTTTTGCGCAACAGAATTGTTACTTCGCGCAGAAAATAGTTTATAATGTTCCTTTTTATACGAAAAAGGAGGTATGCTATGGTTTGTTCGGAATACTTCCGACTGCTAAACGCTTAAAACAACTGCCTTTCCTAGACGTTTGCTTGGATTGCTTAAAAGTTTTGCAGCACCCGAGAAGTGGTCTTCACACTAATTGTATCTTACTTCTTTGTATTTGGTAGGAGTGCGGATGCTCCTGCAATTCATGTGCAGCTTACAGCAACAAGTAAGTTTATGGGCTTACATAAACTGAGAGGGTTTTAGTCAACACAGCCTTTTGCGAACTCGAGTCCTACTATGCACCATGACTTAAATTTAGTCACCAAAGATCTCCCAAAATTATCTTCTGGGCGGGGGAGGGGGGTTGGTTTTGGTTGGAGAAGAAGAGCAGAACCTTCGGCGAAAGAACGGCCTTTTCCGGATTTTGCCCGGCTGTTTTTTCTTTTCTCTGGCGGATCGCCCCGAGACCCATTGCTTGGCATTTTTGAAACCACATGACAGTAATGCAATGTCATTCTAAAAACTTTCTCAGTGATAAGAATATCATTGCATCGAAGTACTAAATGTAATACGCGTAATTGCACTCGAAGGAGAAATTGCTATGGCTGAAGATATTAATTCCAATTGCAATTGAAGTGCCAATCACTGGAAACAACAACGCTTATTGATTTCAATGACTTTCTGTTTAAACTCATCACATTTTCATTAAAAAGGAATAACGATTGGATTCAAATAGCCAGCAACGCTGTTAAAAATTTGAAACGCCTAAAATGTTTTATATAATCGATGCAAAACTACATCTTTATATAATGGGCAGCCCCCCTTTTAAGAGAAAAAGTAATACAAGAAGTGGAACGCAAACGCTATGGAAGTCCATAGCCAATCAAATTTTGCCGGAGGGTCGTGGTAACAACACATGGTAGGGCAGATTTTTGGTTAGGATAACCTTAATTTCACTGTATTCGTACATGTTCTAATGTCACAGCATAAACTATTCCACAGCATAAAGACGTGATAAACTGTCCAGGCATGGTATTTTGCAGAGGAGTTTGTTTTGTAGGAGGAGGGAAGTTTAAACATGAGGCTTTTATATTCATGCAAACTAGAGATATGAAATTTTGTGAAATTTTAGCTTGAATTCTATAAAATCTTTCTCTTGAATATTTCAGGATATGTTTCTCTTTAAGTAGTCCACACCAGTTCTGGTGGCCAGTAAACAAGTTTTGACGATTTCTTCTTACAAAATCACTCCTTTTCACTGCGCTTTACTTCCCGTATACAAGGAAGATATCGCGTTCACGAGTTGATGCTAATCTCTGGTGCATTTTGGATAAAAACAGATATGTTCCTTTGCGTAGGCAGTGGGACAGCAATGATGCATTGCTAGCTGTCCGTAGTATGAAGCCACATCAATACAAACCTATGTATATATTGAGCTGTAATCAATAATTTACCCTGATGTTGCGTTACCGATGACTTACTTGTATAGACTGCGGTCAAACAACTGGGAATGAAAGTACGATTTTCGAATTTCACAAGGTGTCCCCGACGTGGTAGAAAAATAACGTTGCGAGTGTTACTTTGTGGCTATGATGACGTAAAAGTTGGTTATGGACACGACTATGTGTGTCTCCCACAGGGATAGTAAGATCGGCTTCAAACTGGTAGGAGTTATTCGCACAGTTGTTGGTTGAAATCACGTGACATGGTGTGTAAATTCTAATGACGTTGTGAGTGCAGATCCATTTGACTCGTGTACTTGATACGCGCGTAACGTCATAGAAACAGCCAGGCAGCGAACGATTGTCGCTGTTACATCAGCGTGCAGCATACGTCTGTATTGTATGAACATAATTATAGTGCAGTCATAAGTATTGTAAGCCTCAGAAAAAAAATTGAGGAAAAATTTTTAAAGATGAGTGCAGAATTTATTTAGGAAATATACTAAGTGTAAATTTTTGTATTGTTTTGAAAAGTAGTCACAGCGTATGTGCTGTTACTCTCTAGACTTCAAGCGGACAGAGTGCTTATAAAAACACCAATGCAATATAGCATGGAAATTATTGTATCGAATGCAATACTGTTCAATAGTGTTATCATGCCACGTTTTCGTGTCATAGCCTTGATCTGCACCATGAAATCGAAGAGCTGAGGTCTAAGCTGATGAAGAACAGCAGCCATATCGAGCAGCTTCAAGCAGAATACGAAGATGAAAGGCGCTCCTCCATGTGTCAAACGGACAGGCTACAGGACGAACTGGCCAAAATGCGAGACAGATACGACAGGTGAGCTAAAGGTCGCGCCCTCCAAACCCACCCTCTCCCCCCCTATCCCCGTCCGTCCGACCCACCATCTCTTTCGGCCCACGCTGATAATCCGTTGCCTGTAATATTTATTTTTCCGCCATTAGGGGAAATTTTTGTACTTTCTGTGTGTATTTGGTGTGTGTGTTTGTTGCAGATACTTGATTTTGTTAATACGATAAACAGCTTCAAACCTGGTAGGGTTGTGCCTTGGGTTGGTACACCGACTGAGATTGTATTTGACGTATATTGGACAACACAATACGCCATAGGACGTAAAAAAGTGATTAAACACTCGCACCTTCCTCTAAATTTCGGGGAAGGTTGGTTCGACAGCACCCAGATTGGTGAATGCGTGGGGGAGTGGGGACGTACGGTCCAGAACCGGTATGAGGTATGTGAGTGAACGAGTGGGGTTTGATGAGCGGCAGGGGGGAGGTGGAAGGTGTAGGCAGAAAGAAACAAAATGGGAATGGCTGAAACAAAGCTACTTTGTAAGTACCTTAGCTGTACTTGGTTACTTATTAAGTTACTTAGTTTGACCAAGGTACTTCACAAGTGAACAGGCGACAAATTTGCTTTGAACGTAGATTAGTTGAACTAATGTGGAAATGCGAAAAATAAAAACGTTTTGTGAGTCAAATGTGACAAAACCTTTATATATAATCTGACTATCTCTTGTTTCTCTCCACTGCCTGCTTTATGGGGAAAACACCAAGTACCCGGGTGTAACAGGATATCTTGGCCCCCCGGATATCTTCGCTCCCTCCCCCCGCCCCCCCCCCGGACAAGACAAGATATCCTAGGACGCTTACGAATAAACATGACTGTTCCTAATCTAAGACAGTGCTTATAAAAACTTGAAAATTAAAAAAAAGGGACAATGCTGATGTGCTGCTGGGGTTATCATTTTTTATGGATATAGAGGTGAGCTCAGAACGGTATTGGGTATGCATTTCGTTTCTGGTTTCTACTCAAAATAATCGGCTAGAAAACTAATATTTTGCATGCCAAGACGGAACAGTCCATGCCCTACAAATGGCTTCATATGATCAGTGCTTATGACTTCATAATAATTTATTCAGCCCAGAAAACATTGTGATGTTCCAAAAGGTTGTATAGACGTTGCACCTGACGTCGGATCAACGTCGATTTTTTTGGTTGATGATGGTAATCAAAACAACGTCTAGTTTTCGGCGTTAAATCGATTTCTATTATCCAACGTCTGATTCAAGTTATGAATGGGTCGCAAATGGAAGCCCAACCCCCGACGTTGTAAAGACTAGTTTTCGCCATCTATACAGCGTCGATTTTTTCGGCGTCTATTTGACGTTGCACAAAAGACGTTGATTAAACGTCGGAAAGTGGTGTAATGTTGCGACCAAAAGCAAAAGACCAAAAACAACGTTATTAGCCAACGTTTAATAAACCTTGTGTCAAAGACGTTTATTAGACGTTGATCATGGTCGCGACCAATTACCACTTTTTCCAATCAACGTCTTTTGTGCAACGTTAAAAACTGTAATCGACGTTACGTCGACGTCGGAATATTTACTGGGACACAGCATGTCATAAGCTGTGTTTCCTATAGTTTTGATGCAACTGGCATCATGACACTGCTTTTAACATATGCCTTTGCGGAGTTCTACATTTGTTATTCTTCAATATCGCAATTTTTATGGCCCAAGTGTAATTTTCGCTACTCGGTAGCGAAAACAGTCTAGTTTTATTATTAAGGGTGCATGAGCACTGTGCAAACGTACTTCTTATGCTTCTCAACAAGTGACGCGCGAGGCTGTCCATCTGAAACTATAAACCACGTCTTGGCTGTCACCCGGTCTCCCGAAGGTTTATGTTCATTGCTCGCGTAATCAGTTCTTCATAGTTGCAAGCACTTTGAATACCACCGGAATAGCCCAAATATTATTTCTCAATTCAAGGTGATTTGTGGTTCGCATTTCAGGTTGATGGATTCTTACAAGAAGTCTCAAAAAGTGAACCATGATCTCGAAGACAAGTTATTAAATATGGTATGTACTTCATTTGTCAAAAGACTTCCTACACGCCTGTGGGTCTGACGTGGCTGATCCAGGGTGCTGGCTAACTGTGGTTTACAGTACCGGCTTCTAACAATAATTATTGCAGCAGTATAAGCCTACTTGACTGTGTTGTGACGAATCCAGTCTCCGCGACCGAGGAGAGAAATATCGTGTTTGTGCGTACTGTGTGAGCGTGTGTGTATGTCAGTCTGTTGTGAATACAATGCAGTGTTGCCACATCATCCCTTTTTTAAAGGATTGTCTTTTTTTCAAAAGCCCGATTTTATCCTTTTTTATCCTTAAATACTTTTCCTTTATACTTTTTTTTTGTAATTTTCATCCTTTTTTATACTTTTTTTCGCTTTTCATACTTTTTTTTAAAAATTTTGATACGTTTTTTATATTTGTCTAATAAACTGAAAAAAATTAGGGAACACAACGAAGCTGTTTTCTTGTTTTCCAAGGGTTCATTAACAAAATGATGGGAAAAAAGCGGGACAGCCCTTTTTGTAATATTCAGAACAATTTACACTTACGTATGCAAATATTTTTAATCGCTGTTAAAACGAGGATTTCAATAAGTAATAATTACAAAAAAAATGATACAATATGATTAACATTAATTTTTTCTCGATTTTTAAGCAAAATGTGAATTATCCTTTTTTTCATACTTTTTTCCCAATTTTATCCCTTTTTTGCACTTTTTTATACTTTTTTTTTTCTTGATGGCCCCGTAGCAACACTGACAATTTTTGTACAGGATATCGAGAGAACGAAAAATCGGATCTACTTCAAACTTGGTCTGTTTATTCCTTTGTGGGATTGTTGCTTGGTAGGTCCGAAAGATTCTGACAGATTTTGTCGCAAGTAGAACGAACGAGTATGGTAAAATGTTCATCATGTAAAACGTGTGTATACTTTAAGCAAGATCTTGTGTGCAAAATATCTCGATAACAGAAAGTCTTCCAAATTTCAGATGGGTATTTCTTGGGACAGTCGGACGGTTCTATCAACTTTTGACGGTTGTAACTAAATTCAGAAAGGCGTATGATGTCATTATGTTAGAATCTTGTATGTAAGCTTTCTCAACCGTAGAGCATCGGAGAAAGTGGAAAATTGATGGCAATGTTACTTGGTAGGTCCGAAAGATTCTGTCAAATTCGGCCCGGAGTGGATCGAACTAAAACGGCATGTGATGTCGTCACGTAAAAAAGTTGTCTTTTGTTAAGTGAAATGTTTCGATCGGGAAGTTAGATCAACTTCAAAATATGTGTAGTTATTCCTACAATAAGTCGCACGGGTTTTGTTAAACATTAAACTCGTATAGAAAATTGAGCTTGGCGTATGACGTCAGTGCGTAAAAATATTGCGTGATATATTTTTTTTTTGTCGTTGAATCTAACACCACTCACCCCTCCCCCCCCCCCCCCCCCGACCGCCAGCTTCCCCGTCTTTTCGGCTCTTTTGTTACCGTAGCATAGTCATTATGCCTACCTGACCAACGGTATCAGTGTCTTGTGAAGAATTGATGAAAATATGTGCAAGATACCTTGAGAACGTGAAGTCGAACGGACGTCAAACGTGGTCTCTTTATTCCCTGGTTAGGTTGGACGGTTCTGTCAACTTTTGACGCATTTTACATGTCGCCCCTCTCCCACCTCCTTGAAAAATACGCGTCTCGACTTCTTGGCACATGAGATACATTCATGTGAGGTAAAAGGTCTTATTATTTTTAAAATGGCACAAACTTGTTCGAATAAAACTTTGTGAAAGGGCTGTCGGGGGAAACTTTTTTGTTTACAAAAATAAAAAAAAAACAACGGCTGGCTAATAAGTGTTTGACATGTTCGGGTACACTGTTGTTGATGAGCACTGGCCGCTCTAGTTTTGTTTATTTTTGAAATTTTGACAATGAATTAAGATTAGGTTGCAGAAATGACTGTTACTTCAGCAAAAGTAAGAATGGAAAATGATTATTGGGGAATTGTGGGTTTGGTCGCTAAGACATTTGTTTTATTTCCAAAAACAAGAAATCTAAATAGGTGTCGATTGAAAGTGTGTGATACTAAACTGTACTCATGTTTTGTGTGCACTGGTCGCTCTACTTCTGTTTTTGGACAGAGAGTTTTTTTACAACGAGGCATGTCAAATGATGTCCATTTTTTTGTTCAGGAAGTGGTAGGATGCGGATATACTTGGAAATAAACTAATTGATAACCTGATTTTATGCCGCTTGTTCTGCTCTGTTGTCATTTCCAGTCATTGTACCTGAAGTGGTTATGACAAATTTTGTTTGTTCTCTGACACAGTGGTTATTCTTGAGTCTGTGGGGTTGCCCTTATTGAGGAGTCAATCACCAGTTTATGGGACAACGCCGTTTCCCCTGAGCATTCATTTCCTGCTATAATTCATAATAACAAAGAATTTCTGTGAATGTGACGGTGAATTCGGTTCACAAGGTCGTTGGTTCAAATACAGCTCCAGTTGCCTTAGCTAAGCAAATGCATTGGGCTAGATCACGTATCACGGAATTCATAATCTTTCGGCCATCCCCTTAAATAAAAAAGGCTTTCTGTGGAGGTACCACTGGGTGTTGTGGCTGAAAAATACAAGTCTGTTTCAGTTAAAAAAAAAAATTAAAAAAAAAAAAAAAAAACAGGACTGTTTGATCATTGTTAATTTTTCTCAAGGGCGGAAGCTATTAGATAAATCTTGTGGGTGACAATTTCAAATTACTTTAATGTTCTGATCGCTTTCGTTATTATGATAATGCCAGGATTGTGCGTCTTCGAAAGCGGACAATTTTTTTAATCCATTATTCAGAAGTAAATTGTCGTATTCGTATTTCAAAGGTTCAAAAACATGAGGAAGAAAGAGCCAGACAGGAAAATGAAGTGGTAAACCTCAACTCCAAGGTGATGGATGCCAAGTACACTATCAGCGATCTGGAGCAGGAATGCGTAAGCTTTCTGTACCCCCCCCCCCCCCCCCTCAGCTCCATCCCAACCCACCCACTCCCCCTTACATTGTAGGGAGCTCCAACGGGAAAGTTATGTAATATGGATGAGTCAATATTATTTGTGAATTTGAATGTGTTTAATTTTTTGAGTTCTGGGTACGGTTAATCTGAGGGCGCGATTAATGCAATGAAACTGAAACCAAAAACTGAGGTTTCCAGGGGTTGTGGTTAATCTAGTGAGCCGTAGCTCTGCGGGAATTTTACAGTTTATATGATTCCCCCGCCCCCCCCCCCCCCCCTCCCTCACTCACCCTAATGATTTGTGTCTAAACTTTTGTCCCTTTTATACTGTATTGTAATTGCAATTCACTACATAAAATTAATGCAATACTTGGATTGCAGTTAGTTGATCTTGAACACAAATCCAATTAATTAATAAGCAGATCATACATTGCATTGCATTTCAGTTGAGGTTAAATTTAATTAGTTTCGTCAGTTAGTTTCGCAGAGATCAATCGTCCTCCGTCAAAAAGCTGTGACTTTCACCTGCACAGTTTATCATAGGCTTTCTCCCAGCCATTAATTTACACCCTCCCAAATACAATGGTGTAAAAAGAACTGAAGACTCAGTCCCGAGTTTCGGAATAGGCCCGTCATAGATAGGGCCACCTTTAGGTAAAGTGTACCACTGTTTAAATGTAAATGCAGTTGTTTGGCCTTTGCGAAAGACCTTTCGGTGTTTTTTGGGATACTTTGCCACTTCGCAAGAGACATTCCGGCCCTGCCTGTTTAACATTTTTTTAATCAATTTGCGTCGTAAAAATCATCACACACTGAAGACAGTAAGTTGGGTTTATCACATTTTGTTGCAACTTGTCTTCACTACTAGTAAATCAATAAACTTGTTAACTCTTACCCCCGGTCACTCCCCCCCACCCCCTCAGTTGCTCATACCCGGTACACTACCCCCTCCAAATTTTGTATAATCGGTAATCGAATCCACGACAATACACCTGATGACAATTTGCCCAGCGACAACAATTCGTCTTAACTGAGAAGTGGGACCATTCGCCTGAATAACAGAAATGTACAGGTGCATGTTTGTGTGTTAGAGGGTGGGCAAATTTTTCGCTTGGTGAGACCTTTTCTGGAACATCTTCAGTCGTTCTCATTTGTTTTGATATGGAAACATCCCAAAATTGTCTTATAACCGTGCAATGGATCTTTGTTAGGTGTGACGGTTAGCTCAGTTAGTGCGTTGGTCAGTTAGGTTAGTGCATTGCCATAGCTTGGTTACTTGCTCTGTTAACCGACATCCCTCCCACCCCTACCCTTCCCCCTCCCCCCCGAACCTCCAAAGCACACATCATTGATGTAAAAGCACAGTGTTGCTGTTGGCAGATACGAGAAGCTTGCAAATGTCGCTGCAAGCATTACGCGTTGCATTTCTTGATTAAAAAAAAGTGATTTTAAACACTGGACAAGTCTTTGGCTTGCAAGGGTTATATGAATTTGTGCGTGCAAAATTCGTCCTTTTTTTTCTTCTTGACAGTTTTTCCGATTTCTGTGTCTTCTTGTTCTCTGACACTATGGGCCCTACGACCATGAAGCTTAGGACTTATGAAGAGCTTGATCTGAACATGTGCATGTCACTTTTTATTTTCGTCTTTGATTTCATTTTCTTTGTTAAAACGCTATGTGAAAAGAGTATTTTTTGCAAGTAAATGCGTAGCATTTAACGACAGCACAGAATACACATTTGCTCAGTGAGCTTTGTGCGAGCTCTCACTGCGTAAATAGATAACAGGGCGTATGCCTGATCAGTCAATAAAAATTTAAGTCAACAACAACCAAACACTACTCGGCTTATAAGACGTATTCAAGCTGTGTTGTTTGCTGTATATTATTCAAGAAATAACCCATTGAAGGAACTATTTTTGCGTTTTAATTTTTGTCAAGTGTTCAACATTTCGCTAGCGGAATGGGCTTCTAGTTTTATTATGAAAATGAAAACAAAGGCGAAAACAAAAGGCGAGGCGCGCAACTTGTAATCACGAGTGCTTCATGTGCAAAATTTGGGAGTCCTAGGGCCGGTATGATCAGTAGAGTAGTAAGACAAGGACCAGTGAAGAGAAAAAAAACGTCCGAGACATTGGCCCTATATAACTTCAACATGCTTTTTGCAGTTCTTTGACTTGCCAAGTGTTAAATAAGAATTCTGAAGTAAATAAGAAACAAGATATTTTGAAAGGCTATTCAGGAATAGACCATCGATAATACTAATGTCAGCTAACTCAATAATGTATCATTTTTCTTATAAGTTAAATAATGTCATTTCTGAACTTTTAGCGGAAGGAAATAAAAACGTTGGAAAACTGAATTTTAAAAGTTTTGAACTTTTAAAAATGTATTTGTATTTTCAATTTTGTTGTGATTTTCTATTCTAAGGCCAAAAAAAATAATGTTGTTTACAGATTTTGCAACATAAAATGGTGAATAATGAAGAATATTCGACTTTACGGAACTTCGATTTATTGGTGGTCTATTCTGGAATAACTTGCATAAAAACACGTGGTTTCTTAATTGCTTCAGATACGCGTTACGCGTGATTGCAAAGAGAAGTCACGCCATTGGTGAATATATTCATTCCAGTTGCAACTGAAGTTCACACCAACTGGAAATAACAATGCTCTGTACAATACAACACTTGATGTCGATAGGTCTCGGTAGATAGCTCAATATTTGCATGAAAGTAGAATAATGAATAGATTATTTTCGCAAGGGCCGAAATGGCACACAAGGGCTGAAACGTCTTTTGCAAAGGCTGAAGTGTCCCAACCAAAGTGCTTGGGCCGAACTAGCGACGTGCCGAAATGACAAGGGGACGAAGTGTCTCTATACCGTTAGGATGGGGGAAGGGGGGGGGGGGTTGAGGCGGATCTGGAGTCCCTCTGCACACACTACTCACGTATTGAGTTTAAACCGAAATTTCGGTGACCACGGTCGCCAACCGACAAAAATTCCTCGGTAACTGAAACCGAATTTCGTTATAACATTGCGAACCTTAAGATAAGTATGAACGAGCCGTGGAGGGCTTGTGCTGGTGGAAGAAATCTGGGGTTGTTCAATGGAAATTTGCCCAAAGTGTTAAATGTAACTATGTCACGCTTGTACCTTCAGATTGATTTTGTTACGGTGTATATTACTTTTGTTTTCACAGGAACGTTACAGGAATGACTGTTTTGTGGCGGTGCAACTGCTTCAGTGTAAACCTTCTAATTTTGTTGCTCACAAACTTAACACGGTGAGTCTTCTTTCACTTTCTCGAGTAAATATGTGCTGCAAGTTTTACCATGACCATAAGCAAACATGTCCCAGGGGTGCACATAAGACCTTCGCATTTCGCCATGGCGAAGCTGAAATCCATTTGGCGAAGGTGAACAGATTCACCTTCGCCAATTTGACGAAGGTGAATTTTTTCATAATCAAGCTTCATGAAAAGTTAAACGCTTTAGATGAAAGCTACAAATCGGTCAGGACTGAGTAACTATCGAAGTAGCTCTATAAAGACATAAACTGGACAATATAGTTAAGAATATGTATAACTTAGATGCAATAAACAAATTAAGTTACAGTTTTAGTAAGAGGGTTAATTTGGCAAAGGTAAATTCGATTTGGCGAAGGAGAGCTGGACGTCCTTCGCCAAACTGGCAAAGGTAAAAAAATCCTTATGTGCACCCCTGATGTCCTACAAAACATGGCAGTCTGCATCAGCAAACACATCCAACACAAAGTGACCATGCCCATCAGCAAACGCATCCAACACAAAGTGACCATGCCCATCAGCAAACACATCCAACACAAAGTGACCATGCCCATCAGCAAACGCATCCAACACAAAGTGACCATGCCCATCAGCAAACACATTCAACACAAAGTGACCATGCCCATCAGCAAACGCATCCAACACAAAGTGACCATGCCCATCAGCAAATACATCCAACACAAAGTGACCATGCCCATCAGCAAACACATCAGACACAAAGTGACCATGCCCATCAGCAAACACATCAGACACAAAGTGACCATCCCATCAGCAAACACACCCAACACAAAGTGACCATGCCCATCAGCAAAAACACATCAGACACAAAGTGACCAAGCCCATCAGCAAACACATCAGACACAAAGTGACCATCCCATCAGCAAACACACCCAACACAAAGTGACCATGCCCATCAGCAAACACATCAGACACAAAGTGACCATCCCATCAGCAAACACACCCAACACAAAGTGACCATGCCCATCAGCAAACACATTCAACACAAAGTGACCAAGCCCATCAGCAAACACGTTTTGGATCGGCTCCCCAAATTCTTTCAAACTAAACAAAAGTAATAAATATCACAACCCTAGTTATGTTTTCCCCTCGTATGTAAAGGAGACAAGCGATATGGCTGTGAAAAAGCTATCAGTAAAATTAGTAAAAATTAGTATTCGCCTAGTCAAATGCAGGCGGTGTCGTTATGATTAAGTGGTGTGATTATATTTGCAGAAATTAATCTTATATTCAGTAAAAAAGAAAAATGGAAAATAGTTATTGGGTAATTATGAGTTTAGTTGGATAGACATTTGTTTTTGTTTCAAAAACAAGAAAGAAAATAGGTGTCGATTGAATGTGTGTGATATAAGCCTGTACTCATGTCTTATGTGCGCTGGCTGCTTTAGTTTGCGCAGGAATCCGTCAAACGATCCTTTCCCGAGTCTGGCTTTTTTTGGCCCTTTTCAGCTTCCACTGGAGAGACCTTATGAAAATGTGAAAAAAAACATGACGTGTGTGATTGATTTGCTCTCTTGTTTGTTTTATTCAGCTTCCGTTGGACGTTCAGCAGCGAGTCAAAGTCCACCTCACTCGTGAAGAAATAATTAACATGGAAGATGCTCCAGTGTGTACCCAAAACCAGCAGAGGATGATTCGCGTCCCGATGCCAACGTTCCCACCCACCGCTATGGTGTACTCAGTCAACAGGGACTCGGTTGACCCGACCTCGCAACAGTCCGACCTACCCAGGGTCAAGTCTTCCGAGTCGGTGCCCATGGACTTGATAGCCAAGGTGCTTTCTCCTGCTGAAACGAAGCGAAAACCTTCCAGGTATTACGTATGTAATCGCTGCAACCGTGAACTGACAAAGATGGACATGGCAACGCAAACCATTGCTGTGGGACTGGGTGAGAATAATGGCTACCCGCGTGCGGTGGTTGCCAACATGAGGACTAACCCACCAACCATCGTCCCGCACTATCCCGGAGTACATGCTTCGAAATCCAGGCTAAATTCTTTTAGCAGTGACATCTCATCAGCTTAGCACTTTATGTAAAATAAAATAATCGTTAGTAAAATTTTCAAACTAAAAAGAACAAAACAGAACTGGCCCTTTTGGAAGACTGACTATGTGAGTAAAAGTGAACTTTCGACCAAATGGTATAATTACAAGACACGTTAATTCCGGGAAGAATAAGAAAAAAGAAGTTTTTAATGACAATATTTTTAACAGTCGAATCTTTGTTGTGCGCTTGCTAGTGTGCTGATAACATCCATCCTGCCACGCTGGGTCACGCCTTGGGTGAATATGAATTGTTGTGTCAAGCACAGATCTATCTGGCTGGGGGAAAATAAATAAATTTCAATTTTAACAATCCCCTGCCGCCAGTCGGTGAAAAGAATAATTTCATTAAATCGTAAGTCTAGTTTAAAAAATTGAGCACACGCTGAAGACTAGATTTACTCCACTGTTTGTAGTGTCGGAGTGTATTGACATTTAGCCGAGCCACATTTAGCCTAACGACATTAGCGGAAATTGGTTTCAACGATATTTAGGCGCAATTTAAAAGTGGTTAGTGTAGTTGTTTGCAAAAAAAACAAAAACAGAACAAACAAACAAAACAAAACCAAAAGACGGCACATTTTATGTAGCTTACAGGCAAAGTGTCGAATCAGGCAGTTAACAAAGTTTGTAAGCCACATTGTAAACTGCCTAAAATTTTCAGCCATTTTGTAAGCAGCCTGGCGTTGATACTACAAAATGACATTTACATTGTTGTGTTTATAGCTATAAATAACATATTCCGTGTGTACTTACTTTCTATAACAATGAAACAGGAGAGAAACTTTAATTTGATTTCAATGTGATGTCTTAAAAGGTCGCTTGCGATTACTTCTCAATCGGAAAACAAAGGCTGGATCTATGCAGTTAACTTTAAGGAATAATAAATATGACGCCACGTTTTACTGTCAGAAAATAAACCCTGTACCCATTAATCGATTTTTAATTTTAAAAAGAATACTACTCAGTTGTTTTTAAAGACCTTAGCCCAAAATAAAACTGAGATAAGTGACTTAATTTCAAAATTCAAGCAGAACTCTATTAAAACAGGTTTACATCTTTGTTTATTCCCTCAAAAACATGTTTTTGTTTTTTGTGCAAAGTTCTCGAAAAGCAGAAAAAAAATCAGAAATTTAACAGAATTTAAAGCCGTCTCGATATAAAAGAGAAGTGCCAAAATATTCACAAGCAAAACTCGCTGTAATGCGCTGCGATTGGCGCCGAACAAATGAATTTTCAGACAGAAATTTTCAATTGCAAAGGAATGTATCGCAACCGCCCCATTACCACAATTTTGTTACAGCAAAATATATATCTGTATGATGGTTTTCCCAATGCAACCTCGAGTCATAGATACCTGATTGCAATTCACATTTTTCATACATAACACTGTTGTCCAAAGTGTGAGGTTTCTGTCTCCAGAGCCTTAACATGTCATTATTATCGAGACTAAGAAAAAGAGTCGGTTGCTTGACTTTTATGATGAATAGTTAAAGCAAGTTAGCCTTTCTGTTAACAAATACAAAGGAAATACCATTTTAGGCAACCCGTCAAATTTAGTAGCTTTAAAACAACAGGCAGTTGAGTAAGTGGCTGAAAATTTGCCTGTAACATATACAGTTAATCCGTTCTCAGGGGAAAGCTTATCTGGTAGATCCTATAATTCAGATGGTTTCGGGGACCTTGTTTTCTATGAATTCTTGATGCATTTAAGGAATTGCAATTCGATTTCAGTCTTAATTTAGCAGCCGAATGACACCATGCGAGGTTGCTGGGTTAACCCCTGAGCAGATCAGCGAAGTCGTTCTATTCAAGTGCTTAATTGGTTAATAGCTATGAAGACTACCTTAAGAGGCAGACAATCAGTTGGGTTCGGTAATAATTTTTCAGTGTTAAAAATTAATTTTTAAATAAATAAAATAAAAATAAATCAATCAAAAATGAAATTAAAATTAAATTAATAATTCACTGAACGTATGGACATGATTGCTGGCTTAATTGCTTAACCGATCATCGAAATTAACTGAAATTAATCACAAGTCTTGCCAAAAAAAAATCAAACAACTTGACCACAGCTACGAAGTTCGGCTAAAATGATACAGGGCTAAATGACACCCGGGGTCAAGCTTGGGATACCTGTACAATAAAGCATTGTCGACTAGCAAGCGATTTATTGTTTGCCACGACCAGCAACACGCAAACGGTGTTTAGAATACTAGTGTGTATTAAAATAAAACCACTTGGTGAAATATATTTTAACGGATTTGTCTACTAACAATGGTCTCGACCTTATTCCACAGTCAACTCAAAGTTTGAACGCTCGCTCAGTCAGGAGGTATGATCTGTTGTAATTTGGTGGACAAGAAAGTCCTCATACCCTGCAAAAAAAAAAAAAAAAAAAAAAAAAAGCCCAGAAAAAAGTGGAGAAAGGGCCCCCCCCCTAGTTTTTTTCCCTACCCGGAAAAAATCCCCCGTTGCGTATATACATACAATCTATGCAGAGATTTCCAACAACCCTCTCTAATTTCTAATTTTAGCAATTATTTAACATGTGTTATAAACACGGCAAAATACTAAAATGTAGTGTGTTGTTTAATAGAGAACTTTCGTTGAAGAAATTGCCATCCACTGCTTTCCGCACATTTGATAGATTATGTATGGAATATTTCGTGTAATGACTGATTACACTTCTTGACTGTAACGTATATCGCACTTTCGATCGTCAGGAAAAAGTGTGGAAAATTCATTTTGTAAATTGTATGACAACCCTGAATTAATAAACTGACATTTTTTTCAGCTTATATGGGAAAATATGTTAATAAGTAAAACCGATAGGAAAGGGAGAACTAGAATTGGTGACTTGAGTAACATAAAGAAAACTTGCCAGAACTGTACTAAAACCTAGAAAAACATGTATTAGTGGTTTGTAGCGTAAAAGGGTGTGTCATAATCATGTAGCAAAGTGCTGAAACTGTTAGGAAATGTATGCAACTGTAGAAGATGTGCCGGAATATAAATGTCGGACTTTTTTATCGTTTTGTTGTGTGGTAAATACCCGTGTGTGAATTGTACATTTATGTTGTGTATTGTAGTTTCAATCATGTTCTGAACAGTTTCGACTTTTCCGATGTCTCAAAGTGAAAACAAGAAACGGAATAAAATGAAACACTGCACGATCTAGGCAGTTGATTTGCTGTTTTACTGCACCCCCCCCCCCCCGCCCTCCAACTGGCCCGCGAGGGAACGTGATTTTTTTACTGTATAGCAGCCGAATATGTGACACTGGACTAGTTACATGAATGGGAAGGGGGGAAGGTGGGGAGGGAGGCATCAGTCGCTCGTCTCTACTTATGTATACTTTTATATAAAATGCTTTTTTAGCCAAGCTTACGTTACACGTAAGCTGGGGTATTCCTATCGGTCTGCGGATGGCGTCCGTTAGTTAGTTTGTTAGTTAGTTAGTTCGCTGTAAACTTTGTTTCAAAATGCATCTCCTCCTACAATTTTGATTCGATGTCATTTATTTTTGGTGTGAGGCATCCCTAAGGGGTCGTGCATACGGCTTGTGCTTTTCTAGTCGATCGGTTGATTTTTGAATTTTTGGCGAATTTTTAAAGAAAAAAATTAAAAATGTATCTCCTCCTACATTTTTGACCCGATGTCATTTATTTTTGGTATGAGGCACCCCTAAAGGGTCGTGCATACGGCTTGTGCTTTTTTAGTCGATTGGACAATTTTTGTATTTTTGGAGATTTTTTTAAGCAAAAATTTTGAAAAAAATGCATCTACTCCCACAATTTTGATTCGATGTCATTTATTTTTGGTGTGAGGTTTTTTCTAAGCGGTCGTGCATACGGCTTGTGCTTTTTTAGTCGATCGGGTAATTTTTGAATTTTCGGGGATTTTTTAAAGAAATTTTAAAATGTATCGCCTCTGACATTTTTGACCCGATGTCATTTATTTTTGGTATGAGGCACCCCTAAAGGGTCGTGCATACGGCTTATACTTTCTTAGTTTTATTTTTGGGTAATTTTTTAAGCAAAAATTTCGAAAATAATTCAAAATGCATCTACCCCTACAATTTTGATTCGATGTCATTTATTTTTGGTGTGAGTGCAAACGGCTAGTGCTTTTTAGTCGATCGGGCCATTTTTGTATTTTTAGGGAGTTTTTGAAGAAAAAAACTTCAAAATGCATTTCCCCCTACAGTATTTTTTTTTTTTTTTTTTTTTTTTTCTTTTTTTTTTTTTTTTTTTTGGTTTGAGGCATCCCTACGGGGCTGAGAATACGACTTGCGCTTTTTAGTCGATCCGACAATTTCTGTATTTTTTTGGGGAATTTTTGAAGAAAAACTTCAAAATGCATTTCCTCCTACAGTTTTTATCCGATTTCATTTATTTTTGCTATGAGGCATCCTTAGGTAGGTCTCGCATACGGCTTGTGCTATTTGACTGGACTTGGGAATTTTTGATTTCGGGGGGAATTTTTGATGAAAATACCTCAAAATGCATTTTCTCCTGCATGTTTGATCAAACATCAATTATTTTGCCGCTGAGGCATGCTTAGGGTGTCGTGAATATGGCCTGTCTTTTTCAGTCGATGAGAGAATTTTTGAAGAAAAAAATTCAAAATGCATTTCCTCCTACAGTTTTTATCAGATTTCATTTATTTTCGATATGAGCCGTCTCTAGGGGGTCATGCATACGGCTTGTGCTTTTTGAGTGAACTGGAAAACTTTTGAATTTTGTTCGGAATTTTTGAAAAACAAAATTAAATGAATCTCCTCCTACAGCGCATAAACGCAAGTTAAATGAACTTGCGCAGTAGTAAGATTTAACAACCGCACATCGACGCAAGTTAAAGAAACATTCGCAGTAGTCCAAATTAAGTACTCCGCATCGATGCAAGTTAAATAAACATTCGCATTGGTCCGAAATGTGAACTGCGCATCGACGGAAGATAAATAAAGATGCGAACCGGTCCAAAATAAGCACCGCGCATCAACGCAGGTTAAATAAACATGAGCACTGGTCCGAAAAAAGAACTACGCTTCAACGTAAGTTGAATAGACATGCGTAGTGGTCTGAAATGCGAACCGCGCATCAACGCAGCCTAAAGAAACATGCGCACTGATCCGAAATGCGAACCACGCATCAACGCAAGTTAAATAAATATGCGCACTGGTCTGAAATGAGAGCCACGCATCAACACAAGTAATGGCCTGAAATGCGAACCGTGCATCGACGGAAGTTAAATAAACATGCGCACTTGTCCGAAAAAAAAAAACAACGCTTCGACGCAAGTTGAATAGACATGCGCAGTGGTCTGAAATAAGAACCGCGCATCAACGCAAGTTAAATAAACATGCGCAGTGGTCCGAAGAAAGAACCATGAATCGACGCAAGTTATATAGACATAAGAGTCGGACATCGACGGGACTTAAATAAACATGCGTTCTGGTCCGAAACGCATATCGCGCGTCAACGCAAGTTGAATGAACCTGCTCACTTGTCCCAAAATGCGAACTGCGCATCAACGCAACCTAAAGAAACAGGTATACTGGTCCGAAATGCGAACCGGATATCAACGCAAATTAAATAAACATGCACACTGGTCCGAATTGCAAACTGCACGTAAGCGTAAGTCAAATAAACATTTCCACCGGTCCAAAATAAGTACCGATCATCAACACAAGTTAAATAAATATGCGCAATGGTCCAAAATGCGAACCACGCATCAACACAAGTTAAAAAAAAACATGCGCGCTGGTCCGAAATGCGAACCGCACAGCAACACAAGCTGAATAAGCAAGCACACTGGACCAAAATAAGCACCTTGTATCAACGCAAGTTAAATAAACATGCGCACTATTTCGAAATGCGAACTGCCCATTAACGCAACTTAAATAACATGCGCACTATTCAAATAAGAACTGCGCATCAACGCAACTTAAATAAACATGCGCACTGGTCCAGAATAAGAACCGCGCATCAACTCGCGTTAAAGAAATATGCGCATTGGCCTGAAATAAGAACCGCGCATCGACGCACGTTAAATAGACATACGCAGTGGTTCGAAATGCGAACCACGCGCCAACGTAAGTTAAATAAACATTTGCACTGGTCTAAAATAAGCACCGCGCATCAACGCAAGTTAAATAAACATGCGCACTTCTCCGAAATTCGAACTGCTCATCAACGCAAGTTAAATAAACATGCACACTGGTCCAAAATGCAAACCGCGCATCAACGCAAGTTAAATAAACATTTGCACTGGTCCAAAATAAGCACTGCACATCAACGCAAGTTAAATAAACATGCAAACCGGTCCGAATTGCGAACCGCGTATCAAGGCAACCTAAGAAAACTTGGGCTGTTCGAAATAAGAACCGCACATCAACACAAGGAAAATAAACATGTGTACTGATCCGAAATAAGAACCGCACATCAACACAAGGTAAATAAACATGCGCACTGATCCGAAATAAGAACCGCACATCAACACAATGTAAATAAAGATGCGCATTGATCCGAAATAAGAACCCCACATCAACACAAGGTAAATAAACGTGCGCACTGATCCGAAATAAGACCCGCACATCCACAAAAGGTAAAGGTGCACGCTGGAATTGGTTTTATTGCTTTTCATAAGCTGGGACTTTGTCCTTGGACAAACTTGTCTGTAATTCTGATCGAATCGCTTTCGAATTTTATAACGTTGTTATGTGTATATATATATATATATATATATATATATATATATATATATATATATATATATATATATATATATATATAAATATATATATATATATATATATATATATATATATATATATATATATATATATATATATAGAGATATTAGCAAGCCTTCAAAAATTATTCAAAAGGTGGCATTTTTTTTTGGAGGGGGACCAGTTTTCAAAAGGCATCTCCAACAGTTTCCATCGGTTTGCTTTTATAAGTTAGACCAGCGGACTGTTTCGGGTGGTCTTGTGCAATCACTTTTGAAAAAAAAGTGTGAGTGTGTGTGTGTAACCTTTTTTCAAAATGCATCTCCTCCTACAGTTTTGATCGGATCTTCTTGAAATCCGGCCTGATCCTTGAAGTCAGTTGTGTTTGAGTGGCGGGTCGCAATTAAAAGCCATAAGGAGAGAGAAAGCTAGGTCTCCCTTCATTGTTTAGTAAATTTGATCTGTAAAAATATGGCAGTTGCTTTGGTGGTGTGTTAGTTGTGGTGAATTCTTGTCATTTATTCCCCACAGGTAGAACCTGTGGGGAATATATGCGATCGACCGCGTGTCGGTCTGTCGGTCTGTCGGTCTGTCATTAAGAGCTTGTTAACACGATAACTTAAAAACTAATGCAAGGATTTTCATGAAACTTGGTATATATATTTTATGGGAACAAACACAGGTCGGTATTGTAAATGGGCCAGGTTCGTCCAAAGAAAATGGACCAGCTTGAAAATTTGAGCTCTTGATTGACTATTGTGTGAG